>CM075475.1:5457001-6057001 GCA_037950665.1 Hypophthalmichthys nobilis | reverse complement strand
AAGTTGGGTTAGGGTATTGTCTTGGTTTAAAAAACTCTATCCTGGTCCCCTAGTTGTTTGCTTAAAGTGTAATAGCCATTGGTCAGTCGTTCTCCCTCTTCTGTTCTGTCTTCAAAAGACTTAGGATATTTAGCCACAATGCTCTTAGCCAGTTCAGCACACTGCCTGAATGGGTGGTTCAAGAAAACCTCTCTTATTGCTTCTGCTATGACTCTCGCCATATGATGTCTATCTGCAGCTTTTGGTTGTTTCCTCTGTGCAAGACACCTTCTCAAACTTTCATGTGTTTTCTCCCATGGCATATACATCTTGCCAATGACTTTTTACATAACCAGCACTCATAAATATTGACTATCCTCATTTATTAGATACAGCTATAGAATTTTTGGGATTCATTTGCATTGTATTTTTATAATGGTTTTGAGTATTTAACAGAAATGATTAAAGTGATAGTTCACCCAAAAATGAAACATTCTGTCATCAATTACTCACCCTCAGGTAATTTCAGACCTGTAAGACTTTTGTTCATCTTTGAAACATAAATAAAGATATTTTTAATGAAATCTGTGAGATTTCTGTCCCTCCATTGAAAGTATGTTCACCCAAAATGTTAAATGAAAGGGCCAAATTTAATTATAAGGTCTTGGTAGTGGAGGAAGAAGTAGTGTTTTGGCTAAAATGATTGGTCTGAAAAAATAGCTGATCTATACTCCAAATATTCCACAACAAGTAACTTCAGATAGCCTACCTGGTTGGTATGGATATTGAGAGCACAGACTAGTTCTACTGTCTCCCTCAGCTTAGGGCACAACTGCCAAACTTGGTCTTCAAGTGGATTCTTGAAACTGCACTGGGACATGAAGGTTGAGGATCCAAACACAGTATTTATTAAAAGGGTAATCCACAATCGTAATCCAAAACCAGGCACAGGTCATACACAAGCAAACAGTCCAAACAATGATTAATCCAAGGCACAGGCAAAAACAGAGAAATCCAAGAAAGACAGGCAGAAGTTAAAAAAACCAAGGACACAGAACAAAGGAGAAGCCAGGACACAGGAGGAACAGGACACAATAGCTCAGAATTGCAGTGTAACCAACATACAAGACTTATCGAAGAGTGACTGAGTAACCAGGCTTTATATAGACAGAGGTAATGAGGTAAACGAGACACAGCAAAACAATCATGTAAGATGAACCCGGGCAATGGACTATGGGAGATAAATTTGTAAAAGAATGACAATAGTCTGTGATGAAGTGCCCCCTGTGGCTCTCAAGGGCACTGGTGATCTTGACAATACGTTTAACTACAAGGATAGGGAGAAGACGTAACATACATCAGTTCTGTGCTGCGCTTCCTCCCAATTTCTCTTCATCATCTCTGATCACACTAGGGCGGTTATTAGTATCACTACCATTGAACTTTAGTTCAACTGCTCAAATGTGAAGTGCCTTCCAATGGCCACAAGATGTTTAAGATACAGTTCAAGATCCACAGACATAATCCCTTCAAAGAGATCATAACCAAGACATGGCGGAAGTCCTGGTTGGCATATATGGAAATGCTGTAAAGAACTGAAAACATCTAAACAGTTTTCAGATCCCATAGACAACTTTGTCACACTGCTCCAGTAGTTTCTACTGTCCTTGCTGGGCCTAGTTTAGTAGGTTCATTTGCAAATCTGTCTCTGGTTATAAAGCAGTATCTAAACAAGTTTATGCTCTTGCTGAAATTCTCTGTGAAGCCTCCAGATGAATGCGACCACAGGTTGTCACCTGCAAATGCAATTACTACCCCCTTCACAACCTGGCCTGTCCCCAAGGTAATACCAGATTGCTCTATGTCTTTCAAGTCTTTCACAATGGAGGAGAAAACTTTCTCTTGTCCAGAAAAACTGCATGACTAATTGCATTGGGTCAATTGATGACCCATTATGAGGCTTATTGTGTTTCTTTTTGCCAGATCCAAGAGGATTCACTACTTCAAATGCATCTTCATACAAGATAACAGAAACTGAAGAAGGAAACTCTTGTAAAAGGCTATTTTCTTTGAAAGTCTTGCTATCTATAAAAGTATGTCTGGTCATTAGCAGGTCTTAAAATGAGGTAAATACAACTTCATTTGAACAACAACAAATGACATATTACACCATGTCATTATTTATTTAACAAAAATAAAGCCAAAATGGAAAAAACATGGGTGACAAACTAAGTACACCCTATGATTCAATTGCTTGTAGAGCCACTTTTAGCAGTAGTAAATTGAAGGAATCATTTTTTGTATGACAGTATCAGTCTCTCGCATCATTCTCGAGGAATTTTGGCCCTGTCTTCTTTACAATATTACAATAGCCGCGTTTCCATTACAGATTTGCACAAAACTTTTGCAATTTTTTTGTCGATGTCGATAAAAAAACTATTGCGAAATGACGGTTTCCATTAACCGATGTTATGCAACTAAAACTCTCACGATGAGTAATTTTCCTCTCGCGATAAGTCATTTTCTAAAAGATACTTCTTTCTGAGAGCTTTATTTTGAGTGTAATATTTGCCACGGCTTCTAGAAGCCCTTCTCCCTCATATACGCTTCCCTGGGTGCTTTTCAATACTCCAATGGATGCTTCCTCATTTCTTCGCTCCTCCACCCTCCAGCCTGTGACCTGGAAACCAATCAAATAAAACCTCGAAGGCCATTTTAATTCTATAAATGCCATTTCAATTCTATAAATGCACCATGAGGAGGTGAGGAACGAGGAGTGAGAAAACTTCCTGAGGAGCTATGAGCGAGGATGCACAGGTGCATAGACATCTAATACTATTAGTTTCTATTATGTTAATTATTAATTGTTAATAGATTAATACTAACTTCAATAACATAAGATCCCTCGTGGCTTGAGCGCAGCTAATGACGCTTTAAACTGATGCTCGAGGTATCAAGAATATTCCAATATATAAATAAGATTTCCTTTGATTACCCCATCCTCGTTTTCTTTTCTTGCATCCTCCCGTTGCGTCTATGGGGTGAATCTGATGTGCGAGGAAAGAGATGCATAAATAAGAAAAGAAAAAGCACCCCCTGTCTCGTCTTCTGTACAAACATGTCTTTAAAGAATGATGATGTGACTGTAGGCCTATGTCAGGTGACCTGTAAATGCAAAAAAACTGTTTCCATTGCAGGTTTGCGAAATATTCTTTTTTCAAATTGCATGAAAAACCAACTCATGTGAGTGTAAAAACTTTTTTGCGATATTTGGGAGTTTTTGCGAAATTCACGTGTTTCCATTGAGTGTTTTCATTTCGCAATTACAATTTGCGCAATTTGAAGGGTAATGGAAACGCAGTAAATATTGCTTCAGTTCGTTGACCTTAAAGGGGTCATGAAATGGATTTTTAAAAATTATTTTATGTTTCCTGAAGTGCACTTATAATGTTAATAAGATTTTTATATCAAATAATTGTAATAATTTAGAAATAAATTCCTATTTACTGCCCTGATTTTAGGCCTCTGATTTGACTGCTCTGTTTGAAGGGGCGTGTCTGCTGTGAGACTTAAGTGTAAACACCCACTGCTGTGAATGGCTGACATCTTTGCATATGAAATAAGTATTATATGTGGAATCCTTTCGAATACTTTTACCACATTTTTACTATTACAGCTGTCGAGATTAACGAACTCTCACAAAATTCTTCTACTGAGGATGGGGCAGGCACAGATATTTTTCTAACATTGTCAAGTAAAAGAATGACTGTTTTTGTTGACTGAATGAATTGTTTATGTTGACCGGTACCAGTACCGGCTATGTGTACCATTTTTTGCTGGCATGATTGTGGCCCAGTGTCGGCTCATTTTCAGCACCCAGACTCGGGCCAGTACTGGCTGAAGTGTACCATTCTTGTTGGCATGATTGTTGCCCAGCGCCAGCGGTGTTAGCTCAGTTTCAGTACCCAGTCTCGGAGCAGTTCCGGCTAAGTGTACCATTTTTGTTGGTGTGATTGTGGCCCAATGTCGGCAGTGTTGGCTCAGTTTTAGTACCCAGACTCAGGGCAAGTACAGAGGAAGTGTTCAATTCTTGTCGGCAGCCAGACAGGGCCAGAGTATTTGGGCCGATTCTGGGGCATCATTCATCCCGCGTCCGTTCTGAGTCTGGCAAACGCAACAGGGCCAAGTTATTTCCTCCAGCCTGCCGGATCTGGGCCATTATTGGGCTGAACTGTTTTGGCTGCCTGGGATGTCTTGTCCGTCTCAGGCACCAAACCACCAATCATCAGAGATATCAGTCTTAAGGCCCCGATATACTTCAAACAAAGTTATTTTTGGTTCTTCGTTTAGGGGTAAAACAAAGTTCGAAATATGTGAGAAGCGGTATACAGTAATCGAACATCTGACGCCGTCCACAGTGCTGAGAGTGGTGTTTAGATGAATATGTAAATATGTGCTGTGCACTTTCTTCTCAGCAACAGAATAAACAAAAACAAAAGTTAAAAAACAGCAAGCATTTTTTATAGAAGGCATAAGAAAAGTGTCTGATCATAACAACATTGGTATGTTAGCACGAGCTCTGCAAATTAGCACTCCAGTACAGTCACATCACGTTTATTTATATAGCACTTTATTCAATAGAATGCTTTAAAGCAAGCAGCTTTACAGTATCAAACATGAAAAACAGTATTAGTGCCTCATTTCATCAGAAGCACAACTTTATTTTGTACAATAAAGCAGCTATCCAGTGTGTTCATGTTTTCACCCGCGGAGATCTTACCTCAACGAACTCAACAAATGAAATGAGTCATTGAAGGGTTCCATGTGAAAGAAGGCGGAGCCTCAGCGCACACCTCCTATTACGTTATCGTCATGGACCAATGGTAGTACGAAGGTGTTTTGCAGCTAGAGTGAACTTTTCCTGAGAGTTCGTTTTGGCAAGCCGTTTCAAACTTCTAATACGAACACAAAACAAACTTCGTTTTGGCCTGATTTTGTTCGAAATGACGTCACATCAGTTCGTTCTTCGATTTTGTTTGAAGTATATCGGGGCCTTTAATAAGCTCCAGTTTTTGTGACCATTTCGCGACAACTTTTTTCTTTGAAAAAAAGTCTTTGGAATTTTTTGAGGTCTGTTAACCCGATCAGAAAAGCAAAGAATGAGTAGATTATGTTGTTTAGCTCTTCAAGAGTAAAATATTTAGCCTCAATCCATTTCTGCAGACATAAACTCAAAAATCTCAAAAGGTACTATTCCCTCAAAAAGGTTAGATCTGGAGGGAAGCCAGTAATGGTGTGGAAGAATTTAAGGTGTTTCTGGAGAACACATTCAGATTTCACACCATCCACCATCCAAAATACCTTCTCTCACCTCTGTGTTTTGAATGTAATTTAAAGATGCCAAACGAAATCAACAGAACTTCTCCACCCGGAAACTCTCTTGAAACACTGCAAGTCCATGGGCTCCAAGATTATCTGCAGACACAGTGAAAACTGTTCCCCTAACATTCTTTTCTAACCGTTGAACTTTTCCCAAGCAGAACCAACTGGACTGAATTAAGACTTGATCGATTCTGGGATGTCCAGTTCAAGATGACCCAATAAACTGCGGTTAGTTTGTTTTTTTGCGGGATGTGCCCAAGGGTTTGACAACTTCAAAGTCATCAATGTACAAACCAAGTACAAGTGAAAAATCCTGACAACTGATAAGGTGATTTTCTTTGAAATATTTTCCAAAAAAACAAGTCTGATAAACACCTTGTGCACTTTCTTTGGTGGCAAATGTCTTTTTAAAATCCTCCAGTTAATCGAGCAATGTCTGCAGAACTTTCAGAAGAGGAACATAATTTGTTTTGTTTGTTTGTCTGCCCTGCTGAACGCATATTCAGTAGGTTCAATTACTTGGAATCCTTTTTTCTCGTTCCCTGTTCTCAGGGAACCATGGTTACATGCTTAACCTGAGACGTTCCCTTTTGAAAGGGAACTCGCACTGCGTCCTAGAATGCTAATGGGGAACGAAATACCCACGCCGCCATGCTGAGGGGAGTGCATGCCAAAGAATGGCTGAAAAATCACTCCTCCTACAGGTCTAATAGGCTGTCAGTGACAGCATTCCCTACGGCCAACGCCCAAGATATAAGCCTCAAAGAGGCCCCCAGAAACATACAGAGGCCTACCAAGGCCGCTTAAGGGCTTGGAACCAACAACTTCAAACAGAAGGGGTTCCTTTAAGGGAATGTGGCCAGGGAGCCAAAAGGAGCCCCGGCCAGTCACTTCTCAGGGGAGAATAGTCTACCTCTAACACCACCAGGGAGGCCGACCTGGTCCTATCTTAGTGACCTAGTCTGGCCAACAACCTGTCTGTTACCCAAACAGAGTCTCTAAAGCACTTGCCTCCAGAGGAGGCGTCCAGAAAGTGGGACTGCAAACTGGCAGTAACCAACTCGGATTGTAGAGACGGGCATTCTGGGGAGCAGGACTCAGCAAAGCACTTAAAACCCTTGCAATCGCTTCTAAAACAAGGCACTCTGGAGGCTGAGTACTCTACATAGGGTCCCTAATGAGAGGCATACCTCCAGCCCCAACAGGAGCTGATCTACCAAGGGAGTTCTCACTAAAAGAATCTCTTAAACCTTTAAGACCAACTAAGGGACATGACATGACTGCTTAAAAAAGCCATTCTTACCTAGAACAGCGTTTGACAAAACAGTCCCTGAAGACGAAAAGAGGTCGACTTGTTCTCTAGGCGCCCCTTATGTGCGTTCAGGTCGCACTAGTAGTGACGTCATAGGCTGTAGCCGGCCAATACGATTGGCGTGATTTGATAGCGTGTAGACACCGGTTCCCGCAGAGGCGTTCCCCATTAGCATTCTAGGGCACAATGCAAGTTCCCCTTCGAAAGGGAACTGTGACTGGCATTTAAAAATCTATTTGTGCAGCCTCATGTTCTAGCTGTGAAAATAACTAACCAGCGCAATTGTAGAGAGGTTTCCCGCTGATGACAACTGAGTGGACAGCGCAAAGGAAATTTAAGTGCGGGCCTCATCAAAGTCGGTAAACACAGCTACATGGGATTTCTTCTCACATGCTGGATAAGAACCCCCAAGAGCTGCCCAAAGCTGCCCAAATTGATGATTTAAAGCATGCAATCATCCATCCTGATGGCAAATATTTCCAACGATATGCGCCGATCCTGTGGATACTCGGGCGCCACTCACGGAAATGGTCGAACACCCACGGAAAAACATGAGATATTCTCCATACATTTTAACCAATAAAAAAAATTATTGCAACTTTCAGACATGAATTTCTTCACACGTTAATATGTTAATAGTTCATTTAGGACGGTTTCTATTGCGTTATTATAATGACAGATGTCAACAGCGCATTATTGTAACGAGAGACCACATCCAATGCGCGAGCAGAGCTCCCGCATGTGTGGAGATCCTTCTCAAAACTGGACCCGCGCTCACTCTAGCTCAGATATTATTACATCTCAAACGTTGTCCCCCTGCATGTGCTCCCGTAAATCTAGAATTGTCTTCTCTCCAGGATGTAAAGTTGCCAGACGCGCAACATTACAGTGTGGGCCCCACCGGCAGAAACATTAATTTGCGCACTGGCCTATGCCAAGTTTGCCAACGAATGTAAATCAGTACTTACATGACTGATTTTCTACCTAAACATCCTGCCTTGATAATATATGTCCTCTTACCTCCAGTCCAGTATGTGCAACACCTTCCAGCCCCTTGTTCACAGTTGCTCTTTACAACAATAGAGCCAAACTCAGAAGAAATGGCTCAAGACAAACCAAGCTAACCTGAGCAAGTGTCAATCTCTCCTGTCCTCTTTTTCCTGTAGTGTTTCTGTTAACAAGGTCTCTTACTACCAAAACAAAATCAGCAACTTGGACACCAGGAAACTATCTGCAACATTCTCCTCTGTACTCTGTCCTCCTGCACCTTCTCCCACATCTTCTCTGACTGCTGATGACTTTGCTAGCTACTTCACTGATAAGGTGATAACCATCACCATCCACACACAAAGCCAACCTCCACCCGCACACTTTCCACTCTTCTCTTCTTTCAGTCTCCTCAGGGAGAACAATGTCTCCAAAGTCCTTGATGCCGGCCATCCTACAACCTATCCTTTAGACCCAATCCCATCCCCCTACTACATGAGATCTCACCGATGCTGCCCTCCCTCACATCGACACTGGAAACTTTCCCACACATTTAATCAGATTCAGGTAACCCCACTGCTCAAAAAAATAACACTCAGTCCTACAGCAGTTGAAAACTACAAACCAGTCTCTTTTCTTCCTTTTCTGTCAAAAAATGTTAAAAAAGAGTTGTGTTCATTCAGCTCTCTGCTTTTCTCTCACAGATCAACCTACTTGACAAAAGGCTTCAAAAGTAAACACTCCACTGAGATCTTGCCGTGCTGTAGAAACGTTTCGGCTGTCACCTCTAAATCTAAATCTAGCAAACTCTAAATCATCCATCATTATCCTACTGGACATGTCAGTGCCTTTGACAATGTAAACCACCAGATCCTCCTGTCCACCCTTTCTGACTTGGACATCACAGGTTTGGTTTATTAGCTTCAGTCTTTCCTCACAGGCAGATCTTTCAAGGTTTCATGGAGAGGAGGGGCATCTGACACTCACAAATGATCTTTTATTTGCATTTCACCTCTTTCTATAGCATGTTTCCTATAATAAACCTGGTATTTTACACTATGAATTATGTCAGTCTGTAACAAATTGCTTTTGTTTGACTATTGTAAGTCACTTGGGATAAAAGCATCTGTAAAATGCATTAATGAAATTTCCCCCATTCTACATTATTAGTGTTGTATCCTTACAAAGTTTCATGTGTATTGAGTTTCATCTGGATGTATCAATATTTTTAGGTTAACTTTCTTTTGAGATATTTTGTAGAGTTAATTGGAGGTGGACACTGGACAATCTGATTGCCTCGATCTAAAACTTTCTGATACCTCAGCTGTTCATCTCTGTGAGTTGCAGGTGAGGATTCAAAATTCAACACAACACTGGAAAAGTTCTTGCCACAAGTGACGCATTTCTCTGAGGTGCGATACCACTGACAAACTTTCCAGTAAAGTAATGTATGTGTTTTATTTGTATTCATTTTACTCTTCTCATTTGTTTTAGTTCCCATCTTTTGTTGTCACGGTAACTTATTTGATTAGTCATTCTGTTCAGGTGTGTGCACCCCGTTATTGTCTGTATATAAGTTCATGCATGTTCCTCTTTAGTTTGCAGTCAAAAGGGGCATAAAGCCCGTGCTTGTCTGACGCTAAATCGCAAAAGACTGGGAAAATTTCGGAAAAATTTCCGAGTTTTATGTTTGGCATGTAAATCCAACACAAGAGAAGCACAAGACTGTTTTCATGTGTTATGTTTTTTTTTTTTTTCTTTGATGATGCATGATCATTTATTATAAGTTTTGTGATTGGTGGATGCTATTATATGCAATTTTTTCATTGGTTCATTGTAAGTTTGAATTTTGTCTCTGTTTGCACTTAAAGGAATAATAATAGGAATAATAAGGAATTACTTCATTACTTCATAATAAGGAATTACTTCCTTAACCCTTAAGTCACTACTGTTAACTACTAAGGAAGATGTGTTAACTAATCAGTATGAAATAGAATTTTATGATTATGTTAAGTAACAGTTAGCTAATCAATAACTAAGGAATTCTGTCATACCTCCTGAAGAACTACTATTAATTATCTACTAATTAATGTTCAAGAAATATAAATATGAAGTAACTACTAATGAACAGAAAATTATTCATTTCATGATTCAATTCAAAATGATGTGATTAATTAAAATAACTAAAATAACTACTTTGTACTACTTTGTTACAGTCCATCACTTATTATTATTATTATTATGGAAATTAAATATGCATTTATATGCTGCATAATGTACTGCACTCCCAAAAAGACTCATTACAACAAATTGTTCAGAAGTTTTTGCCTGTATGGTGAATAACTACTTTGTGTGCATGTTCTGGTAAGAAATCAGCTTCAGAAAGGAACCCCACCCCCACTGCCTTGCCATAACTATCCAACTTACCACAGATATAAAATGTTTTATTTATTTATTTATTTACCCAAACGCTGGGATGAGGTTGTTGAGTCATTTTTGGCTTATTTTTTCAGTGTTGGGTAGTTTTTGTGTTGTTATTGACCAATATATTTATATCTGAGTCTAAAATTTTCACTTTAGAATACTGTTTCAAGTTCTAAGTAATTCCTGCAGAATTATCTAATAATTCTTTATGAATTGCTAATCGGTTCCCTATATTTTCACTTTGGAATACTATTTTCAGGGTCTAAGTAAGCTAATTCCAGCAGAATTATCTAATAATTATGTATTAATTACTAATGAGTTCCCTGTATTTTCACTTTAGAATACTGTTTCAGGTTATAAGTAATTCCTGTAGAATTATTCGATAATTCTTTATTAATTACTAATGGGTTCCCTGTATTTTCACTTTCCCTCAGTCATTACCTTACATACTGGAATTTAGTCAATGGTAATGTGATGTGCTGAGGACAATCTGCGTATAAAAAACACGACTTTACACTTTCCTGTTGCTTGCAATGCATACGCCAAAGTCCGATTTTGCATGCATTTGATACGCCAATCCTTCCCATTAATTTTGGTGGAGAGCAGATGCGTCCAAATACCACGCATCATCTTCAACGGCAGTGACGTCACCAGCGAGGCTCAGTTCGCCCATTTCACCTGATGAGCGCACATGTTCAACAGGTAAGTAAGGGTTGCAATCTTTTTTTCCGTAGTGAAATCACGGTGTTAATGACATTAATTCATAAAACAGTTATTAATCATGTTGTGACATGGGTCTCAGCTTTTAGACATGAATTAGTGTTAGTTAGCTAACGTTTTTAGCTGAAATAAGGCTACGGGACCCCCCAGGGGTCAATAAAGTGGGCTAATCAGTGAACAGAAATACAGAAAAAGGCGTGTTAATGCATGATGCATCTATAAATGTTCAATGCAACTTGTGGGCCGCTGTGGTGCCCCGGTTATCAGTGTACATAATTACCCGTGGGTGCGGACCCCAAGAGGTAAACTTAGCTGACGCCAGATCAGTATTTCGGATCATACGGCCTGAGTACCACTTGTACATTCACTATACCAGCCGATCTGAGATCTGCTAGAATAACAGGCACGTTGGTATAATTTTAGGCAGGCATCAATGTTGCCAAGTCCGCTGTTTTCCTGCAGAATTGGGCTACTTTTACACTGTTACCGCGGGTTGTTTTTAATGTCCGCAGGTTGAAGCGGCCGCAAATAGCATGATATTTAGCCCTTGAAACGCGAATTTTACCAGGGGAGCCCCGCCAAAACGCAGATTTTACCGCTTTTTACCGTGGGAACCCTGGCAGGCATTACTAGTTGCTTGCAGATGCATGATACAGGATGGTTGGATTAGGCTCCTATTCCCGGGATATTTGATTTCTAATGTCATCATCATATATAGTGCATTTTACCTATAGGAAAAGTAAGCACGATTTAGACTAGAACCTTTGTCTCCAAGAGAAAAAAAATTAGGTATCAGCTTGAATTTAATCTGCAGTTAGTATTTTCAATAGTTATTGGGTAACAGTAGGCCTACTGTCACAACCTCATCTGTCCTCAAGAATATGGAAGTTCCATTAAAGAGAGAAGGAAAGGACCTGTAAGCCTGTGTTTCCAAAGTATTACATACATAGTAAGTATTCAATGAGTGCACAAATTACTACATTAATGTAGTACCGTTATAATGCTAATAATTACTCATTTTTACCAAAAACTACCAACATTTAACCAATAAAGTACACATTAATATTACAAAATAGTTTCTTGTTATTAGCATAAAATAAAAGTTACTTTGTGATATTACCCTGTAATGTGTGTAGTGCTACCCATACTTGCTTTAATATCACACACTTGGATTACCTTGCAGTTCAATATCTTTAACATCAATTGGATTACTTAATATGCAATTTGTCTGATGTGTTCCATGTCACCCATAACGTAAATTGTATGTCTTTTTTTTTTTTATCTTTATTGGAAAGGCCACATCAGGTCCTCCTCCAGAATTAAATATTTTGTTATGTGGCATGTCAGTAATTATAATTTATTTTTGTTTTGCTTGTAGTTAAAATGCCAGGTGGATCAACTTTTCGGCAGTGCACCCACTGCCTGAAAAAAATCAATTGTGCAAATCGAAGATGCACCAAGGTAAATAATGTATTGTACAATAGGCTATTGTACTGTCTAAATGCTAACCCCCATTTTTATGCATTAAAGCCAGAGTCATTAAAGGGTTAGTTCACCCAAAAATGAAATTTCTGTCATTTATTACTCACCCTTGTGACGTTCCACATCCATAAGACCTTCGTTCATTTTCGGAAAACAAATTAAGATCTTTTTTGATGAAGTCTGACAGGTTTTGGTCCCTCCATAGAGATCCAATGCAACTACCACTTTCAAGGTCCAGAAAGGTAGAAACGACATCATTAAATTTTATGAAGCGACGTGAGTGCTTTATTTGTGCAAACAAAACATAATTTACCACTTTATTTAAAAAAAATTATTCAAAGTGTGTTCACGCAACAGTCCCAGCTCTTGCATGAACACAAAACGCATGCGTCGTGATGCTCTTGGAACACTCGCACATGTGCACAAACAAAGCACTCGTGTCACTTCATAAAACTGAAGTTAAGCCACTGTAGTCACATGGAGTACTTTAATGATGTCTTTCCTATTGTTCTGGACCTTGAAAGTGGTAGTTGTGTTGGATCTCTATGAAGGGACAGAAAGCTCTCAGATTTTATCAATAAGATCTTAATTAGTGTTCCGAAGATGAAAGAAGGTCTTACGGATGTGGAACGACACAAGGGTGAGAATTTTAATTTTTGGGTTAAGTAATTCTTTAAGTCCAAATTCAGATGAACTTTATTGGCATTAAATATCTCAGGATTTGTTGCCCAAGCAGTACAGTGACAATAAAACTGGAGTTTGCAGTGGAGACATTAAGTTTATCATACAAATGACAGAAAGAGTTTTGTTTTGTTACACTACAAATTTGCATCACAGTAGGTATTTTTCAAAATGTTACATTTCCCACCTGATGGAAAGGTACCTCTTAATACTGAATGTTTAACTGTTGGTTCCTTTAAATAACATCCTCTTACAAGGCTACACATTTGACATTGAATCTGTCTATTACAGACAGTACATTGTTCTATTGTGGTGGTTCTCAACTGTGGTCACTTAGTTCATTGAGATTGTCCATATTTTGAGGCTTGAAAATGGCAACATCTCCACTAGCGCATGCAATAATGACAACTTATGTCTGTGACCAGATAATGGACATTTGTATTTACCATTAAAATATTCATAGCTAATGGGTTTTATAGCATCATGCCCAGCAATGCTTGATCAACTGGACCACAGTTTTTTTTTTTTGTCATACCGTCTTCCCCTTGCTCTCTCTCCCTTACTCAGTGTGGGAAGCTGCTGGACATGAAGTCGAGGCAGACGGCCCGTTTGAAAGTGTTCCGGACCAGGGCCAAGGAATGGGCACAAAAAGTCAAAAAGTCCCGCAATCAGGCCAAAATATTTGACAACAGTGCCTTGCTGGTAATAAACATTTTGTCTTTCTCTTTTGGTCAGGCATTGCAGGTTCCTGTCGACATTACAGAAATATAGAATTGTATTTACATTGTGCAGGGAAGCAACAACTATGGTAATGTCATGCCTACAACTTGTATAAATCCAGCCCCATTATCCAAGGCAACCTCACACTAAGAGGTTTTTCTTTTAGTTCACTGGTTATGTAGTAGAGTAGGTATAAATCACTGGCTGCTGCTGGTGCAGGGGCAGTACAGAATCTTTCAGAGAGAAATTTGATTTCTTACAGGAAAAGACACATTTGCATATGCCTCAGTTACCCCAAAAATGAAATTCCTGGAGTTGCTCTCCAGGTTCACCTTTATAAAAACAAATACTAAGTATAGTGGACTGCCCACTCTCTTTTTTTTAAAGACAGCATGTATGTGTATAATAATAATAATAATAATGTCTTTCTTGCCTTTGTTACCCTGCCTTGGAAATCTCTCTGTGTTTGCTCATATGCTTTTCTATGTTAAGGTGGAGAAGCTGAAGGCCCTTGGGTACTTCCCCCTCTTGCTGTGGGGAAAGTACAGACCGCAAAATAAAAGGTGGATGGCCCAGCTCCAGTGCCCCTTTGAGCTGCCAGTGGTAGCGCATGCGGTCCTGGAGAAGATAGTGTGCCTATATGAAGGTTTGTTAGAAGGTAGGTCACATCACAACATCAGTACATTCATGACTCTCTATTAAGATTGCTTCTGTATTGTGTACCTATCCAGATGGATCAGATTTAAATGTCAGCACAGATAATTTTTCACACAATCTAAATTGCTGGTGGTGGGTAATTCTGTTCTACTTGTTTCTTTTGTCTTAAATGTTTTTATATTTCTTTGGTTACTTAGATTTGGTCAACCATATACTGCATCTTAAATGTCTTGTTTTGTTTAATTTTTTTTTATTGAAGCATGTGATCCTGAAAGAGAGGAGGTGGGGCAGCAAGAGAGGACAGAAGAAGATGAGGCAGAAAGAGAAATAGATGACGAAGACCAGAGAGGACAGGGGGAGCAACGTGAAATAGGAGAGACTGAGAGAAGGGACATGCAGGAGATGGAGATAGAGGCACAGGCACAGGATGACAGAGTAGAGAGTGAGAGAGGAGAGATGGTGGGACAGAAAGACTTTGAAGAGCTGGGACTGATGGAGAAAGAAGAGATGGAGGCAGACAAGGAGAGAGAACAGACAGAGGAATTGGGAAAAAAAGTGATTGAGGCAAAGAAGAAAGTAGTAGCAGCAAACAGGTAAGTGCCAATACAGAATAGAAGATGAAGAGCAATAAAGACAATCTTGACTATGTAGAATATGAGATACAGAATGGTAAAGAAAGTGTCCATGTATACAAAGGAGTAGCACATCACACTAGACTCAGAAGTCAGATGGTATTTCACAAGTTGCTCTTTTTCTACTTTTTCTTACAACGTGGAGTTATTTGTATGGCAGCAGTTTGGCATCCGGTGTGCCATAATGTAACGGTAAAGTCATCAGAGAAAGTGTTAACAGATTGTCCTGCATTGCAATGTACTCGCAAGTATTCACCTGGTTTGCAAGGCAAACGCCACACACCTCTACTGCAATTTACACAGGGTTTTTGTTTCTCTATACAGGTCAACTGTCAAAATTTCAGCTAAAAAGAAAAGAAGTAAAAGAAGCCAAAACAAGAATGATGGTAGGAAACATGCTATAAAGTGTTTTAATTCAAAATTAAATAAATAATAAATACTAAGCTCTTAAGTAATCTTAATCTAAGAAAAATATTTTTTTTTAAAAAAAAAGTAATTTTTTGCCCACACTATTTATTGCTAGTTTATTACATTACAGGCCTGATAACAAATATAAAACTTTTAATGTAATATTAGATGAAAGTGTCTTTTAATTGCCTTATTGACTCTTTTTTGGCATGGAGTTTTTGGGGCTTCGGGGTGGTGCATCTTTTGATCTTTGTGGGACCTTGTTGATACTTTGCTGTACTTGTGCTATTCTCTGACAATTAGGAATACTTTTCAAAAGGCCCAAAGGATCATAAAGCATACTGTGATGTACTGCAATGTCCCACAAAGCACACCAAAGAATTTTAATGAATCATCTCAAACTAGCATAAGGTGTACCACTGTAACACAAAATATAACAAAGTACCCCAAATCCCCAAAAAGTTAGCAGTTTCAGTGAGTTATTACAAATACCATTTTCAGAAAAGTTGGGATATTTTCCAAAATGCAATAAAAACAAAAATCTGTGATTTGTTATTTCACATGAAACTTTATTTAACTGACAAAAGTACAAAGAAAAGATTTTCGGTAGTATTACTGACCAGCATAATTGTATTTTGTTAATTTAAACAAAGTTAGAATTTCATGCCTGCAACACACTCAACAAAAGTTGGGACAGAGGCATGTTTACCATTGTGTTACACCACCTTTACTTTTACTAACACTTTCTAGTCTTTTTGGAAGTGAAGATACTAATTGTGCCAGTTTTGCAATTGTAATTTTGTTTATTCTTGCTTAATACAAAACTTCAGCTGCTCAACAGTCTTTGGTCGCTGTTGTCTGATTCTGTTCTTCATAATGCGCCATACATTTTCAATAGGAGACAGATCTGGACTGGCAGCAGGCCAGTCAAGCACATGCACTCTGTGTCTATGAAGCCATGCTGTTGTAGCCTGTGCAGAATGAGGCATGGCATTGTCCTGCTGAAATAAGCATGGATGTCTCGGGAAGAGACGTTGCCTTGATGGCAACATCTCAAATCCCAATATATACCTCTGCGTCAATGGTACCTTCACACATATGCCACTCACCCATGCCATCACAGATGCTGTCTTTTGCACCTTCCGCTGATAACAATCTAGATGGTCTTTTTCATCTTTAGCACAGAGAACACGAGGTCCATTTTTTTCCCAAAAACAAACTGAAATGTGGACTCATCTGACCACAGCACACGGTTCCTCTGTCTTTTGGTCCATCTGAGATTACCTTGGGCCCAGAGAACTTGAATTTCTTGCATAGAATTGATGCATGGCTTCCTGCTTGTGTAACAGTTTCAGGATGCATTTCTGGATGCAGCGGTGTTCAGTGACAATTGTTTTCCGAGGTACACCCGAGCCCATGTGTTACCAATTTGCCTGCTTATTGTGGAGTCTTCCAAACAGGTGTTACTTGAATATTCTGTGCACTTTTCAACCTTATTTTAACTCTGTCTAAACTTTTGTTGAGTTGTGTTGCATGCATGAAATTCTAACTTTGTTTATTATTTACTAAATACAGTTGTGAACCCATGAAAAAAGTTGGGGGGAAAAGTTGGGAAAATATCCAGACTTTTCTGAAAATGGGGGTTTGTAGATTACTCTTCAGTGTTATTACATTATCTAGCCTGTATGGTAATCAGGATCTCTCTGGTGATTCCCACCCTTTCTGTGGTTTTGGTTATACTACTGTTACATTAAGGTACAATGGTTTGTATTTAAACAATTTGTTCATTTCTTCACAGCTTGCCAGTATCACAGCACACTGGAAATTTTTCCAGTAGACTATGTTTCCAAGACACGTGAAAAAAAGGTTAGTAGCTGTACGGGGAACATTCTCTATGACTGTAGGTGCATAAATTGATACTATACTACACCAAGAGAAAAGTGCTGAAATTATTGCCTTTTGTTAGAAAAGTCTAAATAAAAATTAGTTAACATGTTAAATCATTTGCTGTTAGAGCACTGTAAATACTAAACCAAAACTTTGATGTTTTGGTGATTATATGGTGACTGAAATGAAATTTAATTATGAAATAAAATTATGACTTTGGTTTGTCTTTTACCCTCTTCCCAAGGGCTTAAAAGAAGTACTGGTGCATTGGCTCCCGTGTCCGTCATGGTAAGGTCAGCTTTTTTGTTTAACTTAATTATTTAAGTTTATGTAATAAGGACCTAGACCAGTGTTATAATTTTTTCTGGGAAGGCAGGCGGGCTGCTTAATTAGGATGGATTGAGGCATCTCCACATGTGGCATCTGTTTTTGTGTAGGGGAAGATTAAAGGGTTAGTTCACCCAAAAATGAAAATTCTGTCATTTATTTATTTATTACCCTCATGCCGTTCCACACCCGTAAGACCTTCGTTAATCTTCGGAACACAAATTAAGATATTTTTGTTGAAATCCGATGACTCAGTGAGGCCTCCATAGCCAGCAATGACATTTCCTCTCTCAAGATCCATTAATGTACTAAAAACATATTTAAATCTGTTCATGTGAGTACAGTGGTTCAATAATAATATTATAAAGCGACGAGAATGTTTTTGGTGCGCCAAAAAAACAAAATAACGACTTATATAGTGATGGCCGATTTTAAAACACTGCTTCAGGAAGCTTCGGAGCGTTATGAATCAGCGTATCGAATCATGATTCGGATGGCGTGTCAAACCGCCAAACTGCTGAAATCATGCGACTTTGGCGCTCCGAAACGCGGATTCATTATGCTCCAAAGCTTCTTGAAGCAGTGTTTTGAAATCAGCCATCACTATATAAGTCGTTATTTTGTTTTTTTGGCAGACCAAAAATATTCTCGTCACTTTATAATATTAATATTGAACCACTGTACTCACATGAACTGATTTAAATATGTTTTTAGTACCTTTATGGATCTTGAGAGAGGAAATGTCATTGCTCCCTATGCAGGCCTCACGGAGCCATTGGATTTCAACAAAAATATCTTAATTTGCGTTCCGAAGATTAATGAAGGTCTTGCTGGTGTGGAACGGCATGAGGGTGAGTAATAAATGACAGAATTTTCATTTTTGGGTGAACTAACCCTTTAAGATTTGTCACAACTACAACTTACATGTACTGCTGTTTTTAGTGGTGTTTTGCTAAGCGATGACTGAGCCGTAATATGCTAAATTTTGATTAAGGAGTTACAGTCATCACAATTTCACATTCAGTAGGAATGGGCGATCTGCTTATCACACAATACAATTAGATACACAATATGAGGTTCACGGTTTATACAAACATGATACAACTTAAATAAATCTTCAATGACAACTAAATTGTAGCTGTTCAAAATTGTTTATTTCTGAGATGCAAATCTTTGTAATGTAAACAACAGTTTAAAATGTAATTACAAAGTGACAGTAATATCATTTGGATATAAATCTAAATCATAGATCCAAACTCCTCACTTTTCAGTGACATCTCACCTTTTTGAGATCAAAATAGGTCACTTATGGCAGTGGTTCACAACCACATTCCTGGAGGCCCCCAAACACTGCACATTTTGAATGTCTCCTTAAACAAGCACACTTGATTCAGGTCATCAGCTCATTAGCAGAGACTCCAAGACCAGAAATGGGTGTGTCAAAGGAGACATGGAAAATGTGCAGTGTTGGGGTGCCTCCAGGAATTTGGTTGGGAACCACTGACCTATGGGATTTGCATAGATCCACCCTTTATATACATAGTTTTTAATGTATTTGAGGTCTGAGATGTGGAATCGGTGAAAAGAGGGCAAACTGTTTGCTGTTCAGTTCATTATTGCCGTCTAATCAGCCATTTTTCTCATGAAAAATTAGTTTTTGATGTAATAAAAAATAAATAAAAACAATCCCTTAAAGTAACTACAAATTAGCAGGTAAAGCAAATATCTTTTTTAAAAATTCTGTGCGGAGCATGCCCCACGCAATGTTCTCACCTTTTTCCTTCCTTACCTGTTTGCATCCCTGACAAATTCTCTTCAGCCTTCTGCTTTCACCACCCCATTCTGTCAGTGAAATATGTAGAAGCCTAACAGGGTTTATAAACCATGTCAGAGGCTACCCTTATATATTTAACATGTATTTCAGAAATTAAATATGTAATTCCTGTATGTTTTGTTTTTGCTATTTCTTTCAGCAAAAAGTCCTGGCCCCCATCTTGGGAACCACAGGAAAATATTGGAATAACTTTGGAACATTGAATGTGTCATAAAGGAAGTTCTGTGTAAAATACTGTTCTATTCTTCTACTGTCTCATTTATGAATCAAATAAACAAAAGTACTCATGTTGTAAATAAAAAGTATTTGTTAATAAATCTGTTTCATTATTTGTTCAGTAGGGCTGGGTGTTGACAAGGACCTCACCATACTACTCAATACAGTGGGTCAGAGTATGATTTGATGTTTATAAGTTTAGTCATGGAAAAGAAACAGGAAAGATTATTTTTGGGTTAATGTTTGTGATGTGTTGAGGCTGTGATAAAGCTGGAGGATACATACACCACCTTATTCATTCAAGGCAAATCGTTATTGTGCAGTTTGCCTTTTCACAACCTTCCACCCAGAAAAACTACAGTTTTTATTGTTTGGCACTTTCCCAATAGAAGTCCTGTTGTGGGTTTTGTTGTTGTTTCTCCGAAAACATGGAATTGACATTGTTACAGGAGTACTTCAGGGATTATAAATATCTTTAATTTTGTCATACGACAAAGTTTCATTATCACCTCTGTCTGGCCACAGCCTCTTTCAGGCATAGTTTCTGAGACCCTTTGAGACTTTTTGCTATTCATCATTCAAAATGTCAATTTAGTGATTAGTCTGATCTCAAAGTCCATCTTTGGTTTTCATGAGCTGTGAACTACCCAGCCAATGTAAACAAAAAACAAAACTGGTTTAAACCTGCTGTTTTTGGACGATAAGTAACCTGTCTAAGTAACCTTTTAAAGCCTTGTAGTACTCAGGGTATAGGCAGCTTTGGTGTTATAAATAACCTTACAATTAACAGTAACCATATTATTGTATCTGCACACTGTTTTTGTAAAAAGGACACATTTGTAAAATATAGCTTTCCCCTGAATATGTTTTCCATGTGTAAATGAAGGTTACTGCTACAATACACTCTATATAAGTTTGTAAAAAATAAAAAGGAACATACAGGTGTATTGACTATAATAAAGCTTTCCCACAATGAGTTACAGCCATGTTTTCAGCCATTGTCACAGCAGTTATTCACAGCACACAAGAAGTCAATAAAACAATTATTTACTTAATAGATGACTTGTACAATGATTTTACAGCCAGGCAGTGTGCCACATACAGTAGGTTCTTACATCTTACGTTCTTGGATTGAAATGCTCCAGATCCAGGCCTATGTAACGTTAGATGAACAAGCATTTTCTCTTCCTCTTCACATTGGCTGCTTTATAGCAAGAAATGTACATTTTATTTTCACAATCTTCGTTCAGTGAATGTATATTATCTTTAGTTGCTATGGTGGTAGCTATTGAAGCAGCCATTGCCGAAACCACGTACCTTGCATGACGTACTTCCGCCCGGAAGTATTTTCTTCACAGACACCCGCCTTTTTAATGACATCTTCAACATTTCTCCACAGAAAAACAACTTGATAACTCAACAATACGATGTGTTCATGTTATGTTAATTTCTCATTCGATTCTGAGAAATAAAGTTTTTTTTTCTATCAGTTTGTGGTTGCAGAAGGTTACGGACATTCATTGTGTTGTGGGCGGAGTTTGCGCGTTCTTTTTTGGCTAAAATATCTTAAACCAACATATTTACTTTTTGTTAACATTGATCAAATAGATGCAGTGTAATCACTAGTTCGACTGGACTAGATATTTGATAAATTAAGTAGATATATCTTTTTACAACCCTACTTTGCAAACCAGAAGAACTACAACTGTAGTGCTGATTTGTATCAAACCGCATGGCGTGGCTATAGGGAATTGTAGTTTTTAAAATAACTGTTTAAAACAGTATTTTTCTTAGAATTTGAGGCTGTATATAGTGAGTTGAGAGTACAGTGAGGGGCTTAGGGGGATGGTAAACACATATCTAATTGTTAAATGGGTTACAATTAATTTTAACCATATTTGACAGCGCCCCCAGTTGGTGACTATACTCACATAATAGCGAAGGTCAAGAGCTCTCTATAACAGTTGGTCCCATATCTGTAGCCCGTTTTGTTGCTGAATTATAAGCCTTCAAACATGCACCAAGGTGAAGTTTCAAAGGTCAGTATTTCAAAACAGGAGCCATATAGAATCTTCATACTAACATATGTTACTTTCCATGTCAAGACCTTTCCAACAATGTATTTGGTTTAGCTCTACAACAGTGTTAATTTTCTCATTTCACAGACACACGCCATCTCAGGTCTAGTTTCAGAGAGCACTTAGAAGGCTCAGTATATAAAATGAAGCTTTTTGTTTGTTTCTGATTGTAAACAGATTTATGACCCACATGAGAAATACCTGGTCCACACAGACACAGAGACACACACTTCATAGACTTCATGGCTTCATAGACACAGAGTGCATGTGCTTGACTGGCCTGCTGCCAGTCCAGATCTGTCTCCTATTGAAAATGTATGGCACATCATGAAGAACAGAATCGTTCAAAGCAAAAGCAATTACAATTGTGACTTGAGTTTTACTTGAGTCCCAAGTCAAGTGACTTGAGTCTCCACTTCTGCGTCATCATCATCCTCATCCTCATCTTCAGAGCTGATGTCACGTTGCCAGTCCATTTCTTCCTCCATTTCCTCTTCCACCAGCCTAGGAGTTGGTTCGAGAATGCCTCTGTATGTGCAGTAAGTAATTGGATAAAAATAATCTTTGAATACCATTTATCCTTAGTTCTTGAGCCAATACTAGCATGATTTGAATTTTAAAGTGCATAAAGCTAGATAGTTTGATTTACACTTACGTCCTGTTTGTGTGCACTCTGAAACGGTGGCCATCAGTGACTGGACCTTTGCTACGGAGTCCTTAAGGTACTGACAGTGCTGCATCAATTCCTTCACAAGGATCTGCTTTTCTTCAGTCAGTCGTGAGACAAGCATTAGTTGGTCAAAGAACTTCTTCTTGGTGATAATGTCGACACCGTCTGAAGGAATGAAAACATTATACATTAATAAACAAAATTTGATGATACATTTTAAATAAATACTAAAAGTTAAATCTTCATACAACACCTGTGTTCTGTTCCTGCCAAGGCCAGATCATGCTCTCTGCAGCTTTGTTGGAGAGTTTCTGCACAACTGAGTTTGTGTCCACAGGGTCACCATCAGGTTGTTGGTTGTATCTCTGGATCTCTTCTAGTAAGCGTTTCTTTTCTTGGGCAATCTTCTGACTAATCTTCTGACGCCTTTTGTTGTGATCTGTAATAAGAGCAAAAACAATGGTATTACAAAAGAGCTGCCATGGCATTTAATAAACAGACCCAATATAACTTCCATCTGCTTCGCTTAATACATACCATTTTGTCTATAAAGGTAGTGCTTCTTTTGACAAATGCTCACAAAGAGTGCTTTGATGGAGATCTGCAAACCACGAGCATCAACAGGACTGGCTGCTGCATTTCCTAAATTAAAAGTCAAGAAGAAAAAATGTTTAAGTAACACTTAAGTTCTGTTAACTGAACATAGTACAGCAGCAACAGACTTTAGAACAATATTTAATTTGCACAGCAATATCTATCTTATCTATATCGTACCGGACCTCCACTGACTGCATGTTTCAGCAACAGGGACCAAGCAGCAAAGAGGCATAAGCATCTACTCTGTGTGATATAATCTTTATTATCATCACTTTTCTGGAGTCTATTTATGGCAGTCCATAGTCCACAGTCTTGATGGGGGATTATGTCCTCTATCCACACATCAAATTTGGTTACCCCATGACCTTTATTCTAGCTCCACCAATAGGCCAAACTTTCAATGACGAAAAAACTGTATCCTCTGAACTGACAGAAGTAACACGTGGTGCTCTTGCAGACTAAGAAAAAAGTGAAATCCTTAGGTTTATAGCTGCTGACTGGAAACAGAAATTGGATCTGTAGAAAACAACAGATACTTGCACCAAGAATGAGAACCAACAAGTGCCTTTTGAAAATATAAGAATTACAAGCTGAGCAGGCATGAATGCTGCAAACATGGAGCCCTGGAGATTGGGTCCTACTGGCACATTGTGCCAGTACCTCAAAATTTAATTGTTACATTTTGGTCTGATTATGCACCAATCATTCTGTTTCACTGCTAAAAAGTTTACTTTCTTTAGGTCAAAATACTAATTGAAGACTTATGACTTGCAAATAGTGCCCATCCTCACACCATAATTAAAGGGTTAGTTCACCCAAAAATTACATTTCTGTCATTCCACACCCGTAAGATCTTCGTTCATCTTCAGTTCACGAGTTCACATGTACATATAATTCAAGAATTAAAGTTATGCGTATTTGGCGTGCTGTCCGGGGGGAGAACTCCGAGCTCGGAATATTGGCCTGAACCCAGAGTACTCCCCCCGGTGTGGTAAAAATAGATAGAAGTGAGGAGATGGGGTGGAGGAGGGATGCTGATAAACTCCCAGAAGAACAGAGGTAAGTCTGCAGTATTTATACCTCTTGTTATGGTAGAGTTGATTAACTGAATGCTCTCCACCTGTGCTAATCAGGTTAATTATCTGAGGTTTTTTATCCCCCACAGAAAGCAGTGAAATTTCTGTTATTCAAGGTCCAGAAAGGTACTAAAGACATTGTTAAAACAGTCAATGTGACTGCAGTGGTTCAAGCTTAACTTTATGAAGCGACGAGAATATTTTTTGTGGACAAAAACAAACAAAAATAATGACTTTATTTAACAATATCTTCTCTTCTGTGTCATTCTGCTACACTGTTTAGATTCAGCGCTTCCAGGTTCTACGTCAGAACGCCGAATCATTATTTACCGGCTCCTGCGTCAGCATCACATGCATGCATCGTGCTGCTCACGCAGGAGCTGGCCAATAATGAGTCGGCGTTCTGACGTAGAACCCGAAAGCGATGGACATAAACAGCATATGAGAATGACAGGGTAGAGAACACACTGTTGAATAAAGTCATTATTTTTGTGTTTTTTTGTTGCACAAGAAGTATTCTTGTTGCTTCATAACATTAAGGTTGAACCACTGCGGTCATATGGACTATTTTATTTGCCTTTACCACTTTTCTGGACATTGAATGAGGTCCATTCAATGCTTTCTATGGGAGATAAAAATTTGTGTTCCGAAGATGAATGAAGGTTCACAGGTGTGGAACGACATGAGGGTGAGTAATAAATGACAGAATTTTCATTTTTGGATGAACTAACCCTTTATCATTAAGCTACAGCTACATGCATTGCAACCAAATTACTCTGACAGTATTTATGTATAAAACATTATGTCCTTACCACTACTGGCCCACTGTTTGACATCAACAACCCACGGTTTTAGCATGTCATCACAGCAATGCAATTGGTCCTGCATCTTTTTTCAGGCTCTTTGTTACATCCAAGGTCTTTTCTACTGTCTGCAGAACCGCAATATAAAATGCTGTCATTTCATAAAATAATCCTTAGAAGAACCAAAAAGTATGTTCCTGCCTGATTTAATACAGTAACATATTCAATGTCTACATGGGGGTAACAGTGTGATGCATTTTGGGTGGATTTTAAGTTCAAATGTTACGGTTTAAAATAGTTTATCCTTTTTTAATACATGAACATACCTTTTTGAATCTGGAAGACAAGGCAATGTGGAGGCCATTCTCTTTACGCTGATTCCACCCAATAGTACCCAACAGTTCCACCCAACAGTAAGCATATCAGTTCTTACTGTAAAGTACAAAAAAAAAAAAAAAAAAAAAAATCACAAATTGTAAAATGCAGGGGGCAAAGAAGCTTACAAACCTGCCTTGGCCATATACTTTGTGGTCAGGGCACATCTGGAGAGAAAACTATTGACTTACTTTACTTCTTCACCAAGAGTGGTTCCGGCACCTTCCTGGTTCCTTGCATTCCACAGAATGTACAGGAAGCAGTGGACTTGTTAAACAGTGATCAATAGTGATGCATATCCCGAGGTCACCAGCTGTAGAGGACAGCACATAGGGGCTCATGTACAACTCAAAACACACTCCTAGGTTGTTGTTTAGGTCACAGTGTCATTCATTGTGGCACTTTATGTTAATTGTTGGCTACATCATACTCTGAAATGTAAAAGTCAAGTAGTTAAAAGCATCACCTCGCATTTTGTATTGTGGGCTTTGGCATGCATCACGGACAAGCAATGTCTCTTTTTCTGAAGAGGCTGAAGATGAGTCAGGGCCTCTGACACCTTCTCCAGGTATGGCACATAACGGCAGTCACATCCATGGCCAAAAATGTAGCACACTGGAACTCTTTTTTGAGAAACAGTGGATATGCGAAGATTTCTTCTCTATACATATTCAGACCTTTTGGAAAAAATAAATAAGTAGAGAGCACATTGCACACTGAAGAATAGGCTTCAGATCATCATCATCTAAAAATATTTTTAATTACAATTTATCAAGACCAATACCAACCTTTGAGGAGGAATCCATGCCTGCACACAGCAACTTCTACACCTTCTTCATCCAACTTGTTGGCCTGCTTCGATGTCTCTCTAGCTGCTGTCCAGTGGGAATCCCCACACATCGCTTTTCCAGCCGTCTACCAAAGTAAATTTTTTCAGTAGTTAATTCAAGGACATTAAATAGCAGGACTGTACGCTCAAACACACCAACAATTACAGTCAAGATTTTGTCTTTGCCTGACCCATCTTCCATCTGTAACTCCCTGGAGGATAAAGTACCAATTGAAACTATTTGACATTTAGCACGCAGGAGGTTAACTGCAATAGTCTAACTTTGTCAGACAGTATGATTTATATACTGTGCCCTTTGGATTAGAAACTAGCTGTATTTTATTTTTATTTATTTTTCATCCAGCTCTACAACTTTACTCTTTGTGAAAGTTTGATTGCATCGCTAACCTCAGCATCCTGCCATTGCCATCTCAACACCTAATCAAAGACTCCCTCATCTATTGTTATAACCTAAGGTGTCTACATGTTTCCAGCTTCAATTGGTTATAAAATAAACCTGAGATAACCGTTGCTCAGCCTGAATGAAAATGTACACTCTTGACAGCACCCCGGACTTCCTCAACGAAACTGGACACCTCACAGTCTTGGGCTAAAAACACTCCATTAAAGAACCCTGGCTCTTCACTCCTACAAGAAAATGCATTCTGGATAACCATTGTAGTAATAAGTTTTACACAACAACAACCAGTATTTATATGGTACATTTTTTTAAAACAAGGTTACAAAG
This sequence comes from Hypophthalmichthys nobilis, assembly GCA_037950665.1. Lineage (NCBI taxonomy): Eukaryota > Metazoa > Chordata > Actinopteri > Cypriniformes > Xenocyprididae > Hypophthalmichthys > Hypophthalmichthys nobilis. The sequence goes on along the minus strand of CM075475.1, from coordinate 6,030,177 downwards.
TCTAACATAGATATTATATTCAACAGCTTAATTTTAAATAACAAAATGAGAACTATATTATTATGATAATGTTAATAGCAAGTACTTACATTAACTACATTGGCTGTTTTTAATGTGCACTTAAAACTCACTGGTTTGTTTTCTGGAACCTGTAGAGTTTTTTTGTTGCCATCCACTGACACAGCCACCATTTCAGGGCTACAGGCTGGACAGACAAATGGCTCCTTTCCAAGAAGTTGGTCCACTTCAGAGTTGCAGTACACGTACTGCAGAAAGCTCCTCTGAAAAGCATCTGCATTCACTTTGCCGGTCTGAAATAAAGAAATTATAGTACAGCTTTCAATAAACTATAAGATCACCTATCTACGTACCTTTATTTATGTACCTTTTCAAATCCAAGAAGGATGCAAATTACAATGCTGTCTAGTATGGTCTTCAGTTCAGTTCATTTCAGTAATCTGAAATATTATAGCCACTTGTGGACCTATGTGGGTATATTTGAATGTATGCCCTGCTTAGACTCGACAACCATTTTTGTCATTCTGTCCAGCCTTACAGCTACTTAAAATAATAATAAATTCATTTGTCTTTCAGCTTCACGTTTTTACTCACTCTTCCAAACTGCTTTGCTCTCTGGTCCAACATTGCTGTGAAGGCTTTCACTGACATTCCTGGAGCTGCTGTCTTCATAGCCTCAAAGGAATGGAACAGATCTTGGTGGAACAGTGTCTGTGCTTGCATAGTAGCAGGCCAGTAACCACTCCTTACAAAGTCACTGACTTCTGGAGCCCATTGCTTATTGCAATGTTTGCATGTTAGCACTGGAACGTGAAGATTATAACGGCCTGAGAGTACATGAAAGACAAATAAATAACAAGGACATAAAGTAATGTGTTAGATAATTTTTTTTTTTGCAATCCTACCATTTATGCAAACCAGTATGATAGATCTACCAACAGAGATTGCAACATCACCAGTGTCACAGGAGCATATCATTTGAGGAAAGGCTGTTGGCAGCAAACAATCTGCAAGAGCAAAGGATGACATTAAAAAGAATCAGGATGGCATTAAAGAATGTTTGGATTGTGAGCAAGTACTTGGAAAACAATGCATAATTTAATAATGTTCTCTGTTAGGGGAAAACATGTAAATCAATTGAAAGAGAGACACCAACCTTGTTCACAGATGATGTACTTGTCAGCATGTGCTTTCACAAACTCTGTTGGAGGAATGTATTTATAAAAGCCATACATAGTGGTTTGTCTATTGTGCAGAGTGTGACGTTTATGTACCAACTGATCACACTCAGCACAAAACCACTCTGAGGGCAAACATTCCCCACAACGGATGATGGCTTGTCTCATATGACAGTATGTACATTTAATCTGAACAATGTTCTCAGCAGACAACAGGTTGGCAAGGTTGTGTGGCCTCGCCTGTTGCCAGCATTGTTGAACCTCCTTCCGCCTTTGACCCCAACTGGACAATGGTGGCTGCTGAGAATCTTGCCCATCAATACTCTTAGAATCCTGCAGAAGCTCCTCCAGCCTTTGCATATTAAAATCTTCACAGAGAGAAAGAGAAAAATACGAACATACCAGAAAACCAGATTCGGAAACACTTCTGATTGGCCATCATGTTGATGCACCCATCGAATATGTCTGCGATAGGCTTCAATGATCAACGCTGTAAAAACATTGTAAATAGTCATCAATGAAGCTCTTCACCAAGCACTTACACAGATACACACGGGAGCGTTTGAAAGCTCCGTGCGTTGATCATTGTAGCCAGTCACAGACATATCCGATGAGCACGTAAACACACTGGCCAATCCGAAGTGTTTACGAATCTAGACGGTAAACAGGTTGTCCGCTCAACAGCGCTCAAAGGGCCACATTTTTCAAATTTAAGTACCGATAGGTACCAAAGTCGGTACTTTTGACAACTCTAGCCAGTAATGTTGCCCACTTAACTGTGAAACTGAACCACCACCACGTAATTTTGCTGAGAAACACTGATGCTGTTGTCTTAAGTTTTCCTAATTCTGTCATGTGAACGGAGCTTGATGCACCAAATTGTGATAACTTTGATATTTGAGGCATGTTAGGGGACTGCGGAAAAAGCATTTTTGAAGGAACATCGTTTGCTGGCTAGTTACTAAAAATAGCAAAAGTACAGGTATAATGAAGCTTCCTTTTTACCAAAAGTGATAGTTCACCCAAAAATGAAAATTATCCCATGATTTACTCACCCTCAAGCCTTCCTAAAGTAAAATAACGAGCTTCCGGTGCAACAGCCATACACATTCGACGTACGTTCAAAAAGTTTTAACTTCCATGATGTAGTACACAATGACATGACATACTATGTGTTTACGTTATGGCATAGTGTAGTACGTCATGTCATTGTGTACTACGTTGTGGAAGTTAACACTTTTTGGACATACATCGAATGCGTTTGGCTGTCGCACCGGAAGTTCGTTATTTTAATTTATAAGGTTTTAAATAGTCATATACACCTAGGATGGCTTGAGGGTGAGTAAATCATGGGATAATTCTCATCTTTGGGTGAACTATCACTTTACCTCCATGTTTTCATATAAAACATACCTTATTATGAAAAGTGTTTTTAAAGTAGTTTTTCTACTTACCAGGATTCTGGTAGCTAGTACATGGTGAATTAATGGAGGAACTAGCACATGGAGAAGCACCAACTGTTTGGAAGTAAAAATAACATACCACATTAGAACATTTCTTTCAAACTCTTTGCAAAAAGTACAGAAATAAACACTGAAAACTGTGGCAAACTTGCAACATGAAAAAAACAGAAGAAAAAAAAAAAAAAAATCAAACCTAAATGTATTTGGCATTATAATGTAATTTACATCATGAATGTGCAAGTATGGCGAATATTGAGAACCAACAGCACTATTAAACCAGCACATACTCCAAATCACACATCATCTCTCTCCATTAAAAGTATTTGACAATTTTATAAGATGGGAACTAACCAGCAGATGAACATTTTTTCTTTCGTTTGCTGGTGGTCACACGATGGCCATCACGGTCCCTCTTCCACCAGACAACTTTAGGCCGCCCTGTGTCATCTTTCTGAGTCTTCGGCTCTGGGTTACGTTTCTTTATGGACATAGCATGTAATGAAACATAAATGGAGTTAATTAGTTACACATTTGTGTATGACAAGAATGAAACTTGCCTGCATCTCTTAAACAAACGCATTCCCGAGCAGAAGAATAGCTTCTAGCTTGGTCATATTTTTTCCCCACTAGACATTGTACTAAAATGAAAAATAAAGGTGTCAGTTAGATCTGAGATCTGCCTGCAACTCAAACTTGTTGACAAATATAATTAAATGGAAAGTTTGGACCACATCAGAGATAAAGGTATAGTTTGATTAAAATTTTAAATTTTCTGGTAGAGGATAGTGGTGTCTGACTATTTGCCATGAAGCAGGGTTGTTTTTCTCTTGGAGACAAAGGTTCTAGTCTAAATCGTGCTTAATTTTCCTATAGGTACAATGCACTATATATGATGATGACATTAGAAATCAAATATCCCGGGAATAGGAGCCTAATCCAACCATCCTGTATCATGCATCTGCAAGCAACTAGTAATGCCTGCCAGGGTTCCCACGGTAAAAAGCGCGTTTCGGGGGGGTAAAATCCGCATTTTGGCGGGGCTCCCCTGGTAAAATTCGCGTTTCAAGGGCTAAATATCATGCTATTTGCGGCCGCTTCAACCTGCGGACATTAAAAACAACCCGCGGTAAGAGTGTAAAAGTAGCCCAATTCTGCGGGAAAACAGCGGATTTGGCAACATTGATGCATGCCTAAAATTATACCAACGTGCCTGTTATTCTAGCAGATCTCAGATCGGCTGGGATAGTGAATGTACAAGTGGTACTCAGGCCGTATGATCCGAAATACTGATCTGGCGTCAGCTAAGTTTACCTCTTGGGGTCCGCACCCACGGGTAATTATGTACACTGATAACCGGGGCACCACAGCGGCCCACAAGTTGCATTGAACATTTATAGATGCATCATGCATTAACACGCCTTTTTCTGTAGGCACGATTTATAGACGGTAAACAGGTTGTCCTATTGCCCATAATTTGGGAATAACTCCGGTTTAGAAGTTTATGTGCACTGATTAGCCCACTTTATTGACCCCTGGGGGGTCCCGTAGCCTTACTTCAGCTAAAAACGTTAGCTAACTAACACTAATTCATGTCTAAAAGCTGAGACCCAGCATGATTAATAACTGTTTTATGAATTCATATATCATTAACACCGTGATTTTACTACGGAAAAGAAAGATTGCAACCCTTACTTACCTGTTGATCATGTGCGCTCATCAGGTGAAATGAGCCTCGCTGGTGACGTCACTGCCGTTGAAGATGATGCGTGGTATTTGGACGCATCTGCTCTCCACCAAAATTAATGGGAAGGATTGGCGTATCAAATGCACGCAAAATCGGACTTTGGCGTATGCATTGCACGCAACAGGAAAGAGTAAAGTCGTGTTATTTATACGCAGATTGATGAGAACGGGTTGGCTGAGGAAAACAGACACACTTACAGTACTGTATGAAATATAAAAACTAATCTGAGGTTTTTTTGTTCTAATTTAATTTATTTAAACTTAAGTTGTTCTAATTTGATTATATATATTTCTATTAGTTAACTAAATGTGCGTTTTTCTCTTTATGAATAAAGTTCACAAAAGCTTTAAAACACCTTACACAGCTTGATGTCCATTTCCTGTAAAAACATGTTAGTGTGCCATTGAGCCCCTTGACGAAGTGATGATGAATGTTCACACTAACAAGGGTCTTATTACCAGAGATGGGCATAAATACATGAAAATGTATGTAAAATAAAATACAAAATACTGTGTGGAAAAATGTACAGTATTTTGTATTTTAAAAATATACAAAATACATGTGAAACTGGCCATCTAGTGAAGTATCACTATTAAGGCCCATTCACACCGCAAATGATAACTACAAAGATAACTATATTAGCATATTCTATGCATGCTCTTTTGTTGCTTTAAATGCTTATGCTCTGTTAAGTCCCACTGTAGTCAATCATTTTATCCTTTAAAACTCATCTTTGATAATCATATTGACATATTTAAACTTTTTTCCTGTGAAAATAATTTTTTTCATGGCTTCAAATAGCTTAAATTTAACTTAAACACACTTGCTTCATTTAGTATACGTGGGTCCATGAGTGTTTAATTTAGTAACCCAGGCTCCACTCAGTCACACCACCTCTGACTACCTGATCCACTTGGTAACTGTAGAAAATGCTGCTGCAAGTGGAAATATTGGTTTAATTCAGACATGTTTGAACAATAAACTGATTCTGAAGAGGGAGAGTGAATTATACAGAGTTGTCTACAAGTCGATGTCCGAATGGTAATGTGTTTTATGTATCGCTCTCTACAATATCGGACATGCAACAGAAAGTGATATGATTAGTCTTTAGTTTGACTCAGTTATTAAGCAGCTAATAATGTGTTGCTAATGTTACATATTATGATCGTATTGGTCATCTCAGAATCAGACAGCTGCCTTCTAAAAATCAGCATCCACAAACGCTTTTAACCTCAAGTAAGTCCCGCCCCTCATGTTGACAGGATTGGTTACCTGTTTGTGATAGTATGAAACAGGAGTGGTTTCGAAGCAAGCTTCAAGAAGCTTCGAAACTTTACAAATCTTTTGTTTTGAATCAGTGGTTCGGAGCGCGTATCAAACTGCCAAAGTCATGTGATTTCAGTAAACGAGGCTTCCTTACACCATAAGTGTTTCGAAATTTCAATAGTTCACCACTGGGGGGGCGTGACTTTGGCAGTTTGAAACATGCACCGAACCACTGATTTGAAATAAAGGATTCGTAAAGCTTCGAAGCTTCATGAAGCAGTGTTTTGAAATTGCCTTTATTGTTGAATAAAGTCGTTATTTTGTTTTTTTGGAACACAAAAAGTATTCTTGTCGCTTCATAGTATTCAGGTTGAACCACTGTAGTCACATGAACTGTTTTAAATGTCTTTAGTACCTTTCTGGGCATCTGAAAGTGTTAATTAACCTGCTGTCAATGCAGGCCTCACTGATCCATCGGATTTTATCAAAAATATCTTAATTTGTGTCCCGAAGATGAATGAAGGTGCTAAGGATGCGGAACGACATGAGTGTGCGTAATTAATGACAGTATTTTCATTTTTGGGTGAACTAACCCTTTAACAAGATTTCCCCAAGAAATCCGATGTCCTCCATGATTCCTATTCTTTCTAACAGCAAAGCACTTGAATGTGAAGGCAGCATTATTCCTTATTTCCTTACAGGAATCCAGATAATTGTAGATGCACTCATACTGCTGCAGCTCACATGTATGAAAAAGGCACATCTGAACTAGTTGAAATCAGCTGCCTAATAAAGAGGTTGACTGGCAAAAAGTATTTTATGTATTTTGAAAATACAAAAATACTAAGCTTAAATGTATTTAAATACAAAATACAAAATAGTATTTTGTATTTCAAATACGTATTTCAGATACATTTATTTGAAATACTGCCCATCCCTGGCTGTTGTGATTTGTGACCACCATAGACTGTTTGTGACATGCCAGATTTGAGTTGCTGTGTTGAGTTGAGATGCAGCGTGACACTTTGGAGGATGGAAATGCAGATTAGGGGAATGTTTACAGTGATTAAACACTTTAATTTCATTCTGTAACTCACACAAAATGATGTCTTACTGTCAGAACACTAGTAATATAGCACATGCATCGTTCTCTGTTCTTTATACTGCTTTTTGTAATGTTTTGAAATAAATTATTGTGACTAACTTACATTTATCTGCCTGTTACACTTTGTGTATTTTCAAAATGGTTATGCTTAAAGTTATAGGGTGGAGTGTTACGGTGCTAGCTGTAGAGATGAGGCGAATACGGAAATCCACAATGAAATAGGGCTTTATTAAATCCAAGGGTAGAAGAACAGCTTTACACACATTGACAAACATAAGAACGGGTCAGAGGCCGTGGGCGGCCATGGCGGGTCAGAGGCCGTGGCGGGTCAGAGGCCGTGGGCGGCCATGGCGGGTCAGAGGCCGTGGGCGGCCATGGCGGGTCAGGAGACTTGGCAGGCGGCCATGGCGGGTCAGGAGACTTGGCAGGCGGCCATGGCGGGTCAGGAGACTTGGCAGGCGGCCATGGAGGGTCAGGAGACTTGGCAGGCGGCCATGGAGGGTAAGGAGACGTGGCCGGTTGCCATGGCGGGACTGGAGACGTGGCCGGTTGCCATGGCGGGACTGGAGACGTGGCCGGTTGCCATGGCGGGACTGGAGACGTGGCCGGTTGCCATGGCGGGACTGGAGACGTGGCAGGTGGCCATGGCGGGTCTGGAGCCTTAGCAGGCTCTGACGAACCAGGACGCCCACCCAGGAGTTCCCCACCCACGGGTACCAGGCCCCCAAAATTTTCTTAGGGGTTTCCCGTGGATGGTAAGGCGGGCTCGGGCGGCGGCAGGAGCAGCGGGCTCGGCGGCGGCAGGAGCAGCGGGCTCGGCGGCGGCAGGAGCAGCGGGCTCGGGCGGCGGCAGGAGCAGCGGGCTCGGGCGGCGGCAGGAGCAGCGGGCTCGGCGGCGGCAGGAGCAGCGGGCTCGGCGGCGGCAGGAGCAGCGGGCTCGGCGGCGGCAGGAGCAGCGGGCTCGGCGGCGGCAGGAGCAGCGGGCTCGGCGGCGGCAGGAGCAGCGGCTCGGGCGGCGGCAGGAGCAGCGGGCTCGGGCGGCGGCAGGAGCAGCGGGCTCGGGCGGCGGCAGGAGCAGCGGGCTCGGCGGCGGCAGGAGCAGCGGCTCGGCGGCGGCAGGAGCAGCGGGCTCGGCGGCGGCAGGAGCAGCGGGCTCGGCGGCGGCAGGAGCAGCGGGCTCGGCGGCGGCAGGAGCAGCGGGCTCGGGCGGCGGCAGGAGCAGCGGGCTCGGCGGCGGCAGGAGCAGCGGGCTCGGGCGGCGGCAGGAGCAGCGGGCTCGGCGGCGGCAGGAGCAGCGGGCTCGGCGGCGGCAGGAGCAGCGGGCTCTGGGCGAATAGGGCCCAGTCCATCCCCTCATACACGACCAAAAGCCCCACTGATACTGGTGCGGGCTGCATAGAGGCAGAAAACTCAGGAGACTGGGGCTGCGCGGAGGCAGAAAACTCAGGAGACTGGGGCTGCTCGGAGGCAGAAAACTCAGGAGACTGGGGCTGCGCGGAGGCAGATAACTCAGGAGACTGGGGCTGCTCGGAGGCAGAAAACTCAGGAGACTGGGGCTTTTTCCTCTTCCTCCTTTTCGGGCGTTTTGGCCCAGCGGAGGATTTTTCATTGGCCCTCAGGGATTTAGGGTCTGGTAGGACACCGGGGAAAAGCTCACTGGAGAGGCAAGCGGAGGAGGATGGAGACTGACGAATCGGCCAGGCCACCCGTGTTTCTGGAGGAACTGGACGAGGAGCGCACGATTCATCAAGAACCTCTTCAATTACGTAAATCAGAACAATTTAGAAACAAAATCAGATTGATTGAATCGACTAGGGAATAACTACAGGCAGGTTCTTTAAAACGAATCATGCTCTCGCTCAGCCCTCCAGAAAAAGGGCGTTCAAACAGGCATCTGGCAGATCTGCCTGACAAGCCAACTCAACAAACTCCTCCACATACCTCTCCAGCGAATGACCGTCCTGCAGGAGCCCAATAAGGCGATCCATGGGAGAAGCAGGCGTGGGAGGCACGGGAGACAAAGGGAATTCGGTGAGGAAAATGCCCATCTTAAGCTTGTGGATGTCCAGTCGGTATGGTCTGTTCTTCTGTTACGGTGCTAGCTGTAGAGATGAGGCGAATACGGAAATCCACAATGAAATAGGGCTTTATTAAATCCAAGGGTAGAAGAACAGCTTTACACACATTGACAAACATAAGAACAGACAAGGAGTGAAGGGAAAGTGTCCAATATATAGGAAGTGCTGATGATGAAGTCCAGGTGCAGGTGATGAGTGCTGATGGGGAGATGACGAGGGAAGTGAGTGCAGGTGTGGAAACAAGAGGATGATGGGAAATGGAGTCCGGGGAACACGGGAACTGTAACATGGAGTAGGGAGCTTAAAATTATCCTTTTTATACAATAGAATATTAACTAAGATAACAGTCACTGTAAATACAGGTGCTGGTCATATAATTAGAATATCATCAAAAAGTTGATTTATTTCACTAATTCCATTCAAAAAGTGAAACTTGTATATTATATTCATTCATTACACACAGACTGATATATTTCAAATGTTTATTTCTTTTAATTTTGACCATGGTCCTTAAACCAGGTACTGGTAGCTTTGGCACTGTGTGCAGGTGCCAAGTCCTGTTGGAAAATGAAATCTGCATCTCCATAAAGTTGGTCAGCAGCAGGAAGCATGAAGTGCTCTAAAACTTCCTGGTATACGGCTGCGTTGACCTTGGACCTCAGAAAACACAGTGGACCAACACCAGCAGATGACATGGCACCCCAAACCATCACTGACTGTGGAAACTTTACACTGGACCTCAAGCAACGTGGATTGTGTGCCTCTCCTCTCTTCCTCCAGACTCTGGGACCCTGATTTCCAAAGGAAATGCAAAATTTACTTTCATCAGAGAACATAACTTTGGACCACTCAGCAGCAGTCCAGTCCTTTTTGTCTTTAGCCCAGGCGAGACGCTTCTGACGCTGTCTGTTGTTCAAGAGTGGCTTGACACAAGGAATGCGACAGCTGAAACCCATGTCTTGCATACGTCTGTGCGTAGTGGTTCTTGAAGCACTGACTCCAGCTGCAGTCCACTCTTTGTGAATCTCCCCCACATTTTTGAATGGGTTTTGTTTCACAATCCTCTCCAGGGTGCGGTTATCCCTATTGCTTGTACACTTTTTTCTACCACATCTTTTCCTTCCCTTCGCTCTCTATTAATGTGCTTGGACACAGAGCTCTGTGAACAGCCAGCCTCTTTGCAATGACCTTTTGTGTCTTGCCCTCCTTGTGCAAGGTGTCAATGGTCGTCGTTTGGACAACTGTCAAGTCAGCAGTCTTCCCCATGATTGTGTAGCCTACAGAACTAGACTGAGAGACCATTTAAAGGCCTTTGCAGGTGTTTTGAGTTAATTAGCTGATTAGAGTGTGGCACCAGGTGTCTTCAATATTGAACCTTTTCACAGTATTCTAATTTTCTGAGATACTGAATTTGGGATTTTCCTTAGTTGTCATTTATAATCATCAAAATTAAAAGAAATAAACATTTGAAATATATCAGTCTGTGTGTAATGAATGAATATAATATACAAGTTTCACTTTTTGAATGGAATTAGTGAAATAAATCAACTTTTTGATGATATTCTAATTATAATTATATGACCAGCACCTGTATATCTATATTTTTATTTTTGTGAAGTGGCTAAAAAGTGGTCATGTTTAGGTATAAGGGGTGAGTTAGGGGCTTAAATATATCTATATAATAGTAAAATATATTTGCATCAAAAATATTTATAATTTAATTATCATATAAGCGATTCGTAAAGATTTTTATATCCTGTAACTGATACCAGAACCTTTCAATATGGCAAATAAACGGTAAATTTACAAATTGCAGTTTGTACATAATTTATAAACATCTGCAAATTATATGTAACACATTTGCAAGTGATGAATAGTTTACACTTTAGAATAGGGGATGCAGAAAGCTTTGTAAATGATTTATTCATGCATTTACACATCATCTATAACAGGTTTTGAACACTGTGTGTACTGCAGTGTAAGTGCTGACTGGTGAGGGTCTTCTCTGACACACATGGAGTCTTTAACTGCTGTGCATCTGATGTGAGCTTCAGTGGAAGGTAAAACCGGTTCAGAGGTTGACTTTATCACTAGATCCCACACACTCCACACAGAACACAAGTCTGTGCTGATGAATGAAAGGATTTAACACTGGAATCACCTGACTGTAAGGCATTTATAAATGTTTATCCACTTCAAAACAAATAAATTACTCTTCTTAAAAATAGTGCTTTAGCATACCTGCATGTTTGTGCTTTTGAACACAGACCAGCTTACAACTTCATCAATAAATCATATACTGATCATTTACTAATGGTTTGTTCAATGAATTCATTTGATTCATTGTAGGCAGCATTTTCTCAGCTTCCAATATTACTTGAAAAACATGTAAAAGGAACACAGAGAGATCTTACTGAAAGGTTTTATAAAATGTGTTGGTTAAACCGTTATTACCCAGTGATTTATTATTCTTTAATTTGACAATATTTTTATGAATTTCATCCAATGTTACATCCCTATCACATAATTTTTTTGAGTCATCTATTACTGTAGAATTTATTTTTATATTATCCAAAAATATATTATCCCTGCGTCTACAATACCTTTATCTTTTGTGTATAATTTTTTATAAAAGCTTGTTACAAACTGAGAGATCTCATTTATGTCCACTGAAATTTTAGCATCAATCCTAATTCTTTTTAAAGAGGACAAATCAGTATTTCTCTTTTCGAGATTAAAAAAAAATATTTTGAGTTCTTTTCACCACCTTCCAACCATTTGCGCCTTGACCTCACAAATGCTCCTTTAGCTTTATTCTCAAATATTTGTAATTATTCTAATTGTAATTTAACTAACATGTCTTTATCTATTTGAGACAAATTATGTTTTTCATATATAAGAGTAATATGTTTAATGATGGAATCCTCCTTAACCCTTCTGGCTTTGACCATTGCTTTTCCAAACCCTATAGCGAATTTTTTTATGGAATACTTCATAATTACCCAGTGTTTCCCATTCATTTTAGAGGCATTTGCCTTACTATAAGAATCCTTTATATATTAAGATATTATATATTATAATATCTTTAACAACTTTTTGAAATCATTCATTTCCAAGGAGAGAATTATTTAACTTCCAATAATTAAACCCAGATCTTTTTTCAGCCAAACTATCAAAACCAAACATAACAAGGATAATTTTATGATCAGTAAGAATGGAAGGTATTATATCAAGTTCCTTAACTTTTTGTACCAGTTCTTTAGACAGTAGCCAAAAATAAATTCTGGAAATTATTGTCTGGAACCATCCTTATTACTCCATGTAAAATTAACTTTAATTAAGATGCAAACATAAATCACTAATATAAGAAAAAAAATTTGGTTGTGGAGGCAGGCAGTCCAGTAAGGGATTGCTGATGGTGTTCCAGTCTCCACCCAAAACCAAATTAGCAAATGTTAACAACATTACAGAAATCTCCTCTTCAAAGCTCTGCAACAAAGATTGATTCTCAACTTTGTTATTATAACCATTAATGTTTCCTAAAATAACAATATTATCATCTATCTCAACTACCAAAATTATCCATCTTCCAGATGAGTGTACATTACTTTTCAGTATTTTTCCCTTAAACATTCCTCTTAAAATCGCAACACCTGCAGAATTACTGCTTCCATAGGACAGCCAAAGATCACCTCCCCATTGATTCCTCCAAAACTTCCTAGAGATCCTAGAGTGTGAGTCTCTTGCAAAAAATAAAAGTCGGCCTTGAATCTTTTAAGATATATAAAAAAAAAAGCTTTTCTTTTTAAAATGTCACGAATACCTCTCTCATTAAACGAATATAAACATAATGACATTGCACAGAAAAAACTAGCAGTGAAGAAAAAACATCAAACGCCATAGAACAGCGCAACTAAACAAAAAGTGTCAATCAATAGTCCCGAGTGTATATTTAAAGAAGTTTATCAAAGAAATGTGAGACATAATAAATGGAATTTACCTTCGAGTCCAATGCTCCCTTAAGCAAAGCGACATACAGGAGCTTAAATATGAATATCTCAAAAAGAGATTTAACAAACACGTAAAGTATAGTAAGCAGCTATTGCTCACTACACCCGAACTTCTTTTCCATCAATTATGGCTTTAGCTCCCACATAAAAGGCTCTTTTTCCTTTCTTACGTGCTGCATCGGTTTCGGGGCCACAGTTTATTAAAAGCCTCCTTATCTTTTGTCGTCAGGTCTTCTCCAAATCGCAGCTTCCTATCTTGCAAATATTCTGATCCTCTAGCCTTGTTCCAGATGAGATCTCTTGTTGACCTGGCTACGAACCTGATGATAACTGGTTGAATCTTCTCCGCGCTCTTTCTGCCAACCCTGTGACTGACATCAATGTGTTTATGACAGGCCTCCTCATTTTCTTGGATGACAGAGCGGCAGATTTCAACCACCTGGGCTTTAACATCCTCACCTTCCTGTTCAGCCAGTCCATACAGCCTCAAATTCCACCGTCTTTGATACCTTTCCATTTCGTTGAGCTTGTCCTCCAGTTCCGTTATCTGTTACTGATGGTCTTCCTCCATCGTTTTCATTTTGGAGATGTCTGCCTTTACATCCTTCAATTCTTGAAAAAGAAATTCTGTAGCCTCCTTCAAAGAATTAACACACTCTCTGTTTTGTACGGTGGCCGAGAGAGCTCAATGCACTGTAAATGAAGAAAACACATGCAAATAGAAAAAACACCGGCAAATAAAGAAAATATCAGTTTGACAACACATGCAAATACAGAAACGCGCTGCAAATGTTCACAACACAAGCAAATACAAAAACGTGCTGCAAAAGTTCACAACACATGCAAATACAGAAACGCACTGCAAATAGGCCTGCTCATAATGCACATACGATTAGAATGTTAAGATAAACAAAAAAACTCACCTTTCAGGTGCACACCACTGAAGAGTAAACACTGAACAATCCCAGCCAGTGGTCCCAGCCAGGTACGTCACTTGTTGGTGTTCCCTTATAACATTTTGTGGTCTGTGCCAAGACAAACGATTTGGGGGGGTATTATTTTGTGTAAAAAAATATTATTAATAAATAATATATTGTTTAATAATTTACTTGATTTTATGTCTCAAATCCCAGTCAATTATTCACTGCAGAAAGTGAAACTAAAAACTCAGTGATGAGAGCTCTACTTCAACATGTTCTGATAACACTATTTAACCTTAATTTATTTCTTAATATTTCTCTTGTGGCCCATACGTAGTGAAAAAAATGAGAAGATTATGTAGGTGTTGATGCGCTATAAATTATTGCGGGGCAAATTAAAATATTAATTTAATTCTAAAAGTAGCCTAATCATCATCATTATCATCATCATTCAGATCATCGCAGAAGGGGCTTGAGATCGCCGGGCCTGGTATGTGCTATTTGCAGCACGTTTTTGTATTTACATGTGTTGTAAACTTTGGCCACGCGTTTTTGTATTTGCATGTGTTGTGAACTTTTGCAGCGCATGTTGTTGTCAAACTGATGAAGATGTTTTCTTTATTTGCTGGTGTTTTTTCTATTTGCATGTGTTTTCTTCAGTTGCAGCGCGTTGAGCTCTCTCGGCCACCGTAGTTTTGCTTTATTTCTTGATTAAGAACAGCTGTATTCTGACTCATTTTCTCCACTAATATCTTGATGAAATTATCTTGTACCTCCACGAGTGTGGGTTCAGGCCGACTTCTCTTAAGAGTCTGGAGTACAAGGCTCAGATTCGGGCAGGGATAAGACTATCACTTTTCTGTGCATACGAGTACATGGCCGGCTAATCAGGAGAATCCTTTATGCGCCCAGACACATCTTTATCTTTATTCTTTGCAGGTCTTTTCTCTGCCATTGTGTAAATGAATATCTCAAATACAGAAGAATTTGACTGTTTCCTTGCTACGTCTCAGAAATTAATTCTGCACACCATTAAACGATGAATGTTGTTGTTGCTTATATGGTGTAAGAAGAAAGTTACTTTCTAAGCACAGAAAACATGTGTGTCTCAGTTGCCATCTTGGCCATGCCCCCATCAGTGTATATTTCATTGGCAGTTGCGTCGCGACACGTGACGCCACGGGATATCGAGTCAGCCGACAGCTCCAGATATTTAGCATGCTAGATATTTGTCTGGCGTCAGTGATGTGTCGGCGACGCGTCAGCCGACACATATCATAATCTCTTCTTCCAGGGAGACCTGGTCAAAATGGCAGCACACATAGTTCCATACAAATAACAAAAACAAAACAATAATCCAACAAATCATTTAGGCCAAAGGTCAAGAGAAGCACTTACAAGACTCTTTCAAAGCGGAATACTAAATACATTTTAAAGTACTCAAAGGTGGCAAAAACTCTAGTTTCAGTACATTTTGCAGGTCATTCCAAGCCATAGAGGCATAAAAAGAAAAAGCATGCTTACCAAATTCTGAGAATACCGTTGGGACTTTTAGTTGAAGATACAGCTGCGATCTAGTACCATAACCATTAGTATAAAAAGTTAAAAAGTTAAAAATTTTGTAAAGTAAGATGGTAATTTACCAAGAAGTGCCTTGGCAATAAATATATACATATGCAAATTCCTCCTATGTTGCAAAGAGGACCATGCTAAAAATTCATAAAGGATACAGTGATGTATACGGAATTCCGCACCACATACAAAAATGCAGTTGTAATGATGGGTCGACAGAGTGGAGATCCATTTGCAGCTTTTATTAAGATAATCACCAAAACAGACAGGGGCAAGAGCAGAACCAAAAACAGGGACAGGCAATGGTCGAGGCTGGCGGCAAACAGACAGAGTCGAGTCACAGGCAGAGACCAGGGCAGGCGGCTAGCAAACACAGTCCAGTAAACAGGCAGGGATCGGGGCAGGCAGCAGAGAATCACAGGGAATAAACAGTCCAACGGTAACAGAGAATCAGTCCACAAGAAAACGCTCAGAAATGATCACCAGGGCAAATCAAGACTTCGCAATGTGAGAGTGTGTGAGTGTGGCTTAAATAGTGTGAGTGTGATGGGGTGCAGGTGTGTGCGTAATCAGTCCCAGGAATGAGGGCCTATGGGAATTGTAGTCCGAATGGGAAACAGTCAATACTCAGGTGACGGCTCCCTCCGGTGGTGCGGAGGAGGAGGCGTGGAAGCCACATTCGTGACAGAGCCCCCCCCCCTGCGAGCGGCTCCAGACGCGAGGAAGCGGGCGCCGGGGTCTACCACGGGGTCGAGGGGCCGGTCTCTCCGGATGCGTCCGATGAAACTCCTCTAAGAGAGATGGGTCCAGGATATCATCCGCGTTAACCCAGGATCGCTCCTCCGGGCCGTACCCCTCCCAGTCGACCAGATATTGTAGTCTCCTACCCCGGCGCCTGGAATCGAGTAGCTCTCGAACCTGATAGGCTTCCTCGCCTTCGATCATCAAGGGTGGGGGGGGTTGCGGGCCACGGCTCCCTCCGCATCTCCTCTCGGACCACCAGAGGGTTTCAGCAACGACACATGGAAAGTGGGAGAGACACGGTAATTAGCAGGTAAATTTAAACGGAATGATACAGGTGTAATTTGTTTGATAATTTGGAAAGGCCCTACAAACCTGGGACTGAGTTTCCTGCAAGGAAGTCTGAGACGTAGGTCCCTTGTGGATAGCCAGACCCATTGTCCCACAGCATATTCAGGATTGGGGCGACGATGACGATTGGCTTGGGTTTCCTGCCTTCTTACAGCCCGCTGCAGATGGTGATGGGCCAGATCCCAAGTTTCCTCACTCCTCTGCATCCACTCGGTTACCGAAGGCAGGTTAGATGGTTCCCCGGACCAGGGGAATAGGGGTGGTTGAAACCCCAGGACGCATTGGAAGGGTGTGAGCACAGTGGCAGGTTTCTGTAGGGAATTTTGAGCATATTCAGCCCACAACAGGTAGCGACTCCATTCCAGTTGGTTCTGTTGACAGTATGTGCGAAGGAATCTGGTAAGTTCTTGGTTCATGCGTTCGGTCTGACCATTGGATTCGGGATGGTATCCAGAGGTGAGGCTGACGTTGACGCTTAATTGCTTGAAGAAGGCTGACCATACTCGAGGCGTGAATTGTGGACCCCTGTCTGACACAATATCTTCTGGAAGACCATAGAAGCGGAATACATTGTTGCATAGAATTTCTGCTGTTTCAAACGCTGTGGGTAATTTGGGTAGTGGGATGAGACGACATGTTTTGGAGAATCGGTCAATCACTGTGAGGATGGTGGTGTGACCGCGAGATTCAGGGAGATCAGTGACGAAGTCAATGGCGATGTGAGACCAGGGACGTTGAGGAATGGGCAATGGCTGCAACAGCCCCGCTGGGACTTGATGAGATGTTTTAGAGGTTTGACATAATGTGCAGTCGTTAACGAATTGGGCGGTGTCCGTTGCCATGGTGTTCCACCAGAACTGATTCTGTAGGAGGTTTTGTGTAGCCGTAATGCCTGGGTGACCAGAGCTGGGAAACTCATGAACTTGATTAAGTAACTTGTTCCGGAGGTGATCAGGAACGAAAGTGCGATTAGGTGGGCAGTCGGGTGGTGGTGCGGTTTGTTCATTGGCTTGGTTGATTTCAGTCATGACGTCCCACTGAACCGGAGCGAGCAGCAGTTTGACAGGGATAATGCTTTCTTCATTAGTTGACCGTTCCACTTCCTCAGACTGACGGGATAGAGCGTCTGCCTTGACATTCTTTGAACCGGGTCTGTAGGTTACCGTGAATTGGAATCGAGTGAAGAACATGGCCCATCTTGCTTGCTGGGGATTTAGACGTTTAGCCGAACGAAGGTATTCCAGATTTTTGTGGTCAGTGAGTATCGTGAACGGGTGTTGTGCTCCCTCTAGCCAATGGCGCCACTCCTCCAATGCCGCTTTCATAGCCAGCAGTTCACGATTGCCCACGTCGTAATTACGTTCTGCAGCGGACAACTTCCTTGAGTAGAAAGCACATGGGAACATTTTTGCAGGACTACCTTGGCGCTGTGAGAGAATGGCTCCAATGCCAGTACTGGAAGCGTCGACCTCGACTATGAAGGGGAGTTCTGGGTGACGGAGAATGGGTGCTGAAGTGAACCGTTCCTTTAATTCTTGAAAGGCGTGCACCGCCTCAGGAGACCAGAGAAGGCGTGTAGATTGTCGTTTAGTCATGGATGTTAGAGGTGCTGCAACACCACTGAAGTTTCTTATAAAGCGCCTGTAGAAGTTAGCGAAACCCAGAAATCGTTGCAGTTCTTTTAACGTGCGGGGCTGGGGCCATTCAAGCACCGCCTTCACCTTACTGTCGTCCATGGCCACTCCCTCCTGACTGATGACATAGCCCAGGAATGATGTCGAAGTGCGGTGGAATTCACATTTCTCTGCCTTGGCATACAGCTTGTGTTGAATGAGGCGTTGTAGTACGGACCGGACATGTTGGACGTGTTCTTCGAAGTTCTTGGAATATATGAGGATGTCGTCAATGTAGACTATGACCCAGCGGTTGAGCATGTCCCGAAAGACGTCGTTGATAAACGATTGGAAGACGGAGGGACTATTGGATAGCCCGAACGGCATAACAAGGGTCTCGTAGTGGCCAGTAGCGGTAGAGAAAGCCGTCTTCCACTCATCACCCTCTCTGATACGGATCAAATTATAGGCACATCGAAGGTCCAACTTGGTGAAATATTTGGCCTGCCTTAGTTGTTCTAGAGCTGCGGGGACCAACGGTAGTGGGTAGCGGAATTTGACTGTTATGTCGTTTAGTCCACGGTAATCTATACAGGGTCGAAGACTGCCGCCCTTCTTTTTGACAAAGAAGAAGCCAGATGCCGCCGGGATGTAGACGGTCGAATGAACCCTTTGGCCAGTTCCTCCTCAATGTAAGCTTTCATGGCTGCCGATTCCGGCTGTGACAGGGGAAATATTCTGCCCTTGGGGGCGTGGTACCTGGCAAGAGATCAATAGCGCAGTCACTGGAGTCGATGAGGAGGTAATTCAGTAGATTTGCTCTTGCTAAAGCGATCGCCAGATCAGCATATTCCGCGGGTATGTCGGGTGCGTCGATGTTGAGTTCGCGAACTGAAACGGTCTGTACTGGTAAGGGGGTGATCTGTTTTAGACAAAGTCCATGACAGGCGGCATCCCATTGAACAATCTGGCCCTCCTTCCATGAGATGAGCGGGTTGTGGGTTCTGAGCCACGGAAGACCAAGGATGACTGGATTATTGGGTGAATGGATTACATAGAAACGAATGTGTTCTTGATGGAGAACTCCGACTTGCAGAACGAGCTCAGAGGTGATGTGTGCCACTTTTCCTCCTCCAATGGGCCTCCCATCTAGCGCCTCCACTGACAAAGGAGAGTTACAGTCCGTTAGTGTAATATTGTGTTCTTTGATAAACGTATCTGACATGAAATTGCCCGCTGCCCCAGAGTCCAATAGTGCATACGTGGTTATATGTTGGTCATTTACAGTTATTTGTATGGGGATCTTGAGGCAGTTAGAGGAATAATGGGAACTCACCGCCTTCGGGTTATCTGGGTTAGGTCGGACGGGGCAGTTGAGCTTGATATGACCAGCTTGACCGCAGTACAGACACAAGTGAAGTTGTCGTCTCCTCTCTCTCTCCTCTGGGTGAAGTGGGGTGTATCCGAGTTGCATGGGTTCCATTGTGGAATTGGTCAGAGGGGGTAGACGAACGGGTCGACGTGAGCGAAGAAGATTGTCAATGTGGATGGTTCAATGAATTCGCTAAGCGATCTTCCCTTGTCACGGCAAGCGAGCTCAGCTTGAAGTTCTAGAGACAGTCCTCTACGAAACAGTAGTTTCAGCGTGTCCTCAACCCAGTTCGTTTGAGCGGCGAGGGTTAGGAAATGTAATGCGTATTCAGCCGCTGTGGTTTTACCTTGATTCAGCGACAGTAATTGGTCCCCAGCGCTTTTGCCACCCTCCGGGTGTTCGAAGACCTCCTTGAAGTTTTGTAGGAAGGCAGAAAAGGTGGGGAACACAGAACTATCCTCTCTCCATACAGCCGTGGCCCAATCCAGCGCATTACCAGTCAACAAAGAGCAAACGAAGGAAATCCGACTGGTTTCGTGGGATAGAGAGATGGTTGCTGGTTGACGAAGAGGGAACATTGGAGAAGGAATCCCTTACACTTCGCGGGGGTACCATCAAACTTCTCCGGGAGAGCGAGACGTGGGTTTACTGCGGGAGCAGCTGTGAAGGCCTGACTGACGGGAGCCGCGGGTGGAGGTATGGCGGCCTCGGCGGTGTTGAAGCGAAGATTCTGCAGGGTTCTCACCAGCTCCTCGGTAAGAGAAGTCAAACGACTCAGTTGATGTTGATGAACCGCGAGCTGGTTGGCCTGGGCAGACAGCTCGGTGGAGATTTGCATGAACGCTGCTGGATCGCTAGTTGGCGAAGTCTTCTGTAATGATGGGTCGACAGAGTGGAGATCCATTTGCAGCTTTTATTAAGATAATCACCAAAACAGACAGGGGCAAGAGCAGAACCAAAAACAGGGACAGGCAATGGTCGAGGCTGGCGGCAAACAGACAGAGTCGAGTCACAGGCAGAGATCAGGGCAGGCGGCTAGCAAACACAGTCCAGTAAACAGGCAGGGATCGGGGCAGGCAGCAGAGAATCACAGGGAATAAACAGTCCAACGGTAACAGAGAATCAGTCCACAAGAAAACGCTCAGAAATGATCACCAGGGCAAATCAAGACTTCGCAATGTGAGAGTGTGTGAGTGTGGCTTAAATAGTGTGAGTGTGATGGGGTGCAGGTGTGTGCGTAATCAGTCCCAGGAATGAGGGCCTATGGGAATTGTAGTCCGAATGGGAAACAGTCAATACTCAGGTGACGGCTCCCTCCGGTGGTGCGGAGGAGGAGGCGTGGAAGCCACATTCGTGACAGCAGTGCTGCACGATAGTCCACTTTCCTTGATAAAGATGAAGCTGCATGCATGTAAACAAGATCACCATAATCAATTATAGATAAAAAAAAAAAGTACTCTCAACCAGCTTCTTTCGAGCCTCATAGGGAAAGAAACGATAGAGGAACCCCAATTTTGGTTTAAGCTTCTTCAGCAAATTATCAATATGGACATAATTTTTCATCTATACCTAAATATTAATAAGAACTGTATCCTTAAGATGATTGCGACTAAAAATCATATACTTTGTCTTCTTTGAATTTAAAACTAATTTCAATTGTGACAACGAATGTTGTATAACATTAAAACGCATTTTGTAAATTCAACAGAGCTTGATTTTTAGATGATGCTGCATAAATAATTGTGTCATCGGCATATAAATGTATATTGGCAGAGTCTACTCCAAAACCTAAATCAATGATAAAAATAGAAAACAGAATAGGAGATAAAATAGATCCTTGCGGAACTCCTTTTTTTGCTTGAAGAAAAGGAGAATTATAATTTTCTAAATTCACACATTGAGTGCGATCAGATAGAAAGTTATCAAACCATTTTAGAGCAGCTTCACTAATACCTATAGATCTAAGTTTCTGTAATAATAAATTATGATCAACAGAGTTGAAAGCTTTTGAAAGGTCAACATATTATGCTGCAAAGGACTTTTTGCAATCTAAAAAAATTATAAGGTCATTAGTAACTAACAAAGCTGCAGTTAGGGTA
Organism: Hypophthalmichthys nobilis; assembly: GCA_037950665.1. Taxonomy (NCBI): domain Eukaryota; kingdom Metazoa; phylum Chordata; class Actinopteri; order Cypriniformes; family Xenocyprididae; genus Hypophthalmichthys; species Hypophthalmichthys nobilis. Next base: position 6,008,647 of record CM075475.1, on the reverse strand, counting down.
CTATGACCTGCTCTAAAACCTGACTGGTGATCATTAAGAATATTATTATCTATTAAAAATTGTTTTAATTGGTCATTTATCAATGTTTCGAATACTTTAGCTAAAACCGGTAATCTAGAAATAGGACTGTAATATAATCCACTGCAGGCAAGTCTTTATGAACCCAAGTGCAGCTTTATTCCATTATAAGATCAAACAAAACATGACAGACTTGACTTAGCATGGCTTGGCATGGCATGGCATGGCATGGCATGGCTTGAGCTTGGCAAACAAAGAACAGGAACAAACTCACCTGTTGGGGTAACAGTTTTAGGACCCTTGACCAGATATGTCGAATGAAAGACCAGGAGTCAGAGATGCAATCAATTGAAGAAATTTTACTGAAGAATAGTTTGCAGTTTCATCATGCAGAAGCCAGCTTCAGGTCTCACAAGGAGTTCGTAGGCCGCTCTGCGTACATTCACATTTTCACACCAATTATACTCTAACAGAGTCTACTAACTACGTCATTACTAAGGTAACAATGATTCTGATTGGCTAAGAGAAGATAGACAAGATTAGAAGTTTTCCACACGTGGACAGATAGTAAGAAGCGTATCTTCATGCGTCAGGATGCTGACGAGGGCACCCTGGATTTAGGGTCTGGATGTCCTTTTGGGGTCATGACATGGCGTCTGCTGGTCTCAAGCAGAGTGCCAGTTGTCCACCAGTACAAAGGACCTGAACAGAACACTTAGCGCACATACACATGATTCACAGCTTCTTCAAGGTTGAAGTTGATCTGAGCTCTGCTCTGAGCAGGAAACTTTCCCAAAACATACTGATAACATGTTCTTTTCTCTCAGTGAGAGGTACAGACAATATTCAAAATTCTTTTCTAGTGTTTGAAAAGGAAAAGAAATGCTTTAACATACGTTGCAGAAGTCATTCAAATAATTTAACAGAAAGATAAATGTTGATTAATAACTTAAATTATATATATTGAAGCGGCCGTGGATTCCAGAATCCACCCCTTCACACCAAACAGTGGTACACGGAACAATTCTTAACAAAGACATGTGGCAAACATTAGGGTTAAATACACAAGGACTAATGACTAGACAAGACACACCTGTGCACAATCAACCCAATGAACCAATGACAACACAACACATGAGACCAGAGAAACACATGACATGATCATATGAGGACAAGGGAATCACATGACATGGGAGTACATGGCAAACAGGGAACATGGCAATGAAAACATAACCAGACATGAATAAACTTCAAAAATAAGACATGAAACATGAACATGAACAAAACCAAAACTAGACACGACAGAATCCCCCCCTCTACGGGCGGATCCAGATGCCCAACATAAAACCAAAACTAGACAAAAAGTCCAGGAGGGTGGTTGAACGGAGGCGGTCTTGGGGGAGGGATGGTAGGCCAGGCCCAGCCCGTGCAGCGGAACAGGACAAGGACCTGGGCATGGCAGAGGTAGGCCTGGGACATGGGGCATGGGGAGGCCTGGGCCATGGGGCATGGGGGGGCCTGGGGCATGGTTGGACCTGGGCTGTGGGGTATGGCCAATGCAGGTAGTTCAGGGGACCATGGCAATGCAGGCAGTTCAGGGGGCCATGGCAATGCAGACAGTTCAGGGGGCCATGGCGGTGCAGGCAGTTCAGGGGATCATGGCGGTGCAGGCAGTTCCTGGACGCTGGTCAGGGACTAGAACCACCTCTGGACGCTGGTCAGGGGCTGGAGTCCCCTCTGGACGCTGGTCAGGGGCTGGAGCTGATGTGTGTGCAGCCTACAAACATAAAATTGCCGTGGCCATAAAGATCAGTGCTGCATTCTCTGTAGAATTTAGCATGGCGGCTCAGTCTTGGCTGAGGGCTCTGGCGTGGCAGCCATCTTAGCTGAGGGCTCAAGCGTGGCGGCCATCTTGGGACAAGGCTCTGGAATGGCGGCCATCTTGGGAAAAAGGGCATAGTCGATATATTGAGAAAGGGAGAAATGAATTTCCCCTCAGGCAGTCCAGAACGCAAGGGTTTGCTTAATCCAAAGCGAAAAATGTCCTTGAGTGCTACCTCGTTAAAATCCACCTGGTGGCAAAGTGCACAGAACTCCTCCACATAGTCCTCTATGCATCGATTCCCTTGACGGAGGCGAAGCAAACAAACTGCTGGGTTCATTTTTACTGGTTAAGCATTCTGTAATATAATCCACTGCAGGCAAGTTTTTATAAACCCAAGTGCAGTTTTATTCCATTATAAGATCAAACAAAACATGACAGACTTGACTTAGCATGGCTTGGCATGGCTTGAGCTTGGCAAACAAAGAACAGGAACAAACTCACCAAACAGTGGTACACGGAACAATTCTTAAAGTCCCCCTGAAATCAAAATGTAAGTTTTTTAGCTTTAAGTATGAATATGTTAGCCTTAAGGTTATAAGCTGGTGTGTTCCAAAACAATGACAAAATTCGCATTTAGGAGATATAAGCATTCAAACTTACAGTCTCTCACTTCCGCTAAAATGGATCACGGATTTTCATGACATCACATCGCACTTCAGCTTCTCATCAAATCTTCTGTCCAATCAAATGAACCCAAGAGGTGACACTCTGATATTTTTTGGGTAACAGCCACATGGCGCTCCGGTAGCGCGGCCGCCATTATGGGGTGAAAATACTAACTGGACCATAGAATCCTTCACATCTTACGCACCCAAAATCGGCGAATTTCACAGCCAAATCAGAAGCGCAATAGAACAGTTTTTTAAATTAAGTCACCAGTAAATTGTATGGCTCCTACAGTAAATGTTGTATTGTCTTATATATGTTTTATTTTACCAGTTGTGGAATCCAACTATTCATCCATCTGAGGTAACGTAGTTAGCCTACTTTATTTAGAGTATTTCCATTTTATGCAACTTTACACATTTATTAATAGTAAATTAATAATTAATAAATTCAAGATCATGTTTGCAGCGAACAATATATTTCAGACCTAGTGGAGTAATAGTAATAATAGTATCTAGGTCTGAATTGAAATGAGGCTATATTGTAGGGTAGACCAGGTACAGTTGGTACACTTTTTGCTTTTTCCGTTACCACACCAAAACAAGGGACTGAAAAGAAATGATTTTTCATATGACACTTCCTTTACTTGTCTACTAATATATTAATAATTATTAACATCCATAAGTAGGTCATATTTGCCAAAATTAGCTCATAAACACAAGAAGCTTTTTTGTTCCAACTGTACCCATGTTGGTTACAGTTGGAACAGTACCCGGGTACAGTTGAGACACCCATTCGGAATGCTCTAAAGCTGCCTAAACAATTCACTGCAAATGTAAAATACCTTTAAAAATGAGAATTCAACAGTTTTTATTTCCATTCAGTATTTTATTTTATTATTTGTTTAGTTAAAAGTAGTTGTAAAACATTGAACAGTAATGGCAAACAGCGATACAATATTTAATTTCAGTTCATCATTTTAATATTAACAGTTGAAAAGTTGAGTAACAGTAAAAAACATTGAACAATTGCAAACAGCAATAATAAAACAGATGAAATCTATTAACTTGTGATCTTACATCGTGCAACTAAACTGCATGTGCCGCGATAGGATTCTATAGAGCGGGTACATTTGATACATTGTGTCTCAACTGTACCCCGCTGACCACCTGGAACATTTCTCTAGATTTTACAATGACCTTCCATGACACAAAGTCATGCAATATGTCAGTGTTTAGAGCACAGATTAAGGTTTACGAAAATGTAAGTTAACTTTAACAGTCATGTAAGGATGAGAAGCTATTCAATGTGGAAGGGACGTGGTGAAGTGAAAAAATTACCTTAGAAAAAAAAAAACTTTCGCCGATATCTTCGGACTGGAGAAGCGCATGTACTTCAGATTTCCCACGATCGAAGAGGGCGTTAGTACGCATGTGCGAAGCAAATATCACTGATCAGACTTGTTGCGTACTTTAAGGTATTTAAGGTGTTTCAACTGTACCCCTGTACCAACTGTACCTGGTCTACCCTACGTTTTAATGGATCACGCTACAAACATAACTACCTTATATGATGCATTGCTGTGTCCGTTATCGCATAATTCCCACTTTTGGACACTTTTGCTTTAACAGACATACACTGCTAAATCAAGCTGTTATATTCATAGCTATATTTATTGTCCAACATTCCCAATTTTTCTGATGCATATGTCCTTAATTTAATTTCATATGTTGGTATTAATGCTAAACTTTTAAAACAAACTGACTGGGTTTCTAGAGAGCAAAGGTTTTGTGAAAAAAGTGGAAGACTTAAACACAAAGTCTGTTAAATAAACTGTTCAAAATGATTTGATGATCACTAGTGATAGTAATTATTCTGTGTTGTCATCGTTCAGGTTGGATTTCAGCTTTAATGTACGTTTTTTTTTTTTTTTTTAAACAAAGCAGCTGATATTGCCATAGAAACTAGTGGACTGCCGAGTCGCTTTCATGCCAAAATGGCGGAAGCGCAGGGCTGCTGCTGGGCGCCGGTGTTGCAATGGAACGTTCTATTGAGTTTCGCTTCTTGTCAGAGTATTCTTTGCTGCCAGTCGCCGCACGAGCAGCGACCGGAAGTCCGGGCCTAAAGTACAAGTTATTCAAAACATTACTCAAAGTACAAAACTGTCAAAGACACCGCACATATAAATAATAAGGATAACAAAGTAGAAGTGCAAAAAAAAAAAAAAAAAAAAATCTCGAAACATGACATCTTTTTATATTATCTCCACAGTTCTGGCCTGGGCAATTCAAAGCTTTGGGAAAAAAAGCTCGGAAAGCGCCTTCTCTCTCTGCTGTTCCTGAAATGACTGTAATCATCGTAATATGCGCGCACACTTTTTTTTTTGGACCGCGGTGATATGCTGTTGTCATCTTAGTGAGAGCATTACTGTAAACACACGTTTGTGTTTGTATGTGGACATGCAGGAAACTGCTTCACAAGCGCAGGTGTTTTACATACGCCCAACATTGTTTTCCTCTCTGACAGGTAAAGTTTATGTCGAAAGTGAAACTATTTCCACAGACTCCATTTTGTGAAAGGAAGAACACGAACAACATCAGGAAAGAGAAAAGCTGTTTGTGAATAATGTGAATAAGTTTGAGAACAGATCAGTTTAATGCTGTTATCGACAGATGGATTTATGGACTGAATGAAGTTTGTTTTTGATGATCTTCATTGTTCAGTGTTGAGACAGGTAAGTTTGAACCAACTCATTTCTGAATTCTCATGTCTTGCATCATTTAATATTTAATCGCATGTGCATAATTGTTATAATCTACTTCTGTAATGTCAATCTGTTTTGATGCTTTATTCTCTGTGCTGTAGTTAGTTTTTCTTTCTCTTGATAGTCTTCCATACCAAACACCAGCTGATAAAATTCAGTCTGTGTTTTGTGGTCACAGAGAAACAAAGCTATGCTAAAATATGTTTATCATGTAAATGTATTCATTCACTCAGGTTTCCTCTATTCACAGTTTCTTAAACCTTTGAATTATGAATTGGACAGACAAAATCATTTTTGTTTGTTGTCTTTCTAAAGAATACTTTCTACTATTTTATTGTGTGTATTAGTGTACCTTGCAAATAATTCACAGCCACAATGAAACTGATAAAGCATACCGAAAACGTTCATATTTTTATTAAAGTTTCATTCTGTATCCCTAAAAGTGTAAGTTGGTGCTGCATCGTAAAAAAATTGCATGCTTTCCTACTTTAATGCAGGTGAAAAACAGTATGTAGCCTAAAGCAGGGCTTTAAAAAAAAAAAAAAAAATTCAATCAGGCGCGGATTAACGCACAGGCTTGCCTAGGTGCCCCACATGCGCAGGGGCCACGGACTGGCCAGACTATAGCTGCATCCGAATATTACTCTACAATAGTTCGCGAAAAACAGTATGCGAACAGAGTAGTATGTCCGAATTCATAGTATTCGAAAAACAGTAGGCGAAAAGTACCCGGATGACTTGCTACTTCCGGTGAGATTCTGAAGTGCGCATACGATGGACACTTTACTATCCCATGAGGCCACGGGAGAGGATTTGTGAATGGAGTTGAAGGGACGTAACTGACGCTGGTAGGTCATGTGACGGTAAAAACATAGCGGATGTAGTACGTCCGAATTCATTCATACTACACACATTCGTACTATATAGAATGTACTTTTTCAATGGTCGTGAAGTAAATTTAAATTCAAATGTAGTACCTACTCTACAGTACGCGATTTCGGACACAGGATATGGCTGTTTCTCAATATGCCTTCTTCAGCGATCTTGCGTCCTTGTGTTCTTGCTCTACGTCATCATCATCCGTCGAAGTTCAGTTCCAATACTCAAAAACGCAAGAACAGAGGACGCATGAAAGTACCCGGATGTGTTCTTGATATCGAGGAAATACAGACTTGAGAGAATCGAACCATTAAAAATCCCAGAAGACGCTGCGGGCGGTCGACATACGGAAGCCTGTAAGCTTTAAAGTTCATTCTCACTTATGAGATTCCCGCTCGCATACGTGACAGCTCGTGAAAGCAAACATTTGTCCGTTTGTTTTACTTAATTTTAATAAAGTTAATAACCTGAAGAAAGCCTGCAGTATTTTTATTGGAATATAAAAAAGAATCTTAATATTGACAAAGCATGTAACACAAAGGCTACTCATTTTCATAAATACACACGGTGAAATAAAAAGATATAAAATTATATGAAAACAATATCTATAATAATATGAAAGAAATCTTAGGTTATGACAGTTGTTTGTGATATGTTGTATTTATTGTGCATTAGCCACTTATAATATGCTGGGACGGTCAGTTGAGCAACAAGATTGCAGCACATCTCAATTCTCAAATGATGCCTTCTGTGTCCTCGCGTCTTTCCGAGTTCGTTCTTTCAAGGTCGCATGGCAAGACCGGACTCCACGAGAATGCAAGTCCGTTCTCTGCGTTCTTGGAATTGAGAACTATTTTTTTTTTTTTATTATTTTAAATTTACTTCAGCGCGAACAAAAAAAGACCCTCATTGGCCCATAAGAAAATAAATAAGCAGGCGATTGGATAGATGTGGCATTTGGGTAAAATCTGTCCAATCAGCTGCTGATCAAATCGTGTCAATCATTTTCATTTATGTCACTGCTATTGCGGCAAAATGTCCGAAAGAAATTACGATAGTGGAGCACAAAAAACGGAAAATACATAGGTTAAAAAGAACAACCTGAACAAAATATACTGAAAAAAAATCCCAAAATTGGCTTGATACTTCAATGCATTGGATACATCTAGACAGGAGTGGCTAAGTCACGCAGCTCGTGAGGGAGAGATCGTTAATGGCAAGAAATCCAAACATTCGCCTATCATTCATCGACCTCAAATATGGCTTATCACTTGAAACATGTAAGTAGTAGCAACTTTACACGTCCGCTAATGTTAGCCTAGTCCTAGATAAATGTGCGCTATTATTTGGCGCATATCCAAGTGTTTTTGTGGAGAGCGCACTCGCTGCATGACATGGAGGCGCCGGTGCGATCACTTAAAATACTCCGTCATTTTGGTCATACAGATAAGAGTAATACAAACTGTAAAGGGTCTACTTTTATTTCTGTAAACTCACAATAACAGAAAACGTTGTGCTTTTGTAAAATGAAAACGACCAGGACGCGCGTTCTGTCGTCTCTGAACTTGAGCACGTAACAAACATGAACCGTACTTCCCTCACAGACACGAAAAATATATCTATAGAAAACTTGAAATGTCTACTTTTAATCGAACCAATTCAAATGGAAAATACATATTCTCAGATTATGTAATCCTTATGAAACCTGCATATAGGCTCGTCCACTACTGCGGATATGACGAATCAGCATCGTAGTCTTAGTCTTTGCATCCGAAAACAGAAAACATTATCAATAAATTATTAAAGTGTTTAGAAAGTGTCCTTGCTGTTTTTTCACTACACATTCATAATGATAGGTTTGCCGGTGCGCTGTGGCAACTGGCAAGTTTTATGCGTGCGCTGATTAGGCTATGTATTATATATTGGTTTATTATATATGATTTATTATGATTTTCAATTTCCCATTTTACCTGTGTGGTGGTAATTTTCTTACTGTGGTGGTCCACCAGTTGAAGGAATGTAGAAGAAAAACTGTAGTATTGGCTGTCTCAATGTGTGTGTGTGTATGCCAGTTAACCTTATTTGCGTGTGGACCCTGTATGGGAATAAATACATTTTTCCAGTAAAGCATAATGATTAAGGGGGCCTCACACAAAGAGCAGCCTAGGGGCCCCTGACCACCTTAATCCGCCCCTTGGTTCACTCTGAACGTGGGGGTTGTTGTTAAAGAGTAGAAAAATAGGCATATAAAAATATTTAGTCATTAAATTATTTATATCATTGTATTGAATGAGTGACCACCAGACTCCCTCTCTCACACGGACACACAATCAATCCCTTTATATATATTTAAAAAAAATAAATAAATAACGCTATAAATGAGTTCCAAGTGACACTTATTTTTGAGCCCCGCACTTTTCAGCGCTCCAAAGCTCTAACATTGGATAGTTTGGACAAAAAGAATATATGCATTATCATCTCATTCAACGTCAATAATTCACCTTGACAACCATCCCTTGTAGGCATCACTGCACTTTAGCTATGTTCGTTATTCATATGTCAGGGTAATGTTCTTAAAACACTAATCAAAGAAATACCATACCTTCTGTTCTATTCTTTCTAAAGAATGTTAAAAGATGTGCTCGAACCGTTTTCCTGATCCTTGAACAAGCACGAAAAATGCCGAAAGCTTGCTTGAATCAGAGCTCTGGCGTGACTTTGGAGTATGAGGTCTCTGCAGAACAAAAATGGGCGTTTCTGTATTTGTGGGTGTTTTCAAACTGGTGGGTGTTGATATATCATGCAATGAAAATGATCCCCTTCACCCGACCCGACCCCACCCCTAAACCCTACCCACACTCTGACATGGGCAAATTAGGTAACGCTCTCAAAAACACCTCTCTGTTTATGGCCTCGCCCACTGATCATTACTGTCCTGCAGAGACCTGTACTTGTGACTTTGTGCAGCGCGTTACAATACTGAGTTCTGATTGGTCAGTCGCTGTTATTTATAGTTTGTTAATTATCATAAAGAAAATTTTAAAATTTTGTTTACGTGAAGTTTTACATAATACATAACACTGTTAATCTAAAGAGGATGGGGTAAGGGGGGTGGTGGCTTTATAGAGGGGATGCTTATAGGCCTATGCTATAAACTTTTTGTTTTCAAGCCTCGATTCACTTGCACTGTTGCACCGTCCACGCGGTCACAAAAATCGGGCTTACCTAAAGATGCGTTATTTTAACAACAGTAGCAGAAACACGGTGAGCAGTAAAACAGATTGACACGTTCGCTTAAACACTGCAAGGAAACAGCAGTGCCTCAAATATAGTTATTTTTATGTATCATGCATAGTCTATGACTCTGACCGTTCAAACCGGGTTTGTGACAAGACATTTTTCATCTACATTTAGCATTATTAATCAGTATGCTAAAGAGCATTTTAAAAGAATAATGTAAATGTTATAATTGGGAAAATTATTGTTAGCTGGCAAGGAAAGACAACTTAAACTTTAAAATTGCTAGTTAACTTTGTTTTCTGCTCATGATGAGGACATTTTGATTATTATGTACATTGTTTATTTTTAGTAGCCTACTAGCCTACTTCTTTTAAAGCTGCAGTCTGTAATTTTGCTTCTTTGTCACTATCTCTGTTTGAAACCTGCAATTGCAGTTATGCAGAATTAATATCTTTACGTTGTTTGTGCATCGGCATGGCTTCCCAGCACAGGAATCTAATGTTTTCTGTCAATCACCACATCGGTGTGGATACTGTACTTCATAATCACAGATTGTAGTCTTGGAAGTATGACCAAAATAAGAATTTTCACCGGAGAATGTCATCTGAACAAGTAAGTAACATTTCTGCCACTTTTGTTCTAACTGAGGAAAAAAAAAAAACATTACAGTAAATCGCGCTGCCAATGGTGATTAAATCTAATGATCACTTAGCTCATATCACGTCAAACCGTGCAAATTATTATTGTATACTTTGTATACAATAAACTTTGTTCTCAAATTGTTAATGTTAACAACATCATCATTGCATGACTATATGTATTTAGTGTGTATTCACGCTACCTGTAGATTTCAATTTCTGTACAGTCTAATCTCTAATGTTAATTTGTTATACCATACAATCCGCCATCAAAATGTTAAAGTTTAATTATTGCAGCTGCTGTGAGAAAAGGCTATAAATGATCCGCCTCACATGCGATATAGCCTACTAGCTGGGACATGTTCATGTATATGCAGATGTGACGCAATGACACAAAAACAAACGGCGACATGCTCGAATTTCCAGCGGAAACCCACCAGTACTACCCGAATTATAAAACATTATTACAAGCTTACAGTTGTGAATCAGGCTAAGGTAAAGAGATAGTTTTGAACACTGGTTGGTTATGTACATGCTCAAAAATAGATTTTGGATAATTTTTAACCAAAAAAAAGTTACGGACAGCAGCTTTAAGCTAAATATTAAAAAAAAAATGGCCCAGACTTAAGTACAAAAACCCTGAACCCCATAGAAACAGTATTTTTCTGTCACAATAATAATAGCTTGATAAAACCTATTTATATATCTATATAGATATATATAGATAGTCCAGACCTCTGCTGGGAAGGAAATACAGAGACCGGATCTCTTGGAACTTTAACTGAATACCCCTGCTGTAAATGAAATATATTCTCGTTCAATGTAACCTGTGTCGAGTGCATCCTTACAACACACAGTAGGTTACAAACTCTGCAGAACAGCAACACTCCAGGACTGACGTTGCCTATCCCTGATATAGAACATTTAATGGTCTCAAAGTAATTATTTATTCAAAGGAAGTACCTACTCAGAGAGTGTCACACACAGTTGCAGTAATGATGAACACCTATGAGAGGAAAAAATGAATTGCGATGACAACTGATAAGTGAGCAGGAAAAATGAACAAAGGAAAACAGGAACTAATTAATATAAACTATGAATATAAAGAGTCTGTGAAGATGAAATTAAGACCAAAATATCTGAATGTCTGTGACAGAGAGTATGCGATTTCAGTTGCAGCCTGTGTGTTTAACAGCACTTCATGTAAAATGAGTCTCGATGATCGGAGAAAGGAGGCGGTTTCTGTTCAGACACGTGAAGCAGCATCTCCAGAACCCAGCTGTGTGTCTATGAAGAGTGACAGATCCATGGACCCTCCCATTAAACTCCGTGATGGAGCACTGACCTCTGACCCTGAGTGAGTACAATGTGATTTCACTCCTAGAGCCATTTTAAGGAAATCTCAAGATCTTAAATTTGGAAGCTGAAAAGTCAGATTTACTGTTTAGTGCTTTTCAAAATATATATTATTTCAAAGCCCCTATACAGAGAAAAATGCCTGTGTGTTTAACAGCACTTCATGTAAAATGAGTCTCGATGATCGGAGAAAGGAGGTGGTTTCTGTTCAGACACGTGAAACAGCATCTCCAGAACCCAGCTGTGTGTCTATGAAGAGTGACAGCTCCATGGACCCTCCCATTAAACTCCGTGATGGAGCACTGACCTCTGACCCTGAGTGAGTACAATGTGTTTTCACTCCTAGAGACATTTCAAGGAAATCTTAAGATCTTGAATTTGGAAGCTGAAAAGTCAGATTTACTGTTTAGTGTGTTTCAAAATATATATTATTTCAAAGCCCCTATACAGAGAAAAATGTCTTGTGGGGGTGGGTTAATTATATTTTTATTAAATTAAATTGTTAAACAGTGGTTTACTAGACAAACTATGACTCTTTAAATAAAAAGGTCTGTTAGTACTACTGCAACCAGCTGAAACCTCCTAATTAAAAAGAACATTTACTTTAATAAAATCTAGATAAATATTCTCTCAAATAAATAAAAAATATAATAAAATAAAACTAATCAACTAAGGTGCATCATTTGGAAAATTACCTGTACTGTACTTGTATTCACTTTACCAGCTTACAGCTTCACATTATGACAGCAGCAATCCAAGTTTGTAATGAGATTAATTGTATTTGTGTATTTGTTTGTTTTTTGAAAAATGAACTTGTCCAAGTTGTTTGCAGAAAGTGCATACCTGCTGACACTGATAATTAGAACTGGGTATTGCCACACATTGCGAAGATGTTTAGGTAAATGAGGAAGAAACCATTCTCAAAAATGTCATTTTTACATGTTGCGCGCTGCTTTGACAACTCTCAATTTCTTATCATCAGTGTTGTTTTACTTTGATCTCAGTTTACCAACTGTTAATTAATCACAGTTGTATTAAGTGTCCACTAATGTACACAAATGCAAATAAAATAGTTTGAACCATGTCATCATAATGTGATTCTGCTGGGTCAGTTTTGTTACCCCCTGGTGGATGATGGATTTATGCTCTCAGCACTCTGTCCGAGCTATAATGAAGTATTTCTGTTCTGTTTCAATAGTACTGCCTGTAAAGTTAGTCTATATGAGCAGAGAAAGGAAGCGGTTTCTGTTCAGACATGTGAAGCAGCATCTCCAGAACCCAGCTGTGTGTCTATGAAGAGTGACAGATCCATGGACCCTCCCATTAAACTCAGTGATGGAGCACCTGAGTGAGTATCAGTGTAATTTTTACTCCTAGAGACATTTTAAGGACACTTTAAGATCTTGAATTTTTATTTTAACAAATGTTTAATTTTAAATTGTAAATGAAGTCATATTTAATTGTTTAGTGCTTTTCAAAGTATATATTATTTCAAAGCCCCTTTACAGAGAAAAATGCCTTTACCACTCCCAGTGACAAGCCAAAAGCAACTGACAGAACTGCTTCAGATTTTCATTGAGACATATTTATATTTGACGACAGTGATCCTAAATTTAGTATATTATTGTTCTGTGTGTTTCAGTAGTACTGCCTGTAAAATGAGTCTCATTGAGCAGAGAAAGAAGGGTGTTTCTGTTCAGAAACATAAAGAAGCATCTCCAGAACCTAGCGGTGTGTCTATAAAGAGATACAGATCTATGAATGACCCTCCTGAACTCAGTGATGGAGCAGTGACCTCTGAGTGAGTATCAGTGTGTAGCAGTCTGTACTTCATCCAGTTGCACCATTTGTTCTTAAGGCAAGACTTTGCTAGTTGTAAGCTCTTCCTAATGTAATGTGTAGATGTCAGACATGTTCACAAGTCCCTAAAGGCAAAGTCCAAGTCAAGTCTCAAGTCTTTGTTTGTTATATTTTTAGCTAGTGCTGGGCAGTATACCGGTTCATATGGTATACCGGTTTCCAGAGTTGGGTATAACGCATTACAAAGTAACGCGTTACTGTATTTTAATTACTTTTCCTGATAACGCAGTAATGTAACGCATTACATTTTAAATATATGTAATTTGATTACAGTTACTGATGTCAATAAAAATACGTTACTTGCGTTACAAGAAAAAAAATATTAGGTAAAATGCATTTCTAAAAGAAATCACGTTTGGCGCGGATGCGTCATTATGAATAACCGGAGAACGCGTGGAGGAGGTTACCCGCGCCCAAGACGAGAGCGGTCCAACCTCGCCTAAACAAGCTAGATTGGATTTTTGTTCAGGATCGGGAGGGAAGGTAACTTCTGAACAATACTGCTTAAAAAAATGTTATTATAAATGTTTTCAGCAATTTTTCCATCTTTAATGCAGTTACATACAAACATAAACACAGTTAAGCTACCACACACACGCACATACATGCTACACACAGCAAGGAATGTTTAAGCTGTGTCCGAAACTGCTCACTCGTTCACTGATTCACTAATCCCTATATAGTGTATGTCATTTGAGTGCACTATATCTGCAAAGAGTGAACGAAATGAAGTGAGTGAATTCGGACGCTGGCGTACATGCGTCGGAGAGCTGGAGCTGTCACAGAAAGGCTCAACACGTGATAAAACTACTTTTATCCTACATTACTTTATAAAATAATAGTAATAACAATCTTAATGACTTTATTTTGTAATCATACATACCATACGTGCCAGCTTTGTAGTTTCATTGATTGTATAATTGGTTTGTCATTCTTAATAGGCCTATGTGTTCATAATCATTAAATACTATAAAAAAAACTGCAAACAAAAATAAACACATTAACAAGTGTACAATATTTCATATAAATAATAAAGTTATTTAACAGAGTTATTTTTAGTTTGTTAGAATCTCACGCTCACAGATTACTTGGTCGTTGAGCGCCCTCAGGCGACCGTTTTGATTATATTAGAATGAATAAGCTACCTACAGATGATTAACGAATATTTTTAAGTCAAGTTGTTGTTTTCATACTTCTGTAATATTTTTCAGTCAATATTAAATTACGGAAAGAACTATGAGTTTCAGTTTGTGGTGTTATAGGTTTTCAAAGTAACTTGAATGTAAAGTAATTAGTAATCTGATTACTTTTTACATGCAGTAATCAGTAATGTAATCAAATTACAATTTCAATGTAGTAATTTGTAATTTATAATGGATTACTTTTTTTGAGTAACTTACCCAACACTGCCGGTTTCAGTTTCGAGACCGATATGTATTTTTCAAAAACCGCCATACCGGTGCGTAGCTGAAACAGCTGCTTCAGTGGCCATGAAGCGCAATGTAGAGTGTATAGAGAGCGGACTTCTATTAACTGCAGTGCATACCCTTCTTAAACTAATGGAAACAACTTTATTACAGAACAATAAATAACTGACAAAACTAACTCTCTTTAATACTGCACATACCATGTAGAGCCAAATGATTTCCGCGATGCAGAAAACACCGATGAAATCACAGAATCCAGTCACAAATAGAACTTACTGTATAAATCAAAAGTAGGGCTGTACAATGAATCAGATATCGATACGGACTAGTGTCTGTGAATATTAAAGCTAAAAATGACTGCTATTGAAATGTGAAGTCTGTATGAATGAGCGCCGCATTTTCGTCTACTACTACACATGCTGAAGCACGTGTGACGCTCGCGATGATTTCAGTGTCTGCTGTCTCACTCACTATACATGATCTTCATCTGCAGAGATGCTCACTTTATGAACATTTCACCTTTTAATTTGATAAAACTATCGACATTTGTCATATCATATACACAGGAAGTCAAACATCTTCACAACCCTGTCAAAATAAAAGTTCAGTATAACTTGAAATAACAGATATACTATTGTACAATCGAGTGTAATTCAATTAATAGAGATAATCATCATCATCATCATCATCATAACACCGTTTATTAAAACACAAACTCAAAGGTCTTCATTGAAATTACAGAAATTGCACAGTAAAAATGTAGCCAACTTATTAATATTATTAATTTAATTAAATAATTAAATTAATTTGATTACATTTTAAACTAAATTTTTATTTGTCCTTACAAATATATTCCCTGTACTCCTGACAGTAAAATATGACAAAAAAACAAAAAAACATGACATACCGTGAAACCGCCAGAATCTTAAAAAACACCGTAATACAGATTTTTGGTCATACCGCCCAGCACTATTTTTAGCAATACTTCTTTCAGCTAGTTATTGTAATTAACAATGTTTTGAAATATCAAAACTGATTTCTACTTCAAAAATTTCTAATAAAGCAGACAAAAAGTATTACTTAAATCATTAATTAAATTTTTTATTCACAATAAAAAACTATTACTTTAAAATTATATACAGATGGTGTATATAAGTGGCACTATATAACGATAGATGCGGGGCTTTACCTTTGCTGCGGGTGGGTGGGAGTGGGTGGTCAAATGATATAGTGCGGGATCAGCGGGTCGCAAGTAATGGAGTTGGCAGATGAAGTTAAGAAAATTAAAGCGGCCATTTACTTAACAAAAACAAATGTGTTTGTCATGTGTGGTGCTTTTCTTTAACATTATCTTATTTAAATGCAAAATTTTATGTCTGTTATTCTGAATGTTTATTTGAACGAATATTTAGTCTGAATGTTTGAGTACATTTTTTCCCAATCTGTGTATTGGCAAATGCAGAAAATAGAGAATAATGCACGCAACATAATTTGTTTATATGGCTATTATATTATAGGCTATTTACATAAGTTATATAATCTCGTTTATTGTTTTGTCTTGAATGTTATATTTTGTATGAATGCAAAGCACTTTGGTCAACTTTAAATAATTTTTAAACAGCTGTGCTCTAGATATAAATTTTACATTGACATTCGTTTGATTCACTAGCTTTATTAAACTGTATGTATGATATTGTGCGCAAGATTTAGTAAAATGAGGGAACAAATTATGATTTATCCTACTTTTTTTTTCCTGCATGCCATGTCGGAGCTCCACACGTAACAGAATGTCTGCGGGAGCGGACAAAAGCATTGCGGGTGTGGCGGGAGCGGAATGTTGCGAGTGGGTGGTAATGGTCAGAAATTCAGCAGGAGTGGGCGGGTGCAGGATTAAGAAAAGCGGTCACGCGCAGAGCTCTACAGTACATGTCAAAATTGTGTTTACTTTTCCATGGACTGTGCTTTATAATGCAGTACTAATACCCGTTTTTCAAAAAAAAAAAAAAAATTCTTAATATGTATTATGTTATTTTAAACTATAGAAATGTGAATTATATAGCCTACACATTTGCATGGGAGTATCAAGAGTGCTTGCGTAGTTTCCTAATAGGCAAAATGAATTAGCATGGGAATTTGCATGGGAGTATAAACAAGACCATAGCCTTGTGGGCAGCGCTGCAACATATTCCGCAGCTGTGCTTCTGGCGATCCAAGTTTCGAAGCTTTGTTATTCATTGTCTGTTGTTTTTATTAGTATTAGTAGGCTATGTTTATATTTAATTGATACTTAATGACAACTTTTTAAATATTTGTTCTTTAACAGATGTTTGTCAGGGTTCTGTCACCTCGGTCTAGTGTGTTTCTTGGTTTTGTGACAGCCCTGACACTCCTGTATTCTCCTGTCTATGTCTGTTCTTTGTTCTGTGTAAGCTCATGGCTAGCGATTGGTTATCATTGGTCATGTGCTTGTGTGTGATTTCATGTTTGATGTGAGCACATGGCTTGTCTTGTTATGCTTCCCTGTGCCATGTGATCTCCTGTCTATTGTCTGACCCCACCCATCCTGTTACCTGATTATTGGTTCATTTGCCCCACCTGTCCTCCCTCATTACCTGCCTTGTTTGCTCTCCTATTTATTCCCCTTGTGTGTGCTGTTCTGTGGCAGTTCGTTGTCGCACATCATTGTATGTCGTCATTACCCTGCCTGTCTGATGATTCCTGTTGTGTGTCTTGTCTGCAGTGCAGTATGTTTCCTGCCTAGTCAAGTCTAGCCTATAGTGTTTTCCCTCACGGGGTAGTTTCTGTTTGTGTTTTGTTTTACTTTTATATTAATAAAGCCCATATTAATCTGCATCCTTGAGTCCTCACTTCAACCATTACCTCAACCCGTGAAAATGTTGGCCGGCGACAGCGTTTATGATTCACCATTCGTGATGCTTAGCAATAAGAAACAGTAGATCATTATGGTCAAGCGAACAGTGAAATTCAGTTAAAAACACCATATATCATTTGTTTACATAAAGTCTCGGGACAGCTTTATTTATTTTTTCAGGTTTGCATAGAGTTTAGTGTTAATTCTCTGTGTGTTTTATGTAAAATGATGAATAACGAATATTATTCTTATTCTTCCAATATTTTACATTTGTATTGCCAAATAAATTGCAGCGTTGCTGTGTACAATTAAAACTGAAAGTAGTACAAAGTACTGGCAACACTTTACAGTAAGGTTCATTAGTTAACAACTAATAATGAACTGCACTTATACAGCATTTATTAATCTTTGTTAATGTTAATTTCAACATTTACTAATATATTTTTAAATCTTGTTGACATTAGTTAATGCACTGTGAACTAACATGAACAAACAATGAACAACTGTATTTTCATTAACTAATGTTCACGAAGGTTAGTAAATACAGTAACAAATGTGTTGCTCATGGTTAGTTCATGTTAGTTAATTAGTTAGTAAATTAATTAATTAACTAAGGTTTAACTAATGAACCTTATTGTAAAGTGTTACCAAAGTAAAATAAAATAAGAACAGAAGGTTTACTTTGCTTCTCTCTCTCGTGGATGCACTGGATCTCTTTCAGCAAGTTTCTTTCAGTGTGTTCACACTGTCAATTTTTGGGATTGACAACTGCATTTACTTACAGGTGTGAGACTTGAAATGTCCCGTTCACAAGCAACTTGCAGTAACGTGTCGAATACAGTCTGTATGAACGTGCAACGAGTCGAGCGCGTATTCTCTTCTCAGTAACCATAGTGACAGTGACCAAAGTAATATCAAAGATGGCGACGTCCATAAAACTAAAGTCTTATCACCTTTTGACACGACAAGAGTCCAATTGAGCCACTAGTTCATCCGTCAAATCTTCATTAACTGACAGAAGCTTCGATGTAAACATGCGCCAGCCAGACGCATTTAACCATCGCACTCGCGTCTCAAGTCCTTTGCAGTGTCTCGCGCATGACGCTGCATTCTGAGTCGCGCATAGAACACAAAACTGACAGGAGCGGCTCTGGTGGAGAATAGTGACTGAATCTAAAACCTTCAGATGACACACAGCTCATATCTCCCTCGCTGTAAGTCACCGATAGTGAAACCACACACATGAAACCTCTCGCACTGTATGACGTGAGTCTTGACAGACAACTAGTTGTCCAGTGTGGTTCCGTTCATATAGCACGGGGTTACCAAGAATGTGGTTGTGAGTCCTGAAAATTTACGGTTGTCACTCCCGTAAATAACCTGTGTGTGAACATAACCGTATTAAGGACTCAAATACAGGACTGACAACCGCATTCTGCTGCTGTGTGAACGTGGCCTTTGTCTCCCTCCCTGATGCATGCCGGGTCTCTCTCGTGTATGAAATTAAATGATTCAGGGAAAAAGCACTTAATATTATATTGTATATTGTATATGCCACTGCATGTTATCCACACCAATTACAAAAACTAACTGTAACAAATTATTTAGCCTTTGTTACTTAAAATAAACTGAATGCCTTGTTGAATAAAAACCAGGTTGATCGCGAATAAAAGAGCTCTGTATCCCCTGCTCCACTCACATTTGTTGACGTGTTCCTCAGCAGTTCATGTTTAGG
Organism: Hypophthalmichthys nobilis; assembly: GCA_037950665.1. Taxonomy (NCBI): domain Eukaryota; kingdom Metazoa; phylum Chordata; class Actinopteri; order Cypriniformes; family Xenocyprididae; genus Hypophthalmichthys; species Hypophthalmichthys nobilis. The sequence goes on along the minus strand of CM075475.1, from coordinate 5,989,367 downwards.
TAATAATGCCAATTGTTGACAATCATAACACACTGCTCAAACATTCTAAAAACCTATGAAACCAATTGAAACGCTTGGATGGATTACTTCAGTGGATTAAACATTTTTATGTAAAACCTTAAAATTCATTACAATATTTAGCCTCTAACTTAAGATACATTTGGACACATCAAGACATTTATCCTGAAACGAACTTTGCCCGCTCTGTAAGTTAAAACACTCATCATCACTCTCTATATATAGGCTAATAACTCTCTTTTGATAGGCTAATAACACAGTGTATGTTTTATGGGAAAAACTAACACAACACAGCAGTGTCTTTTTCAAGTTTTATTCTTGCCAGAAGGCCAGTCACAAACATCAGAGTTTTCTGCAGCAAAAAGACAACCTCGCCTAGTGTGGGGCCACATGTGGAGTCGTTTGTTAGGTTTTGTGTGTCATCTGAGGCCAAAGTCTGATTCTGACAGAAGAGAATATGTTTTTGACTGAAATATTTGAGTTCGATATGGAGGTTTGAGGTTAGTACAAATTGTGTAGTTATGAGATGTGTATGTAGTTGTGAGAAAATGGTGAAATTGTAGAGAAAATGGTGAAAAATGGTGAAATTAAAGTGCATGTTCAAAGAAACCGTACAAACGCATAGACGGGACTGGACAAAAGAGGAGAGAAGAGGTGAGTGCCTTTAAAGAGCTGCTGACGAGGGTGACTACTGGCAGGTGCAGGTGATTCTGAAGTGCATGCAGGTGGGAGCCGGGGAGGATGATGGGAGATGTAGTGCAGAAGGTAACAGGCATGGTGACTGAGATCGTGACAGTACTCCCCCCTCCCGGAAGGCGTGTCTTTGCACCATAAATAGACCAACCGGGGAGGGAGGGTGGGCATCCTGGAGTCATGGCAGGTAACCAGGGTGGTGCCGGCAGGCTAAGAAGCCTCCAGGGCGGTACCGTTGACCAGGGAGGCACTGGCTGTGCAGGTGACCAGGGAGACACTGGCAGCTCAGGAGACCAGAGAGGCATCGGCTGCTCAGGTGACCAGGGAGGCGCCGGCAGCTCAGGAGACCAGGGAGGATCGGCCTTTGTGGCGTTGCTGTATAGAGAATGGGAATCTACATCATTGCGCATTGCATTCTGGTTAGTCATCACCATATTTTAGGCCAATACTAAGCCGGCGTTCAGACATAAACATGGAAGAGCTGAACTGCGTTCACTGAGTCTGACAGGATAGAGAAGAAATTGCTGAATAAAGTCATTATTTTTTTGTTTTTGTGCACAAAAAGTATACTTGTTGCTTCATAACAGTAAGGTTGGACCGCTGTAGTCACATTAACTATTTTAACATTGTCTTTAATACTTTTCTGGACTTTGAATGATGGTAATTACGTTGCTTTCAATGGGGGATAAAAAAAAAAAAAAAAACCCTTGGATTTCATTAAAAATATCTTAATTTGTGTTCCGAAGATAAAAGAAGGTCTTATGGTTTTGGAACAACACGAGGGTCAGTACTTAATGACAGAAATTTCATTTTTGGGTGAACTAACACTTTAAGGTGCACACTGGATATACCTGTTGGAGATACACGCTGGGGATTCACGCTGGAAATACACACCATTGGAGATACACATTGGGGATTCACACTGGGAATTCACACTGGAGATTCATATAGGAGAATAGTCCACTTTGTGCGCATAGACAAGACTGGACAAATGAGGGGAGAAGAGGTAAGTGCTTATATAGAGCTGCTGACGAGGGTGATTGCTGGCAGGTGCAGGTGATTGTGAAGTTGTGAAGGTGGGAGCCAGTCAAGTCAAGTCAAGTCACCTTTATTTATATAGCGCTTTTTACAATGCAGATTGTGTCAAAGCAGCTTTACATTGATAACTGGTATATAATTTTGGCTGCACAGCAGCTCTTAAAGAATAGTGTCAATGTCGGCAGATCAAAGCACTGTTGAATATCAAATGTCAAGTGTCCCCAACTAAGCAAGCCAAAGGCGACAGCGGCAAGGAACCCAAACTCCAACAAGGTGACATCAGATGGCAAACAGGTGGCAAATAGACTTCTGTGTTAAAATGGAGAAAAAAACCTTGGGAGAAACCAGGCTTAGTCGGGGGGCCAGTTCTCCTCTGGCGAACAGTGCTTTGTTACGATTCAGGTTGCTATCATATGTCTGATAGGATCGCAACATTCAAAGTATTTATTCCAGTTCAGTCCAGTTGAGGATCGTATTCATCACACCCGGTATGGACGGTGTGTTGAGGAGCTGTGCCACTGGTTGTCGTGTCGATGAGGCCTTCACAATGGATGATCTAGTTGGCTCAATCTCTGCTGATACTTCAGGGCTGCGTTGTGGTCGTGTCAAGGCGCCGGTCCTCGGTCTCACCTGGATACGGCCCGGATCCGGTTGACTACGGTAAACCTCGGGATAAACAGAAAGACTAATATTAGCGTAGATGCCATTCTTCTTCTGATGTAACGAGTACATCTGGTGTTATAGGAAGTGTTCCGGTTCCGGCTGACCTAATTTATGCAGCCTAATAATCCTTTAACGGATTTGAAAATATAAATTGATAATGTGTTATGTGTATGCCAGGTTAAAGAGATGCGTTTTTAGTCTAGATTTAAACTGACAGAGTGTGTCTGCTTCCCGAACAATGCTAGGAAGATTGTTCCAGAGTTTAGGTGCCAGATAGGAGAAGGATCTACCACCTGCGGTTGATTTTGATATTCTAGGTATTATCAGCTGGCCTGAATTCTGAGATCGCAATAGGACGTGAAGGACTATAATGCTTTAAGAGCTCGCTCAGGTACACCATTTAGTGCTTTGTAAGTAATTAGCAAGATTTTAAAATCTATACGATGTTTAACAGGAAGCCAATGCAGTGTTGACAGAACTGGGCTAATATGGTCATACTTCCTAGTTCTAGTAAGAACTCTAGCTGCTGCATTTTGGACAAGCTGTAGTTTATTTATCAGGCGAGCGGAACAACCACCCAGTAGAGCATTACAGTAATCTAGCCTTGAGGTCATGAGCATGAACTAACTGTTCTGCATTTTCATTGAGAGCATATGTCGTAGTTTAGATATATTTTTAAGATGGAAGAACGCGGTTTTACAGATGCTAGTAACATGGCTTTCAAATGAGAGATTGGTATCAAAGAGCACACCCAGGTTCCTAACTGTGACGAAGACTTAACAGAGCAGCCATCAAGTGTTAGACAGTATTCTAGGTTATTACGTGAAGAAGTTTTTGGTCCAAAAATTAGAATCTCTGTTTTTCTGAATTTAGAAGTAGGAAATTACTGGTCATCCAATTTTTATATCAGCTATGCATTCTGTTAATTTTGTGAATTGGTAAGTTTAAGTCAGGCGCGAAGAAATATAGAGCTGAGTATCATCAACGTAACAGTGAAAACTAACGCCATGCTTCCTAATGATATCTCCCAAGGGTAGCATGTACAGAGTGAAAAGCAACGGTCCTAGTACTGAGCCTTGCGGTACTCCATATTGAACCTGTGATCGATATGACCTCTCTTCGTTTACTACTACAAACTGATAACGGTCAGATAAGTATGATTTGAAACATGACAATGCAGTTCCACTAATGCCAACATAATTTTCGAGTCTATTTAAAAGAATGTTGTGATCGATAGTGTCAAATGCAGCACTAAGATCCAGTAACACTAATAGAGAGATACAACCACGATCTGATGATAAGAGCAAATCATTAGTAACTCTAATGAGAGCAGTCTCAGTACTATGGTACGGTCTAAAACCTGACTGGAAATCCTCACAGATACTATTTCTGTCTAAAAAGGAACATAGTTGTGATGATACTGCCTTTTCTAGTATTTTTGACAGAAAAGTGAGATTTGAGATCGGCCTGTAATTGACTAATTCTCTAGGATCAAGTTGTGGTTTTTTAATAAGAGGTTTAATAATAGCCAGCTTAAAACTTTTTGGTATGTATCCTAGTGATAAAGATGAATTGATGATATTAAGAAGAGGATCTATGATCTCTGGAAGCATCTCTTTCAATAGTTTAGTCGGTATAGGGTCTAACATAGGGTTAATTTTGATGATTTAATAAGTTTAGACAATTCTTCCTTTCCTAAAGCAGTAAATGAATTTAATTTTTCCTCAGGGACACTACAATGCACTGTCTGACGCGATACTGTAGTAGACGGTTGCATGGTTATAATTTTTTCTCTAATATTATCAATCTTACAAGTAAAGAAGTTCATAAAGTCATTACTGCTGTGCTCTTTGGAAACATCAGAAGTTGAAGCTTTATTTCTTGTTATTTTAGCCACTGTATCAAATAAATACCTAGGGTTGTGCTTATTTTCTTCTAAAAGTTTTGAAAAATAGGCAGATCTAGCAGTTTTTAAGGCCTTTCTGTACTCAATCATTCTCTCTCTCCACAAAATGCGAAAAACTTCTAGTTTTGTTTTCTTCCAGCTGCGCTCCATTTTTCTGGCTGCTACCTTTAGGGCCCGAGTGTGCTCATCGTACCACGGCGTTGGATTAATTTCCTTAATCTTTGTTAAACGCAAAGGAGCAACCGAGTCTAATGTGCTGGAAAAGACAGAGGCAATAGTTTCTGTTTCAACATCGAGGTCTTCTAAGCTATCTGGTATGCTAAGGCGATGAAACTGATCAGGAAGATTATTTAGAAAGCGATCTTTAGTGGTAGAAGTGATGGTTCTACCATATTTATGGCAGGGAGGCAGTTTAGCTGCCTTGACTAAATGTAGTATACACGAGACTAAATAATGATCTGAGATGTCGTCACTCTGCTGCAGAATTTCAACGGCATCAATATCGATTCCATGTGACAATATTAGATCTAAAGTATGATTACGACAATGAGTGGGTCCTGACACGTGTTGTCTAACACCAATAGAGTTTAGAATGTCTGTAAATGCCAATCCCAATGAGTCTTTTTATTATCTACATGGATATTAAAATCACCAACAACAAGGACTTTATCTGCAGTTAGTACTAACTCTGAAAGAAAAGCAGCAAATTCTTTGATAAAGTCTGTATGGTGTCCTGGTGGCCTGTATACAGTAGCCAGCACAAATGTCAACTTACATAATGTTACGTAAAGCACCATCACTTCGAAGGAATTATATTTGGAAGACTTTTGACTAATACTGTAAATATTACTATAAATTACAGCAACACCTCCCCTTTGCCTTTCTGACGAGGATTGTGTCGATAATCATAACCTTGCGGGCTAGACTCATTTAAAGTAATGTAATCATCTGGTTTTAGCCAAGTTTCTGTCAAACACAGCACATCTAGATTATTGTCTGTGATAATATCATTTACAATAAGTGCTTTTGAAGAAAGGGATCTAATATTTAACAACCCAAGCTTTATCATTTGTTTATCATTTTTATCTCTTTTTTTATTTGTTGAACATCAATTAAATTTTTACCATTAAATGGGTTTGGAAGTTTTTTGTTTTTACTAATTCGGGGTACAGACACAGTCTCTATGTGATAATATCTAGGTGTAAGAGTTTCTATGTGTTGGGAATTATCTGACTTCTGTAACGTGAGGCAGCTAGCAGACGGTCGGTTTAGCCAGTTTGTCTGCTTCCTGACCTGGACCCCAGTTTGTCATGTTTTAGTTTAGCCAGGGAGGATGATGGGAGATGTAGTGCAGAAGGTGACAGGCACGGTGACTAAGATTGTGACATAACTATAGTTTGGAGGCGATTCTTATTCTTTAGAGAAAGTGATGAAAACCAGCATAAGAATGAAAAACTCAAAACGGTCTCAATGAAAGTGATATAAAATGTATTGAGTATGGATTTCCTCAGGGCAAACATTCTTTAATGAACCCTCTTGAAAATAGCCTCTTTGTTTTGCTGAAAATTTAAGGTTGTACCAAAAATAGTCCCAAGATATTTATACTCTGTCAACATCTTTGTCCTAAATAAACACTGGTTGTGCAGTGTGGCTTTGGAGCGTTTTTTTTCTGACATCAATCACCATCTCTTTTGTTTTTGTAATATTCAGTCTCAACTCTGCTTCATTGCACTATGTAATAAACTTAAGAAGTGCATGACTATCATTACCCTTTGAGCCTGATAACAAGGATAAGAAAACTGTCTCATCTGCATATTTGACAACATGACAATTTTCCTCATAACTTCGACACTCATTTGTATAAAGGATAAAAAGAATTTATGACAGTACATAACCCTGTGCAGACCCAGTAGATGTACAAAGTGTATCTAATACAACTCCATTCATCTTGACCCTTTGCTCCATTAGAAAATCCAGGATCCATAAAACCAACCCATGATTAACATTAAATTCCTTTACAAGTTTTTTAACCAAGATCTAATGGGTCAAGTGTTGACAAAAAAGAAACAGAAATTGCTAAAGCAAATCCATGAATTTCATCTTTTGTCATGTTTTTGTTATTGCTCCTGGTTTAACAGCACTGCCTGTAAAATGAGTCTCTATGAGGAGAGAGAAGAGGAGGATGATGTTCACACACATAAAGCAGCATCTGCAGAACCCAGCTGTGTGTCTATGAAGAGTGACACATCCATGAGAAACCCCCCTCATCTCAGTGATGGAGCACTGATCTCTGACCTTAAGTATAAAAATTAATTTAAAAAAAGGGATTTTGTCCCAGGAATACATATTACTTAGTTAAACCATGTTATCTCCATTTGTAGTGTCAGGAAATCAATGAACCACTATCAGAATATATATTGAATATAAGATAAAGATTTAACTAAAAGATAAAGGCTACAAAGGGACCAGTAGCTGTTTTAGTCGATTTGTTTTGATCATGATCTTTGTTTAAAAAGTGTTTAGAATCTCAGAATGTGTGATGTAATTTCAAATTAGTGCTCAGAGTTTGATGTGCTGGAACATTTGAAGGATTTTCATGTCATTGTTTCTGCAGAGTGAAGAGAGATGATGTGATCAGATTAGTGACGCCCCATCTGATCCGCACTGACTCCGACTGTCAGACCCTCATCAGGCAGAGAGTCAAAGACCAACACAAAACCAGCATGAAGAACAAATACGAGACCTTATTTGAGGGAATAAAACAACAAGAGAATCAAACCCTCCTGAACAGGATCTACACACAGCTGTACATCATAGAGGGAGAGAGTGAAGGGGTGAATGAAGAACATGAGGTTTTACAGATGGAGAAAACAGCCAGAACACAAGACACTCCAATCTACTGCAATGACATCTTTAAATCCTTACATGAACCAGGATGTGAGAAGAAAGACAAAATCAAAACTGTCCTTACTAAAGGCATAGCTGGAATTGGAAAAACCATCTCTGTGCAGAAGTTCATTCTGGACTGGACTGAGGGAAAAGCCAATCAGGATATAGATTTTATGTTTGTGCTTCCATTTCGAGAGCTGAACTTGATTAAAGATCACCAGTACAGTCTTTACAGACTTCTGCTGGACTTTAATCCTGAACTTAAAGATCTGGAATCAAAGATTTATGAGGAATGTAATGTTGTGTTCATTTTTGATGGTCTGGATGAAAGCAGAATTACACTGATGTTTTCAGATGATGAGAAAGTTTATGATGTGAATGAGTCTTCATCAGTGGGTGTGTTGATGTCAAACCTCATCAGAGGAGAGCTGCTACCCTCTGCCCTCATCTGGATCACCTCCAGACCAGCAGCAGCCAATCAGATCCCCTCAAAATACATCAACCGTGTGACAGAAATTCAGGGATTCAATGAGTGGCAGAAGGAGGAATATTTCAGGAAGAAAATCTGTGACGAGTATCAAGCCAGCAGAATCATCTCACACATTAGAAGATCAAGAAGCCTCCACATCATGTGTCACATACCTGTCTTCTGCTGGATCTCAGCCACTGTGCTTCAAAACCTTCTGAAACATCATGACAGTGCAGAAATTCCTCAAACTCTGACTGAAATGTACATCCACTTCCTGGTGACTCAGATCAACATGAGGAATCAGAAGTATAATGAGAGAAATCCAACAAAACTTTTGCAGTCCAACAGAGACGTGACTCTGAAACTTGCTAAACTGGCTTTCAATCAGCTGATGAAGGGCAATGTGATGTTCTATGAGGAGGACCTAATTGAGAGTGGCATAGACGTCACTGAAGCCTCAGTGTATTCTGGGATTTGCACTGAAATCTTTAAGGAGGAATCTGTGATTCATCAGAGGAAAGTCTACTGCTTCATTCATCTGAGCTTTCAGGAGTTTCTAGCAGCTTTCTATGAGTTTTATTCCCACATAGTCAAGAAAACGAAATTACAGAAGTTGTTTCAAGATAACCAATATCAGTTGTACAGTCAGAATATCTCTCTGTATGAGTTTCTAACAGCAGCAGTTGATAAGTCCTTACAGACTGAAAATGGACATCTGGATCTTTTCCTGCGGTTCCTGCTGGGCATCTCACTGGAGTCCAATCAGAGACTCTTAAAGGATCTACTGATATGCACAGTGAGCAGCTCAGAGACCATCAAGAGAATCACACAGTACATTAAAATCAAAATCAAAGGTGAAGAACGTCTCTCAGCCGACAGATGCATCAATCTTTTCCTCTGTCTGCTGGAAATGAAGGATCAGACTCTGTACAGAGAGATTCAGAAGTTTGTGAACTCAGAGAATCACTCAGTGAATCAACTCTCTCCGTCTCACTGCTCAACAATCGCCTATATGCTTCAGATATCAGAGGAGGTGCTGGATGAGTTTGATCTGAAGAAATACAACACATCAGATGAGGGTAGAAAGAGACTGATACCAGCTGTGGTGAACTGCAGAAAAGCTCTGTGAGTATTAATTTATGTGATTGGATATGAAACTCAACGTGTCTGTCTTGAGACGCAGTAACATTGTATTTCCTACATCAAATTATGACACTGTTTTATTTGACATGACAATAATTTAAAGGAAAATCAGAAGCTGTTTGAAGAGGACAAAACTGTTTTAAAGGGGACCTATTATGTCTCTTTTCACAAGATGTAATTTAATTCTTTGGTGTCCCCAGAATGTGTCTGTGAAGTTTCAGCTCAAAATACCGCTCAGTTCATTTATTATAGCTTGTCAAATTTGCCCCATTTGGGGGTGAGCAAAAACACTCTGTTTTGTGTGTCCCTTTCAAATGTAAATGAGCTGCTGCTCCTGGCCCCCTTTCCAGAAGAGGGTGGAGCTTTAAGAGCTCGCACTTCGGATACTCAACAACAACAAAACTGGAGAATCTCACGCAGCCAAAATGTCAGAAATTGTCAGTAGTGGTGTTCAGGCTTACATATTCGTACTGGAGTCGGACACTAATGGAGAGACTCGGGAAGAAGTTACAACTTTTAGAATGCAACTGGACTTTTCTGAATGGTTAGTGGATAAATTTATGTAGTTGTGGAGTTAATTTGATTCAACTCATCGACCAGCATGTACTGCCATGAGCATTTATGATCAAACCCAGTGAGTTTGTAAAAATGGAATAAAAAAGAAGAGCAAGCACTGAACCTTTTGGTGAAAGCTGAACTGACCACTGAACCATGAAACCTTGAGTGATCTGCCTGTGAGGTAAAACTGAAGCCAATTTAGCAGTTAAATAGGTGGAAAAGTCATCGGGAGTCAGAGTAGAAGAGGGAGAATAGTAGAGAGGAGAATATTATAAAATTCCGGGTGTCCGAGGTTGTCGTTGTTGACTTTATTCTGGTACTTATACTGGCTCAAGTCAACTAGGTCTTTTGTCTTGATCCATTTCCTCTTAGCAACTCTGAGCTTCTATTGTTGTGAAGATCATTTGTGAGCCAAGGGCTGGAAGATGATGCACATACAGTACTGGAAGTGGGAGGACAGCTATGGTCAAGGCAGGATGTTTAGGTTGAGCAGAGAGTATCAGTAGCTTCAGTGACATCAAGAGAAGTGATTAATGGTGGGGAGGGATGCGACACCACAGAGGAGAAGTGTGTAGAGGAGACAGAGCAAAGGATTATGATGATCAATATGATGAATGATCAGGACTTGAATAATAAAGTACTTTATTGCTTTATGTATAAGAACAGTGACTGTCATTCTTATATATGTACACTGTTGTGTAGAATCTGGTGCTTTGGAATGTAAATCAAAGTGTCCCTGTCTTGTTATTTCAGCAAACAGAGTTTTACCTGTGTCAAATATATGACTAGAACTGATCTTGAGTCAGTTTTATGATAACTTCATAGTGTTGGACTAATTTAAATGTTTAAGATGATTTTCAGACAATATTCAGAGTTCACCTCCTGATACATTATTTTAACCCACCATCTCCTCTTTATTGAACCACATTTCAACCTGTCTTATAGATTTGCTGACTGTAATATCACTGGCCAGCTCTGTGAAAGTTTGTCTTCATTTCTACAATCATCAAACTCATCACTGAGAGAGCTGGACCTGAGTAACAATGACCTGAAGGATTCAGGAGTGAAGCTTCTGTCTGATGGACTTAAGAGTTCACACTGTCAACTCAACATATTGAGGTTTGGGGTTTTCTGTAAATATAATTTGGTCCAGACAATAAATTGACGTATAAATGTATGCTAGTGTAATGCTTTTCATACAGTATTATGTTGCTGTGGCTAATTTGAGACAAAGTGGAAAAATAGTTAGGAATTGCATGTTTTGTGAAGATACATGAGAATTTTGTACTTTGTTTTATTTAGATTGACACAATGTAATCTCACTGGTCAGTGCTGTGAAAGTTTGTCTTCATCTCTACAATCATCAAACTTATCACTGAGAGAGCTGGACCTGAGTAACAATGACCTGCAGGATTCAGGAGTGAAGCTTCTGTCTGTTGGAATGAAGAATTCACACTGTCAACTCAACATACTGAGGTAAGAAAAACAGATAAAGGTTCGCTTGGTTATGATATTACAGATGCCCTCTGTTCTGGTTCTGATCTCCTGGGTGTGATATATCACCAGTGTGTCTGAAGACTTTGGGTTTGTATTTGTATAAAAATTATTTATTAGCTTTTAAATGTCAAAGTTGTGGGGAGTGGAGATGAACAGAATCTGTTACTAAGATCAATTCTGCCCCATTAACACTGTGACATTGAATAAAACGCTGAACCCAGGTACTCCAGCTGAACTGAACCTGTAATCAGTGATCTGTTGATAAAAAGTGACACCCTGAATCAATGAATCATTTTATTTAAATCAGTTCTGATGATCTCCAGTCCCAGATAATGTGATGTTGAGTGTTTGTGTGTGTGTTTGTTTGTAGATTATCAGGTTGTATGGTGACAGAGGAAGGCTGTTGTTATCTGGCTTCAGCTCTGAGTTCAAACCCCTCACACCTGAGAGAGCTGGATCTGAGCTACAATTACCCAGGACAATCATTAGTCAAACTGCTTTCAGATCCAAACTACAGACTGGACAAACTCAAGTATGTTCAAAACTAACAATCATCCTGTCATGTGTGTTTGGACATATGTGTGCTATAAAGTCAATGAAAACTCATATGGACATAAATTCCTGAATACAGCAGATATATACACATTACATATTGGGGTGTGACGAGATCTCGTGCTACGAGATCTCGCGAGATTAAAATGTGACGGTTTCTTGTCGAGGCGAAAAATTGTCTCGTGACATTGCCATGATGGAGTGTGAGGGGGTTAAGTTAGGATAGAATAGTGCTTGAGTATTGTTGTCTTTTACTGATAATTCATACTCAGAAAGTAGAACTGAAATGACATTCATTACAAGATGATTAGTTAAAACATTTCAAATGTACCTGCAGACTATTTTTCTAGTCTGCAGGTGCATTTGAGGTGCATGTATTGCAGGTGCATGTATTTCATCATTGAGGATTCCTTAAAAATACTGTGTAAAAATCTTGTTTTGTCTCGTTCTCGTGAACTTAATCTTGTGTCTCGTCTCGTGAGTTACCTGTCTCATCACACCCCTAATACATACTGTACAGAAAAATAAGGATGTGTCTTGAACTTTGTGACAGAAGATGATCTTGATTCAGCTCAACAGCTGCTTGTGACTCATAACAGCAGCAGCTGAGAAACAGACTCAAGTCTCTGATCCCAAAACATCAGTTGAAAGGTTTTTGCTGGTCTAGAAAGTAATTTCTCAGTGCTGTCAGAAACATGAACGAAAAACAGATCCAAGATACAGGCTCAGTGATCACAGTCTAAGTGAGAAGAAATTATGTTTGACCTCACGAGACTGAATAAAGCAGAGCAACTGAACACAAGAGATTTCTGCAGTTAGTAGATGAATATAAGTTATTGATTAAAAAACTTGCAAAAAGGAAAGGATATAGACACAAATGATCAGTGAATGTAAAGTTGAGTCTGTAGCTCAAGGCTTGAGGATCTTATTCAATGATAGAGGCTGTGAATAAAGAACTACATCAAATGATGGAGGACAGACAGAAGATATCAAAGGATCTTTATCAGAAGAGACACTGGCCTGAGTTTGGAGATATAGTTCAGCCAAATTGACAATTCTGTCATCATTTATTCACCCTTATGTTAATCCAAACCTGTATGATCTAAAAGAGAGAGCAGTTTGTATTTATGTGTATTTATATGACTTATTGTGCTGTTGTAGAAATGCCAGGGGACATGTCCAGAAAACAGAGCGTGTGAACACAATGGCTAATCAGAGGTGTTTACGAATCCACTCCACAGCGCTCAAAGCATCACATTTTTAAAATTTCAGTATGGAAGTTGGTACTTTTGACAACTCTAGCAGGGAGCTTGGGTGGTGTTGGCAGGGCAGGGAGCTTGGGTGGAGTCGACAGGGCAGGCAGCAAGGGAAGAGTCAAGTCAAGTCACCTTTATTTATATAGCGCTTTTTACAATGCAGATTGTGTCAAAGCAGCTTTACAGTGATAACTGGTATATAATTTTGGCTGCACAGCAGCTCTTAAAGAAAATGGTGTCAATGCAGGCTGATGCATAGCACTGTTGAATATCAAATGTCAAGTGTCCCCAACTAAGCAAGCCAAAGGCGACAGCGGCAAGGAACCCAAACTCCAACAGGTGACATCAGGTGGCAAACAGGTGGCAAATAGGTGTTAAAATGGAGAAAAAAAAACCTTTGGAGAAACCAGGCTTAGTCGGGGGGCCAGTTCTCCTCTGGCGAAAAGTGCTTTGTTACGATTCAGGTAGCTATCATAAGTCCGATAGGATCGCAACATTCAAAGTATTTATTCCAGTTTAATCCAGTTGAGGAACGTATTCATCACGCCGGTATGGACGGTTTGTTGAGGAGCTGTGCCACTGGCTGTCGTGTCGATGAGGCCTTCACAATGGATGATCTAGTTGATTCAATCTCTGCTGATACTTCAGGGGTGCGTTGTGGTCGTGTCAAGGCGCAGGTCCTCGATCTCACCTGGATATGGCCTGGATCCGGCTGACTACGGTAAACCTCGGGATAAACAGAGAGACTAATATTAGCGTAGATGCCATTCTTCTTCTGATGTAACGAGTACATCTGGTGTTATAGGAAGTGTTCCCGGTTCCGGCTGACCTAATTTATGCAGCCTAATAATCCTTTAACGGATTTGAAAATATAAATTGATAATGTGATATGTGTATGCTAGGTTAAAGAGATGCGTTTTTAGTCTAGATTTAAACTGACAGAGTCAGTGTGTCTGCTTCCCGAACGATGCTAAGAAGATTGTTCCAGAGTTTAGGTGCCAGACAGGAGAAGGATCTACCGCCTGCGGTTGATTTTGATATTCTAGGTATTATCAGCTGGCCTGAATTCTGAGATCGCAATAGACGTGAAGGACTATAATGCATTAAGAGCTCGCTCAGATACTGGGGAGCTAGACCATTTAGTGCTTTGTAAGTAATTAGCAAGATTTTAAAATCTATACGATGTTTAACAGGAAGCCAATGCAGTGTTGACAGAATTGGGCTAATATGGTCATACTTCCTAGTTCTAGTAAGAACTCTAGCTGTTGCATTTTGTACAAGCTGTAGTGTATTTATCAAGCGAGCGGAACAACCACCTAGTAGAGCGTTACAGTAATCTAGCCTTAAGGTCAAGTCAAGTCAAGTCACCTTTATTTATATAGCGCTTTTTACAATGCAGATTGTGTCAAAGCAGCTTTACATTGATAACTGGTATATAATTTTGGCTGCACAGCAGCTCTTAAAGAATAGCGTCAATGCCGGCAGATCAAAGCACTGTTGAATATCAAATGTCAAGTCAAATGTCAAGTGTCCCCAACTAAGCAAGCCAAAGGCGACAGCGGCAAGGAACCCAAACTCCAACAGCTGACATCAGATGGCAAACAGGTGGCAAATAGACTTCTGTGTTAAAATGGAGAAAAAAACCTTGGGAGAAACCAGGCTTAGTCGGGGGGCCAGTTCTCCTCTGGCTAACAGTGCTTTGTTACGATTCAGGTTGCTATCATATGTCCGATAGGATCGCAACATTCAAAGTATTTATTCCAGTTCAGTCCAGTTGAGGATCGTATTCATCACACCGGTATGGACGGTTTGTTGAGGAACTGTGCCACTGGCTGTCGTGTTGATGAGGCCTTCACAATGGATGATCTATTTGACTCAATCTCTGCTGATACTTCAGGGCTGCGTTGTGGTCGTGTCAAGGCACCGGTCCACGGTCTCACCTGGATACGGCCCGGATCTGGTTGACTACGGTAAACCTCGGGATAAACAGAAAGACTAATATTAGCGTAGATGCCATTCTTCTTCTGATGTAACGAGTACATCTGGTATTATAGGAAGCGTTCCCGGTTCCGGCTGACCTGATTTATGCAGCCTAATAATCCTTTAACGGATTTGAAAATATAAATTGATAGTGTGTTATGTGTATGCCAGGTTAAAGAGATGCGTTTTTAGTCTAGATTTAAACTGACAGAGTGTGTCTGCTTCCCAAACAATGCTAGGAAGATTGTTCCAGAGTTTAGGTGCCAAATAGGAGAAGGATCTACCGCCTGCGGTTGATTTTGATATTCTAGGTATTATCATCTGGCCTGAATTCTGAGATCGCAATAGACGTGAAGGACTATAATGCATTAAGAGCTCGCTCAGGTACTGGGGAGCTAAACCATTTAGTGCTTTGTAAGTAATTAGCAAGATTTAAAAAAAAATGAACTAACTGTCCTGCATTTTTCATTAAGAGCATATGTCTTAGTTTAGATATATTTTTAAGATGGAAGAATGCGGTTTTACAGATGCTAGAAACATGGCCTTCAAATGAAAGATTGGTATCAAAGAGCACACCCAGGTTCCTAACTGACAACGAAGACTTAACAGAGCAGCCATCAAGTGTTAGTATTCTAGGTTATTACGTGAAGAAGTTTTTGGTCCAAAAATTAGAATCTCTGTTTTTTCTGAATTTAGTAGTAGGAAATTACTGGTCATCCAATTTTTTATATCAACTATGCATTCCGTTAATTTTGTGAATTAGTAAGTTTCGTCAGGGCGCGAAGAAATATAGAGCTGAGTATCATCAGCGTAACAGTGGAAACTAATGGCATGCTTCCTAATGATATCTCCCAAGGGTAGCATGTACAGAGTGAAAAGCAACGGTCCTAGTACTGAGCCTTGCGGTACTCCATATTGAACTTGTGATCGATATGACATCTCTTCGTTTACTACTACAAACTGATAACGGTCAGATAAGTATGATTTGAACCATGACAATGCAATTCCACTAATGCCAACATAATTTTCGAGTCTATTTAAAAGAATATTGTGATCAATAGTGTCAAATGCAGCACTAAGATCCAGTAACACTAATAGAGAGATACAACCACGATCTGATGAGAAGAGCAAATCATTAGTAACTCTAATGAGAGCAGTCTCCGTACTATGGTACGGTCTAAATCCTGAATGGAAATCCTCACAGATACTGTTTCTTTCTAAAAAGGAACATAGTTGTGATGATACTGCCTTTTCTAGTATTTTTGACAGAAAAGGGAGACAATTCTTCCTCTCCTAAAGCAGTAAATGAATTGAATTTTTCCTCAGGGACACTACAATGCACTGTCTGACGCGATACTGTAGTAGATGGTTGCATGGTTATAATTTTCTCTCTAATTTTGTCAATCTTGCAAGTAAAGAAGTTCATTATGTCATTACTGCTGTGCTCTTTGGAAATATCAGAAGTTGAAGCTTTATTTCTTGTTAATTTAGCCACTGTATCAAATAAATACCTAGGGTTGTGCTTATTTTCTCCTAAAAGATTTGAAAAATAGGCAGATCTAGCAGTTTTTAAGGCCTTTCTGTACTCAATCATTCTCTCTCTCCACGAAATGCGAAAAACTTCTAGTTTTGTTTTCTTCCAGCTGCGCTCCATTTTTCTGGCTGCTACCTTTAGGGCCTGAGTGTGCTTGTTGTACCACGGCGTTGAATTAATTTCCTTAATCTTTTTTAAATGCAAAGGAGCAACTGTGTCCAATGTGCCGGAAAAGACAGAGACAATAGTTTCTGTTGCAACATCGAGGTCTTCTAAGCTGTCTGGTATGCTAAGGCGATGAAACTGATCATGAAGATTATTTTTAAAGCGATCTTTAGTGGTAGAAGTGATGGTTCTACCATATTTATGGCAGGGAGGCAGTTTAGCAGCCTTGAATAAATGTAGTATACACGAGACTAGATAATGATTTGAGATGTCGTCACTCTGCTGCAGAATTTCAACGGCATCAATATTGATTCCATGTGACAATATTAGATCTAGAGTATGATTACAACAATGAGTGGGTCCTGACACGTGTTGTCTAACTCCAGTAGAGTTTAGAATGTCTGTAAATGCCAATCCCAATGCGTCTTTTTCATTATCTACATGGATATTAAAATCACCAACAACAAGGACTTTATCTGCAGCTAGTACTAACTCCGATAGAAAATCAGCAAATTCTTTGATAAAGTCTGTATGGTGTCCTGGTGGCCTGTATACAGTAGCCAACACAAATGTCAACTTACATAATGTTACATAAAGTACCATCACTTCGAAGGAATTATATTTGAAAGACTTGACTAATACTGTAAATATTACTATAAATTAGAGCAACACCTCCCCCTTTTCCTTTCTGACGAGGATTGTGTCGATAATCGTAACCTTGAGGGCTAGACTCATTTAAAGTAATGTAATCATCCGGTTTTAGCCAAGTTTCTGTCAAACACAGCACATCTAGATTATTGTCTGTGATAATATCATTTACAATAAGTGCTTTTGAAAAAAGGGATCTAATATTTAACAACCCAAGTTTTATCATATGTTTATCAGTATTATCTCTGTTTTTTATTTGTTGAACATCAATTAAATTTTTACCATTAAATGGGTTTGGAATTTTTTTGTTTTTACTAATTCGGGGTACAGACACAGTCTCTATGTGATAATATCTAGGTGTAAGAGTTTCTATGTGTTGGGAATTATCTCACTTCTGTAACGTGAGGCAGCTAGTAGACGGTCGGTTTAGCCAGTTTGTCTGCTGCTTCCTGACCTGGGCCTCAGTTTGTCATGTTTCCGCTCTAAGACTATGTGCCATAATTACTAGAGAGAAGAGCAGCACTATCCCGGGAGGGATGAATACCATCTCTTTTCAACAGGTCAGGTCTGCCCCAAAAACTTTTCCAATCGTCTATGAAACCTATATTATTCTGCAGACACCACTTAGACAGCCAGCCATTGAGTGATGATAATCTGCTAACTATCTCATCACTCCGACGAACAGGAAGAGGGCCAGAGCAAATTACTTTTCCTGACATTGTACTTGCAAGTTCACACACCTCTTTAATGTTAATTTTAGTGATCTTCGACTGGCGAAGTCGAACATCATTAGTGCCGACGTGAATAATAATTTTAGAGTATTTACGATTAGCATTAGCCAGCACTTTTAAATTTGCTTTGATGTCAGGTGCTCTGGCTCCCGGCAAACATGTGACTATGGTGGCTGGTGTCTCTATTTTCACGTTCCGTGTAATAGAATCGCCAATAACTAAGGCACTTTCAACAGGATTCTCAGTGGGTGTGTCACTGAGTGGGGAGAACCTGTTTGATGTTCTTATTGGAACAGAAGAGTGGTGTTTTCTGCGGCTAGGCTGCCTCACCGTTACCCAACTGCCCTGCTGCACGGGCTCTACAGCCGGAACCGAACAATGTACAGAGTTCACTAAGCTATTCGCATCCAAAACAGTATCTGAAGCCCTTGCATTCTTACTATCCTCGATTAAAGTTTGGATGCATGTCTCTAATTCTGAGATTTTCTCTGTCAGCCTGACTATTTCCCTACATTTATGACATGTAAATCCCTCGTCGCTGACAGAGAAAGCTATACTGAACATGTGACAAACTGAACACGATATAATACTGGGAGAGGATGACATGACTCACTGTGTTTGTAGACTGATCCGACTTACCACAGCTGTTTGATGAACGCGTAGAAAAAGGAAGAAGGAGCGCGCAAGAGACTGATGACAAGTTAACAAGCTAGCGAGATGCAAACGCATTGTAATAGCGATTTAGATTAAAAGATTAAAAGCTAGCGACGTAAGATTAATGTGATAGGCAATATTAGATATAAGATAACGTTAATGATAATATAAGCAACAATTAATGAAAGTAGGAGATTCAAAACAAAGCTATACGGAGTTACAGACGCAAACCACTCTAAGCAGCAAGGCAGACAGGAGCAATTGAGCAGGAGGAGTAAGAATGAACCAACAAGAGCCAACAAGGCAGGCTGGCCAGACTTGGCAAGACAGGAACCAGGGTGAAGAAGAGGAACCCCACAAAGAAGACTGTTCCAAAGGGAAGCACGGACAATGTAGTGGGCACAGGGAGGACAATTATCTGGGACAGGAGCAGACTCTGGGATGGCCTCCGTGGCTGATTTTGGGGACATCAGGGCTGGAGCCAGGAGGGATGTGTGTGGCCGTATCAGGGAGAGTGGGCTGCTCGATGACGGCCTCTGTGGCTATATCAAGGAGAGTGGGCTGCTCGATGATGGCCTCTGGGCCAGCAGTGGTGGATGGCAGACTGGTCCCAAGTCCGAAGAAGCCGTGTGCATATTCCAGGCAAGCAGGACAGACAAAACACAGAAGGCAAACACGGCCCTCTTTGCCATGGCAGGATTGACAAGGAAAGCCTCAGTGGCTGTGACAGGGGCGGCTCAGGAATGACCTCTGTGGCCTTGACAGGGAGAGCTGGCAGCTCTGGGATCTCAAGACTTGGGACCACCGAAGTTAGGTCCTCCCAGACCACCGGACTTGGGACCACCACAGTCGGGTCCTCCTGGACCACTGGACTTGGGACCACCACAGTCGGGACCTCCCGAACCACCAGACTTGGGACCACTGAAGTAGGATCCTCCTGGACTATCGGACTCAGAACCACCAGACTTGGGACTACCAGATTTGGGGGAGTGTCGAGCCCTCCTTCTCCTGTGCATCTGGGGAAGTGGCAGCATCTTTAGCGACCTCTGAGGGGGCTGCAGTGATCCCAGCCACCACGGGAAGAGCTGCAGTTGGCTCAGCCATGGCAAGTCATGTGCTCACACAAACAAAACAAAAACACAAGCACATGGCCAGCAAAACAATCACAAGCCTTGTGTTTGAACAAGACACAAACACGCAGCTAATGAGAACACTCATAAGCCGCTTGTTCACACAAAACATGACAACATGAAATCACAGCCATCGAGACAACGAGAAAGCATGCGGCCAAAGAAAACACAAAACGCGTGCTTCACAGAACACAACACATGCAGACAGAAGAGCGCACAGCCCAAGCAAACTTGAAACCGAATGCTCACACAACAAGACAGAGTGCACGAGAACGAGCGAATGCTCATTCTTTGCACTCACAACAGATGATAAACACATGGAGCATGAATGACCAAATCCCGACACAGAACCGAAATCAAACTAGACCAAAGTGCTGGGATCCGAACAAGACAACTCACGTGGAGGGCCCGAGCGAACTCAGAACCGTAGCTCAACATGACAAGACGAGACGACAGCAGTGTCAGAGCTCTGTCACAAAACCAAGAATACTCAGACCAAAGTGACAGAACCCTGACTCTTGCACCTGGGATGTATCTATTTCCCTCAAATTATTTGAACCATAAAATATATATATATACAGAATATATATATATATATATATATATATATATATATTTGTGATGAGCAGGGCAGGCGAGAGCCGTGAGGGAATGGCGCCTTCACTGTCGTTGCTCCCCCTTTTATGCTTCCAGAGCTCCTCCGTGAGATAGTCGAGACCGGTGCAACGCGTGCCGGCCTTGTGCCGTTCCCTCACGGCTCTCGCCTGCTCTGCTCGTCACAATATTATTGATAGAGAATTAATGACAATAATAAATGAATGGATGACAAAATGATACCAATACAAACATTTCTGTTAAGGTTTTTTATAGCCGGAGACAGCAACGTGAGCACCTCCTCAACTGGACAAAACGTTTCCACTACGAGAGAAAGCGGCAGCCACGTGGTGATTCCTTGTCACATCCCCTAGTGTAGCAAACATAAGCCTAATTGTTAGGTTGAATTGACTTTCGGTTAAAGTTATATTATATTCTCTTTGGGGTCTGTGCGGAACCCATGTGATGTTTCCCTCATTAAAAAACAGTTCCCCTTATCTCAGTGACATGAGATTTTGTAACTTTTGTTACATTATGTCTAAACACACAAAAAAACTGAGCTTGATTCGGTTGTTTTGAAGGTATTAAAAAAAAAAAAAAAAGTCACACTCGTGGTCTTCGGGGTCCGAACGGACCCCACATTGAAAATGAATGGGAAAGGAGAAAATTTAACAGTTTTTTATTGTTCATTTTTTTACTAAAATACATCTGGCAGAAATCTGAAAATGTCAGCACAGAAATGAAGGTCTGGTACTAGAACACAAATGCAATTTAGAACAGACATGCTCACACACGCACAAGCACACAGGTGGGCCTGCCACATAACCTATATCATTTATATAGAATTTGGCAAACAAAATCCCAAATGCAGAAAAAAATGCAGATATGAAGGGGTGAGATGTAACATGCACAAAAAAACACACACACTAGGGCTGCACGATTTATCGCACAATACAAAAAATAACATTGAAATCGTGCTTAAATGCGATTCTCGGTGCGATTATGAAATCGCAAAGGCTGTGATTATTTTTTTTTTTAAGTTTTTTTTTTTAAGTATGGCTCCAAATGCTAATCCATCTGAAAGCACTGAGAGTTTGAGTCGCTTATAATGCACATTTGAAAAAGCAACACGCCAGACATCTTTCCAGACATGAGAAGCATTTATTAACACCTTGTCCAACAAAAGACAACATTTAATGTTTTTACTCCAAACTCACTTCATAACGACAGTTGAGCATCCTTCTGTGAGATGATGTGGCTTCTTACACAGAATAAGGCAGTCGTGTGTTTATTAGTCATGTTTAAACAATCAAATGGTATCAATCTTCTGTTTATTCAGCTACAGCAATAGTATGATGCCCATAGGGATTTCCTGGAATGACGCGTGTTATCTACTTCTAAGGCAGGATATATATTTGCAGTTTCAGCGCAAGAGCAACCTCTGGCTTTCAGATGGAGAAGCATTTACTACTGATCACAGAGCCGTACAGCTCTGACAAGGTGCGCATAAAATAATGGCAGCCTTTGCCAAATTGCGTGCGATAAAATTTGTGATATACCGCGATATATCGTGCACAAACACATGCACACACATGCACACAAACACACACTTGTATATGTGGTTTACGGGGACTCTCCATAGACGTAATGGTTTTTATACTGTACAAACTATGTATTCTATCCCCCTACACTACCCCTATCCCTAAACCTACCCATCACAGAAAACTGTCTGCATTTTTTGAATTTCAAAAAAACACTGTTTAGTATGTTTTTTTTTAAGCCATTTTTACATTGTAATACCAATGTCATTATACACATTTGTGTCCTCATACACCATGTATACAAGAACACACACACACACAAACAAATACACAACTTTGCTATTGCTATTGGTTGTATTTACAAGTTTTTTTTATAATTTCTTATTCTTAATTTTTTTTTTTTTTTTTACTTTTGGTTTATTTAAATAAATATTTTGTGAATCTAATCTGAGTTTTAAGTTTTTTTTTTTGGTCATTTTAATTATTTTTGCAAATTTATATGGCATTATTGCAAAGACACACACTTCAGAAGTCCCCAAAAAGTGAAAACAAATTCTAAACTTTCACAGAAATACTTATTTTAATGCAAAAAAAAAAAAAAAAAACTTGTCTTATGATCAGTTATCCACATCCAGAAAAATGAATGGATCTCTATTGCCCTCTGCTGGATAAATATTGTCAAAACACTTTTTTTTTCTAAAACTGTAGTTATTAAAAATTCTAACCAACAGATGGCAGAATTCTGCCTCCAACACATAGATCAATATCCAGAAACAACATATATTTAATTTAGATCATCATCAGAGCTGGCCGTCCAACAGGCGGTATAGTATAAAAGCTGCTTGTGTCTTGTTAGTGATAGTGGTGTAGGGAATAAAGCATCAGGCATTATAGATACTTTTGATGCAAATTGACCAGAGTTTGAATCCGCCTTTAGCCGAACTCGTTCTTCTCGCTTTTTCCATCACATATAAGATAGGAAAGGCATTTATTTTCAGTAAATATTCCAATCAAAAAGAAGATTTGTTCATTAATTGTTCAGTAAAGAACAAGTGAATAAGTAAAATCTGAAAACATAAGAAACATACACAGTAGCCTAATACCGCCTGTGATATAGTGGGAGAACTCGAGTACCATAATTATCACAGTATTCATATACACAGATTCTAGCACACTGAAAAATGTTGTATTTTAGTGGCGTGCTTAGCCTACTCTTTATTAATGCTTAATTGCTTATTAAGCATTTTGTATGACAGAAAATGTGCTGTCAAAAATAAAAATTCCAAATATTCTAATCTCTATGGTAATATAAATTTAACTGATTTGGATATAGGGTATCTCAGAGATGACGTGTTTTTGTAGGCCAACAGGGAAGTTAGTGGCAGACGGGTTTCCTCGAGCCTATGCATTTTTCCCATAGACTTTTGGAAAATCGCAAAAAAATAAGCTCTGTGTTTAACAAAGGGTTATAACACTTACACGTTTTGTCTATCAAGATAATCTTTACAAGTTAACACAACATTTATACATTTTGAAGCCTAAATAAAGTCGTCAGATATAAAAAGTTAACAGTAGACTATAAACGGACTACAGCACACCATGGTCGCGGATCAACGTCACCACCACCAAGCTTCCTCAAAATTTATTTAAAAAACAACTTTATTTAAAAACATGCTCACTGATTATGATCTGCGCTGTGTATGAATACTTACCACTTTTTTATGAGAAATGCTGTCCATATGTCCTGTTTGTCATGATGACATCTAAAGTCCCCACCAAAGGAAGTATTCCCTTTTAACAACTTGTTAGCAACTGCTGTTTTTAAGACACAATAAAGGTTTAAAAAATCACAAGCGGGTTATAACTGGTGTGTTTTATGGGGCTGGCACTGATCATCATTAAAGTATTTTTCAGAAAAAAATGTAATATTTCATATTCACGCTAATGGTGTAGTTGAGTAGTTTTGTGGTAAATAGTTTAAAAAGTACCATATATCCCCCAAAACACAGCATAAATGTATAGTTGAGAAGTAAATGAAAATATGAAATATGAGCATGAACAAGTGTTTCTGAATAACCATCTAGAGTGACTAAATTTCCAAATAAAAAAAGGTCATTAGGTGATTTAAATGTTTTTATTTT
Organism: Hypophthalmichthys nobilis; assembly: GCA_037950665.1. Taxonomy (NCBI): domain Eukaryota; kingdom Metazoa; phylum Chordata; class Actinopteri; order Cypriniformes; family Xenocyprididae; genus Hypophthalmichthys; species Hypophthalmichthys nobilis. Next base: position 5,965,567 of record CM075475.1, on the reverse strand, counting down.
CTGTTTTATGTAAATTGAGTATGACATTTTTGTCTTTATAGTGTGGATCATAGAGGAGAAATCAGGATTACAACAGGACCACAGAAATGTAGGTCACCCCCAACACACACCTTAATTAATTGTTTTGTTGTGTTATGTTATGTTATGTTATAATGTCTCTTTTTGTGTTCAGATGCATGTGATCTCACACTGGATTTAAACACAGCAAACACTCATCTCACTCTGTCTGAGAGGAACAGAAAAGTCACACATGTGAAAGAGAAGCAGCTGTATCCTGATCATCCAGAGAGATTTGATGAGTGTCTCCAGGTTCTGTGTAGAGAGAGTCTGTCTGGATGCTGTTACTGGGAGGCTGAATGGAGCGGGAACGTTTGTATATCAGTGGCATATAAAGGAATCAAGAGGAAAGTATGGAGTGAGGACTGTAGGTTTGGAAACAGTGAAAAGTCCTGGAGTCTGAGCTGTTGTAATGACAGTTTCAACATCAGACACAATAATAAGATCACAGTCATTTCTGCCCCTTCACATCGCTCTAACAGAGTAGGAGTGTATCTGAATTGGTCGGCCGGCACTCTGTCCTTCTACAGCGTCTCTGACACACACACACTCACACACTTACACACACTCAACAGCACATTCACTGAACCCCTCTATGCTGGATTTGGTTTTGATTATGGCTCCTCTGTGTCTCTGTGTGAGATTAAACCGCTTTCTGTGAGAAACAATTGAGACACAGTTGAGTGAAAGAAACAGACATTATTTCTCTCTTTAACTCACATAGCTGTAAACTCTTTCTCTCTTCTAATCTTAATTTCAGTGTGTGTATATAGAAACACACACATGTTGACTTCAGCCTAAATGAGACGCACCATAGACTTCTATTGTATTTTTATAATGTGGGTTATGAGCCTGAGTTATTTGTTCATTTATTCCATTCCGTTGTGCTGTGTATATCATCTGGAGTAGCTCTTCTCTGTGTATGTATTTGTGCATATGTGTTACAGGTGGGAGGTTCCTTGTAATAACTGGTTGAAGGCTGTGATTGGTTCTCCCTCACACCTGATCCAGAAATAAGCACTGCCCCAAGCACTCAACCTCTGCCATTATTGTGCCATCATGTGTTTGATTGTGTACCCTTCGCTACTGGTTCATATCATCATCATCATCATCATTTTGTCTAGTTTAGAGTCTTCTATCTTAGAGATTGTAAGTGATTATTTGAGATTGTGAATGTGATTTTATTTTTTTATTTTTTTGGTACCTGTGAAATTTTTAACTGTTTGCTACGGACTTGTATATATCTTTTGTAAATAAGTTTTGCTAAGTTAAGGGATTTAGGGGGGTTGACACCATTTTATTTTGCTCATCTTTTCACACTGTTTTTAGTTTAGGGAGTCAGGTAAGTTTAAACTGTATTTTGTTTTCTTTAATTTTGAATTAGGAAGTGTAGAGGTTTAAAAAAAATTTTTATTTTGGCCTTGTCTGCCCCTGACGCTAAATCTTTATTGTAAAAAAAAAAAAAACTTATTATTTTGCATCTCTCTAGACTCTCTTCCTTTTCCTGTTACGGCTGATCCCTAGCAGTAGTAACAAATGTGGCTCAACAGGAATTTTGTCTTTCTGAGTCTCTGAGTGCCACCTGGAGGAAGATTTAGTTTCTTGCTCACAGAAAACAGTTCTTAGCAGGTGCTTGCTTTATTTTTACTATGATAACCGAGGGTCAGGTCAGAGTTCATCTTCTAAACACACTTGATTACAAATGTTAAAGGCTGTGGAGCTCATCTTGCTATACAATAATACATTTTTGTAATTTTCAACAAATAATCAATAAAAGTCTGTTTTCTTGTGTTTATCACTGAACATCTGTCAACACTGCTATAAATATATTGTCAAAAAAAATTATATTCAGATTATAAATATATAAATAGTGAACTTTTTTAATGCTGTTTCTAAGAGCTTTATTTATTAAAGACTTATGTTTATCTTTGAAAGACTTACTGTGTTTGAATTTCTGTAAATTGTGATACGTGATGTAAGAGTTTACAAGCTGATTTCATTCTTGTCTTTGTCAGCCAGTCAAAATTAAACATTTTGGCTTTGGCTGAAACACAGCGACTCCTTCAGCTCTCTCTACTAACTTAATTTTCCTCCCACAGCCCTCGTCCAACTGTGCTGATTTCAACGTCAGACACAATAATAAGATCACAGTCATTTCTGCCCCTTCACATTGCTCTAACAGAGTAGGAGTGTATCTGAATTGGTCGGCCGGCACTCTGACCTTCTACAGCGTCTCTGACACACACACACTCACACACACTCAACAGCACATTCACTGAACCCCTCTATGCTGGATTTGGTTTTAATTATGGCTCCTCTGTGTCTCTGTGTGAGATTACACAGCTTTCTGTGAGAAACAACTGAGGCACAGTTGATTGTAAGAAACAGACATTATCTCTCGCTTTAACTCACACAGCTGTAAACTCTTTCTCTCTTCTAATCTTAATTTCTGTGAGTATATAGAAACAAACACTTGTTGACTTCAGCCTAAATGAGACATACCATAGACTTCTATTGTATTTTTTAAAGACGTTTGAATGTGGGCTATGAGCCTGAGTTATTTGTTCATTTATTCCATTCTGTTGTGCTGTGTATATCTTCTTGAGTATTTCTTCTCTGTGTATGTATTTGTGCATATGTGTTACAGGTGGGAGGTTCCTTGTGATAACTGTTTGAAGGCTGTGATTGGTTCTCCCAGGGACAGGTTTACTCATTTCCAACAGTTGTTAATTCACTCCTCTCTCTTCTCTCTGCACTTACACTTCCTTTGAATATCATGCCATTACTGTTACCAATCCTGCCAAAATTAATCTTGTCACCTTCCTCCTCCAGGTCAACTGGGCAACTTCCTGGTAGAGCAAGACATCCTGCTGTTTTCTTTCCCAGAGGATGAAACACCGCTAGTGACTTCAACATTCACCTTGACGAACCTCAAGCGACTGATTTTCTAGCCTTGTTCGGCTTCACAACAAAACAAAACCTGTGTCACATAAAGTAGGCAAATAACTCAACCTCATCCTCACATGCAACTGTATCACTGACAACCACCTTGTTACTCTATTATATTTTTCTAAGCACTTCTTTCTCCAGTTCTCTGTCACTCTCTTCATGCTCACCAATGACTTCTCTGTGACCTTTGCTCTGTCTCCTCTACACGTTTCTCCTCTGTGGTGTCGCATCCCTCCCTGCCATTAACCACTTCCCTTCTCTTGATGTCAGTGAAGCTACTGACACTCTCTGTACAGGTAAAATCCCTTTGTTTTTGTGGATGATACTCTTGCACTCTTTGCGGTGATGTTGATCCGTCTTGATTCGTAAGAATGAGATGCTCAAGTAAATCACGTTCATTGATACATACGTATACATACGTATGCATTTCTCGACCCTGGTAGTAGTGCAACGTTCTGCACAGAGAACCTAATGCACAAGCTCAATATTCCAGGAACAAAAACCAACATCATGCTTCATACACCATCCCAAAAAAGGGACTATCATGGTAGTCTTTAACTGCAGTGCAACTTTCCAAGGCACATCTTTGAACTCAGAACTACTGCCAGGTCCAGATCTAACCAACACACTGTTTGGTGTTCTCACAAGATTCCGGCAAGAGCCTGTTGCTGTAATGATGGACATTAAGTCAATGTTCCATCAAGTCAGGGTGTCCAAATCTCATGTTAACTTTCTGCGCTTTCTTTGGTGGCCTCATGGTGATATCACTCCTATAGAACATCATATATCTTCTCCAAGTTGTGCAAACTTTGCATTAAGACAAACTGCTAAAGACAACAACAGCAGCTTGTATAAAACTGGATCCCATATTGGAAGATGGCATTTTGAGAGTTGGAGGATGTCTGAGCAAGTCAGCGATGCCTGAGGAGGCCAAGCATCCAGTTATCCTGCCAAAGGATACTCCTGTCTCGTCTCTAATTCTACGACACATTCATTAGCAAGTAAGACATGGTCTATATAATCCAAAAAAATTATAATCCAAAACTTTTTCCTGAGTTGTGACAAAACATGATTTCTGCCACCATGTCCTACTTGCTCATGAATGTGTCGTAGAATTAGAGACGAGACAGGAGTAATCAGAATGTTGAACTGTTAAGATCCAGCTCCAGTTCCTTTCTAAGCATCTTATTCACTTGGACAGCAAGTACAGCAGCAACAAGTTCCATGCGTGGTATGGTAATCTGCTTGAGAGGAGCCACTCTAGCCTTTCCTAGCATGAATGAAACATGCACACTGTTCTTGTTAGTGGTCAATCTCAAATAACTTACTGTGCCATATCCATTGTCGCTGACATCATCAGAGAAATGATGCAGCTCAGCTTGTGTTGGTGAACCGAATCCTGCTGGTTTCACACAACAAGCCACCTTGAAGTCATCTAGTTTGTTCAAGTCGGCAATTAATCCATAACATTTGCAGTCAATGTTTCTCCACAAATGATCCACAATCCAAACGGCAGTCATTGACTAAATTGTACAGGTAAAATCCCTTTGTTTTTGTGGATGATACTCTTGCATTCTTTGCTGTGATGCTGATCCGTCTTCACTCACGTTCATTGATATTTATTGTTGAGAAAAATAAAATAAATAAACAAACTCAAATGTTAAGTCCTATAAGCGTGTCACTCCAACAACACACTCATCTTGCGGTCAATGAATATTACGCTGGTATCAGCACCCCCTGCTGGACTGGAATTACAGCCTTTATACGAATTTCTCCCATTGCCTGCAGGAGGAGCACACACTAAGAAAACATATAATAACTAAAGGGAAAACTTTAATAACAAGTAGAAGTTAAAGAAACAAAAATTAATTGGCTCCTACACTCTCTGCTCCACCTAAACATCCTGCCTTGATAATATCTGTCCTCTCACCTCCAGTTCAGTATGTGCAACACCTTCCAGCCCCTCGTTCACAAATGCTCTTCGCAACAATAGGAAGAAGGAAATGACACAAGACAAATGACCAAGCTGACCAGAACAAGTGTCAATCTCTCCTGTCCTCTTTTTCCTCTGGTGTTTCTGTTGACAAGGTTTCTTACTACTAAAACAAAATCAGCAACTCAATCTCACCTGGATACGGCCCGGATCCGGCTGACTACGGTAAACCTCGGGATAAACAGAGAGACTAATATTAGCGTAGATGCCATTCTTCTTCTGAAGTAACGAGTACATCTGGTGTCATAGGAAGTGTGTTCCCGGTTCCGGCTGACCTAATTTATGCAGCCTAACAATCCTTTAACGGATTTGAAAACATAAATTGATAATGTGTTATGTGTATGCCAGGTTAAAGAGATGCGTTTTTAGTCTAGATTTAAACTGACAGAGTGCGTCTGTTTCCCAAACAATGCTAGGAAGATTGTTCCAGAGTTTAGGTGCCAAACTCTGGAACAATCTACACTCCACTGAGATCCTGCCCTACTGTCGAAACTTTTCGGCTGGCAAGAGCAAACTCTAAATCATCCATCATTATCCTACTCGACCTGTCAGTGCCTTTGACAATGTAAACCACCAGATCCTCCTGTCCACCCTTTCTGACTTGGACATCACAGGTTTGGTTCATTAGCTTCAGTCTTTCCTCACAGGCAGACCTTTCAAGGTTTCAAGGAAAGGAGGGGTGTCTGACACTCACAAATAATCTCTTTTTATTTGCATTTCACCTCTTTCTATATATAATTTAAAACATAAAAAAATATAATTGGCATGTTTCCTATAATAAACCTGGCATTTTACACTATGAATTATATCACTCTGTAACAAATTGCTTTTGTTTGACTATTGTAAGTCACTTGGGATAAAAGCATCTGTTAAATGGATTAATGAAATTTCCCCCATTCTACATTATTAGTGTTGTATCCTTACAAATTTTCATAGCTGCAAGCAGTAATTTTTTTGAGCCGAGCAAGTCGGAAACAAAGTGACCTGTCTGAAATTTGCCGCTACTGTGGCATGGAAGATGACAAAAAGCCTCAGAAGAAGGCAGCTAAGATCCCGTGCCTCAAATCAACTGGGTAAGGACCATCTTTACCAGTGAGTCAATAGAGTCAAAACAAATTTAAGTGTAAATTGTTTTTTAAAACAATTCTTACATAATTGTCACATTCAATGCAATGCAACAACTAAAGTAATAATGGTTTTATGAGAAATTTATGACTACATTGAAATTTGTGCTATTGCATTAAACCCAATGTTAATTAATTTAAAATTAATTACTCACTTATGTCATTCGTCCACACCCGTGAGACCTTTGTTCATCTTTTCGGAACACAAATTAAGATATTTTTGATGAAATCTAAGAGCTGTCTGACTCCTCCATAGGAGTACCAGAAAAGTACTAAAGACAGTTAAAACAGTTGACGTGACTGCAGTGGTTCTGTCACGATTCCTGTCAGTTCCTGGACTACACTTCCCATAATCCTCCCTGCCTGTCACATGCACACTCCACACCAATCATCATTTGCCACGTACACCTGTAGCCTATTATCTGGACTATTTAAGACTCACTCACACACCACCTCTTTGTGAAGTCTTGTTAACTGTTGTTGCATTTCTGAGTGTTTATTATCCTGTCTGTTCCCGTTCCTGCCTGTTACCTGTTATCGACCTGTTGCTGCCTGCCTTTGATCCTTGCCTGGTATTCTGTTCTGTGAGTGATATCTGCCTGTCCTGACCATTGCCTGTATCCTGACTATGTTTCTGCCTGTCCCTTGCTGTTCCTGTTTGTTCCTGTTTGACCCTGCCTGTACGACCACGCTCACTTTTAATAAAGCTTTGCATATGGATCCCTGCCTGAGTCCAGCTTCGTTACAGGTTCAACCTTAATTTTATGAAGCGACGAGAATACTATTTGTGTGCAAAAACAAAACAAAAAATTAACAACTTTATTCAACAATATCTTCTCTTCTGTGTCATTCTCCTACCTATGCTGTTTATGTCAGCCACAACAGAATATATCTAGCCATGACAGAATATTGCATTTCATGTGTTCATCTTTCTTTCTTTCTTTCTTTTTTTTTTTTTTTTTTTTAACAGATTTAGTGTGAAGACTGCAACAGGCTATGTTTGGACTGTGTTTTCTTTGTCCAGCATGTCTTTAAATTTATCAGTACATGACTGTAAAGTGTAATCAAGACTTTTTGGGGTGGGGACTGTGCAATGTCCTTCACAAACATGTTATAGACTTTTTTTTTTTTTGACTTGTATTACTAGAATTTGTTCTAATTTAATTTATTTAAACTTAAGTTGTTCTAATTTGATATTAAATATTTCTATTTACATAGTTAACTAAATGTGCATTTTTCTCTTTATGAATGAAGTTCACAAAAGCTTTAAAACACCTTACACAGTTTGATGTCCATTTCCTGTAAAAACATGTTAGTGTGCCATTGAGCCCCTTGACGAAGTGATGATGAATGTTCACACTAACAAGGGTCTTATTACTAATAATGAATACTGTATGTTTACAAATGTTGCCTAGTTGGATTTGGTGGCCCTGATGTGTATCTGTTGCTGTTCACATCTGACCAAAATGAAATATATGAAACAGGGGAGATTATACATCATCAGTGTGAATTTTGTGAAAAAGAATTATATAAACACACAATATTACAACATAACTGCAATGAACAGTTAACATTCAAACGCATCCAACTACGCATTATTTTATCGGCCTAATGATTTTAATAAATGAATAACATTCAGAATGCTAAAATAAACCAGAAAAAAACTACTTTTTTTTTTTTTTAACCTTACTTTTCCTTTAAATTAGGTTATTCCTCTGTTTGTTTCAATGGTTCCATTAAGAATCAGGGAGTTTTAGTAGCATTCTATTTTTCTTTTCTTTTCTTTTCTTTTTTTTTTGGTATAACTTTTTTTCACATTTCATCTAACACCTTAAGCCCTTTTTATGTATGGCATGGCATTACTGCAGGTTGTCAGAAAATCATTGAATTCTCTCAATTTAACTTTTTTTTTTTTTTTTCTACAGTTTTTTCCCCACTTTTTCTTTAAATGTGTGCTGGATTACAAAGAGGAGGCCATACTAAGAATTTAACGCCTCCCATGCTTGGTCATAGGCCAGAAAATTATTTTAAGGAGGTACATTTTAATCACATTTCCCCATCATATTTACATTTGAATCAAATCAATTTTTATATAAAAGATAAATTAACACAAATGGATATCCATGTACAGACAGAAAGAAATGAATGAAATTCAATGAAACTCTCAAGGACAGTTACAGTGTAAGATGTGACATCTTGCCTGTCCTGGAGGCTTTCAAATGTGAAGCTACCTCATTCAATTGGTTTTAGTAAATGTAAATAAAATAAAATAAATAAATAAATACTGTTTAGGCTTATTTGATACAGCATCTTGGAAACATCTTTAAGCATTTGATTTTGTTTGTTTGATAAACACAATTGCAAAGGCAAAGTGAATGGCTGTTTGAAAGCATGTAGTGGGAGTCTGGGAGAGGGGTGATTTGAGCCTGTGGGGAAGTTAAGCCACCCCTTGTTTCTAGGCAACCATACACAAAATTAGTCATGTTGGCACACATTTTAAACAGGATTAACTACCTTAAAATAGGGGTTATGGGGGTCATGCCCCCACTTTTAAAGACACCTCAACTAAAACCTGGCGTAACTCAACCTGCTTTCTAATGTTTGACTTCCTTTCTTCTCCATGACAGAAACAGAAAGTTGCACTGCTTTCTATACAGGGGTAACTGGGGTAACCTCTGCACTCTGCTGCTCTATAAGCGCCACCTACTGGCAGACAGTGACTTTGCAGTTTCATTCAGCCTGTCTATCATTTTTGTTCAGACCATTGTGGAAATCGGAATAAGTTTTTACCCAGCATACATGCAGATTTGTACATGGATGATGGAAAAGCAACTAATGTGAATTCTAAAAATGTAAACAATTCTGATACTATTTCTGGTATCTAGTATTGTTCTATTCATGTTGAAGTGCCCATGACAACAATATTGTGCTTGTTGATTTTATGTTAACATTTATTTGCTTGTTTAATTGTTTGTTTGTTTATAATGATCCAAATGGACACTTACACAGTGTAATTTTAATTATACTAGATAAAGATCTCTCCAGCATTATACAGAGGAAAAGTAAATAAATAATAAACTCTAGTATCCAGTGATCTTAACATCTGACAAGAGCTCTAATCACAGCTGGTGTAATGCAGATGCCAAAGAAATCTGAGCCATCTATTACTTGTCCAGTGTACTGATGTTGTTCAGTTGTGAAAAGTTGAAATACCTTTTTTAATTAGCCAGCTGAGGGCACTATAAACACATTTAAGTGACCATAACAGGCTGGAGAGCACTAGGGTTATAACTTTTTTGACAATTTTTCAATTAAATAATTTCCTGTATCATAAATAGATGAATTTTTGCTTAAAAATAATGAAAAAGGCTCTAATTCCTTTAAGTTTAAAAAAAGGTCACCCCAGAAAAAAAAAAAGAATATATTGGATTTTAAATTAGTAATTTAGCAATTTTTACTGTAGCTTTATTTCATTGTTTGAATCACTCCACACGCTGTATTCGTCACAGCTTGCTTTTGCTTCTTTTTGTAACTATTTCCAGATCAATATAATTAGCTTCTTTATAAAACTGTTGTATAAAAATAATATCACACTCACAATCATGCTGATTTCCTACATACATATCTTGAGATAAGACCATGTTTTCTTTCTCTGGATAAACCTGTGCAAAACATATCATGTCACTTAACTCATACTGTACATGACTGTTTTACCATGTGGAAATGTTGGGCATTCGAAAAGTTAATAATTTTCGAAAAGTATGTTAAAACCAACAGAAGCAGTGAGGTACCAGATAGCCTGTAAGAGAAGTTTGGTGACAGCTGAGGAAGAGTCACTTAAACACTTTCCCTGAATTATTCCATATGTCAAGTATTTTTCCACACCTCTTCCTCATGCCCCCTACTTAGCCCGTAAAGCCCCCCAACAGCTGAGATTGGTTCTAGCTTGGTTGCAGCTGTTTCCCGCTCTTACAGTTGTAAGTCACTACAACTGTTGCCAAATACTTTCGATGGAAAGAAGCTAAAGCCTGCTCAAAATCGCTAAATGATGTCATACGTGATTTAGCATATTCATGATGTCCATACATCTCAGATTATAAGTCCTGATTTATAATCAAGATGTCATCTGATAAAATCACCATAGACATAAGATAAAGCAACGTGATCTCATGAGAATACGTGTGTATTTTTACGTAAAGTGTGGTTCTACCACACGTACATTTACTTACGTTTTCATACACACAAAAACGTACAACATCGACGTATTTATAGCACTAAAACGTAAAAATACTTACGTATTAACAAAAAAAAACGTAAATCATGTAACGTAAAGTGTGAATGTACATGAATTCCCATGTATTAATATTAAAATCGTGGCATTAATGTTTTAAATCTGTTCTATTCAATTGTCATATCAATACATGTTTTTAGTCGAATTTATTGAAAGCAGTTTACTCATCTACTTAATATGAAATAACATTTCTGTTCGAGACTTGTGCTGCAAACTCGTTTCGGAGAATTACATAATGTTAAGACTGCAATATGAAACCTTATGAATAAAATTTCTGTAATTGTTTAACCATTTTGTAATATTTAGTTTGTTTGCTGTGAGACACAGAAGGCGTTTTCTCCTATGCAGCGACTGACAATACAACCATAAGATACACCAAAGCACAACATAAATTCACAAATCCATCCATTTTATTTGTTCGTTGTACTCCAAATCTTTACAATCCATATGTTTGTAAAGAACAGATCCAAATTCAGCCCTTTATCCATCGATCTTCATCTTCATTCACAGCAACAGCGACCGTCACAGTCAAACTCCGCGCTCGTTATGATTCAAATTTGAAAGTAGCGCCACCCTCGAGAAGCGTTACGACATGGTTTACGGCACTGATATCGAACGCTCATTGGTTCTCACCTGCTTCGTCAAAGATTGCGACATGCCGTGTTTCAGTGGATTGACATTTGAAATGAGTCCGCGCCTTCACGGAGAGAAGCCGGATTCATATTTTCATGGATTAATAAATTAAACTCTGCTTTGTACCCTATAAAAAACTATTACTGCCAGAGAGGACTGCGACTGGAACTCATCGTCATTTGAACTACTTTTGGTACCACTTTTGACATTTTCGCAAAAAATAAATGATTGTGATTATGCTTGTTTGTCTGTTATTCTTTATTTTATAACAGTACGGAGTTTTAAGAAATGGTTATGGGTAGGTGTAGGATTAGCGGCTCAAAATACCGTTTTAATGTTATATTTTTGCTAAAATTGTCATTTTCCTACACATTTCTGTCCATTATGTTTTATTTTTTATTTGTTCGCTGTGGGGTTTAGGGATCTTACATTTATCTACAAAACGATAAAATGGAAATTATACATATATCTTTATGAAATGAAAGATTCGTAAATATTTTACGTTTTTTCGCTGTAAAAACGTAAGTATTTTTACGTTTTAGTGCCATAATTACGTCAATATTGTACGTTTTAGCGCCTTTCTAAACGTACAAAAATGTACGTTTTGTGTCTTTGAAAGTTACGTATTAATACTTACGTTTTAACAATGAGACCAGGCTGGATGAAGACAGTAGCTGCGCTGTGATTTCAGATTTATTTACATGTAAAATCATCACGCAGCAGAACATCATTCTTATTTTTTCTCTGACACAGCCTCAGCAGAGAGAGATGTGCCTGCAGTGGGAAAGCAAGACCTTGCACTTGTGAAACTTGGAAAGTAGATAATGTTTTTCCAAGAAGTAGACAGATTTGTTGCTAGGTGCTACAGAGGTCTGAAAGGGTCGCGCTAAAGGGGGTTGAAAATGAAATCAATTCAAAATCAAATCAAATTATTTATAAAGCACTTTTAGTGTACCAAAGAGCTGTACAATTAAAAATATAATAATAAAAATAAAATAGAATAATAAAATACAATTGTAACACCTTTCATAATGTGGGGAAGAAGGAGGTAGAAACTGGCTGAACTTTAACATACATTTTAATCACAAAATAAAATTCAAAACAGAAACAGAAAATAGCCACTTTTTAGGCGACTGCAATGCACGGACATAAAAAAACAACAACAGCATTAACGGCGCACGTCTGTGGCTCACTGTCTCTCCTTTCACTGTTGTCACTCCTCCTTATTTCCTTGAACACGAGACCAGTGTTCTGCACCAGCGTCATTCGTTAGCGCTCATTCCTCCAGCCTCGATCTGTTTTAACGGCTGTCAGCTCCACCCTACTTACCACAACAATAACAGGGAAAAAAAACCCAAATAAATAATGTAGAGATAAAAAGAATAAAACAAATTCCATGTCACACATCTGTTCAGACTTAGTGGTCATTAAAAATGGTGGTAACACTTTAGAATAATGGTCCGTCATTAATAAATAAATATGCAGGACAAATCAGTAGTACTGCTTTAACACTTCAGCTACTACTATTAAATAATATAGAAACAAGCTTAACTAATCAGTAATATCAAATTTAGGAGTAAGATAGTTCCTTATTAGCTAATCAGTAATTACAGAATGAGATTGGCATCATTAAGAACTAATAGGTAACTATGACAAATTATAAAGAATTATTAATTAATAATCACAACATTAAAGTGTCTGAGATGTGAGCAATTATATTTTTTTACTCTCAAGGTGGTCATGAAATGCATCATTAATTACTCAGCTGTTACCTAGTCACTATGCAGGAACTACTAGCGATCTGGACCATTATTTTAAAGTGAACAACATCTTTTTCACTTTTAAAATAATGGTCTAGATCAATAGTAGTTCTTGAAGATTGTCCTTTTTACTGAACATGGTCATAAAATGCATCACTTATTTCTCAAGTACCTAGTCATTCTTCAAGAAGTACTAGTGATCTGGACCATTATTTTAAAGTGAAAAGATGTTTTTCACTTTAAAATAATGGTCCAGATAACTAGTAGTTACTGCATAGTGACTAGGTAACACTTGAGTAATTAGTGATGCATTTTATGACTGTATTCAGAGTAAAAATGATGACTGATTACGTCTCAGACGCACAATAATGTTCTTTACAATTTGTCCGTTAATAAGTTAATAGTTATTAATAATGCTAATCTCATTAGGTAATTATTGATTAACTAATAAGGAACTATCTTCTAAATTTGATATTAGCTAAGCTTGTTTCTATATTAGTTAATAGTAGTAGCTGAAGTGTTAATATAGTACTACTCATTAGTCCTACATTACGTCCTAATACTTTTATGCATTTACGTCAGTAACTACATAGTTACTTATTTATGACGGACCATTATTGTAAAGTGTTACCAAAATAGTGAAGGGCTCATCAAACTAATTTGTCTCGAGACAATGTTTTGCAGAGGTAGAGGATCTAATAAACATTGGTAGTTCATTTCACATAGCGTGATCTCCTATGCCTTTTAAGCGTGGCAGCAGCTGATTTTGGAATCTGAGGGAGTTTACATGACACGGCTTTCAACTAAAAACTGAAAACTTTTTATACATTTTGGCTGTTCATTTACATGACAATGGAGTTTTGGGGGCCTGAAAATGCAAGCTTTTGAAAATAGGTTTCAAAGTGCACGTTTTTGAAAACAATACTGTCATTATTTTCTCCATGTAATGAAGAAAAATGCAAATTTGTGAAAACGGTGACGTCATATGCATGTTATATGTTCAGTCTAAAGGTGTGTAGTTTTTCTTCAAAAAAATGACATCAACAAATACTGGCCTGGCAGCAAAATACAATATGAATATAGTTGTTTTCGCGAATTTTTGTGAACAGGAATCGTTTTGACAACATTGTCATCTGTATGCGAAAAACACAATGGAAAAACTTTACTGTTTTTAGTACATCGTTGTCGTGTAAACATACCCTAAGTGACCTCTGGAAGCAGTGGAAAATAATAAGATCAGAAATATATCCTGGAGCCAGTTTATGTAAAGCTTTAAAAGTGTACAGAAGTACCATATTTTTTTCTAAACTGAACAGGTAAACAAAGATCTTTTTTGTGTTGTCAGGAACCTTGCTGCCACATTTTGTACCCTTGTGACAGCGAACACTGACTTAAAGGCAGGGTGGGCGATTTGTTCCAGAAACATTTTTTTGCTATGCTGGTTGAAAGTCTCTGCACATCCTAATAGCAATCACTAAGTTAAGTGGTCTAAATGTATTTATATGTATATATATATCATCTGTGGAAGGCATAAGTGTGAACGAAAATGTTCGTCCAGTCTTTGCATTCATTGCGAATGCAATGATACAATGTCTTGCCTGCCTGTCAGCGTATGTATTTCCATACCTTCGCGTTCCTGCTCACGCAGATATAACACGTCATCAGCACGTTTCATGCTTATAGTTTATACAGATGTCAGTCATGAGCTTTGCAACCGAAACGGTAGCCACCTTTTACAATTCCTCCTGAACCAAAACAATGAGCTTATGCTGCAGTCACACCATAAATACTGTAATTTGGAAGAGATGGAAACCGTGACGTTATATTCAGAGCGTTTCTCTACTCGAATTCAATTGCAACACTATCAACGGCGAAAATTAATCTGCAGCAGTCAGGTGGTACAGGTCAGTGCTCTATAAGTTGTTTATGTTCATTATTATTGTAATGGCTGATGGCTGGCTGGGCATGATGGAAACAGTAAATGGATTCATTTTAAACCAGCACCCACTCCACGAACTTGGTGAAGCTCCCTTGAGGATGATCCAAGGGCAGGTTTGCTTTCGATTGGTGGCATGGAGGCATGCCAGATCGATAAAGTCCCTCATGTGATCCTCGAGGGAGTGATCCACCTGCTCCAGAAGGAGGAGATGGACAGTGGAGATATTATTTTGACATTTAAATCAATTCTTTTGGTCTTGTGTTCTGTTACGGGTTGGTAGATAATCCAATAAAGATGTGTGATGCAGGATGAATGAATAACAAAGACTTTTAATAGACACGACAAGAACTCAGGCCCTACACAACAAACATAACAAAGAAAGTTGATGGAGGATGAGGATGATGATTAACAGAACAGAGAACATGTGAGGACTAATCAGAAACCATAGTAACTAATGAAAAAATCAGGTAAACAAGAAAGTGAACACTAAACGTGACCATGACACTTATGTTCTCCTTGTTTTAAACTAACAATCATCTTTTTCTAACATACTTTCTTTCTTTAAAATAGCTGGAACTTTTGTATTGTTTTATCAAATTCAATGAAATAATGAAGTCTCCAGTATAGAACTGAGCCACAATGGACCAAGAGTCTTTGTATTGAGAGAGCATGTTTAATCCCAAATGCATGTTGTGCTGTGTGTAAAGCATGATCAAGACTTACACATAAAACTCTTTATGCATCCTTCTTTGCCAAACTCTGACTTGAGTGCAAGAGAGAGGAGCTTTTATTTCTAACCCAATCTCTCTCAGATCTCTCACTTTCTCACTTATGGTCTCTCTCTTTGTTTCTCCACCTCCGTCCTGTGAGAATATGAAAACTCTCAGCAAATGTTCCTCCCACACACAGAATTCCAGGGACAGTGAAAGCAGTCCTACACACTGATGGAGGTCTGAACAATAGATGCATACCTGGACACACCTCCTGATAAATCTGTCTCTCAGTTCTGCTCTTCATCCCTACATTTCCTCACGGAAGATCAATTATATTTTGTTGCAAATTTATAGTGCAGAAATAAATATATAATGAATCCAATGTATCACTGAATTGAATTATATAAGTGTACAATGAGGTAGTGGCACATACAGTAACTATATCATTTTCATCTATAGAGAGTTTCTTTATTTCCGCATCATGCAAAAAAATATACTGCATGTTTTAAGCTAAAAACCAGAAATAAATGTGTAAATTTCAGCTATACACTGAATTTATGCAGAATTTATGCCAACTCATCTGTGACATGTAAGGTTTGGGGAATAAGGCAACATTACAGTTTTTCTCAGTCGTTTTGTTGCATTTTTTGTATCCTCAACATTTGCAAAATGGTACACATTACTGTATGTGGGATACTGATTGCAATAGATTGGAATTCCCATTTATGCTTTTACTTTTGATCTGTCAAAGAATTACAGCACAATGTCATTTGTGATACAGAAAAGACAAAGAAAAAACTATTTTACAACACAAAGGTAAAGGTAACCATAGGAAACACCCCTTAGGCACTGTACATGCTAGAGCATGTATGGGGAATTATTATGCAGTCTTTCAGCACCTCCTGATGTCCTCGACTGTCTGGCCACAGGTTCTCATCCACATCACAATAGATATCTTCCCTTGCAATGCAGAGTGGAAGCAAGAATGACTTTTCATTCTCCTTCATTAGTGAAAGTCAAGATTCAGGTGCCAAGATGTTTTAGGGGGTAAGACTATTCAACAGAGAATCAGTACAATGTATTTGGTAACACTTTACAACACGGGTACAATAATATACAATAACTACTGAACAGATAATCTTGAGTTAAGGTATGACTCATGCATTATGATATTATGAATATGCTCCCAGTTATGGCAATGGAAGCAGCATTTGAATTCTCTGTGCTTCCTGTCACAGCTATTGAGGCAGCCTTTGAACTTTCTGTGCTTCCTGTCATGGCCAAGGAGGCTGCCTCTGAACCCTCTACAGGTGATGATACACAGGCGATGTTGCTTGGGCATTTTTACATTGAGAATGGGCAACAAATTTATACTTTAGATTGAAATTTGTTGCCCATTCTTAATGGGAAAGTGCCCAAGCAGCATCGCTCGGCAACATTGCCCGGCAACATTGCTCAAAAAGTTGCCCCGTGTATCATTACTTTACCTGTCTTGTCACGGCCAACTTTCCCTTATTTATGAAACAGCCACATTACAGTGCTTTTTACAACCTGAATCCTAGAAATGTTGGGACGTTTTTTAAATTTGAATAAAATGAAAACTAAAAGACTTTCAAATCACATGAGCCAATATTTTATTCACAATAGAACATAGATAACATAACAAATGTTTAAACAGAGAAATTTTACACTTTAATCCACTAAATGAGCTTATTTCAAATTTGACGCCTACTCACTTCACTCAGTTATCCGATCTCGTTCACACGCAGAGGACTTCTCCCATGATTGTCTCCAGCGTTCCCAAGTACCTACCTGTTCTACTCCAGCGTATTCCCTTTGTCTTCATGCTCCAACGTCTGTGTGTGTCGTCACCTGTAAGATAAAGGACTGTATCAGTATCAAGTTATCACTATTCCAAGTTCACATCTCCAGTTTACTTACCTGCATTACTGTTATCATCTGCTGTTTGTCTAATAAACATTGTTCTACGTGTACCTCTGTGTTCCCCGAGTATCTGTCCGTAACAGAAGACCGGACCAACACAGTGACAAACAGCAACACCATGGGCATTATTCTCCTCCCATTTGATCCCGCTGACCAGATCCTTGCCATAACACAAATTGGCCGCCCACTTGAGTCCCATGTTGCAGAGTTCCTTCAGCTTGCCCACCTAGTACCCTGGAATGACGGAACTTTAAAGACCGTGTTCTGGAGTGGGTTAGATGATGACCAGCAGAATATCGTCCTGTCATGGGGTCCGCCACGCCTGAGCCCTTGGTCAAGATGGCCGCCGCCGAGAATGTGATTCTTTCCAAAATGGCCGCCCAGCCTGAGTCCTCTCCAGAGCTAACGGAGGACTTATGGCTGATCGACTTCTGGGCTGAGCCAAAAACCGTTCCTGAACAGAGTCCAGTGTCTTCTCCAGCCCCTGAATCTGCTCCAGTGTCTTCTCCTGAGTCCACTCCAGTGTCTTCTCCAGCACCTGAATCCGCTCCAGTGCTTTCTCCAGCCCCTGAGTTCACTCCAGTGTCTTTGCCAGCCCCTGAACCTGCTCCAGTGTCTGCTTCAGCCCGTGACCAGAGTCCATTGATGGCTTCAGCCCATGACCAGAATCCAGTGAGGGCTTCAGCCCCTGACCAGAGTCCAGACTCTGCTCCAGACTCTGCTCCAGTCCCCGAGTCAGCTCCAGACTCTGCTCCACTCCGCTCCAGTCATTGTTGAACTTAATGCAACAGAAGGTAGGTACAAAATTGATGTTACTTACTACTGTCATGGATATGTTAGTTTGGTTTTATTCTGTTCCTGTGTTCACAGTCATTGTTAGTTTCTATGGATGTTAATTAGTTTCACACGTTCATTGTCTTGTGATAATGTTATGTGAATTGTTGTCTGTCTTCGAGATTCTTTGTTTAATAAATATATTCTAGTTGTTCATTCTGCATCACGCATCATCTTCATTTGGAATATACAAGTAAACAGTGACAACTACTGATGTTTATATTTTGTCTTTTGAATAAACTGTGATGTACATTTTACCAATTTGACTTTTTTACTTTATTCAGAATTTCAGATGACTATGCTGGTCCATCAGCTAGACCAGAACTATATCAGTACTAACAAGCATAAACCATCCTAGAACAACATAGGTTTAATAGGTTGTTTGCAATCACGTGGTTCTGGTGACGCCCGAAATACCGGTGGAGGACAAGCAGTGAAAATTAGAATGGAAGAGATGGAGAAAAGTCCTTTCTGTGCTGGTTTAGAATGGTATAAACAGAAAATCACATTGGACATGATCTTTATGTTATGAAGAGGAGCGACTTTTCCACTAAACTGAAAGAGGAGGTAGATATAGAGAATGTGAAGCCACCGTCATGCCACGTTCAGTTCTATTCTGGTTTGTTTATATCGCGCTGCCTAGTGAAGTTAGGGCAGTATTTTTGATTTTCTGTCGTGATTGTGAAAAATGTCGCCATTGTAGGTCATTTATGCTGAATCGAGAATTGCAGGAGCTCACATCATCGTTCAAAGAAAAAACTGGACGGTGTAATACAATTGTTGCCTTTTAGTGTGTAAAAACACACTAAGGGAAGCAGGTTGAGGAAGTGACAGGAAAATGACATATAGCAAATGTAATGTCACTGATTAAACCCCCTGCCTATTACTCAATAAAATAATCACATAGCTGAGTGTTTTTGAAAGTGTTGTATTTTGTTTTGGTGTAATAACATTACATTTGCAAGTATTACTCTCACCCGGCTTGTGAATGAGTATTGCACACAGCCGCTTCAAAACTGTTCAAGAGCTAATATTGGTTTGATTTTGGTTGTCATTTGTTAAAATAAATACAAAAAAATGCAGTGTGTCGGTGTCTGTCATAGACTGTAAAAAAGGGTGTCTGTCCGCTGAATGTGACCCTCCGATTCTCCTCCGTGGACATATGGGAAAGTGAATATTTACAAAGACAACATTAAAACTACACTTACATTTAACGTTACACCCTTCCAACAAAGAAACAAATCGACTTCTGTCAGCTTGTTAAACATTTATTTATTTGGACATTTTCTACCATATGATGGCTGAAGCAGCAGCGCATGACACTGTTCTCATGGTAACCAGATCAACATTGTGAATGGAATTCTACAAAACTTAAGTGAAAACACCAAATTATCATTCAATGGGATAAAATAGCTTCTCTTCCCTGCAAACGATACCATGAAGAATGTGGATACTTAACCAATTCAAAAACAAATAAGGTAAGCAGGTATCCATATTCATTTCAGTATCAGCAGACGCAAAATGCTATTAAAGGCGTCAACTTTTTAAGTTAAAAAATGATATAAGTTATAAAAAACGGTATAGGTTGTGTAAACGATATAAACACCTTCTGGGTTCTCGATTTTATCGATTTGAGCAAACATAAACGATGCAAAACACACAAATTTTGAGTTTTTGATAGGATTCCTATATAGAAAAATCACTTCCTGCCCTCCAGACTCATTCGTGCTGCTGCAATGACGTCATGTGCAAACAACCTATTCTGATTTATGCTCTGTTTTTCAGCGTTTTACATGTACATTCTTAACCCAGTTATGCTTAATAATCCGGCAATGCCTGTGGCCATGTAAATGCATTAACCTGTTTTCCTTTACACAGTAAGGTCATAAACAGCTTAAGCATAAACTGATCGACAGCTAGATTTTTGGCCCTTACCCTGATTTCCGACATGTAAACACATAAACCTGCATTCGGTCAGCTTATTGAAGTGTGCATGTGTGATATGTAACAGAAAAGTGTCCTTACTGTGGATTTAAGTGCATCCAGACAAAGCAAGCTTTTTGTGGTAAGGGAGGAGGAAATATATTGCAGACTTTGACTCTTTGGAATTCTCTGAATAGTCAGATACACAAATGATTATGTCTTGATGTCACTACCAGGAAATAACACGGTTTACTTGTGTTGTCGGGTTATTGGTTTGCATGTGACAATGGATTATTTTAATGAGCTGATTTGAACCAGCCTGTTGGTGTGCATGTAAACATGCTCACTGGCAATTTGTTCAAAAGAATGAGCAAATGACTAGATGACGAGGTTGATCAAGCACTTTTGAGAATTTTAGTTGTGATCAGTGAAATATAACCACAGCAACTAAGAAAAAACTGTAAAAGTTCTCTGTTCATATCACAAGAATGATTAGATCAATAAATGCTTTCCTTTTTTGACAAGATTAAAGAATTGATGCCAAATCTTACTACAAATAGTGTCATGTTTTGAGGTACTAAGTCGAAGCAGAAGCATGAGACTACATGAAATGCAAAAAGTGGCATATGAGAGAGAAAGTTGATTCACTCTCGTGTCTATTTCATTTCCCTTGCAAATTAGTCCCAAGTTCCCAGAATGCTCAAGCTGACAAAAAATCCACCAGCCTCCTCGTCCTGACAGTCATTGTGGGGACAGTTGGTCACAAATATGGCAAAATGTGACAAATACTTCACCAACATCACCAAATATGCTAAAATCTACGTAAACAAATAACAACAAAAGTATCACAGAACTGTAAGCAGCACAACAGAAAGCTGCTTACACCTTTTCTTGTTCTGAATCAGTTAATGAAGTTTCATCCCTTTATATCAGCATGCCTGGCCTGTAAAAACATGATAACTCTCCAGTTACTACTGGAGTCATTGTTAACTTTTGAGGGTTTTGTATTGTATTTTGTATTGAATAGTAATAACTCAAGAGTTACTAAAACCTTCTAAAGGAACTACTGATTATTTGGATCAGTATTATAAAATGAAGATCATGGTAACCCACTAGTAATTACTTAGGTGTTACCAAATTCATTAGAAGGAATTACTGTACAAAACTGTACAAAAACCTCAAAAGCTTCCAATGACTCCAGTAGTTACTAGAGAGTTATCATGTTTTTCACTTTAGAATACTGATCCAAATAATTAGTAATTCCTTCAGAAGGATTTGGTAATACTTCAGTAATTACTAGTGGGCTACCATGACCTTTACTTTAGAATTAATTATACATTATGCATCATTCATGTTAATTATGAACCTGTATATAATAGTTCTTAGTAGTTCTCTGGGAGGTATAAAAACAGTAGTTACTGATTAGCTAATAGTGAACTACCACATTCAGCTGAGCACTATTACTTATTAATTCATTAATCAGAGTTTCTTGTTTCTTATTAGTTAATAGTAGTTACTAGAGTCAAGTTAAGTCAAGTCACCTTTATTTATATAGCGCTTTTTACAATGGAGATTGTGTCAAAGCAGCTTTACAGTGATAACTGGTATATAATTTTGGCTGCACAGCAGCTCTTAAAGAAAATGGTGTCATTATCCAGTATTCAGTAAATTCAGTATTGATTCATTCCGTTGTAAGAATCAATAGTTATTAATTTAGTTAATTTATCTATATCAGCACTGGAATAAACAGTGATGTCATCATCCAGCTCAGTTCAGTTTGCATACAGTGGTGTCAATGCAGGCAGATCAAAACATTGTTGAATATCAAATGTCAAGTGTCCCCAACTAAGCAAGCCAAAGGCGCCGGCGGCAAGGAACCCAAACTCCAACAGTTGACATCAGGTGGCAAACAGGTGTTAAAATGGAGAAAAAAACCTTGGGAAAAGCCAGGCCCAGTCGGGGGGCCAGTTCTCCTTTGGCCAACAGCGAACAGTGCTTTATTATGATTCAGGCAGCTTTCATAAGTCTGATTGGGATCACAACAGTCAAAGTATTTATTCCAGTTCCATCTAGTTGAGGATCGTATTCGTCACGCCGGTATGGGACAGTTTGTTGAGTGTTAATAATGCATTACTCATTTGTTCCTGTATAGTTATTCATTAATGAAGGATGTGTATTCTCTTTTTATGTGAAATGGTAAAAACCAGTTTGCTTCAGCATGATTGATGCGCACTCCTGACACAAATTAATTAATTGCTGTCACTGTAACATTTTTATTTATTTTTATTTAACATTGGTCAAATTTCTTCAGCTGAATATTAACACTATGTTCTTTTAGAGCTGCTGTACAGCTGAAATGAACTGTTTGCATCATTGAATCATTTTCCTGTTATCACTGTAAAGCTGCTTTGAAACAATCTGTATTGTATAAAGCGCTATATAAATAAAGGTGACTTGACTTAAGTTGACATTAAGGATTGCAACAGGTGTGGTACAAGCCCTGCACCACAGAAATGTCCAGCTTATGGCAAGGATGTGGACAAGCAGTTCTTTGTGGAGGCTGTGGTGGATGAAGTGAGCACCAGGGGCAAGTGATAGCTCATTTAGATGTCAACGGAGTTAATGTACCCTTTAAATTGGACACTGGTGCACAGGTGAATCTTCTGCCAACAAGAGTCTTTTAATGACTGAGAAAAAAGCCAAAAGTGCAAGACAGAAAGTTAAGCATACAGTCACGGCCAAAAGATTTGGCTGTGACATAAATTTTGTGTTTCATAAAGTTTGCTACTTTGATACAATAATAAGCATTTCAAGTTTTCAAGCCTTTTATTGGCGAAAACATTCAATATGCAAAGAGTTAATATTTACAGTGTTGACCCTTCTTCTTCAGGACCCCTACAATCTGCTCTGGCATGCTAAATATCAGCTTCTGGGCCAAATCCTGACTGATGGTGATCAATTCTTGTCTTATTAGTGCTAACAATTTGTGGACTTTTGCTTGTCCACTTGCCTTTTGAGGATTGACCACAGGTTCTCTATGGGATTAAGATCCGGGGAGTTGCCTGACCACGGATCCAAAATTTAAATGTAATAATCTCTGAGTCACTTCATTATCACTATTGGCTTGTAACATGGTGCTCCATCATGCTGGAAAATGCACAGATCCTCCTGGATCATTGGGAGAAGATGCTCTTGCAGGATGTTTTGACACCATTCTTTAATTATTGCAGTGTTTTGGGCAGAATTGTGAGAGAGCTCACTCCCTTGGATGAAAAGCAACCCCTCACATGGATGATCTCAGATTGCTTCACTGTTGGCATGACACAGGACTCATGGTAGTGTTCGTCTTTTCTTCTTCAGGGCAATAGATTTTCCAGGTGTCCCAAACAGTTGGAAGGGGACTTCATTGATGAAAATAACTTTGCACCAGTCTTCTGCTGTCTAATCCTTGTACTTCTTGCAAAATTTCAGTCTCTCAATGTTTTTCTTGGAGAGAAGTGGCTTCTTTGCTGCCCATCTTGAGACCAGACTGTTGTCCAAAAGTCTTGGCCTTACTGTTCCTTACTGCACCTGCTGCCAATATTGAGCAGCTCTTCGCTGGTGGTGACACAATTCTTTAGCGACTCCTCAGGAGAAGATGGTCCTGGTGCTTGCTGGACACTCCAGAAGCCTTCTTCATTGCAATTGAACCTCTCTCCTTGAAGTTCTTGATTATCCAGTAAATGGCTCTCTCAGGTGCAACATTTTTTGCAGCAATTTCCTTGCATGTGTGGCCATTTTGATGCAAAGCGATGATGGCTGCACATCTTTCTTTGGAGGTAACCATTGCTATCACAAGAATGGAATGATTGGAAGCACATCTTCCCTCTTTGTATAGCAATCAGTCTGCTCTTATAATTCAATCTAATTCAACCAGATGTGGATGAAGCTGCCCTCGGCTGAGCATTTGCTACATAGCACACACCAATTTGTGCCTAGGAAATCCAGCTCTAATGCTGCATACAACAATAGCATACAACCACTATGCCCATGGGAAGATTTAGTGCGGGTCAGATGGTTTTAAAAATGGGAACCAAAAGCAAATTCCCAGATCTTATGACGTACTCACTGACATACTCAGTTCAATTGCAATATCTGACTGTCAAAATTCCTTGAAATTTCCTTTAGGTTTATTGGACAATAGTCCAATGGTTATTGGACAAAAAAAGGGTTATGCCCAGATCCAAGTCTCCTTTGTCACTGCTGATTCCACCCAGTTTCAAGTCTCCTTTGTCACTAATGGTCCCGCCCAGCCTGCCTCTCCCTTCTCCTCTGCCAATGCCATCGAAATGGCATTGAAATGCTTGGCCCCGCCTCTGCTGGCTCCCTTCAGCCCTTCGGTGGCTCTGCCCCTCTGCTTGGATCTGTTGTTCCGCCTCAGTTTGTCAACCAGTCGGCTCCACCTTGACTCCTCCTTCCCTCGGCTCCACCTTTGACCTTCGTCATTCCGGCTCCACTGGGCTCCCTCCCTTCGGCCCATGCCTTGGTCAGTTGTTGCTCCACCACGGACTTCCAGTCATCCGACTGCACCTCAACCCCTTCAGCTCCTTCTGCCTGTTCCTCTGATTTCCAGTCCATCTCCGGCTCTTCATCCACCTCTAAATCCCCCTCCCTCCCCAGTTGGACTTGTTATGGTGCAAGGATGCGCATTCTGGGAGGGGGAGGTACTGTTACAGTCATGCTCTCTTTTGGTTTTGTTGTCACTGTTCCGAATGCCTGGGCTGTTGTCCTTGTTCTATGGTTTTTGATTAGTTTCACTCCTGTTCCTTGTTTTGATAATTATCACTCACTGTGTATAAGCCCTTTGTTTTCTCAGTTCTCTGTTCATCGTCAGTGTTTAATGTGTCGTTGCTTTGTTGATTCTCCATGTTCATTAAAGGTTCTATTATTCCATTCTTTCTGCATCTTGCTCTTTATAAGATTAAGCTACACAGCATAATTGTAACAGTTAGGCTAAGGAGAACAACTGTCAATCCCAAAAGGCATACTGAGTAGTGGTAAGGTTGAGTGGATATATATGGATAATCAGACCAAAGAAACACATATAACAAAGGTTTTTTGACACATTGTTAAATAATTAACCCTCTGGGGTCTGAGAGGTTTTTGGGGCCGTTTTTTGGAGAAGTTTTGACCTGGGCCGTGGAGCATGGGCGATGCAGGCAGGCTTGGACACCTCCAAGGCGGCGCCGGCAGTTCAGGGGGCCATGGAGGTGCAGGCAGCTCAGGGGACCATGGCGGTGCAGGTAGTTCAGGGAACCATGGCAATGCAGGCAGTTCAGGGGACCATGGCGGTGCAGAAGCGTGGCCTCTGTGGTCATAGCAGGGTACCTGCCTCAGCCCATGAACCCATGGCCTGGAGCTGGTTCATGGGCTGAGGCAATCACTGGACTCTGGTCCGGGGCTGGAGCCATCTCAGGATGCTGGTCAGGGGCTGGAGTCCCCTATGGATGCTGGTCAGGGGCTGGAGTGCCCTATGGACGCTGGTCAGGGGCTGGAGTGCCCTATGGACGCTGGTCAGGGGCTGGAGTGCCCTATGGATGCTGGTCAGGGGCTGGAGTGCCCTATGGATGCTGGTCAGGGGCTGGAGTCCCCTCTGGATGCTGGTCAGGGGCTGAAGAGGATGCACGCGTGGCTCAAACACACACAATAGCAGTGGTCATAATGGCTAGTGCTGAACACTCTGGAGACTCTGGCGTGGCGGCCGTCTTGGCTGAGGGCTCAGGCGTGGCAGCCATCTTGGCTGAGGGCTCAGGCATAGCAGCCATCTTAACTGAGGGCTCAGGCATGGCAGCCATCTTGACTGAGGGCTCAGGCGTGGCAGGCATGATGTGAAAAGAATCAGACCTGGCAGGCATGACGTGAAGTGTCTCTATCTGAGCAGGCATGATGTGAAGAGTCTCTAACAGCCATCTTGACTGAGGGCTCAGGCGTGGCAGGCATGACGTGAAGAGTCTCTAACAGCCATCTTGACTGAGGGCTCAGGCATGGCAGGCATGACGTGAAGAGTCTCTAACTGAGCAGGCATGGCATGAAGAGTCTCTGGCTGGGCAGGCATGATTTGAACAGGCTCTGGATGGGCAGGCATGACGTGAACAGGCCTTGGCGTGGCAGCCGTGGCGTGGATAATTCCAGACATGCTGGTCAGGACATTGAAACTCTGTGATGCAGTGGCCATGATGTGACAAGGCTCTGGTGTGGTGGGTACTCTGGGATTGCTGAGCTCCTCATCCACAATTCCCACAGTAAACAAATAACCACTTAATAGCAGGGCATGATCAATATATTGCAACAGAGAAAAGCAAGTTTTCCCACCTGGTAAATTGGACAGCAAGGGCTCATTCAATCCCACACGAAAAATGTCTTTAAGTGCCGCCTCATTAAAATCCACCTTGTAACATAGTCCACAAGTCTTCAACATAGCAGGGTGACTGCTGGGTTCATTGTTGGCGGTCAAGTATTCTGTAAGGCATCCACTGCAGGCAAGTCTCGGAGAACCCAAGTGCAGTTTTATTAACTCAAACATAAAACAAACAAAGACTTGACTTAGCATAGCTTGGCTTGGCTACATGGCTTGGCTTGAAAACATAAACTCACCAACAGTGGTACACGGACAATACTTGATAAAGACTTAGGAAACATGAGGTCAATGTATACATAGGGGCTAATGACTAGACTAGACACACCTGTGCACAATCAAACCAATGAACCAATGACAACATAGGACACATGACAAGGGAGCACATGGCAGGATCACATGACACAAACAAGGGAAACACATGGCAAAAGGGAGCATATGGCAAACAGGAAACAATGAGGCATAAAACTACAAAAATAAGACATGAAACATGAACATGAAACAAAACCAAAACTATACATGACATGGAGTATTTTAGAATGTGTTTGTTCTATTTAAAAATTGTTTTAAGCCATTATTAATTTTTTGTTTTTTTTGATCAGTTGTGAAAAAAAGGAAGATGTACTGATGAGTGTCTATAGGGGGCACTAATGCACTAAGTACATGAGTATGTATGTGTAAGAGAAGAGGAATCAAGTGACATAATGAGAACACAAATTAGATGGTTTGGGAAGTGTTCCCGATTCTGGTTGACCTAATTAATGCAGTCTAACAATCCCTTAATGGATTTGAATTATAAAAATGTGATATTGTATTGTGTGTATGTTAGGTTAAAGAGATGGGTCTTTATTCTTGATTGAAACTGACAGAGTGTGTCTGCCTCCCGAACAAGGCTAGGAAGACTGTTCCAGAGTTTGGGCACTAAATAGGAAAAGGACCTACCAGCCACAGTTTTGATATTCTAGGTATTATCAACTTGCCAGAATTTTGAGACAGCAATGAATGTGAAGGACTATAATGCAATTAGTGCTTGCTTAGGTACTGAGGAGCTAAACCGTTTAGAGCTTTATAAGTAATCAGCAAGATTATAAAATTTATACAGTGCTTTAGTCAGCCAATGCAGTGTTGAGAGAACAGTGCTAATATTGTCATGTTTCTTGGTTCTCGCAAGAACTCTAGCTGCTGCATTTTGGAACCAGCTGAGTTTGTGTACTAAACCTGCAGTGCAACCATCTAGTAATCCATCCACAGTCTAGCCTTGAGATCACAAATGTGTGAATTAACTTTCCTGCATTTCACATTGAGAGCATATGTCTTAATTTAGAGATATTTTAAGATGGAAAAGCACAATTTTACAAATGGTAGAAATGTGGCTTTCAAATGACAGATTACTATCAAAGAGCACACCCAGGTGTCATGTCTTTCCCTTTTTACTTAAGACAGAGGACACTAAAGAATAGTCAAAATAACAATCCAGGAACAAAAGAACTTGCGTCTTTAATGCTCACATTGCACTTGTATTCTCAGAGCAAATCACTTCGTCATCGCTACGTGACTCCACCCATTACTTACGTTTTAAAGTTACAATTATTATTTTATTCATACATAACACCAGGTTCCTGACTGACAACAAAGACTTGACAGAACATCCATAAAGAGTTAGACAGTGTCAAGGTTTTCTGTCTAATAATTAATTTTTTTTTTTTTTTTTTTGTGAATTGAATTTAGTAATAGGACCTTGCTAGTCATCTAATTTTTAATATCAGCTATGCATTCTGTTTTTGTGAATTGGTATGCTTTGTCAGGCCTCAAAGAAATATAGACTGTGTAATATTGACAGTGTAATATTGACAATTAACTCCATGTTTCTTAATTATATCTCCCAAGGGTAGCATGTACAGGGTAAAAAGCAATGGTTCTAGTACTAAGCCATGCAGCACTCCATACTGAACTTATGATCAATAATGGTCAGATAAATTTGAACCATGCTAATGGATCTCCACTAATGCCAACATAATTTTTGAGCCTATCCAAGAGAATGTTGTGGTTGATAGTATCAAATGCAGCACTAAGGTCAAGTAACACTAATAGAGAGATGCAACCACAATTGGACGATAATTTCTCTCCAAACACAATTGTAAGGATTCTGCTTTTTCTAGTATTTTTGACAAAAAGGGGAGATTTGAGTTAGATATGTAATTAAATAACTGTCTTCAATCAATTTTTTAAATGAGACACTTAACAGCTAGCTTGAATTTTTTTGGGACACAAAGTCATTATTGCTGTGCTGTTTGAAATGCCTGAAAATGTTGATACTTTATTTCTTGTTAATTTAGCCACTGTATCAAATAAAAACCTAGAACTGTGTTGGTGTTCTTCTAAGAGAGTCGAAAAGTATGCAAACTTATGTTTGCGTTGCCCATCACTTGTGTTTCACTGTGCAGATGCAGTTGGTAATGATTTCTAATCTAAAGGATGTCTGAGAGTGAAATGAGACTCATGTGCCTTTATTTAATGCACTTGAGTCACGTCTGCTCTCTCTTAAGAGTTCCTCCTCAAACTATCTGGCCAACACAAGAGGAAATGAGAGTTTAACAGAGAAAAACAAGTCTTCCTAAAGCCACCCACATCCCATCTGCTCATTAATTATCAGTTTTATTATTATCATCACTGTTGTCACGATTATGAGCTGAAGTTTTGCTAATTGCCATACTGGTCATCAGGCTGTATTTCTGTTAAACAGTACAGTATGGAGAAAAAAATAATCCACCCGTGTGCATGTAATCATCCATTCACATCCCCCCTAATGACTGTCAGTTTGCCTGCCCTTCCATTTTCTGTCCAATTAATTCTTTTCTTACTTCCCGGAGAAAGAGAGACAATAGAGCCCTCCACTACATAATAGAATAGATCATTAAAATTCAGCAGTTCTTTGCAGTGGCACCGTGCTTCCTCCCTGAACTGCTTGGCATGAATGCCAGACCTCGCTTTGAAATTCTACCCAGCAGACCACATGCAGCCCCAGACACTTCTCACCCCCTTCTGTACTCACAGAATTAACTCTAAATCTGCCCCACACCAGAGGATTTTGAGCAGCTGACATGTATTTCCATGATTTTTCCATGTTCACACTGTAAAGGTGAAGTGGATGTGGTACATTTGAGTTTCTGTCCCGACAAACAAGTTCCATGTATGACTAAAATCAAGTGTGATTAAAGTATGAAATATCTATGTGAAACCTGAATATGATTTACCTCTTTGTGTCAACACAATTGACACACAGTTATATTGGAATGGACAGATGTGTAATTCTCTTAAATCAAATCTTTAAAAAAATAAAGATGCAGCATTTTGATAACTCTTACGCACTTAGAATCACACTGCATGTTCACAGATGAGAAAAGCTTGCAAGGAAAACAAGTTTCCTCTCCTATCTATGCATTCGCTTGAAATAAACCACAATAAAATAATTTCAATGCCTAAATGTTCTTTAACCATCCATCCATTTTCCAAATCACTTGTTCTATATAGGGTTGCGGTAAACATTGTTTATTTCTTATAAAATCTTAACTGAAATGTTATCATAATTAGTTATGGTAAGAAAATGACAAAACCTTTTGTTTAATAAAATCATGGCAGCCCCTCTCGACACTGACAGCTGCTGCTTTAGTTGCAGATGTAAGACAAACTACAGCAGCTGCTAGGAACAGAGAGTTATTATTTCCCAAAGTAAAAAGTATGATTTAATATATTTTGGTGATGGTATATATACACACATATATATATATATATATATATATATATATATATATATATGTAAAACCTCATTATTTAACCAAAGTATATTTCAGTACTTTTGGAGTAATGAAAATTATGACAATTTTTATCAAGTGATGTTTTCACAAAAAAGGCACCAAAACAAGTGAAATGTAATAAAAATAGCACAATAGTAGCCATCAGCTTAGATAGTCAAAGTTTAGACAGTAAGCTTTAAGAGAAAATTTTATTTTTTCCACAAGTATTGCCAGCAATTACTGTTAGACAATGTTAGAATGATGTAAACACTGTTTTGTGTGTGTTTCACAGCCTAAAAAATGTAATCAAAATTTTCAACTGTATAATTAAAGAAACTGATTTAATTCAAAACAGTCAATGAGAATAAGCATGTAATATCAATGACTGGTGATGTTAAAAATGCAATTATTAATGAACTTACTGGAAATTAAGAGCTTTTGACATGTTAAAGTGCTCACTAATATTATGCATACATAAAAAGACAAAAATCATTTTCATTGTTAACCATGTATGTCACCCATTATTTTTCAATAATTTGATTTAATTAGCTGGTGACTGCTGAGCTGAACACAAAACAAGGTTTTGCTGCAGATATCATTCACAGATATTTTTCCCACAGGAATGCTCCCAAAAATAACGATTCAACTAACTATTCAAATAACGATCCAACAATACGGCTGCGTTTATCAAAAATCATTTCAGCCCTCTACCCTTTCAGCTGTTCAAGAAACTTTTGTAGGTCCTGTAACAGAGGATTTCTGCTGGCTGTACAGGCACAAATTCATCATATTTAGCACCAACAGTCTGTGTTCTGATGTGTGTGAGTAATCAAATGATGTCGAAAAATCAGCAGGCACTTATTTCATAGTTAGTTGGCACAAACCCCCTCAGCTAATGCTGTCCTTCATCATAATAACGGACACAGTACCACAATGTGGCTGGGCCTTATGGCCGGGATAACGTGGTGTAAATCGGCTGATCCCAGTTGGTGGTGGGACTGTGGGAGGGCGGAATGGACAAGCTGTTGAGTATGGGGCTTCCGTACGGCCTCCGTGAGGAATGGAAGTATGGGTACTGGTAGAGGCCAGATGGGTAGCTGGTATAAGGGCTGTAATAGCTGGAGCTTTGAAGGTCTGTATAGTCACACTGAGAGCTGGCGAATGAGGTGGCGACTGAGGTGGCGCATGCATGTGGGCTGTAAATGCTGTACTCGGAGTGTGAGGGTGAGTGCTCGCTGTAGTGATTTGGGCTTAACTGCTCAGTTTTAATGTGAGCTCTGTGCTGATTCACTTCACTTGTGCCAGGTGACGAGGATGCCACGGGCCCTTTGCGACTCCAGGAAGCCCCGTGGCTGTACGATGAAGCGTAAGCACCTCCAGAGCTGGCGTGACCGTGCTCTGAGGTCGAAACGGCTCCGGCATGGCCACTGAGAGGCAAGTATTGGTCAAACTCATGCACATCAAAGGTTTCTATGTTGCTGATGACGTCTGTGCTGATCTCAGAAATGTCAACATTGCTGAAGTCGATATTCTGTCGACTGCTGTCAAGCAAACGTCTACCTTCATGCTTTGAATCTTGCTTTCCTCCATGATGGAGATCTGTTTTGGGTGTTGTTGGGGGTGTCGGGGGTCCATGAGGCTGACCTAAGGATAATCACCACAAAATTATGTTTTGAGTTATACATATTCATTTATTTTGCATGCATACTATAAATTGCTCCACATGAGTGTGTGTATCTCACCTGTATGATCAGAGATATGATCCGAGGAACTTGCCAGTCGCCCCATTCCAGGTTCAGCTTTATACATGTGATGGGTTAGATCAACGCCGCCATCAGACTCACTCTGACCTGGCTTCACACTCTTTCGTCGCCTCGGCTGGTATTTATAATCCGGGTGATCTTTCTTGTGCTGAACTCTCAATCTTTCGGCTTCTTCCACAAACGGTCTCTTTTCATTCTCCGTCAGCAGTCTGTTGAGTGACACAATTATCAGTCATAATTAATTTTCCGTCACTAAGAGTGTTATTTATCAATGCTTTCAGGAATCGACTAGAGAGGAGAATGGGATCAAGTTGGGACTCGAACTCGGGTTGCCTGAAGTGCTGTATGTCGGAGCACTGCTCACTAGGATACAGTTCTGACAACATTAAGTATTTACACACAAAATCTGTATTACTGAAGTAGAACACATACCTTTCAGAAAGTTTAAACATTACTTAATCTTATGTCTGAAGTAAATATGTAGTAATAATAATAATAATGCACTATAATAAAGAAGCTCTGACTTAGTATACTCTGTGTAAATATAATAAAAATATAACTCAGCTTAACTGAAGGTTTACGTCCAGAGCTTTACATTTTTCAAGGGTTAATAATACAAGGGTTTTTCCTCCATATACATTATTTTATTGATTTAAATATTTATTTATTTTTGCCAGTTTTTTTTCTGGAAGTAATATTAAAATGAAACAAATCTAATAAAACTATTATCAAAGTAAGCAGCTCTTACCTCCAGAGTTTCCCGAGGGTTTTGCTGAGCTCCGCGTTGTGTAGGTGCGGATACTGATCCGCCAGTTTCCTGCGCGCGGCTTGAGCCCAAACCATGAACGCGTTCATGGGTCTCTTCACGTGCGGTTTGTTCTTGAGCGCGCCGCTGCCTCGCGCTGGCATGGGTACTAAAGACCAGTCATAACCCTTCAGAACCTGCGATACCGCGTCTCTGATACACGCCGGGAATCTGTCATCCTCATCCTCCAGTTTTTTACCCATTCTCGTTAACATGAGTGAAGGGTGGCTAGTAGATCCAGCGGGAGATGAAGATGCGTCAGAGTCCAACTCTTCCTGAGACATCGAGCTGGATGAACCGGCCGGGCTGCACGGCGGCTCTGCGCTGGATTTATCCTGCTCCTCTGTCATGATCTCACTTCTGATGCTCAAATCCAACTTCTTTAGTATTTTTCCTAGATCCAGAAAGTTTCAGACACTGTTACAGTCCATCCAAGATGATACAAGCACAATGATAGAGCTCATCACTGTTAATCTGACTTTGAACGCGAGGACTATGTCACTCCTCCTGCCACCTCTCGTTGGTGGACTGTGTGGCCACTATCAATTCCGATTGGTTAACCACAGTAATTTCACAATGAGGAAATTTGATACGTTTCACTCAAATAAATACATTTATTTTCTTCTACATTTTCCTTACCAGCAACTTTGCAAAACATTACAAAACAAAATTGTATGAACAGTGGGTAAACAGGGTGTGAGATATATTTGAAAATATGTAAGATATATAAATAGGCCTATGTTTATTTGTTTTGGTTTAACTTTGTTAGTATTCACTTACATGTTTGGCATTAAAATGTAAATTCAGTAAAAGAGAGGGATGTCATATTTTCAGTCAATGAAAATGTAAAAATAATCAGAAATATTTTATGGCAATATGAGATCAATTAGCAATTAATATAAACAATTCTGTATTTATGGGGGAAAGGGGTGATTTATAGAACTTACAAAACTTACTTATTTTGGTGATGCACCGGTTTTTCGGTGATCGATACAGACCTATTTTTGATCTTGATGTTTTTGTCTTTATTAATTACCCTACTTTCCACAGCATCATAGGCTTTCTATGATTTCAGATTTGTGGAAGCAAATTATATTTGAAAGATAAAAGTAGGTCATGTTTCATACAACAGCAGACTGGAGTCATACAGGGAATTTGGAAGTGTTGTGCATGAATAGCTATATGTAGATGCCTCATTAACTGTTTCTATGGGCCACTATATATGAGCCATCCGCCATATTGTGAAGGTTCTTTTTCTGCAAAAGTCTTCAGCAGCTGATTTTTTAAAGGATTCAGTTTATTATTATTGTTAGATAATTCTGCATATGGTAAATAAAATAAGTTTGGTTAAAGCTCTTATAAATATTATTGATAATCACATGAACCCTACCATAGATACAGTATCTATGATTCTTGCATCCATAGACTGCACATTAATGTGCCATTTTCATGGCCATTCGGTACTTAGTAATAGTAATAACAGTAAATTAAGCATAATCACAAGCAACTAACTAAACCAAACCCTATCCGTAACCGTAAATCTATGTAGTTAATTTATATTTCTCAGTACTTATTTAGTACTTACAGTGCACAGCATAAATGAGTACACCCCCTCTAAACAAATACAAAAGATGTATTTTCTTTATGATCACTAATACAGTTCATGGAAAGATGACAAAACTAAAATGTATTAAACACATATAATAAAACCTGAGAAATATATGTCATTAATAGCCATAAAATAAGTAAATTAGCCAATTTTGTTTAAATTAAGGATTGCAGAAATGAGTTCACCCTAGATTTAATTCAACAAATGTATAATATTCTAGTACTTAGTATGCCCTCCATAATTTTGAATATACTACTCTGACCCTTCTTGGCACGGAGTGTACAAGTTCATGACAAATTGTCACATCTGTCCTGTTTAACTCCTGGATGATGAGCTCCTTAAATGCCCTGATCTTTAATGGGGAGTGTTGCTCAACTCATCTCTACAGAATCCCCCACAGGAGCTCAAGAGTGTTAGGATTGAGTGCAATACATGTCCACAGAAGGTTTTTCACCTTGGGAGAATGCATATCCTCATTGTCATGTTGAAAAAATGCCCAACAATGCAGGGAATAAGGAAAGGGTAACATCTTCTGTTTCAAGTTTGTGTATTAAATTACACAGTGGTGTGGGAATTCATGACAGCATTGATAAAGCACAACTCCCTCACATCTTCAGCACTCATACATCCCTATATAAGAGCTTTACTACCACTGAACTTTACTGTGGGAACCAGGCACTTCTCACTGTACTCCTCCTCTAGCAACACCATAACATTTTGGATACTGTTAGATCCAAAATAATTGATTTGGTCTCATGAGACCAGAATATTGATTCCCAGATTCTATATTTTGTAAAGATGGGCTTTGGAAATGGCTAACTGACTTTATTGTGCTTTGGGTACAGTAGATAGTTCCAGTGAGAACAACAACCTTGCATGTCATTTCTGCAGGCTGCATCTTACTCTGTGAGATAAACAGTCACTCTTTTCATAGCTTTTGCTGGCTCTGAGACACTCACTTGGTATTTCTCCGGCTCTTTGTCTAGCAAAAAAATCCCTCATCACTAAATGAAAGCTCAAAATGAAGGCCTGATTATTTCAGGGGTCTTGTCACAAGTCCATTGTTTTTGAATTTATGTTTACTTTTGCTATATTTTCACACTTAAAACAATGATTTGGTAATCCTCTTGTACCACTGTCCTCTTTTGTGCTAAGAAATAAGTCTCCTGACAGTTCTCTCCCAAGTGGTTCCATTGTTGTCAGCATTAAGTCTGAGAATGATTCAGTGGGCTATATAACACTTTTAATTGTCAAGAAGTTACTTCTCTTTAAATGTTTTGGTTCAACATACTTACCTATTGATCAAAAATTGCCTTAAACTTACACCAGAAAATTTTTATTTTGTTTTATTTAGTAACTTTTAGGAGGGTGTACTCATTTTTGCTACACAACATTTTATCACCTTGATAAGAAAATCTTATTTTCCTGAATAATTTTGACATGCTTCTTTGGTAATCGATTTAGCAGACTTGCTGGAACATTATATCTCTAAAGAACCCTAACATGTCTTCTAAATTGAGTAATTGCTGACTTCCAGAAGTTTCAGAGGGGGTGTACTCATTTATGCTGTGCACTGTATATAGTTAGTATAATGTAACTAAGTAACCTTAAAATAAAGTGTTACTGAAAATTCAATAGTTTGTTAGTGTGATGAGCAGTATTTCGCACCGTTTCAAGATGGCTGACATGTTGTCTGGAGCAGCTGAATATAGTGTTATATGAGCACTGTCATTATGGGCCAATGTATGGACCCAAAATATACTTACATTTTGAAACAAGTCTGAGATCTGGCATATGGTTTAAAAGGGACAATTGTGTTTAATGTGTTTTATTACTAAATAATAGCACAGTAATAGCAGGTAGCTCACTATTAGCCTCCCAGAGGACTACTAAGAACCAGTATATACAGGCTCATAATTAATGTGAATATGCATTAATTCTAAAGTGAAGGTCATGGTAACCCACTAGTAATGACTCAAGTAATTTAGACAGAATTACTAATTATTTGAAACACATCCCGCTCTTTACTTTTTCATTCATCCATGTTTCTTTATGAATAACGTCAAACAGTCCTGCCCGCTGAAAGCATAC
Source organism: Hypophthalmichthys nobilis (assembly GCA_037950665.1). NCBI lineage: Eukaryota > Metazoa > Chordata > Actinopteri > Cypriniformes > Xenocyprididae > Hypophthalmichthys > Hypophthalmichthys nobilis. Next base: position 5,928,951 of record CM075475.1, on the reverse strand, counting down.
GGACATAAATATGACACATTTAGAGGACATAAAATGTCTCTGTGGGAAAAGTGAAAGTACTCGGTGAAATGTTTCGAAATGTCTCTTAGCACAGCAGAGCACCAGTTTCAGTAAAAGGATATGTTTCAGTGCAATTACTTTTTGTATACTTTTATGCCATTAATTGCTGTTGTGACACTGGCGAACTGCACTGAACACACTTTGACCGGTACAACTTGAAACATATTTGTTACATAATGGTGGTGTATCAAACACACGACGAGGAAGAGTAAAGTTAAATAAGTCTTTACTTGATAATCCACAGGGAGAAACACCGAATCCAGAGCAGAACATACACCAACACATTCCTTAATACAAACGAGACCCGACAAAGACACACTGACAGAACTGCACTGAAATACACATACAAATGAACTCAAATGACTAACAGCTGTGATGATGATGATTAATGTCCATGGAAACAGATTGTGGCGGGAAACTCAAACAAAGAAACACGTGACAGAAGAAAAACAAACAAACTGACAGTTCATGTGGCGTGTGGATGTGACAATATTGTTATTAAAAACTTTTCATTAACTTCAGTAGGCAGTATAACAAAGGAATTGTTATTTTCTGCTATAATCTCTAGTGAGGTGTCTAACTGTTTATCAATCATTTGTTGGTAAATTGTGAGAGACCTGGCGAGCCACATGATTTTTGTCAAAGAGCCAGGAGTGGCTTGTGAGCCATTTGTACCTGACCGCTGGTTTAGTGTATGATAGCAGTGCTGAACATCTTGCGACAGCAGATGACTTTCGCTATTTCACTATGACAAACACTATTTGAATATAAGGAAACTGACAGAACCTACAGTACATTCACAAAATGTGAAAAAAAAAAAAAAAAAACTTCTAAAGGAACAAAGCAACCTGTCTGTCTATGATGCTCCCCAACATGCATTCTACTGATTATAAGTAACTTTGCAACTACATGTCAACTTATTCTATTAACTCAAACCCTAACCTAACAGCCTACTACAGTCTGCTAATACTCTAATGAGAGTTAGTTGACATGTAGTTGCAACTCATAGTTAGTAGAATGTCTAAAGTAGACCAATCGAAATAACATGTAACCATTTTTTTTTCTGTTACAAAAGAAAGTTAAACTCTGACAGACGCTGTTCAATATAAGGCAACACACATTTCACTTTAAATTAAATAGATGCTTAAAACTAAATGTATTAAGAGAGAGACATGCAGATAAGAGGGGAGGCTGAATCACTGTATTCATGCCAGTGTTTAGCAAATGATTTTATCAAACAGCTTTCCCATGAAAAGGCAATGTCTCACTGGTCAGACATTTGAGTTTGCTCAGAGGTGCAAAGAGCGCTCGAAAATGGAAGCATAATGAGACTTTTGGATTTATTTATTTTTACAAACATAAATTGGAGATTGCTTAGAATGGTAAGTGTGTTTTTTGGGGTTTGTGGGTTAATTAATAAGTAGAAATTTGATGAATACTGACAGTGAAAGGATTATTTTTTGCATTACTGTGAATCTGATATCATTGCAAATGATTGAGAAGAAATGAAAACAAGGAAATCTTTTCTTGTAGAAATGTTGACCATACCAATTGATGTAATGAATGAACCATCTTCAGTTTGTTTATTTAGGTCTTTGGTGAGAGCAGTGCTTGATGGCATTTCTCTGGTGTTTTCTGTGATCTGGATAAGAGTGTTGCACATACTGTACTGTATGTCTGTGACACTCATTTATGAACGAACATCCACTGTCATCTGTCCATTTTCTCCCAGTCATGTTATTTTTTAAATCTTCTTGTGGAATCAGTTTTACCTTATGCACTTAAGGTTTCTGCAAGGGTTACATTACCGTTGAGATTCATAAACAAGCAAACATTAACTTACCAGTTTTTTAAGTATCATTTAAGGTACTATTTGAAAAAAGTTGTTAAGACGTTACAAATTATGCATCATTTTCATACTGTTATCTTATAGAACAGCATATTTTCATTTTATTTTCATTTATTTATTTAGCAGACACTTTTATCCAAAGTGACATTTGATTGAATGAATTGGTGAATTTCATCTCAGAGCGAACCATATTTATAGTATACAATTCCAGGTTTATTTAAAAGCTAGATTAAGAAAGTGAATTGCAGAAAAGATAAAACCCCTTTTTTTTTAAGTGCCTTGGTTTTTAAGGTTGTTAAGTAATTAAAGGGGTAGTTCACCAAAAAATGTAAAGTATCCCATGATTTACTCACCCTCAATCCATCCTACATGTTATATCTTCTTTCAGACAAATGCAAGCGGAGTTATATTATAAAATATCCTGGCTCTTCCAAGCTTTATAATTGTTGTATATGGCACTCCTGATTTTTAAGGTGCTGCTGATTTTTTACGCTAACTCCTACATTCTACGTCATACATTGCGCCAGAAGTTACTCTTTTGGTGCAAGTCGACTTGCGTAGGCCATCTGCCGGAAACTTATTTTAGTTTATAAAGTTTTAAATATGGATATTTTTCTTACAAAAACTCATCACTTCGCTTCAGAAGGCCTTTATTAAACCCCTGGAGTCATATGGATTACTTTTATGATGGATGGATGCGCGTTTTTGGTCTTCAAAATCAGGAGCACCATTCACTACCATTATAAAGCTTGGAAAAGCAAGGATATTTTTTAATATAACTCCGATTGTGTTCGCCTGAAAGGAGATACTCATACACCTAGGATGGCTTGAGGGTGAGTAAATCATGGGATAATTTTTGGGTGAACTATCCCTTTAAATGATTGCTGAAGAAGTGTGCCTTCAATCGAGTGGACTAAGATTAGGAGAGGTGTGACATGGGTTTGATTAAAGACCAGTCGTGCCCCCACATTCTGTATCATCTGCAGAGATTTAGTCACACCGGTTGATAGAGCATTGCAGTAGTCCATTCTTTAAATGATGAGCTTAGATGATAAACCGCACAGCATACTCTGACAGAAAGGTTTTGATTTTCCTGATGTCACAAAGCTATCATGTCGCAAACTTGGCAAAGGGAGCAGTAAAAGACAACGTGATTAGTCTTGCTTAGTCGGGGTTTAAAAGACACTTAATATTCAGTAATATTATCGATTTGACATTTGTACGAGAACAAAACTTGAAATGTAGTTCAGGAGGAGCCTAAACATTCAGTCCTGTCAATCATCATTATGAGCATATATAAGCAGCAGTCATTGCGTCCTCCTTTGAGGACAGCAAGCCAAATTTGTTTTACCATTAACCATTCAGACTGAATGGGCAGGCGGACTTGTGAAATGACGTGAGATGGATTATGACACCACTGTTTTCTGCAGAGCTGCTTTATAGCCGATTCGACTTTGTTTCATAATTGACGGGTTTGCAACATTAGCACTGTTACTGAATTGAACTGAATCAACATATATAGCTGAATTTAACTCATTTCAAAATTGATGAACTTTACAAAGTTATTGAAGGAAACTGAATCAACACCGAACTGACTTGAGCTAAATAATGACACTAATGTCTTCTGTAGAGCTGCTTTACAGCAGAATTTGAATTTGTTTTGATGAAGTTTGCATCATTGATCTTTATTTACTTGTTTGTTACTGTGAATCTGCTTTTTAAAAACTCTGTATTGTATAAAACGCTATATAAAGATCACTTGACTTGACTGTAGTTGACCTGTTAAAGTCAGGAAGGTCTGTGATATAATCAATAGCAATATGAGACTAGGGTCACTGTGGGATGGGCAACAGTTCCAAGAGACCAGCTGGTAATTGCAAGGGAGTCTTGGATTGTGCAAAGACATAGCATGCATTAACATAGGAGGTAACATTAGTATTAAGGATGGGCCACCAAAAACAGTTATGCTCCAATGCTGCAGTTCTTTTGATACCCGGATGGCTGGCGCTTAAGGAGGTGTGAACCCACTGAATGACTCGCTGCTTGATGTTCTGGGGAACATACTGTTTGTTGGGTGGTCATTCAGTGGATGAAGGGTGTTCCTATTGAGAGTGTTGAATTTCTTCCATGATATCCCACTGTATTGAGTCAATGACAATGATGGAGGCAGGGTGGGTTCGATCTCTGATGTAGATGTAGGTGAGTCATACATACAGGAAAGAGAATCAGCCTTGTTTTTCGTACTGCCTCATCTGTATGTAACTGTGAAGTTTAATCTAGTAAAAAAAAAGCCGATCTGACTTGCTTTGGATTCAGTCTCTTTCAAAGGGGTCATGGCATTTTTTTATTTTAATATGTTCCTTGAGGTTCACTTATAATGTTAATAATGTTCTTTTGTTTGTTTTGTTAATTTTTTAACAAAACAAACAATGTGGAAAAAAATATTATTCACAGACAAAGCATTTTGAAAATGTTTTCTTACAATTTGCTATGTAGCTCTCAGATCCAATACAGCTGACTGCTTTATATTCAACTAAAGTTGCAAACTCTCCATTACACTGTACCTAGTTTACAAAACAATCTGCAGTCAAATGCTCTGAACAAACATATAATCATCTAACAAGATCCTATTAAAAATAAACCATCCACTTGATCCTGATGGTGGGATCCATATTAAGTCTGTATATATAACTGAATGGAGCAAAAGCCAAATTGTAGAAAACGTATATAAATTTCTTTGTTCTGCTGTACACAAAGGAAAATATTTGGAAGAATGTTTGTAACCAAGCAGATCTCGTCCCTCATTGACTACCATAGTAGGAAAAATACTACTGTGTGAGATCTGCTTACAATCTTTCTTCCAAATATCTTCCTTTGTGTACAGCAGGACAAAGAAATGTATACAGGTTTGGAACAACTTGAGGGCAAGTAAATGATGACAGAATTTTCATTTTTGGGTGAACTATCCCAGATATGTTCCCATCAGTTAGCTACATCAACAAGTGAACCTATGAATGCATAAAAACTTTTTAATAAAAAATTGAATAAGCCAATACCATTCAATAAATATCTTGACAAGGGATAAAAATCAAAGGTAGGGAAACTTAATACAGGAGGCATCGTACCTGATTCATTATTTGCGAATGAGCTACTGATCTGTTAAATACAACCCAAATATAAACTATATAAATGATATAAATATAAATATTTCTGTAAAGTGAATTCATGTTCACACATATTTATATTAATACAGCAAAAAGAAACAAAAGGAAATTCTAACACTGTCCATAACTGGTTTAACTTGCTGCCAAGTGTTGGAAGTAGTTTGAAAGTGTCTGAGAATAAGAGTATCAGCAGAGGTTATGGATGAGACAACAATGAATCCAGCCATCATAGCGCTCTGCATTGTGGGGAATATTCCTGGTCCTAGTTTATAATAAGAGAGAGAGAGAGAGAGAGAGAAAAAGAAATAGTAACAGATGAGGAGAAGAGAGAAGCACATGAACTCATGTTCCAGTGAGACAAAAGGATTTCATTTCTCAGGGGAGACTCTTGGTTTGTGTCTGCCATCTATATGTCTTTGTCCTGGCCATTTCCTGTCAGACACAGAGAATCAAAAACATTTTTAGTGAACGGATGGCAGTGTTTTTACAATTGGCTTTTCCCTCCCTGCATTTTGTATAAAAAACTCTTTCTGCAATCATGTTTTCGTATTAGTATGTATACGTGTATACGAATATGTATCTTGTCATTTATACATTTTAATTTATTAATTAACCTGAGTGGATTTTTTTTTTATGTTAAAAAATTACTCCCCAAAATTAAAAATGTGTCATCAATTACTGACCCAAGGGGTGTTAAGCTCCAGATAATTAGGCCCAGACAGAATCTACAGACTTTTGTGCTGCAAGTTTGAGTGTAAATGTAAATTTGTGATCATTGTTTTCCACTTCTGATGTCATTTCTAGTGAGAAATTACTATTGTAGTAATTAAATATTTGGTTAGTTATCACCCAAGCTCGCTTTATTTTGCTGTAGATCATTAAACCATTACGCTGCCTCAGAAGTCTGTCCGAAATCAGTTTCATGGGGTGCCTTCGAGCGCAAACGCTGCCTACAAAGTCATTGCCTGATAGGGCAACGAGGCAACAAGTCAGCTGCCTAAGTTTTCGGATGTCACCAGAGTCTCTTTAAGGCAAGCCTCCAAGTTTAGCAAAAAAGCATAACACTGGATGTTAATGGAGGCAGTTTTTTAATGGATGTCAATGGAGGAGATGCTTTACCATACTGAATGAACTCTTGTGAGAAAATGGCTTGTTACTGATTTTTGGCTAATCTTCAACATGTCTGATGTTAAACATTAATTTTAAATTGGTCAATTTTTGGCATTTACACTGAAAAAAAGTCACGATTTTGCGACATGTACAGTAGGATTCTGTTAACAGCACATCTTATTCACTGGTGTCAGGAAACAAATGACTGTAGTACAACTTTGACATCAAGACTATAATAACAAGATTATGCTTTCTCTATGTTTCCATTCACCTCTTTGTATGCACATTTTGGGATATTGCATAGAGACACTGGATGAAAATGCCAGTATGTGCATACATTTAAAAAAAAAAAGAAAAAAAAAGATCTGATAACAAGACATACGCATATGATGGAAACACCTTTACCAAATAAATCACGTGATGTACAATAAAAAAATCTTTGAGGTGACTTTGCCTCAACAGAGAATGTGATTGGATAACTGGACTAACCAGTTTCATCGCAGAGCATCTCAGATGTTGGTTTGGTCATTCTGAAATGCCTGAGCCAAAGTTTGTCATCAGATCATCAGAATGATTTGGTTTAATGGCCTCCCAGAAGCATCGCACACGATTGATCCCAAACACCAGCATCCGATTGTGTTTACTGAGTTTCATCTGCTGCTCTGAGACTCAAGTCATTTATGATGGAAGAAAAAGAGCCACAGTTTCTTCCCCGATTTCAGAAACTTCCATTTTTATTACAGACATTCTGAACCAATTTCCCAGGAAGTGACCTGGAGTGTTGGAACTTTTTTTTTTTTCACAGCAACACACATACATCACACATGTGGCCAAAGTTAATTTTCTGCCCAAAACCATATTTTGTTGAATAAACACAAACTCTACATTTCAAAATGCTAAAAACCTTTTTCAGCATATACTAACTCTATCAAAACACAGCAAGCCTGATTCAAAATCGAGTCGTTCTGTCAAAACATAGCACTAGTTTTCTATCCAACATGAACATATAGTCAATCAAAGCGCAATGACTGTCAAAATACTAACAGTTGATGGCATTACGAAAACTGCATTACTTGTCATGTTTCAGTTCTACCAACAGAAAAAATAAGAAATGCATAGTTTTTAAAATTCAGTTTCCTTACATGTAAGCCATTCTACATTTTTGGTTGAGTGTTGAATGTGTGCATTCTTGGCAACTTACTATCTAAAAGTGAAAGAGTCATTACTTTATAGAATGTGCAGTAGAAAAAAAGAAGAAGAAAGTAACATAATTGCTCAGGGAAGCCACTGGTCAGATGAGTCCCCTATGCAGAAGTTCAGTTGCCCCCTTGGTCGAAATCTCTTTCTGGGGGTGTGTGTTGTTGATGGTGCTCCCAAGGGTGGGATGGTATCCTCTTGGTAGCTAGTGCCCTGTGCAGACCACATATTCTGCATATATGGAACAGTGGTAGTGGAATCATTGTAGTAAAATTGTTGTAGTATGAAGCATTTACTGAAATGAAAACATGAAACTGCTGCCACTGATCAACAAAAAATCCAACATACATGGTCTTTGGTTATTATGGAAGCTTTTTTTCCACCACAGAATAAAAAAGCATGAAAGGTAATTGTGGCTTTTTATCTCACAATTCTATCTATCTTTCTATTTTATTTTACTTTATTTTTTGCAATTGTGAGTTTACATCTCACAATTCTGACTTTTTTTCCCTCAGAATTGTGATATATAAACTATAGGAATTGAGAGAAAAAAGTCAGAATAGTGAAATAAAAAGACAATTACTTTTTTATTTTCTATGCATGGCAGAAATAAGCTTTCATAGGTTCCACATGTGTAAGGGGGAAACCATATAGATGCACAATCCAGCACACATTTTTACTCCTCTCCCATATACCTCTTCTTCTCCCTTGTCCTGATCCAACTACTCTTCTGCTCCTTCATCTTTTCCTCTCCCTTACCCAGACATTTTTTTTTCTCTCTGCTCCTCTGTGTTGTTCTTCATCCACACTGAACAAATCAGATTCAAAGAGTCCTATTTTACTGTATGTTCATGTAATGAAAATAACTTCAACACCTGACTATGCCTCCAACTGAGATTGGAATCTGGTATTTCTCAATATTTCAGTGATCTGCTAATTAAAAATGCTTATCAATTGTTTCAGTATTTGTTTGATATGTTTTTTTCAATACTTTTGAGCTGCTGTTGTTGCAAAAGTAGAGGTTTTATACTATATTTAAAGATTGGAACATTAGGTCTTTATTTCTGACTTGCTATGTTTAAGCATTTGCAAATAAGATGAGAAAGATCCATGATTTTGGTATAGGGTAAGGTTATATGAAAAGAAAATTTAAGCATTTTAGAAACATGTTAATTGACTGCATTTTGTGTGAAAACGACATGAATTGTGTTAATGGTATGGTCACAACAGACGGATGTTGTGCTAAATGTTTTGAAAATGTGACTACAGATTGGACAAATGTATGTTAGCAATTGAAAAAAAATGTAACTTGACAGTTCCTGCTTATGGTAAATAGTAGAGAGAACATTCTGCTGAAATTTATATTTATGTGTGTGTTTAACAGAGAAAGTCATGGGTTTGGAATGACAATTCTTGCTCATTGTTTGGGTGGACTATTTTTTTTTATAGTGCAAGCATGCATCTCTGTGAAGGTTGTAAAACTTTGACATAACTAATTTACTCTTTCAAACTAAACAGTGTCACTGAAGACAACTCTTACTCTAGGCTTACAATACTGTGCACAGTATTTTTTATTTGCATAGCATTTGGAGCATACTGTGCAGGTTATTGAATCCCACAGTACAATGTGTACTATTTGACTTCCTATTTTGTGATAAATTAACCTAAGGCAATATGAACTGCTTTTTTTTTTTAAATTTATTTATTAACGTCTCTTTCTTGACCTATTTAATCAGACTGCCAAAAGTTGAGAAATGTTTTCCTCCAAAATTTGAATAAGTGTATGCGGTCACCGTGATCTTGCCAAGTAAGACATGTTCCTGGATCAACATCTTTGTTGATCCTGGAACAACATTCCAATCAACCAATCAGATTTGAGGGACAAGTTTACCGTTTATGTCAAGTTTAGGCTTACAACCAGGGTTAGGTGCTTCTACATCAATGTTATTCACCTATCCTTCCCCTCTGATTTTAGGGATAAATTATGGGTAGGATTAGGTTTAGGGATAGGAATAGGGTTAAGACTAAATTTTCATACTGGAATGTTGTTCCAGGATCAACAAAGGTCGTTGATCCAGGAACATGTCTTACTTGGCAAAATAACGAGTGACCAAGTGTATGCAGGGTCGGCGTTTACATATAGCAGATTATGGGAGTTGCCATACCATTCAGACAAAACAGGGTAATAAATACCTAGTTCTGTCATGAAACTCTAGATGGCACAGGCTGATCCTTAACTCAATTTGGTAGCAAACACATCGTTATCTACATAGCGCAGCTGATTGGTTGCTGTTGCATTAGCGGCCAATGAGCTGCAGCTCAACATTCAAATACTGGTAGTGTTTGATGTTAGCAGTCTGCGCGCACTTTCGTAAACCCTCCTCCTTCCCAGATCCACCTGTATTGATCTTCTACAGGGGTTATTTCATGTATGTTATATGTGCAGCAGCAGCATGTCTTGCATGCACATAGCAGCATGCTGTGAATGTACTGGCAGTAGCAAGTATCAGTACTTGCTCTGCAGCGACGGCAGTGTAGCAGATCTATTCCACCAAGACCAAATACATTAACAGTTTAGAGTAGTCATGACAGAAAAGAGCTTATGATGATGTTTAGGCTGTTTCAGATTTTGTATTGCTTTCATATTGTTGTCATCTGTAAGTCTGTGCATGTCCATGGACTCCATATGCCACTCACTAAATTAAGCATGTGGCGTGAGGTCATATGACAACAGTGTTGAAATGTTTATTGTTGCATATTGTTTATCACTGCATAATACCTAAAAAAAATTCAGTATACAGTACATACTGGACAAAAGCTAGTAAAAAGTAAGCTACTAGTCCTGTGGTTAAGTCATTAAAGGGATAGTTCACCCAAAAATACAACACAAAAGAAGATATTTTGAACAATGTTGGTAACCATGCAGACGGTAGTTGACGGTAGCCATCAACTTCCATAGTATTTATTTTCCATACTATGGAAGACAATGGCTACCGTCAACTGTGTGGTTATGTATTATATATTTTTTTCAAAATATCCTATTTTGTGTTCAACAGAAGAAAGAAACTCATACAGGTTTGGAAAAACTTGAGGGTAAGTAAATGATGAAAACATTTTCATTTTTGGGTGAACTATCCCTTTAAAGTGTTTGATCTTCTGACCTCTGTTGTGTGTCTGGCCCTCCCATTGACCTCTGACCCCACGCTAACCCTAAATTTATTCAATAAAAGCATCATAATGAAAGGCTTACTGTTCTAATTAGAGATTTTATTTAATCTTATTAGTGGGAGATGTTGAAAGGAGTGGGAGGGGATTGAAGATTCAGACTGAAGGAAACAATTAGTGTGAATTGCTCTGAGTGAACTGGCTTGAAGCCATATTTCAGAGCTGTGTGGAAGAGAGTTCAACTACTTCCAGATTTTATTGGTTGTATGTGTTTATTCCCAGATACTTCACTGTCTTGTTTGTTCAAGCTCATGCTAAAGGCATCATGTTCAGCCACAGATCAGATTATTCTAGCTTTTGTAGAATCAGTAACCATACAAGTGTTTCAACTGAGAGTCAACGAAAAGAGTAACAGTTTATGTGCATATCTACAAACATGTTCTTTTTCTTTTGCAATGAAACTTTTGTGCAATGCATTGGCATCCAATAAGCAGTTTTCATTTGATTTTCTGATATCTGAAAGATGTTTGTTCCCTACTCTATTCTCCAGAGTTGATAGGTTAAGTTCTTGAAAGAGTGTAGTAAATTCTGCAATGGGACAGCTAAGGACACATATCACCACCCCCCATTCCCACTCCATATGGTCTGGATAAAAATTGTGGCATCCTTCGTCTTCCAACTCGTCTGTCTTTTTGATCCCATATTCTCATAAATCAACTTCCTAATTTCGTTGTTGAATTAGATTTGTATGGGATGCTTGTTTCCGAGCACTGCGATCCACCCCTGTGCTTTTTACGGGAAATGGGATGTCTCCACACAAACACACAATCACAGGGGACTCTTCAGTTTTCCACAGGCTTGTCTTATTCCATCACAAGCCCAGCATTCCCATCAACAGCCTTATCAGCAGTCTTATGCTAAAATACTTTAATGTTTTGTCACATCAATCTACACTCCATACCCCATAATGACAAAGCAAAATCTAGATTTGTGATAATTTTGCAAATTCATAAAAAAAAAAAAATGAAATATTACATTGATATTAGTATTCAGACTTTTAACTCCAGTGATTAGTTGAAGTGCATCTGGCAGCATTTAAAGCCTTAGTCTTTTTTTGGGTATGATGCTACAAGTTTGGCACTCCTTTGGATTTTCCCCCATCCCTTTCTACACATCTTCTCAAGTTTTGTCAGGAGAGTCATTCGATTGGGTTCAAGTCCGGGCTTTGACTGGGCCACTTGAGGATATTCATCGAATTGTCCCTAAGCAACTCTTGCATTACGTTGTCTTTGTGCTTGGGGTCATTGTCCTGTTGAAAGATGAACCTTCAGCCCAGACTGAGAGTTGAGAGTTGTGGACTAGGTTTTCATTAAGGTTCCTGACCTGTTCCCCAGTCCTTGCCACTGAAAAACACCCCCACCGGATGATGCTACCACCACCATGCTTCACAGTTGGAATGGTGCTATGCAGGTGATTCTCACAGTCTGAGAATCAAGTTTGAGGCTTTCATGTGTTTTGTACTGAGGAGAGTCTGGCCACTAAAGCCCAGATCAGTGGAGTTTTACAGTGATGGCTGTTCTTCTGTCTCCACACTAGGGCTGGACAATTAATCGAAAAGTAAACGAAACCGAAATTCAGAACCTCTAACTGACGATTTTCCCATGTCAGGTTATTTCAGTTTTTAATCCTATTAATACTTTCCCCTTAAAAATATTCTAGCGCGCGTGTAGTCACGTGACTCCGCCCCGTCCATTCAGCGGCATGGAAGCAACACGGAGACGAATTCAAACACAGAGTCAACACAGACAGCACGCAATCCCCGAAGTGAGATCACTTTCACTTGCATCCTCACCAAGCGGCAACCTTCCGGTCTCTCTCTTGAATCCAACACGGAAGTGACTTAAACTGCAATTCATTGACTGGCCGCTAGAGACAGCTTCCAAAAGGGAATCAATCCCATAGAACCCCCATTAGACTCAGTTGCTCCTTTGCGTTTAAAAAAGATTAAGGAAATTAATCCAACGCCATGGTACAATGAGCACACTCGGGCCCTAAAGGTAGCAGCCAGAAAAATGGAGCGCAGCTGGAAGAAAACAAAGCTAGAAGTTTTTCGCATTTCGTGGAGAGAGAGAATGATTGAGGACAGAAAGGCCTTAAAAAATACTAGATCTGCCTATTTTTCAAAACTTTTAGAAAAAAATAAGCACAACCCTAGGTATTTATTTGATACAGTGGCTAAATTAACAAGAAATAAAGCTTCAACTTCTGATGTTTCCAAAGAGCACAGCAGTAATGACTTTATGAACTTCTTTACTTGCAAGATTGATAATATTAGAGAAAAAATTATAACCATGCAACTGTCTACTACAGTATTTTGTCAGACAGTGCATTGTAGTGTCCCTGAGGAAAAATTCAATTCATTTATTGCTTTAGGAAAGGAAGAATTGTCTAAACTTATTAAATCATCAAAATCAACAACATGTATGTTAGACCCTATACCGACTAAGCTATTGAAAGAGATGCTTCCAGAGGTCATAGATCCTCTTAATATCGTCAATTCATCTTTATCACTAGGATACATACCAAAAAGTTTTAAGCTGGCTATTATTAAACCTCTTATTAAAAAAACCACAACTTGATCCTAGAGAATTAGTCAATTACAGGCCGATCTCAAATCTCACTTTTCTGTCAAAAATACTAGAAAAGGCAGTATCATCACAACTATGTTCCTTTTTAGACAGAAATAGTATCTGTGAGGATTTCCAGTCAGGATTTAGACCGTACCATAGTACTGAGACTGCTCTCATTAGAGTTACTAATGATTTGCTCTTATCATCAGATCGTGGTTGTATCTCTCTATTAGTGTTACTGGATCTTAGTGCTGCATTTGACACTATCGATCACAACATTCTTTTAAATAGACTCGAAAATTATGTTGGCATTAGTGGAATTGCATTGTCATGGTTCAAATCATACTTATCTGACCGTTATCAATTAAATGAAGAGAGGTCATATCGATCACAAGTTCAATATGGAGTACCGCAAGGCTCAGTACTTGCTTTTCACTCTGTACATGCTACCCTTGGGAGATATCATTAGGAAGCATGGCGTTAGTTTTCACTGTTACGCTGATGATACTCAGCTCTATATTTCTTCGCGCCCTGACGAAACTTACCAATTCACAAAATTAACAGAATGCATAGCTGATATAAAAAATTGGATGACAAGTAATTTCCTATTTCTAAATTCAGAAAAAACAGAGATTCTAAATTTTGGACCAAAAACTTCTTCACGTAATAACCTTCAATACTGTCTAACACTTGATGGCTGCTCTGTTAAGTCTTCGTCGTCAGTTAGGAACCTGGGTGTGCTCTTTGATACCAATCTTTCATTTGAAAGCCATGTTTCTAGCATCTGTATAACCGCATTCTTCCATCTTAAAAATATATCTAAACTACGACATATGCTCTCAATGAAAAATGCAGAACAGTTAGTTCATGCGTTCATGACCTCAAGGCTAGATGACTGTAACGCTCTACTAGGTGGTTGTTCCGCTCACCTGATAAATAAACTACAGCTCGTCCAAAATGCAGCAGCTAGAGTTCTTACTAGAACTAGGAAGTATGAGCATATTAGCCCGGTTCTGTCAACACTGCATTGGCTCCATATTAAACATCGTATAGATTTTAAAATCTTGCTAATTACTTACAAAGCACTAAATGGTTTAGCTCCCCAGTACCTGAGCGAGCTCTTAATGCATCATAGTCCTTCACGTCTATTGCGATCTCAGAATTCAGGCCAGATGATAATACCTAGAATATCAAAATCAACCGCAGGCGGTAGATCCTTCTCCTATTTGGCACCTAAACTCTGGAACAATCTTCCTAGTATTGTTCGGGAAGCAGATAAAAAACGGATAAAAACGGATCTCTTTAACCTGGCATACACATAACACATTATCAATTTATATTTTCAAATCCGTTAAAGGATTATTAGGCTGCATATATTAGGTCAGCCGGAACCGGGAACACACTTCCTATGACACCAGATGTACTCGTTACATCAGAAGAAGAATGGCATCTACGCTAATATTAGTCTTTCTGTTTATCCCGAGGTTTACTGTAGTCAACCAGATCCGGGCCGTATCCAGGTGAGACCGAGGACCGGTGCCTTGACACGACCACAACGCAGCCCTGAAGTATCAGCAGAGATTGAGTCAACTAGATCATCCATTGTGAAGGCCTCATCGACACGACAGCCAATGGCACAGCTCCTCAACAAACCGCCCATACCGGTGTGATGAATATGATCCTCAACTGGACTGAACTGGAATAAATACTTTGAATGTTGCGATCCTATTGGACATACGATAGCAACCTGAATCGTAACAAAGCACTGTTTGCCAGAGGAGAACTGGCCCCCCGACTAAGCCTGGTTTCTCCCAAGGTTTTTTTCTCCATTTTAACACAGAAGTCTATTTGCCACCTGTTTGCCATCTGATGTCACCTGTTGGAGTTTGGGTTCCTTGCCGCTGTTGCCTTTGGCTTGCTTAGTTGGGGACACTTGACATTTGACTTGACATTTGATATTCAACAGTGCTTTGATCTGCCGGCATTGACACTATTCTTTAAGAGCTGCTGTGCAGCCAAAATTATATACCAGTTATCAATGTAAAGCTGCTTTGACACAATCTGCATTGTAAAAAGCGCTATATAAATAAAGGTGACTTGACATTATAAAAAGCCCAACTTTACAGCAGAAAAAAAAAATGTTGTTTATGTTTACAGCCAGCCAAAAAGTGTTTTTGGTCTATATAGTTAATTTTGCCCTTCATGACAACTGTGAAGGGGTGAATTTTTTTATAACTCATCAATTTAAATTATATTAAGCCTTAAAGTTCTGCATAATTAAGGGCATGGCCACTTGAGTGACAGGTGGATTTCCGCTGCTGTCACTATACTAACCGTTTGTCTGCTGTCTGTTAGCCGTCACATCATCTCAGCTAATTCCAGATGCTGAACTTGGCATCTTTGTCATGTTTGTGCTTTTTTTCTGGATTATTTCATACAATTATCAAATAATATGGCTTGCTGTGTCCAAGAAGTCCGGGCTCCATTTTTTCTAATATAAAATTCTAATATAATTTTATTTATTAATTTATTTAAAATAATTCATTTATTATTTATAATTTTATTTAAAACTTTACTAGACTACAGAATCTGACAGACTGTGATTAGCTATAGGCTGAAAACATAGACTGTATAACGTTGTCATAGAATGTTACGCCTGCATTTCATAAATAGCGTAACATTTACTAACAGACTATATTGGAAGTATTTGTTTTAATTGTTGACATGTCCTCAAAAATAGTGTAGGAAATAGGCCTATAAGTACTCAAGAATAGACAGTGCAAAGGAACAGAATGAGGACTGTGATGTCCACCACCTTTTTTAAGCTAAAATAAATTTATTATGATCTTTTGGACACTGTAGTGAGTTGGACACTGTGAGCTTGATCACGTTGAGCTAGGCGAGCGTGGTTCACCCACGTCCCACCTCATCTACACCCACATCCAGCCTCTTTGCCCATTTTCGGTTTTCCGAGAGTGACGCGGGGCCAAGATGGCGACGGCCAGCTCCGCCCACTTTGGGCTTCGAAAATCCTCTTTAGAAACCTACGGGTGACGTCACGGACACTATGTCCATTGTTTTATAGAGTCTATGGTCCTCACTAAAGTTTGTCAATTATCTGTGTTTAAAGGCTTGCCAGTTTGGACATTTAAGTGATTTTAGACCATTGGATGTGTATCATTATATTAATCTACTGCACTGATGCATTGTGGCACACAAACACTTATACAGACAGTAGCTCGCACATCATGTGAAGACACAGAGAGGAGCGCAGAAACTCGTTGTCAACGCTGTCCTGTGATTTATCACAAGCGTAGCTTAGAAACTCAATAACTCGCTCTCTTATTAATGCATTCAAATAAATGTACTGGTACTGTACTTATTTATCTGTATCTGATCTAGAACGAGTAGAAATCTGTAAGAAATGTTGCGAACCATAGATAAAATAACTGCTGAAAGTGAGCTGTTATGTCAGAGCACTCTTTCATTAAGAAAAATTATCCCACCTTTAATAGTCAAGCATATGTACAATACAAACCTTGTCAGTGAACTATGAGGGCAAAAACAAAACGAAACAAAAACGCAAAATAACACAAAATCGTTCATTATTCATAATCGAGGTAAAATGTTCAATTAATTGAGATTTTGATTTTAGGTCATATCGTCTAGCACTACTCCACACATGATCTCTGGAGCTCTACCAGAGTGATCATCAGGTTCTTGGCACTTCTATCCTGATTACTCTGTCTGGCCAGACAGAGTAATCAGAGTAAAAACTTCTTCTGTTTAAAAAATTATGGAGGCCACTATGCTCTTGAGAACCTTCAGCTTAGCAGAATTTCCCTAGATCTGTGCCTTGACACAATCCTGTCTCTGAGCTCTGCATATTGTCCTTTGACCTCATGGCTTTTCAGCTGTTAGACCTTGTATAGGGAGGTATGTGCATTTCCAAATCATGTCTAATCAATTGAATTTGCCAGAGAAAAGGGATGTGCCTAAGCTAAATTTCAAGTGTCATCGGAAAGGGCAAGACTGCATCATAAAATCTGAAAAAAAAAAAAATGAAGGGGTGTGAATACTTTCTGAATGCACTGTACTTTTAACAAATAATTTAATGATGGTTATAATGTGATGCAAAAAAAAAACAAAACAAAAAACATGCAGCTACTGTTGTACTGTATATCTAAGTTATATCTATATTAACTATTATTTGCAACAGTGTTGTTTGAACTGAAGGGAACATATTTTATTGTTGCAAAACTTTTTTTCATTCTAAGCCAAGCAGTATTCTGAAAACTTAATACTTTTTTGTTTCCATGTTTGATTCTCTCTCTGGTTAATTGCATGCTTTGCACAAATTTTTAGTTCATTCCTTACATCTATTTGCGGTTTATTGTAAATTCAAATCTGTATGCTTTGACCACTATGGTCCTAAAGAAACTTTATTAACTTCCTACTTCAATTATTATGTATTATTTGTTCCTCTTCTTTTTGCGCCAGTTAGTTCAAACGGTATACTGCTCTCACTTCACTATTTTGAACTGCTGGCAGTCACTCTCACTGGATGCAAATTTCTCCCTGCAAAAAGCAATAAAATGTGTGTGTGTGTGTGTGTGTTCAGGTATTCACAAGGATAGCAATGACAGAAATATGTGATCTTGTGGGGAAATTTTTTGGTCCCCATGAGGAAAACGGCTTACAAATCATACTAAGCATGTTTAATGAAAATTTAAAAATGCAGGTTTAGTGGTAGGGTTAGTTTAGGGTGATAGAATATACAGTTTGTACAGTGTAAAAATCATTATGTCTATGGAGAGTCCACATAAAATACGAAAACCCAACATTATGAAATTCAATATGATATTACTATGAACACATTAAAGAAAAAGTAATATTAAAGTCTTGTAATTGTATTGGCAGCAACCCAGCCCAGCTGACATGTGTGGGAGAGATGTCACTTCCTGTACATTTCCTAAGAGGTGAGTTGCTAAGAGGTGAGATGACTAAAAGGGACAAACAACATGTGATGAATTATGTTCATTTCCTGTTTGTACCGTGATCCAGCCACAATCATTTCGCAAAAATTTAAAACAATTTTGATTTTTGAAGTTTAACTTAGAAAAACATTTGAGACCGCTGTGTTCTGTACCATTTTTGACACTCTGTCTTTCTGTTTCTGAACACAAAAAACATGTCCTTGACCCTACTGTGCTGCCCACTTGGTAAGTGAGGTGCATTACTCAGTATAAAGGTTTTGAAACAGGCATCAAGTCTATGTAGATACTGTAGCACGCTCCACGGCACACCACATTCAGAAAATTTGACTAAAGTGCAGCAAACAGCCTGCTCCAGCTATTTCGGCCTTGGTCACATTTGCAAATATACTTTGCATGCTGCGGGAAGAACACAGGTTTGAATATTTTTCATCTGCATGTGAAATTATGTGCAGTACTCATGTTTTCTTCAGTTACTTGGATTTGTCCGTTAGTTTTACCCTCATGTAACAGGTGTGTGTGTTTGTCAGGCATGAAGGTATGTGTTCATCTAGTAGCATGAAGGGCAGTCAATGTAAAATCACCAAAGAAGGCAAGATGAGCTGTTTTCTGCCTCTCTGTTTCCTCTGCTGCTCGTGTCCATCCAGGGCGGATTACAAAGACGTGCTTTGTGAGGGGCTGCAGCTGCTGAAACACGACAAGATCCAGCTGAAGAGAGATGGGAGCAGGTGGGTCAACAACATGACCCCTCCGTTCCCAGAATATCAGGCTGCACTCACACACACCTACTGTAACAAACATGCATAGTACAAACAGTGTAAAAAATAACATGTTTACTGAGCTATTAAAACAAGGACATACCACAGACTTATATATATATATATATATATATATATATATATTTAAAGCTATTTATAAAGACTACAAACAAACCCATACCAAAACCCGACCCCCAAAAGAAAAAGCACAGCTTTAATAAACCAAATATTGGTAATATTTGTTCTTCCCAAATGGAGGTTGTCTCACTTTAGGATATCATTTTGTCTTTATTGTATAGTTAAGTAAACACACAGACTGCATCTTGAGTCTACACTAACGTGATGGACACACTTAAACAAATTCCTTTCTTTTCTTTTAAATACTTTTAATCTAAAGTCTAATAAACTGTGCCTACCTGTTAATTTTTTTTTAAATTCTTTGTGTAATTAAAGAATAAAAAGCAGCTAACAAGTGGCCAGCATACATGGAATATTACCTTTTATTTAACACTTGTTGGACATTATAATTTCCTTTGCATTATTTCTGTTCTTACTGTCGCATTACTAATATTCTCAAATGAGAATTCAATCAATCATTATAAAAAACAACAACAACAACAATACAGAGTAAGTGGCTTGTGTTAAAGTCAGAACTATGACTGGATTCACTCAGCTGCCATCACTGCTGTCTATCTGCACTTGTTTGCAGTAAGTAAATCCAAGCATATCACTCTAGCGTTCTGAATAGCAGTAAAAACAGTCTGTCAGGTGAATTTTGGATGTTAACAGGTTACAGGGTTACAGAGATGACACACAGCTAACACAACTTTCATCCGACTTTGGAAGGTTTTAAATATCTATGTATTATTATTTTTTTCTTCATAGCTAAAATGTCACAGTATCATGAACCACATGACTACATTAGCCTGTTTTTCTCTCTCACACACACACACACATACACACATTCTGTGCTTTGTAGTCATGTTTCATAAGCTGGTCTTTTGATAATTATAAAAGCCAATGGAAATGATGGATGGAGCAAGGGGTTGTGGGATGTTTAACTATTCACCATGTTACCAGTGTAAATGGTGTCTCTGCCGCTGGCCGTAAGCAATTACTCAGTGTATTCATGGCTCTGCCTTTTTTGTGGCATCTGTGATGAGAACGGGCTTCTGTCATCACGTCTGCATGCTTGCATTATGGCTGATTGAGGTCCCTCAGGGTCTTGAAAGACTCCAGTGTTTTCAGCATACTTAGTATTCTTGCAGGAGTTTGTAGGCCACATCCTTAACACCCATACACACACGCACACATTGGGTTTTCATGTTTTATGGGGATTTCCATAGACATAATGGTTTTTATAATGTACAAACTGTATATTCTATCACCTAACCCTAAACCTACCATCCATTACATTTAAAAAAAAACATAATTTAAAATGTTTTATAAGCTGTTTTCTTCATGGGGACCATAACAAATGTCCCCACATGGTCAAAAATGACTGGTACTATCTTTGTGGGGTCCTCATAATGTAGGGTATACCAGGTACACACACACTACTAATAAGCAGGCCCACACAGAAACTGCTTCTTTAGAAGGTTGAGAAAGGAGTTTTTATTATGGGCAGATATAAAACTGGATATATAATGACTCAGGGAATCAGAGAGAGAATCAAATCATTTTGATTCTAGTGTGTATGGTTGTTGAGATATGACTAAAAAGGTAGCCTACACATACTTGTTATAGGGCGACCAAAGGTTACTTAGGGGTGTACATGCACACCGGAGTAGTGGCCTGTGGTGCTTTTTCATTTCATTACATAACTGCTTCCTCTTTTCAGATGTCTGCAACTTTTGGATTCCCGTAGAACAGTAAAGTGAGTGGCTCAGATCATGAAATGACATGAAACTGTCACTAATGATAGAGTGTGATGATAATGATTGTGAACAAGTAAAGACACTTTGCATGGACAAATGGCGGCTGCATGGGCCTGACTATGACTGTATGATAAGCTCAAGTGAAAATAGGGCTCATTTGTTATTCAAAGCTGCTCCGTTTTCCCCACACCCAGGAGCCCTTGCTGGGGAAGTTATCCCAAGCCATCAAGGATGTTTTGGATGCAAAGTGACATGCAAAAGGTGCAACATTTGCATGTCCGCTCTCATCACACCTGTTAGTCATGCAGCGTTGTTTTTACTGCTTTTACAGCCTTGTAAGATGTGTCATATACATTCAGGGTGTAAACCTGAAGTAAACTGTGTCATGAGCTGCTGAAAAAAATAAATAAATAAATAAATTACACTTCCTATATTTTAATAGTAATTTCTTACTGTGAAAAGATCTGTGAAATCAATGGAGTATATTTTCTCCCCACCATGTGTACTAGTGATGGACAACATGATTGCTTTGTAGTTACACTTATGTTTCTTAATAACTTGCATTGCAAACCTTAGCAATGTTGTATATGCCAAATTCTAACATCGCCAACTGATTCTGATATCGCCAACTACTGGCCTGGTATACATAACACAGTGTTTTTAGTCATTTTCAAGGATGCGTGTGATCGGCAACGTTGTCATCTGTAAGTGAACGTTTTCAAAAACGTTTCAGTTTTTAAGTATATTGTTGTCATGTAAACGTACCATAAGTTCACTTTTCTAAGCCATATTTAGCTATGAAGTAAATGGTGTCACACTGATTATTATGAAATGTCAACTACCCTCAAATTCATCATATTAATTATGGACATGTTCTACTAATGTTTGACAAACAAAAAGTGTCACAATGATTTTCCACAACTATTGTTTTATCAACTCTCAAGCTTTCTTATGTGAAAGTGTGCGTGTGCTATCTGTTAAATGTTAAAAGTTAAATAACATTTGCTTAAATAAAATAGTCTGCTTGTTGTTTATATTCAGTGTTGATGTTTAGAGATGAACATATGTAGCCAGAGTTCAGTTTCTGATGTCCTGTCCCGTTTATCTCATTCAGGGTGTAAACCTGAAGTTAACTGTGTCATGAGCTGCTGAAAAAAAAAAAAAAAAAAATTACACTTCCTATATTTTAATAGTAATTTCTTACTGTGAAAAGATCTGTGAAATCAATGGAGTATATTTTCTCCCCACCATGTGTACTAGTGATGGACAACATGATTGCTTTGTAGTTACACTTATGTTTCTTAGTAACTTGCATTGCAAACCTTAGCAATGTTGTATTTTATAGAACATAAATAAAATTACATTTTATGAACAATTAAGAGGAAATTGCACTGGTATTGTTGTGATCTGAGTGGTTATCTCTGTTGAACCTTTAGTAAAAGCTGTCAACCAGGCATGAACAGATACCAAGTGTTATTTTTATTCCTATTCATGTTCTCCATAGGTCTCTAATAGGAGATCGGGGAGACTCGTGCGCCTACATCATTTGCATTGCTTCACTGGAGTGGGATGTCACTGCTGAGCTGAGCTCTTGAATGATATCGCTTCCATGCAACTTTTCTGACTGTTAGATTCAAGGAGAAGCTCTCTGCAGGATTATGGGTAATGTGGTTCTTCACAGGGAGTTGATTTTTTTTAAAGGGGACCTATTATGCCCCTTTTCACAAGATGTAATATAAGTCTCTGGTGTCCCCAGAATGTGTCTGTGAAGTTTCAGCTCAAAATACCCCACAGATCATTTATTATAGCTTGTCAAATTTGCCCCTATTTGAATGTGAGCAAAAACACTGCGCTTTTGTGTGTGTCCCTTTAAATGCAAATGAGCTGCTGCTCCTGGCCCCCTTTCCAAAAGAGGGCGGAGCTTTAACAGCTTGCGCTTAAGTTGCTTAACAACAACAAAGTTGGCCATGTTGGGCTGCTTTAGAGAAGAGAAAGAGATGTTGTAGTAGAGTGCTGTTACCATCATTTTACGCCGGACTGCTTCACAAACGAGGGTCAATTCAACACTGGATTTGCACAAAAGATTAACATGACGGCACATGCTAGTCGATGAGTTGAATCAACTCTACAGCAACTACATACATTTATCCACTAACCATTCAGAAACATCCAGATGCATTCTAAAAGTTGTAACTTCTTCCTGAGTCTCTCCATCAGTGTCCGACTCCAGTTTGAACAATGTAAGGCTGAACACCGTTACTGACAATCCTCATTTTGGCTGCGTGAGATTCTCCAGCTTTGTTGTTGTTGAGCAACCGAAGCGCGAGCTGTTAAAGCTCCGCCCTCTTCTGGAAAGGGGGCCGGGAGCAGCAGCTCATTTGCATTTAAAGAAATACACAAAAACTGTGTGTTTTTGCTCACACCCGAATAGGGGCAAATTTGACAAACTATAATAAATCAGATCTATAATAGATCTGTGGGGTATTTCGAGCTGAAACTTCACAGAGACATTCTGGGGACACCAGAGACTTATATCACATCTTGTAAAAGTGGCATTATAAGGTCCCCTTTAAATGAAGTATAGTGTTCACATTGGTGAATATTAACTGAGATAAATGTAAACAAATGCTAAACGTAATGGAGTTCGTATACTGAATGTAATTTTTGTTTTGATTCTTTTGATTCATTGTGAAAGACTGAAATGATATGACACCAGATTGTAAAGACGTTATTTCAGGCATTTTAGTGTTGAAAAAGCTATTTAAAATAAATAAATAAATAAATAAATAAAAAATAATAATAATTTTATATATATATATATAGTAGCTACATTCAAAGAGTTATTTATTGTTCACATAGAAGTGTAAGAAGGCAGGGAAATACCCTGGAGAGATGGAATCTCACACCATGTTTTCATTAATTATTTATTTATTTTACACTTCACTTATTTATTATAATAAAAAAAAAAAAAAATTGGCCTCAGATTTTCAGCCAAAATTGTTTGAATTAGTAATTAATTAAAAAAAAGGATTTGGACATAATGCATAGAGTTATATTTTATGTATGGACTATGAAATTAAAGCAAATAATACTAGAACTTTCAAGATACTGAGTTTATTAACGTTTCTCCAGCAAAGATTTACTGTAGATTTACTGCACCACTACAACGACCAGCGGAGATGCATTATTTACATATGCCAAATTGTAACATCACCAACTGATTCTGACATCGCCAACTACTGGCCTGGTATACATAATACAGTGTTTTTAGTCATTTTCAAGGATGCGTGTGATCGGCAACTTCTGTAAGTGAAAGTTTTCAAAAACGTTTCAGTTTTTAGGTATATTGTTGTCATGTAAATTGAGTATATTGTTGTCATGTTGTCATGTAAACTGTGACACCATTTACTTCAAAGCTAAATATGGCTTAGAAAAGTGAACTTATGGTAATAAGTTCACTTTTCTAAGCCATATTTAGCTTTGAAGTAAATGGTGTCACAGTGATTATTATGAAATGTCAACTACCCTCAAATTCATCATATTAATTATGGACATGTTCTACTAATGTTTGACAAACAAAAAGTGTCACAATGATTTTCCACAACTATTGTTTTATCAACTCTCAAGCTTTCTTATGTGAAAGTGTGCGTGTGCTATCTGTTAAATGTTAAAAGTTAAATGACATTTGCTTTAATATTTTACAATTTATTTTGAATTGACTTTAGAAATGTTTAAGTGTGACTTCCCAATAGTTCCCCAATAGTTTGTGGGGTCATTGTACACACACCTCCACTGGTCTGTTTTCTTTCCTTCTGCTTAGAGATCCCCTCAACGGCCCTCTCCTGCTGTTGCATCATCATTAAAGCCTCTGGCTTTCTTCTCATTTCTGCCTACTCATTCTGTCCATCGTGACCCCAATCTGATGTCAGCTCCAGCATGTATGAAGGAAGCCTCGGATCTGAGCTATCATAAGGGAAGTGCTGGAAATCCCTGGAAGCAGCTTATGTTCTGTTGTTAAAGGGTGAGGTTCTCCACTGTTCTGGATGTGCGGACCACACAACCTGATAAAATCCTGCTGCAGGACCCAGCCCTGATGGAGTGGGTGTATAGGATGACACCCGGTTCAAACTAAACACCAAAAGCTGAAACACCACCATAAAACAGAAAAATAAGGCTGCTTTCCCCTGCACTGCTCTGATCTTACACTTATGCTTTGTTCACACATTACCAGTAAATTACCATTATGATGCTATATGTTACATCTTCTCATGTCGGAAAATTGCCAGAACTGATTTTTTATTTTTGAAAAGGTCCTGTTCACACATGATCTCTAATAAAGCAATAAGCCCCAAGAAGCAGGCTTCACGGGGCTTACTGCTTTAATAAAACGGTTATTCCATATATACAGATATTAAAGCAAATATATGTATATATCGATGCAACTTTCATGAAAATCACGAAAAGCCTTCCTTCCACTGGAAAAAATAGTCCTTGACCGTGAACAGCAACAGAATGTGTCATCTCATGGAGATGACACATAGAGCTGCGTTTCCACCTAAATTACCCAGAACAATTTGTCTTAGGAACTTTTTTCCCCCCAGACCTATTGCTAGCTGCGTTTCCATAGAAGATAGTCCGGTGATGTAGGACTGAGCGCGACTTTCCAGTTCCCGCTGGATTTCATCCTCCGCATATAAGCTTAATAAAGCCTGAACCTCATTGTCAGTCCATCGGTCGTATTTTTAAAACTCCATTGTTGATTCGAATAGCAAACAACAGCACGCACCGCAACAGACTTTAAAAAAAATGAAATTTCTGTATGTCCATAGAAAGCAATATAATTACCATGATTCAAGGCCCAGAAAAGTAGTAAAACATCGTTAAAATAGTCAACGTGACTACAGTGGTTCAACCTTAATGTTATAAAGGCTTAAATTTCATTTTTGGGTGAACTAACCCTTTAACTATTAAAAGGACAAGATATCGCAGCTGACATTCAAACAGATTTTTTGTTTTGTTTTTTAAAAACATGAACATAGGACTGACCTGAAGGAAAATGCTTTATAGATGCAGGTAATACAAGCTTCAGTGAACAGTGTCAATAAGAACAAACATATGTTTATGTTGCTAAGGGTGTTGTGCAGTGATAAATAAAACCGTTGGGTGAAGCAGTGGGTGTTTTATCGTGAATAAAACACAGCTATTGACCAATCAGAATCAAGGACTGGAACTAACCGTTTTATAAACGATAATTTACCATGTGTGAAAAGGACTATAATGATAGCTTACCGTATTTTGGTACTAATGCGTGAATGGTGTCTTACCTGTAAAAAAAAAAAAAAAACACTGTTACGTGTGTCACATACAGTAAATGTTATATTTACCAGAAAATTCAATCTGATAATTTTACAGTAATTTACAGGGTTACATGTGTAAAAGGGCTTATGATTCAATCTAGTCAGAGTACCAAAAAGGCGCGTCATTAGGGGATCCACAGACCATTCCGGCAAAAGTCAATATGAATATGCACCATTAGTAAGAGATTCCATGAGTCTGGTCTATCAAAGGAAGCCAGGAACGCCTCTGCTTACATAATAAACATAACAATGTGCTCTGGAGAGATGAATCAATGGTGTTTTTTTATTAAAACCAAAGACTGTATTTGCGAAAAATTACCATGTACCAAATGTGAAGGAACATTTGCCATAAATATGTATTGTTAGATGATAAAAAGAGCTTTGCAAGCTACAAACACAAATTCAGGCTATACACCAGATGGCAGCAGGAACAGGAGGTGACCACACTCATAGACTAAGGTTTGAATTTGTGCTGGTTTGACTTGGAACACATTTAAGAAGTGTTCAGTGTTTACAGCAATCACATGACTTTTGTGTCCATATGTGTCAACAGCCATCCACATCCCATATGGTGACAGCTAGTTTCCATTCAAACTTGTGAATTTAACATATGTGCAAAATTGGAATATCGCATAAAACATTTGCGAATAAAGCAGTGTTTCCATCCGATGTGTTCAAGAGAACAAAATTATCCCTTCCTGGGAAATTCGCACAAAAATAAAATTGGAGGTTGCTGCAATTGGGAAAGCCACTGTAGCTCTTTTTTCATACATCACAAATTACTTGTGCTTCAGAGCGCACCGACAAAATGCAATAAACGCTGTCATGTTATCTTGCATTAGGAGGAGTGGTGTTTGGAAATGCAATGGTGTGAAATGTGTAATTATACCCAGTCATTCTGATGACAGACTTTGGCTCAGGCGTTTCACCAAACCAACATTTGAGATGCTGTGATGCGATTGGTTAACTGGATAGTCCAGTTATCCATTCAGAGCCTCTGCTGAGGCAAAATCTCACCTGAGTTTTTTGTTGTGCATGGAAAGATTCATTCAGTAACGGTGTTTCTATTGTAGTTTATGTGAATGTCTTCTTATCAGATAAAAAAATTATTCACATCAATTGAGTGCATAATATTTTTGAATTTATGCACATCTTGGTGTTTCCATGCTATCCCAAAATTTGGAAACATAGCTACTTGTTAGTCCTAGGTTTGATCAGACCATTTTGTGCCTTGTATGTGAATGGAAGTGATCGTTGGAAAATGCAATAATATTTAAATGGGTTATCAGCATCTCAGAGTAAATCAAACAGGAAGTCCAGACCAAGTTGAATCTTTACAAGTCAAATTAATGACTCATGATGACTCAATGTAAGAGCAATTAGAATCCAGCAGTGAATTTGAGCTTTTATAAAGATTCAGTCTTGTTATGTCCCTGGATGTATTAAGTTTCCCCCCCCCTAGTGTTTTGGACCCTCTAGTTAATTGGGAACATGATTGTGAATAAATATCATTGACTTTTAGTGGAAATATGAGGCATGTTAATTTTTTTGGTGAAGAGACTGTTATTAAATCTATGTAGTTATAAATTATAGGCAATAAAGTGGTAATAAAACACTTCGAACTAAAATATTGAGCAATGAATATAGAAGTGCTTCCCATCCACAGCCTGTTTTTATACTTACACTTACATCCTGTCAGGACACAGACAAAGGCAGAAGGGTGAGTGAACACAGATGTTTATTTCAACAGAGGCACAAACACAGGTAAACGATGGATTCAGGTGAGTAGGTAAACAAGCACTTTTGGAACAGTCACTTAGCTGAAGGTAATAGAGGTTTGTATTTGCAGGTAGAGGAATCAACGTGGAGCAGACGGTTGGAGACGGAAGACACAGGAAGGAAGACACAGGGAGGAAGACACAGGAAGATGCAGGTAAGTAGCGGGTAAGGAGTCCAGGTACGTGTAACGAGACCAGACAATGATGTGAGAGTCTTTATGGTGTCCTAGGTGATGGGATGCAGGTGCAGGTGATTAGTATTCGGGAGACTGTGAACGAGTGGGAGGAGCGTGGCGATCTGGTGATGATGCGTTGGTGTTGGTGGGTGCTGGCTGTGACTCCGTGACAGTACCCCCCGCCCCACGGACAGCTCCTAACGACCGGATGGGGTGACGACACGGGGTCTACCTCGACCCTGGGGTCTACCTCGACCCGGGAGCAGGGCGGTCCGAATGTTCAGCGTGGAATTGAGTGAGGGGTCGAGGATGTCGTGACGGTTGATCCAGGAACGTTCCTCTGGGCCATAGTCCTCCCAGTCAACGAGGTATTCAATCTGGGGACCCCGTCGTCGGGAGTCGAGGATCACCCGCACCCGGTAGATGGCCTCTTCTTCGGCAATGTCGGGAGGAGGAGGTACCGCATCGTCACCAGGATCTGTGGAAGGAGAAGACATGGGTTCAGTGTGGGGCTTGAGTAAGGAGACATGAAATGAAGGTGAGATACGGTACTGCGCAGGGAGGTTGAGATGGTAGGTGACTTTGTTGAGCTGCCTCTGTATGGTGAAGGGACCTATGTACTGGGGACTCGGCTTGCGGCAGGGCAGCCGGAGACAGATGCCCCGCGTTGAGAGCCATACTTTCTGGCCAGGTTGGTAATGAGGAGTGGGGCCCCTTCTGGCGTCGACATGCCTCTTGTGTCTCTGGACTGCCTGCTGGAGATGGACATGAGCCGAGTCCCACACTCTCTCGCTCTGCTGGAACCAGTGGTTGACAGCTGGAACCTCCGAGGGCTCACCCGACCAGGGGAAGAGTGGTGGTTGGTAGCCCAGGACATACTGGAACAGGGTGAACCCTGTGGTGGTCTGCCGAAGGGAGTTCTGGGCATACTCCGCCCAGGGTAGGAACTGGCTCCAGCTGTCCTGGTTCCGGTGGCAGTATAACCTCAGGTATCTCCCGATCTCCTGGATCTTGCGCTCAGTCTGGCCATTGGTCTGTGGATGGTAACCGGATGACAGGCTGACGGACACTCCTAGGAGCTTAAAGAAGGCTTGCCACACTCTGGAAATGAGCTGTGGTCCACAGTCGGAAACGATGTCTTCGGGAATGCCGAAATGACGGAATACATTATGGAACAAGGCTTCGGTGGCTTCGAGCACTGTGGGAAGACCCTTAAGGGGTATGAGTTTGCATGCCTTGGAGAATCGGTCCACTATTACCAGTACACAGGTGAAGCCGTTTGAAGGTGGTAAGTCTGTCATGAAGTCAATTCCCAGATGTGTCCACGGTCTGCGGGGTATAGGTAAGGGAACCAGTTTTCCCTCAGGAAGCCTCCTAGGAGTGTTGGCAACGGCACAGACTGAGCATCCTCTGATGTAGCGGGAGACATCCTGAATCATGGAGGGCCACCAGTAGTGTTGCTGCAGGAGCGAGAGGGTACGCGAACTGCCTGGGTGTCCAGAGCCCGGAGAGGTGTGAGCTAAGTCCATGAGGGGCTGACGGTGGGCCGGTGGAACGTAGAGAAGCCCCTCAGGACCTCCCGGCGGAGCTGGTTCGGAGCGGTTAGCTTGGGATATACGTTGATTGATGGACCACTGGATAGGGCTCCATTCTTCCAATGCTAACTTGATGGCAAGAAGCTCTCTGTTCCCAATGTCATAGTTTTGCTCTGCCGGGGATAGCTTTTTGGAGAAGAAGGCACATGGATGAAGTCATGGTGGATCACCCTGCCGCTGTGACAACACCGCCCCGACCCCGGTGGATGAGGCGTCGACTTCCGACGACGAACAGGAGATCAGGGTTCGGATGGACCAGGATCGGAGCGGTGAGGAAGGCCTCTTGAAGCTGGTGGAAAGCTTCTCGGGCAGATGGAGTCCAGGACAGAGACTTGGGCTGGCCTTTGAGGAGCGAGGTGAGGGGCGCACTGAGGAGACTGTAGTTGTGGATGAAGCGACGATAGAAGTTCGCAAACCCTAGGAAACGTTGTAACTCTTTCACGGTGGTAGGTAATGGCCAGTTGCGGATGGTTTCCACCTTCCTCTGGTCCATCTGTGACTGTGAACGAGTGGGAGGAGTGTGGCGATCTGGTGACGATGCGTTGGTGTTGGTGGGTGCTGGCTGTGACTCCGTGACACATCCACCTCATTCTCATTCTCTCTCTTTATTTGAACTGGTCTGAAGTGTTACTAGGTTTTGTTTGGTCTGCTTTGTGTTCATTTGAAACCTGATCTAATACTGCTCTCTGATGGCATATTTACACGGCAAAGGCGACAGACAAACCAAATCTGAAGCGGTATAAAACCATGAAAATGTGTGTTTACATAGATTGTTTAATGCTGTCCTGAAGTGGCATAAATAGATTAACACAGGATTTAAAACCATGGGAACAATTGTGGGGATGTTTTTTCTTAAAATATAACAATGCACAATTACAGTGACACTGATTGGGTTAAGCATTTTTGGATGGGTCGTGATGCCTGTCCTCAGTTAATGAAGTCAAACCAGCTCTTCAAAAGAAGATTACAAACTGGCGAAATCCAAATGATGACATCTGCCTAACCCTTACATTTCACATGGGTTGGAAAGTCCGCCGGAAAGTCCTCCTGTTAAGGAATTCCCAACTATGCATTCCCCGGGAATGAGGCTTTTGAGGCCATGCTGAAAAATACATAAAAAAGGGATGGTGCAAGCAACACCTAAAAATGAGCATCTTTCATAGTGCAAACATACTGAGCCCAGAATATTCCAGCGAAATAGTATTTATCAAAGATGTTTTAATGATTTTGTAGCAGCCATCATCACTGTAATGGCGTGTTTGTAGTTAATATATTTCATATTTGAGAGCTTTGTCGATAATTAAATCCTTTCTAAAAGATTGCAAATTATCTTGATTTTTGTTAATCTGTTTTTTTTATAGATTAATTAGCATATATATGATTTTTCCCCCCCCAATTCACTGATAAATGTGGTTAAAAGTATGGCTAAGGGATTTCTTTTTTCTGTCTGTGCATACTTGTTTTGTGTTGCTGCTCTTATTCAAATCAGTCCTCAGAAACACCAAACAGAATGAAACCCCTTTGTATGTAAGAGATAATATTCAGTACATCCAGTTGGTTGATATCATAAAACAATATTTTAGTGTATGTTAAAGAATATACTTAAAAATATTTTATTAATTTCATCCCAAATTCTTTTAAATCCATTCACTGATGTGTCTTATTTGTGTGTGTATGTAACAGTCCCTGCCTGTCACAGGGTTTAGTCATTGTAATTCTGGTTGTTCATTCTAGCCGCTAGGGGGACACATGTAGTGCACCCTGTATTGGATAAAACAGGAAGTAGTAGAGTAAGTGCTAGGTTCTGTTTGAAGTTGCCTCATGGTTGTCTGCAACCTACTTCCCAATTCTGTTTGGGAAACCTTTGTGTTTCTTGCTCAAGCGTAAGTTTAATGTTTATTGATTGTATGCATTGCTTTGGTGAATTTAAATGGAGTTTGCTGAGTTTAATTAGTTTATTTGGTGTTTTCTCTTGTTTTATGATGTAGCTCTTGCTCATCGGCTGTGGCTACCTTTACGTGTTTACAAACAATTACACTGCTAATATTGCTGAGGCAACTCCTTTGGTTTTTGCAACTGACCAAATATCCAAGTGTAGGAGAACAATCTACTTCATCATCAACCTTCATAACTCTGCTCATTTACAGATAAGACTGGTTCCCTTTATTTCATGAACTGTTTATGCTCTCAACCTGCAGTGGACTGTGCTGGGCCTTATTTATAACCATTGTGTACGCACAAAACATGCCCTGAAAAAGGCGTACGGTTTTAAACTCCGTTTTTGTTTTGATATACACATTTACTTGCATTAATATTCCACTTTCATTAATGTAGATAAGCACTGAAATTACATAGTCATTACACAGAAGTTAAACAAAAATGATATAAATTTAGATATTGGATTTAGATACTTTTCCTGTGACACGCTGTTTTAATGACAGCAAGGAGTGCTAGCTGCACAACCATTCCTCTTTAAACTAAACTGCAGATCTGATGTTATGACAAAATATCTTGGTGAGAACGATGATCCAAATACCATTTGAAGGATACAACTTGAAGAAAATGGTAAGATTTGCACGTTTTCTTTTTAAAATACTTTGTCAGTGACGTGCCGAGTCAGATAATTGTATTTACACTGAAAAAGGCCTATGAACATCCTAAAACATTTGTTCACCTTATCAGCAAAACTGCATAAAACAAATTAAAATACTATTTGGCCAGTGGAAGTGAATGAATCAACTCTATTCTAAAAGCTTTATCTGAGAAGTACTATTTTATATCTACAATTTTGTTATGGATATTTTGATATATTCTAAAACAGAGGATATTGGATGTTTTTTTTTTTTTTTTTTTAAGCGATGTAATGTGTATGACACGCACGGCATTTATAGTCCGTATATTTTCCAGTGTCTTGTAACTTTGACTGTGTTAACCATGGTATCACGAGGATGGGAATATGCATTGAAATTATTTGCAGATGAGGATATGCATAGTAAAACTAGGTGTTGTAAGTGATATTGGGGAGGAGACAGGGTGGAGATGCACGTACGCACAATCATCCGCTGACTTGGGTTTATAAAGGGATTTTTGCGCAGGTTCTGGCGTACGGATGGTTTTATAAATCCGAAAACTTGTCCGTACGTACACTTTTAGGATGAAATCTACAGAAAGTTTTATAAATTTATAAATTTAAACACATGACGAGATCAGACAAAAGGCTTGTTTGACTTCATGCAGCTGCGCAGACCGATTTTAGAAATTTTGATAGAAAATTTGTCTGACTTGAGACAGCGGCAACGCCATGTGACTGACGTATGGCATCAAAGTACCGCGAGAGCAATTTGAGAGCAGTGGACAGTCAGCCAGCGTGGCTGCACGAGCTCTGATGACGACAGATGTTTCACGATTGGCCGGATTCATCGCATGACAACGATCGTGTGTTTTGTTTATTCTGACACCTTCAGTTCCACTAATGCTCAAAAATCTTTTTTTTTTTTTTTTTTATTTAAAAGCTTTTAGTTCAGGTGATATGTGACACAAATTTTAAATTTTTTACTTTTTCATAAAAGCATGAAACTTGGTACACTTGTACAGTTTGGGGCCCTGAACATTTTCAGAAATGGGGCCGTCACAAAAACGCCTCGTGGTCGCCAAGGCGACCATTTTACTTTCCGCCATGACCAAATTCTGTATTTTGTATCATATCTTCTGAATCAACCATGATAACACAGAAAAGGTGATGTCTACCCCTATGTTTTGATGATCAAGGATTACAATGATATCATATAAAACATCATAAACTGTTCTGGTGAATAGTTAATGGTAAATTCAGTGACGTGAGGAGGAAATCACAGTATCTGAGCACCTAGGCTGGACTTTATAATATGGGACCCTGGACCACAAAACAAGTCATAAGGGTAAATTTGGGCCAACTTTTATCTGAAATCTGAATGAATAAGCTTTCCATTGATGTATGGATTGTTTGGATGGGACAATATTTGGCTGAGATACAACTATTTGAAAATCTGAAGGTGCAAAAACATCAAAACATTGAGAAAATCGCCTTTAAAGTTGTCCAAATGAAGTCCTTAGCAATGCATATCCACTCACAAAAATAAATTTTTGATAAATTTACGGTAAGAAATTTACAAAATATCTTCATAGAACATGATCTTTACTTAATACCTTAATGATTTTTGGCATAAAAGAAAAATCAGCATTTTGACCCATACATTATATTGTCCATTGCTACAAATATACCTGTTTTGTGGTCCAGGGTCACATATCATGTCTGTTGTATGCATATTGTGTAGAGTTTCAAAAGCTTAATCCTTTTGTTCATTAACCCTGACAATACAGTGACTGTAAAGAGTAGAATATACAATATGACCTTAGCAACATAGCTTAAAAAGAATGTCAGACACAAAGATTTACTTCAAAAAATCTGTTTCTGAAACACGTTTGTTTGATTGTTTTGTTGTTATTGAACCCATTCTTCAGTCTTCTTCACAGTCTCCTCCACATTGACATTTCCCATGTTATTATATCAGGCTACCTGCATTTTAAACAATTTTCAGCTAAAAGCTCACTTTCAGACATCAGTTAGTGTTTGAAATAACTTCCTTGTGATCAGCTGGTGAAATGGTGAGGTCGTGTGAGGTTGTTCTGTGGAGGCATGTTAAGGACGGGTTTTAGGGAAATGCTGCAGGGCTACTGCACAGCACGTTGATAGCCCTGACTCGTACTGGCCCGACAGTGGAAAAGCAGCTATTGAAGAATAGGTTCAACAACAAAACAATCAAACGTGTTTCTGAAATACACTGCTCAAAAAAAAATTAAGGGAG
This sequence comes from Hypophthalmichthys nobilis, assembly GCA_037950665.1. Lineage (NCBI taxonomy): Eukaryota > Metazoa > Chordata > Actinopteri > Cypriniformes > Xenocyprididae > Hypophthalmichthys > Hypophthalmichthys nobilis. The sequence goes on along the minus strand of CM075475.1, from coordinate 5,894,397 downwards.
GGAACACGCAATCATCACAGTATAATTAAACTTAAAAATTAAACACTGTCAATTAAACTTCAGGGACATCAATCTGTCCAATTAGGAGCTATAAGGGATTGTGAATCAGTTTCACCTGCTTTGGTGCAAATAAAAGTGACAACAGGTGCATGATATGCCTGGCCTCTTTTTGGCTAGAGTGTGTAGGCAGTTTTTCGATGGCGAAGGCACTGATGCCATTGACTGGCCCTCACATTCCGCAGACCTGAATCCAATTGAAAACCTCTTGGACATTATGTATTGGAGCATCCAAAGGTCTGATCCAGGTCTGGGAGGAGATCCCCCAGGACACCATCCATCATCTAATCAGGAGCATGCCCAGATGTTGTCATGAGTGCATAGAGGAACGTGGGTAGTGCCATACACACTACTATAGGGCTCTACGATTATGACAAAAATAATTGTTCATTATTCCCTTGAAATTGTAATTGTAATTATTAATTACGATTATCATAGTTTTCTCTGAATTATGTTTTGAATAGCTTTACACATTTGTTTTAAGCAGCTGCATGCCATATTTTTATATGAAAATAAGCAAGCTGAAAACACTCTTCCTGAATTTTTTTTTTTCTATAGCGTTAAGTAAATTGTATTGTATTAAGTATTGTCCTCTCCTAACAAACCATACATCAATGGAAAGCTTATTTATTCAGCTTTCAGATGAAAGTTGGCCCAAATTTACCCTTATGACTGGTTTTGTGGTCCAGGGTCACATATTATAAAGTCATATTATAAAGTCTATTTAAGAATACTTTTCCATCAACAGGTTAAAATGTACAACACTGTGTGTGTGGTGCGTCAAAAAGTCATCCGCACTCTGATGTAAACAAGCCCTACACGGATGAGCAGCACTGAGGAATGAGTGAAGGAGATGTGCTGAATGAAAATGCACATTCACTCTGACAGCAGATGGTGCTGATGGAAGAGCAGAAATGCAGCCGTAACCCCATAAACAAAGCAGCTGCTACTTTCTGTTTCTGAACAGTATTTAAAGGGTTAGTTCACCCAAAAATGAAAATAATGTCATTTATTACTCACCCTCATGCCGTTCCACACCCATAAGACCTTTGTTCATCTTCGGAACACAAATTAAGATATTTTTGTTGAAATCCGATGGCTCAGTGAGGCCTCCATAGCCAGCAATGACATTTCCTCTCTCAAGATCCATTAATGTACTAAAAACATATTTAAATCAGTTCCTGTGAGTACAGTGGTTCAATATTAATATTATAAAGCAACGATAATATTTTTGGTGTGCCAAAAAAACCCCCCAAAATAATGATTTATATAGTGATGGCCGATTTCAAAACACTGCTTCATAAAGCTTCGGAGCATTATGAATCAGCGTGTCGAATCAGCGGTTTGGAGCGCCAAAGTCACGTGATTTCAGCGGTTTGACACGCGATCCGAATCATGATTCGATACCATAACCACAACGCTCCACAGCTTCCTGAAGCAGTGTTTTGAAATCGGCCATCACTAAATAAGTCGTTATTTTGTTTTTTTGGCGCACCAAAAATATTCTTGTCTCTTTATAATATTAATATTGAACCACTGTACTCACATGAACTGATTTAAATATGTTTTTAGTACATTGCTGGCTATGGAGGCCTCACTGAGCCATCAGATTTCAACAAAAATATCTTAATTTGTGTTCTGAAGATTAACGAAGGTCTTACGGCTGTGGAACGCCATGAGGGTGAGTAATAAATTTCAGAATTTTCATTTTTGGGTGAACTAACCCTTTAAAAGTTTTAAACAGACATTCAAATTTTTGTATTCGCAGTGGTGTTCATCACAAGACTAAATACTTAAATACTTAGACTATTTATTTTCAAACTTAAAGGCCCACTGAAGTGCCTTGACATGTGCAGCATTATCAAAGACTTTATATATAGAAAGATAGTGCACTTGTATTATTATGAATGGGAGACAGTGCAATGCGGAATAAGTCCCACCTTGTGAATAAGAGCCAATCGCCGATTGGTAAATTCATCGCATCACTGCAGCTGCTGTTAGAAGCTCTGGTTCCTATGGAGATGCACACTTAGGACTGTGCATGCACAATAGCTTGATCAAGCGTTGATGCCATTTTTTTGTCATAATTTGAGCTTTTAGAAACAAAATTTATGAGATGGCTGTTGTCAGGTTTCATTGGTGATTTCAAATGTGAAATTTAATCGAAAGCTTGGCGAACAGCTTTGGAGAATTTGATGCTGCACTTGCATGCCCGAGAGGCATTTCAAAGAAAGCCGCTGAGTGAAATTACTTGTCTTGAAGAGACTTTGGCATTATTCGATATGTTGACGTAATTTCCACTGAAACAGGAAGACAGTTGTTTTTACAAAATAAAACCGGAAACCGAGGCAGACAGAGGGTAACGCGGGTATTACGCCATTGACAGGCGACTCCTCACACGTCCCGGAGCCTTGGTTAAAATTGCAATTTTCTCAAGATTTACAAATAGTTGGAAACATTTGGGATATTGTAAGTACTCAAGTGAACAAAATATATCACTGGCCTAGTGGTTTTTGGATATTTTACTGCAAAAATATTACATATTGCACCTTTAAATTTTCAACATTTAATGATACATTATTAAAATCAAAACCTGAGCTAACATGAACAAACAATGATCAGTTGTATTTTTTTTTAACTAACGCTATCAAACAATAACTTCTGTAACAAATATAGCTATTGCTCATTATTATTAATGTTAGTTAATGAATTAACTGACGTTAACTAATGAGACCATTTTGTAAAGTGTTACCTGTTGTTCTTTATAATTCTTTTGCACTTTAATCTATTTGAAACATTTGCTTACTTTTTACATTTTTTTGTGTATTGTTTTATTGTATTTAAATGTTCAGTTCTTTTTATTATAAGAAAGTTTTAAACCTGTTTTAGTATGACATCACTTTTTTGCAACTTATTTCAATATTGTGATAATATTATTTCAAAACTGTGATAAAAGCTTCAGCAATTATCGCAACATGATGATACGGTCACATGCCTAGTGCCCAATACTGTTCCTGTAGATCCTGCAGAGTTCAGTGCCAACTCTGCTCCAACACACCTCTGTGATTATTAAGTGCTCTTAAAGGTACAATATGTAACATTTTCTGTCTGCTAGAGGTCGCTAGAGGTCGCTAGAGGCCTATTCAAAACAAAGGCGTAGCTTGATGACACCAAGTTTGAGTGCGGAATCTTGGGACATGTGGTCTTCACCTCACAGCCGGTAGAAAACAATCGGGATAGGACTCAGGCAGAAATCATGTTCATGGATGCGATTATTAACATTACTGTAGTATGAAGCAGAGCAGGACCAAGAGTTGTGGGAGCTGAACGAGGCCTGCTTCTGCTTTTCCGGTCATGAGTATGAGGTAACGCAGCTCTGTTTATCATATTAGATACATTTGAGTGTGTTGAAAATGATGTTACTCTGTGCGTTCGCTCGGCGGCTGCTGTGAAACACTTGTTTGAGACACACTGCAGTAAGCTAGATCGATTTTAGAATATCATATTAAATGCTGGATGGCTTGTGTTAATAAATGGCATACAATTAATTTTAAAACGTATTGTAAAAATAAAGCTGCATCTGATTATGCTATGTTAGCTACTTCACAAAATAGTGTTTTTCTCTGAGGCATGGTAGCTTACTCACAAAAAATCAAGAAAATTAGATTTAAACAATAAGACTAAACGTGTTGCTATATAACAATAATTCATTTTCTGTCTATAAATATATCAAAACAGTTGCTTTCTTGTCTATTAAAAACATGTAAATATTAAAGCGTCTTTGGTGTTTCCATGGTTTCTACAAAATAAAACCAGAAACTGATGGTAATGCGGGTATGACACAATTGACAGGCGACTCCTCACACGTCCCGGAGCCTTGGTTAAAATTGCAATTTTCTCAAGATTTACAAATAGCTGGAAACATTTGGGATATTGTAAGTACTCAAGTGAACAAAATATATAACACTGGCCTAGTGGTTTTTCGATGTTTTACTGCAAAATTCTTACATATTGCATCTTTAATTATAGAGATCTTAATTAGCTGGTACAGGGGTGTTTTATCAGCGCTGGAGCTGAACTTTGCAGGAAGGTAGGTCTCCAGGAACAGGAGTGGCACCCCTGCCATACACCGTACAAAGATTTTATCTCATCTAAACATAAAGCTTCTGCAAAGGAAAACCGTTCCTAGCAAGCAAGTTCAAACAAGATAAACATTTAAGGGAAAATGTACAGTCATATTACTTAATACATGGCTTTACACCACACACACAAAAAAAAATATTACGGGTCAGGGACATGAAATATTGATTCAAGATGAAACTTTTAAAATATAATGTTTATTATCTAATTCATGGCATTGTACAAAACATTACAACAATATTACAGCACTGTTAATACTCTCGGGTCCGCGGTGTTATACAAGAGACATGAAAAGAAGTGCCATTCTCAGATAGCCCGAATTAGTGGTCGCATTACAGCATTATAGACCTCAGAATGTTGTGACTGACCTCAGAATCAGGTATTCCAGAGAGATAGTAAGTTAATATTAACCTACTAAATAGTAAACTGTAACACTTTACATTAAGGTTCCCTTTGTAAAGGGTTTATAGAGGTGTTTGTTAATGAGTAATAATTTATTTACCAATGCATTATAGGTCGTTGATAAGCAGTTAAAACTGCATGAATAAAAAGGGTGACTTTAATGTAATACCTGCCAAAACGTGAGCCATTTTTAACTCCCATCTTATAAATGCGTAACGAATGTATTTATTCACACATATTTTACTCAGAACCAGATTTTGTGGTTATTTCATGATGCAGCAAAAATATACTGTTATGGTGAGACTGAAGGATGATTTATTTATGGTTTTCTCAACAATATCTCATGACTTATGTCACTTTTCTCACTGTTGCTCATCAGACTTTACTCTGTGCATTACCCATGAAAAAGGTCATGATGCCTATTCAGAAAAATATATAAAAACTGATTTAATGTTTTTCAAGATAAAATGATCAAACTTTATTTTGGGAAAAAACAAAAACAAAAAAAAAACATACGAGCACAACCATTACTTGATGAGATATTAATAATGAAAAATGTAGGCTAATTACCTTATTAGTTACCTGTGAACCCTAATGAAGGGTGAACCATTTATTCATGAGTTATAAATGTTAGTAACCTGTGAAAATGAACCTTAATGTAAAGTGGAGACACGTGAATCATGTATTTATTTATAACTTTTATAAATCATGAATAAATGGTTCACAGGACTTCACTTTACATTAAGGTTCACTTTGTGTATGTATGTGTGTGTGTGTGTGCGTTCTTGTATACATGGTTTATGAGGATGGTTTAAAAAACATTAACGTGTTTTTTTTTTTTTTTTTTTTTTTTTTTAAAAATACAGACAGTTTTCTGTGATGGGGTAGTGTAGGGGGATAAAATATACAGTTTGTACAGTATAAAAACCATTACGTCTATTGGGAGTCCCCGTAAACCACATATACAAGTGTGTCAAGTCACCTTTATTTATATAGCGCTTTTTACAATGCAGATTGTATCAAAGCAGCTTTACAGTGATAACTGGTATATAATTTTGGCTGCACAGCAGTTCTTAAAGAAAATGGTGTCAATGCAGGCTGATGCAAAGCACTGTTGAATATCAAATGTCAAGTCAAATGTCAAGTGTCCCCAACTAAGCAAGCCAAAGGCGACAGCGGCAAGGAACCCAAACTCCAACAGGTGACATAAGGTGGCAAATAGGTTTTAAAATGGAGAAAAAAAACCTTGGGAGAAACCAGGCTTAGTCGGGGGGCCAGTTCTCCTCTGGCGAACAGTGCTTTGTTACGATTCAGGTAGCTATCATAAGTCCAATGGGATCGCAACAGTCAAAGTATTTATTCCAGTTCAGTCCAGTTGAGGATCATATTCATCACACCGGTATGGACGGTTTGTTGAGGAGCTGTGCCACTGGCTGTCGTGTCGACGAGGCCTTCACAATGGATGATCTAGTTGACTCAGTCTCTGCTGATACTTCAGGGTTGTGTTGTGGTCATGTCAAGGCGCAGGTCCTCGATCTCACCTGGATACGGCCCAGATCCGGTTGACTACGGTAAACCTCGGGATAAACAGAGAGACTAATATTAGCGTAGATGCCATTCTTCTTCTGATGTAACGAGTACATCTGGTGTCATAGGAAGTGTGTTCCCGGTTCCGGCTGACCTAATATATGCAGCCTAATAATCCTTTAATGGATTTGAAAATATAAATTGATAATGTGTTATGTGTATGCCAGGTTAAAGAGATGCGTTTTTAGTCTAGATTTAAACTGACAGAGTGTGTCTGCTTCCTGAACAATGCTAGAAAGATTGTTCCAGAGTTTAGGTGCCAGATAGGAGAAGGATCTACCACCTGCGGTTGATTTTGATATTCTAGGTATTATCAGCTGGCCTGAATTCTGAGATCGCAATAGATGTGAAGGACTATAATGCATTAAGAGCTCGCTCAGGTACTGGGAGCTAAACCATTTAGTGCTTTGTAAGTAATTAGCAAGATTTTAAAATCTATACTGATGTTTAACAGGAAGCCAATGCAGTGTTGACAGAACTGGGCTAATATGGTCATACTTCCTAGTTCTAGTAAGAACTCTAGCTGCTGCATTTTGGACAAACTGTAGTTTATTTATCAGGCGAGCGGAACAACCACCCAGTAGAGCGTTACAGTAATCTAGCCTTGAGGTCATGAACGCATGAACTAACTGTTCTGCATTTTTCATTGAGAGCATATGTCGTAGTTTAGATATATTTTTAAGATGGAAGAATGCGGTTTTACAGATGCTAGAAACATGGCCTTCAAATGAAAGATTGGTATCAAAGAGCACACCCAGGTTCCTAACTGACGACGAAGACTTAACAGAGCAGCCATCAAGTGTTAGACAGTATTCTAGGTTATTACGTGAAGAAGTTTTTGGTCGAAAAATTAGAATCTGTTTTTTTTAAATTTAGAAGTAGGAAATTACTGGTCATCCAATTTTTTTTATATCAGCTATGCATTCCGTTAATTTTGTGAATTGGTAAGTTTCGTCAGGGCGCGAAGAAATATAGAGCTGAGTATCATCAGTGTAACAGTGAAAACTAACGCCATGCTTCCTAATGATATCTCCCAAGGGTAGCATGTACAGAGTGAAAAGCAACGGTCCTAGTACTGAGCCTTGCGGTACTCCATATTGAACTTGTGATCAATATGATCGATATCTCTTTGTTTACTACTACAAATTGATAACGGTCAGATAAGTATGATTTGAACCATGACAATGCAATTCCACTAATGCCAACATAATTTTCGAGTCTATTTAAAAGAATGTTGTGATCGATAGTGTCAAATGCAGCACTAAGATCCAGTAACACTAATAGAGAGATACAACCACGATCTGATGATAAGAGCAAATCATTAGTAACTCTAATGAGAGCAGTCTCAGTACTATGGTACGGTCTAAATCCTGACTGGAAATCTTCACAGATACCATTTCTTTCTAAAAGGAACGTAGTTGTGATGATACTGCCTTTTCTAGTATTTTTGACAGAAAAGTGAGATTTGAGATCGGCCTGTAATTGACTAATTCTCTAGGATCAAGTTGTGGTTTTTTAATAAGAGGTTTAATAATAGCCAGCTTAAAACTTTTTGGTATGTATCCTAGTGATAAAGACGAATTAACGATATTAAGAAGAGGATCTATGACCTCTGGAAGCATCTCTTTCAATAGCTTAGTCGGTATAGGGTCTAACATACATGTTGTTGATTTTGATGATTTAAGTTTAGACAATTCTTCCTCTCCTAAAGCAGTAAATGAATTGAATTTTTCCTCAGGGACACTACAATGCACTCTCTGACACGATACTGTAGTAGACGGTTGCATGGTTATAATTTTCTCTCTAATATTGTCAATCTTGCAAGTAAAGAAGTTCATAAAGTCATTACTGCTGTGCTCTTTGGAAACATCAGAAGTTGAAGCTTTATTTCTTGTTAATTTAGCCACTGTATCAAATAAATACCTAGGGTTGTGCTTATTTTCTTCTAAAAGATTTGAAAAATAGGCAGATCTAGCAGTTTTTAAGGCCTTTCTGTACTCAATCGAATGATCCACGAAATCTCTCTCCACAAAATGCGAAAGACTTCTAGTTTTGTTTTCTTCCAGCTGCACTCCATTTTTCTGGCTGCTCCCTTTAGGGCCCGAGTGTACTCACTGTACCACGGCATTGGATTAATTTCCTTTTTTAAGCGCAAAGGAGTAACATCCACAGTCCTGCAGAGTTTAGTTCCAACCATTTCCAACACACATACCTGTAGTTTTCAAATAATCCTGAAGGACTTGATGAGCTGGATCAGGTCTTTGACCCCTGTCATACAGTGTCATGTCGTGCTATTTGTCAGTGTTTGATTTTGCAAAAGGACACATTTCTGTTTAGCCAAGGGGAACAGAGATGCCTTGTACTTGTTACATATACAAGTACAAGTGTGTGTGTGTGTGTGTATTTGAGCCCCTGTCTCTTAGGAACACTTCCCTGCAAGAAAGTTAAACGCATTTGAAGAGTCATTTACCAAACTCCTACAGTTTAAAAACCCAGTTCATTTATAGTGTATTCGCACCATCTGAGCAGTGCATATGTAAACTATTAAAATGTTCTTTTAATTATTTTTTGTTATTTGTTATGTGGTGTACATAGAAATTCAGGGTCATAAGTTGTATGTTTACTTTTATTTAATTATCTTTTATATGTGTGTATGTGAGACTTGCCTCTTGAATGGTATGGTCCAGGGGGAAGTCAAGCCTATAAAATGGCTCCAGTATTTGCGGTAACTAGTGCATTATTTGTTTATTGCATTATTTGTTGTGGGACTTTTACCATATGGCACCAATAAATCACCTTCAAACCTTACCCAGCGGTTTCCCTCGTCTCTTCCGGCCTCCATCCGCTGGTGCAATTGTAACACACGAAGGAAGGGGTCAACAAGCGTGTGATTCGTTTTGGGTTTTTTATTCAGCCAGCATCACTTGCGCAATTTTTACAGACTCGATTACAGCTAGCGCTTGGCACCGCACGTTATGCTCGACCGTTAAGCAGTGCAAAACAACAAATGATGCAATCTTAATCTGGGATTGTGATAAATTTTATTCCTAGAAATCATGGATAATGCAATCGTAACGAATCTTATATCACTCTGGTGAACAATATCAGCTATAGAAATCATGCAGCAGGGGTGCAAAACTCAATTCCTGGAGGGAAATCCACAGTCCTGCAGAGTTTAGTTCCAACCAGCTCCAACATGCATACCTGTAGTTTTCAAATAAGCCTGAAGGACTTGATGAGCTGGATCAGGTTTTTCACCCCTGTCATACAGTGTTGTGTCATGCTATTTGTCGGTGTTTGATTTTGTAAAAGGACACATTTCTGTTTAGTCAAGGGGAACAGAGATGCCTTGTACTTGTGTGAACAGTGCAGATAACTTGAGATGGAGCAAATGGAGCCCATCAGTGTTTGCAGACTATTGCTGGACAGTGACAAGAGATGCTCCATTTAATGAATACAAGAGACAAACCAAGAAGCGCAGAGACTGAACTATGTACATAATAGTTTTTTTTTTTTTTTAATAATAAATTTGAATTATATAACCCTATTGCTGACTTACATAAACAGGACAGGTGACAAGTACTATACGGTAACACTTTAGTATAGGGAACACATATAAACTAGTAACTATGACTTTTCCCTTAATAAACGCCTAATTTACTGCTTATTAATAGTTAGTAAGTTAGTTGTTAAGTTTATGTATTGGGTAGGATTAAGAATGAAGAATATGGTCATGCAGAATAGGGCATTAATATGTGCTTAATAAGTACTTATGAATAGCCAATATTCTAGTAATATGCATGCTAATAAGCAACTAGTTAAAAGACCCTAAAATAAAGTGTTACCCGTAATACATATATGTAAAATGTAAAAACTTAAATATCTTGCAAACAGTAGCCAATCAGTTGTTTTAATTGTCATATTTGAATTAATCACATCAAAATACATAATAAATAACACATTTTTATCTCTAAAGCTGATGACTTCTAAAAAAAAAAAATTGTAGACCAGTGTTTCTGGGTATTGTTTCACATGTGAATTTACATGTTTCACATGGGAATTTACATGATTCAGACAAAAGCACACGTTTCCCATGTGCAAAACACATTTCACATGTGATCCACGTTTCATATTTATAATATGTTTTCACATGTTAAATTTCACATGTGCAAAATCACATGTACATTTAGTCACGTGACCACGTGTTTTTGCACATGTGAAATTCATGTGTTTTTTTTTTTTTTTTTGTAAGGGTAATTTTAACATTTACTTATAGATATTTATTATCAAAAGTTGTATCTGTTCATATTATTTAATGGACCTGAGCTAACATGAACTAACAATGGGCAATTTTATTTTTTTAGATTTATAAATACTGTAACAAATGCATTGTTAGTTAATGCATTATCTAACGTTAACAAATGGGACCTTAAAGTCCTAAAATGGGCTTAATTTATTTGTGCAAAATATAATTTCTTATATCTTTCTCATTTAGGGTTGGCATTCTTAAAATGAGTGAGCTTGACCCTTCCAGCTGTATTTTGGTGTGTCACCAGATGATGGCGATCTCCACCAGGTAACGGTCGATGGCTGTCCAACTCAATCACACTGATCAGGCAAGAGTAGATATAAATAATGTATAGCCTATGTATATCCTATAATATTTCACAGTATCATAACTTTGAAACATCTTTAATACACTGGCATCATGAGGGCAAATTAGTACAGTAGTTTTATTTTAATGAGTGACCAAATGTATTCCACTTTTTTAAAGAACAGTCAAAATATACAAATCTGAAAACAATGAATGCTGTTTACAGATGTGAAAATTCAAAATACAAGAAGCTCAGAGATACACTTTCTAATAAGAATTATGACTTATTTATACCTTTTTTTTTTTTTTACTTTAAAGTCTAGTTTGCATGAATTTCACAGCAAGTTTGGTTTCTAACAGACATGGCATGGAAGACATTTAGTAAATGTGTCAAGCCTGCTTGCACTTCAAATGACGAGTGTATATTGCACAAAGGCTTGAAAAAAATGATTTATACAAAACCTTTTTTTGGACAAAGGTGGAATTGTTGACTCAAATAAAGCCTTTTGCAATGGTAAAGATTATAACCAAATATTTGTTAGACATGTTGCTATGTGTGCCATGATTCAATGTGTGAACAGTCATGATATGTTTCAAATCAACGAGTACTGAATTCAATACATGTCTGAATGAATTAGTTCATCCGAGATCATGATACATGTGTCCCTGCCTGATCTCTGAAGGAACATAAGGAATTATGCTCTAGCCCTTTTCAAATAGACATTCTATTAAAATTTGGAAAATCTCTAAAATCCCTCTAGATTATTGTCTGACCTTAAAAGTATGCTGCTTCATTGGGATAGAGACCAGAATCCTTGCACTGTTAGACTATTTAATGATCAAACCGATTCCCATTAGGTGACAAGGCATAATTAGAAATAATGAGAGAGATCCTTGGCACTATTTTTGGCTTAATAAATTACCCTAGTGGAAGTATTCAGTCAGATTAGTTAGATGTCGAACTCTTAAATATTTACATGTTAATAATGCAACAATAGAGTGATACATCTTACAATGCAATGCAGTTCTATACAGTCTTGCTAGCTATACATAGTATATGAGTCGAGTAAAAAAAAAAATACTCAAAGCATATTTTTTATAGTGCACTACTTACACTATATTTGATTTTCTCTCCATGGAAAAAGTTAAATGAAAATAATAATAATAATAATAATAATAATAAACAAAATAGTAACTACTAAATATTTTCTTGTAATGGTTAAAATTTGACTTTTAGATGGAAAATACTGCATGATGGCCAAAAATGGATAAATTCTTCCAAATTTAGGAACCTAAGCCTATTTGAAACTAAGAGATCATATTTGCTGGGTTTCCTCTTACTCTCTTTGTGTACACCATGTGTTCTGTGGCACACAGTTTATAGGTTGCTTAGTAGTGACCCTTGTTTTTTCAGACCCTTGGTTTGCAGGTCTTCATTTAGCAGTGCGTTTTGAGTTTCTTTTGGATCATTCACTATTTGTGCCTTGTTCTGTTTGCTGTCAGTGAATTCAACATCATCCAAACCACCCACTTTTTTCAAGCACAGAACATTCTGGAAACTTTTCTTGAAGTTCTCTGACAAGAAAGCGTATAATATCGGGTTCGCACAGCTATTGGCGTATCCTAGCACCACGACAAAGGCAAACATGCTCCTTAAAAAAGGTGTAGTGCTAATGGTGCCTGTAACTGATGTCACGTTGAAGATGTAGAAAGGCAACCAGCAGAACACGAAGACGGCAACCACAATGGACACCATACGAGTCACCTTCTTTTCAGAATGCCTCCGTTTGCTAGAGCTCACCCTGATCCCTGAAGACTTGACCTTGATGATAATGAACAAATAGCACAGACATATGACTATTAGAGGTACAAAGAAACCCAGGAAGAAGGTGTAGAACATGAAGGCGGTGTAGTAGGCCTCCTGCGGCTCTGGCCACACAATAGTGCAGTAGCAGCCATCAGGGTTGGTGATCAGTCCACTGTAGATTATAATTGGGAGGTTGACAATGAGCGACACGACCCACACGGCCAGGTTGATGGTCTTTGCGACATGGGGCCTCCTCCATTTGGTTGACTTTATGGGGTGCACCACAGCGAGGTATCGATCAATGCTCATCACCATCAGACAGAAAATACTGGTGAACTGATTTAGAGAGTCTACAGTCATGACCACGCGGCACAGAGCTGCCCCAAACGGCCAGTGCACCACTGCTAACTGGATAGCGATGAAGGGCAAACTTAGCATGAACAGAACATCTGCTACTGCCAGGTTCAGGATGTAGATATTCGTCACTGTCTTCATCTTGGCATAACGCAGGATGACATAGATGACCAGAGCATTTCCACAAAGACCAATAGTACATACCAGAAAATACATGAAGGTGATGACGAATGTGCTAGTTCTGGTCAACCTCTTGTCAGTCTCATTTCTCAGGCCTTCTTCGGATATGTTGCCGAACAAAATACCATCATACATGGGGAATCCAGACTGATTACTGGGGAAGTTACTGGGTGAGAATGAAATCGTCCAGGAATCCATTATATTTTTCCTCTCAGAATCCCAGTTCCATTATGTGTGACATCCTGCCTAAAGAAAACAGTATCATGGTAAATGAGTTATATACAGTGTGTCTGTGTATGTGTGTGTGTGTGTGTATATATATATATATATATATATATATATATATATATATATATATATATATAATATTGTTATCAGTGATAATCCTAATGCAAACAACACATGATGTCTTTGTTCCAAAACCAAGGGTACTGCCTTGTTGTTGACAGCCTACATAGGCAGCTGCTTCACTGTCTAAAAAACATCGTCATCCTAACTGAAATGGAACCTCATACAGTAAGGGATTTTCACACTGCACTTAACTCCAGGTTTTCGTTGTTCTAAACACTGCTTTTAACCCTGGGTAAAGGAACGTTTACACTTGTAATTTAGAAGCAGGGTTAGCACCATTTTTTTTTGTTTTACCCTGGGTTATGAAACCCTGCTCCGGAGCAGGGTTAGCACTGTTTTTGCGCTGTTAACCCCGTATTGCGGTGCCAAACTTGTATAGTGTGAAATGATGTGGTGTTACAATGTTACAGCTAGACTCTTGGCAACAACCAATCACGTACTCATAACGGCTTTTCACACTTGAAATAGTTAACTCTGGATCATTCTAAACCCCGGGTAAACAGAATCCTGGGTTATCTTGCTTCACATTTCACACTGCTCATAATTTACCTGGGGTTAACAATTAATCCTGGGTATTTATAAGCTGACGTTTCACATTGTACATTCCTAAACCCTGGATTAACATTCTTATTTGCATATTTGCAGTGTCAATGTCATTGATTGTATAAAAGCAGCACGTGACCTCTTTACATAGCTCTAGCATTGAGCATATTGCCGACTGAACTATGGAGTTTATACTGAATGGACATTTCGGACTATAAAGGTAAGAATGAAACGCTGTCTTTTTCACACAAATTGTCATGTTTTCTGTCAGCATTTGACATTTTACGAGCGTGAAACATTCCTTTACCCGCGGTTTAAAGCAGTGTTTAGAACGACGAAACCCGGGGTTAACCGAAGTGTGAAAAGCCCTACATTTACCTGCTTTGGACAGTCAATTTGGACTTATGACCTGTAATGTTGCCTGAATCATAATTATGCACTGTTCGCTGTTGGCCAGAGTGAACCGAATGAATCAATACTGAATTTACTTAAGCTGGACAAAATTATTCACCAGTTATAACTGTAAAGCTGCTTTGACACAATCTGCATTGTAAAAAGTGCTATATAAATAAAGGTGACTTGACTTGACAATTTGAGTGAAAGACAACGTTTCATTCTTACCTTTTATACCTTTTATATAGTCCGAAATATCCATTCAGTATAAACTCAATAGTACAATAGTACTTATCCTTTCAATGACATTGACACTGCAAATATAAAAATAAGAACGTTAACCCAGAGTTTAAGAATGTACAGTGTGAAACGTCAGTTTATGAATACCCAGGATTAATTGTTAACCCCAGGTAAATTATGAGCAGTGTGAAACGTGAAGCAAGATAATTCAGGATTCCGTTTACCCGGGGATTAGAATGACCCAGGGTTAACTATTTCAAGTGTGAAAAGCCCTTAAAAGTGACAGATTTGGATCATTATCACAATATCCACACAGCAAAATGCTTACACAATATAAATTAAGTCAACCATTTAAAATGTGTAAAATTAGCAAACACCATTACAAAAACCCACAGACTGACATAAAAAGCAAAGAGTCAAAGTGGCCAACTAAATGAAACACTGATCACCATAATAGTGACCAAATATTTTCAATAAAATCAACATCTAAACCTCTGTTAATTATTGTGTTTCTCTTTGCTTCAATGATTCTGCTTGTTATCATCGGGTGTCTTCAATGTTGGCAATAAAAAATAAAGAGTTCTTAATTCATCTTTGACGTCTGTCTGTTATTCAGATATTTTTCTTTAAATTTTACCTAAATTTTACACGTTTTAAATGGTTGACATCTAAGGAATTCATTTGATTAATTCTGACTCAATTCTATTTGTTGAATTTAATTAATAATATTGCTTGTAATCTGTTGCCAACATTTTATCACTGTAAAAAGTAATACGCTATATCTAAAGGTTACTGAGTGAGTACAAGGTATACAAGAGTATGATGGTACTACTGATTTAATTTTTTACATTTTTAATTATAACAACAACAGCTAAAATTCCAAGCACGTTACTGTACCTTGAAGCTGGTATAATGCTGTATAATTCCGTTCTTAGATCTTGGATTGGAAGTGTGAACGATCAATGCTTCCAGTCAAACTACTTTTTATGTGGCTCTGTACAGCAAGCAGTGCGCACTGTCCAGTGATTGACCTGGGAGAGCAATGTCCTTTATGTCATAATCATCCCTGGTGGACAAACAGGCTGAAAAGCTAAGCAATCAATGTCCCTGTCAGATCTACACCCACCTAAAACTTTCATTCTTTCAGGGCATGTGTATGGAAGCTTGTTTCCGCCACTGAAAAAAAAAAAAAAAAAGCTAATTGCTTTATCTCACAATTCTGAATTTATAACACACAATTGCAAAATTATTTAAGCTGAAAGGTGATTATTCCATCTAGACACGAAGGTAGCAGTTTTATGAAGTTAATAAAACCATTTTCTATTTTGCTAACCTCATGTTTTTATTTATTTATCTATATAAAACCCATGTTAATAATCACTGACAAAATCTGTGATTGAAGCTCATGTCTGCATACCATAATACAACTTAAATCACTCAATATAACACTTTCGTTTCATGGTTAATTCATGCATAGTGGGCATCAAAATAAGAAAATTATGTGGAAAATACTCCGAAACTGAAAATGCTGTTCTATATTAATATCAATTAGTTGACATGGATCTTTCCTCAAATACTTTTTAATACAGACATAAGTATGAATGATCAAATTTTTTTGATGGACAAATTAAATATACATTTTTTTAAAAATGTATGTTTAGAATGGTTCATTCTTACCTTCATGTTGAAGTGCATTGGGATCCTGCTCATGGTTTTATGGATTTGCACATGTGGAGAACATTTGAATCGCAATAACCCTTACAAAACATCCAAACACACAATCTGATCTGATCCAATCTGAACTAAAACTGACACTGAAAAGATGTGAACCTTTTACGAGACAAGCCTCTCAGAGAGAGGGAGAGAGAAAGGGAGACAGAGAGAAAGAGAGAGAGAGGGACTATGTATGTGTGTATTGAAGAGAGTAGTGTATACTACAGTGTCTGATAAAGATAATGTATGACTGGTTCTTCATCACTGATGTGTTTGTGCATGATTAAATTGTCTACTCAGTGTGTTCTTCTCAAGAAAGATTGGTTAGTGTGAAGCACTACTAAAAACCTGGGTGTTCATGAATCAATGGTAAAATATGTTCTTTGTTGAGACAAAAGTTGAACTTTTTGGTAAAAATGCATAACACTTTGCTCAGGAAAAAGGGCAGTTCACACCAAAGCCACTTCCCAACTGTGAAGGATGGTGGAATGAGCATCATGGTTTACACCTGGTATTAAGATGTTTTGGTCGATCCGATTACAAATGAACGACACTAAATACAGGTGTAAACGGGGTCTAAAACATTTTGAGCTTGTCCACTTTCAACCACTTGCAGAGGTAGTCGAAAATGCATTAGACTGGATTGCTTTCGTAGTAGAAACGAATGTGTTCAAACAGCTGCTAAAGCCCGCCTTCTCTCCGCCTCCTGACCTAATGCGTAAACATTATGAGAAGCAAACTAGCCAGATGGAATTTAAACTTTGTCAGCTGAAGACCCAAGTTTGGTTTGAAGATGAAAAATGTACCAAGCATAATGTTCTCTCACCATTCCTGATTTCTAACAGACACTCACAGCGTTCGGCGTGGTCTTGCGGCTTTTTAGAGCGGAAATGAAAGCTGCTGCTTTCTGTATGTTTTTCTGTTGTCTCTGGGTGTGTAAATTGCACAAGCTTATATTGTCCATTAGATTGAAAGATTCCACCCTATTAGACCCTCCCCTTAAAGAAATCAGGACAGAAGTGGTTGAAAGTGGACAAATGAGACGGATTAAAACACCAGGTGTAAACGGGTGTAAATGTCTCCCTCGTCTACTTGTGATCCGATTGACCAAAATGCATCGAAATCCCAGGTGTAAACAGGGCCATAGTTTACTGCTGCTTTGCTGCCTCAGGATTTGGACACTTGTCGATTACAAGAACAATGAATTTAAATGTGTATGATATTTTTTTTGGCTGGAAACTTCAACAAGTCAATGACCCAAAGCACACAAGTAATTCAACTAAAGAATAGTTGGAAAAAGAAGAAAATGTGTTTTCCTGAGTCCTGATCTTAAGTTAGTTCGGATGCTCTGGTAAACCAATAGGGCGGTGCTATCAAGGCAGCCCAGAAATATTGATGATCTGAAACAAATTTGCATTTCCCTCCTTCTCAGGACAGATTAAAAGGCTTTTCTCTGAGACAGAGAATTGTTCCAGTTTCTGGGTTGTTGCAGTTTCCCGTTCTGGTTCCGGGCTCCAGTTCCTGTTCCAGTCCCGGTTCAAGGTTCTGGTCCCAAGATGTGCTAAGCTAAGTCGAACTCTACAGAGTTGTGAAGTTGCTCTGCCAAGACTCTGAGAAACAAGAGAGAAACAAGAAAGTTCTGCAAGAAGTGAATTTGGGAAGTTCGAAAACTGCAACGGAGACAATGACGACAAGCTTAGCCCCCATCTTCAAAATATCCTCTCATCAGAGAACCTCCAGATCTGCGTGTTCCAGACTGCCTGGATCTGCACTGAGTTCAGAATCTGAAGATCTTTCCGTCTGCGTGTTCCAGAGAATAAGGATCATCTGCACAGACATCAGAACCTTCAACTTCAAGGCTGCTTCTTCTCCGTGTTCTAGGAAAAGGACCTTCTCTGTGCTTCAGGAGTTCAACGTTCACAAGTACTTTGTGTTCAAGGCTGTGAAACTGATTCCAACTCCTTTCTTGGCATTAGTGTATATTGTCAGTATATGATTATCTAATTGCATTAGATTTTGCATAGCTGACATCAGTTAATAACAATCGGTTTATTTGTGAATTCAGAATAAGGTTTACCTTATTTCTTCTAGAGAAACTACAGTTTATATTTCCATAAGATTAACTTGTAACTGCCATAGTAACATCCAACTCATTCACTTGCACTTATCAATCTTTTTGCACTTTATCCATTCGGTAGTTGTTAGTTACTCTTGTCTATCCTTTTGTTAATAAAATCCTTTTATTACACTTGTGTCTTCCTTGTGTTGATAATACGGTTAGAGGATCTACAAATTAACGATGTCTCACAAATCCTTCAAATTGGTTAGATGACGAACTTCCTCCAATTTATATAATTGTAATTCGGTCAACAATCTTCCATGATTGTTCTTTATTGTCAAGGTGAGACTCCTTGGCTGGTGCCCCGAAATATTGGAAGGAATCATCTGATGGTCTCACACTCACCTTAGGTGATGTGTGACCTAAAACTCAATATTAATGTTAATACAAAATATTAATATTAATATTTAAGATGATAAATAACAAAATTTGCGGTGCCCTCATGTGAGGCTAGTCCAAAATCACTACAGTAGCTAATTTGAGTGTAGGGTGAATGACATTTTTGCCAACATAGTGAATCGGTCATTAGATTTTTCGACTTTCCAAACCCCTTTAGTGCCTAGCGACAAATCTAGCTACTACTTAGAAAAACCTTTTCTAGATTCCTAGATTACTGTCCCACATCCAAGAGGTCTTATGTGGCTTTTTAAAATACAGTATATGAGCACAGAAAAACTAGAGAAAAAACTATGCAGAATGCAAATACAACAATGACATAATGGATATGGTAACTTAATGTGCTGTGTCATCTAGTAACATTTAGCGACTCTTTGAGCAGGCTTCAGTTTGCGACAGTGGTGACCAGCTTTTTATACCATTCATTCATTAACCATTTTACATCAATAACAAAGCTTAAGGAATAAGTCACATTTGAGCTTCTGTGCTGCGGTTTTTATTTCTGTCCAACTGCGACTTCTCTGAATAACTGGGACCAGCTTATGTACAACATTCCTTTTAAGAGCCACAGCAGGATTTGTTAGATTACATCATGCAGCACTAGGAGGATTACATCAAACCAGTCAGCAGTGCATAATTTACTGATATGATGTAGTGTGAGTGAAAAAAAAAAAAAAAAAAAAAATTGCTGTGTGTAAATAAAATGAAATGAATAATAAAAAACAAATAAAAATCTTAATCATTTAAATTTTTCAAATATTAAAATAAGGCTGTGTGGACATAAAAACAGTTAATAGGATGATAAGAGTATTTTGTTGTATTCCAGTGGAAACAAAGTGATTTTCAGAAAATTATGATAATTCAATTCAATTCACATTTTTTTGTATAGCGCTTTTCACAATACATATCATTTCAAAGCAGCTTTACAGAAAATGCATGACAACATTACAATTAAAGAGTGATCTGTTATCAGAGTTGACTGTGTCCAAATTGTGTAATTTCAGAAATGTGCTCATTGAAGTAATGAAAACATGTTAACAATGATTAGGATATACAGCAAAATTTTGGAATGGTGCATCCATAATCAACATTAAAGAGTAAAATCAAATAATACATGAGCAAACAGTTTAATTTGACATTTATTATAATGTGGGGTGGTTTGCGATTTTTGCAACATTTTGTATTAAAATTTGTGGCAACAAACAAATTCAAGGGTTACTTTCTCCAGTTGCAGATATCACTGAATACTTAACAATAGCAAAATTAAATTTCTTACTGAAATTAATTTTTCCTCTCAGTTTTTAGTGTTTTTGCGGTGTGTTCATTGTCAAACTCAAAAATATGTTTCTTTTTAATTAAAAAATGCCATTTTAGTTAATTTTTTTTTTTTTTTTTATTAGATCAGATAACATTTTAAGCTGTCATATGGTCATGTTACAATGTACCCCTCACATATTGGGGCCACCTATGGGGCATGTTGTCACATTTCAGTTCCATTTTTTTGGGGGTAAATGAAGAAAAAAGTACACTGTATTAATGAAACAAAACCACATACTGTAATTGTACTGAACATGTGTGAAATGAATGTGGGAAAAATAAATACTCTGAACCTAAGTGGATTTACACAAACTGAGAAAGTCAAAAAGTGTTAGTTTGTGCCCCGCTCTACTGATGTATTCAATATAAATGCGAAATTGCATAAATGGGTTACAAATGGATAATATTGTCAGAATACAATGCTTATATGCAGAAAACAACTAATTCTTCTCTTGAAGCATTGTGAATGTCACAATTTTATTTGCTGTTTGCTTCATTTACTGTTTCCATGCTACATTGATATTATGTTATGCAACAGTATATATATGTAATTATTACAATAAAAAACACAGGATTTGTGCCTCTAATGCTTTAAAAGAGTACTGGAGGAACTGGAGTTTAGCCTATTTATGGAAATTGCTATTCCATTCATTATTTACTTATTATTAACCAAAGTCTGGTGCAAATATGCAAAAGATGTGATTCCACAGATGTCTCTTATAATCTTTATTACGGAATTTCTTGTGCCAAAGTGGGAATTAATTAATTATTATTTCTAAAAGTTTCCAAATCTATTCAGTATTTTTCCAAAGAGATCAAGGTTTGGCTGGTTAGCATGATTTTTTCTATCTTTATTGAATTTTCTAAATATTTTGCATTAGCATATGATATAATATAAAGTAATATAATATATTATTATTATCAATATACTAAGAAAAAATATTGTAATATTACATGCATTATTATGCAGTTAAGTAGCCATTACTTGGTTTTGTTGTTGTTGTTGACCAAAAGAGAGAATAGAGTTCTGTAGATGTCTGAAATATTAAAAAAAAAAGAAGAATGCTAAGCTATGCCAGAGAGATTGAAAGGCAAAGTAGATAAAGTGTACTTTGTGCCACACTCCTCTAAATTGTAACCTCAAATCTCCCTAGAGGCAAGGAAAAATCCATAGCAGCTGGCTGGTGTTTGGATCAGCCCTTTATGGACTGTTATCTCTCTTCAAGCAGTTCAATAAACACAAAGCATTTTGTTTGGAGATTGCATGAAAGCTTTACAGGCCTTAGCTATAACTATCCTTTAGGAACAGTCTTGTTCAATTAAAAAAACTACATGAAAGCTATTGTCTCTATTTTCTTCATACACATTCTAATAGTAAACAATTCATAAGTGCATGTCATTGAAACATTTTTTAAACAACATTTTCAGCTTATCCTTTGTTGGAAACAGTAAATACAAGGTATAAAGTTTTAGCCGATGTATAAATGCTTGTATGCATTTTATTAATGTTACATAAGAGTGATTTATGAGCTTTATAAATGTTTGTGAACCTCATTGTAAAGTGACAGCCTGAACCATCATTTGTGTTCTGTCTGTGGGCTCTAACATTAAGTGTTTATTATTCATATTTGTGATTTTTAGTGTAAAGTGTGAACTATGTGAACATTACTTGACATGTTAATATTTGTAGGCTCTTTATTAAGCTGATTTATTATAAGGTATTGCTGATTATAAAGTATAATTTGCAGAACATTTATTAGCATTGCTGTCAATTTAACATGTTAATTAGATTAATTAATTATGGTGAAAAATAACACGTTAAAATTATTAACGCATTTAACACACTTGCCCTGCTCCAAACCTACGTAGGTCATCTGACATTTCATACAGTTGATTGATGACGAATATGATGCAGGGCAACAACTCACTGCGTGATATGTAGTTAGAATGTCCCTAAAATCCAAGATATGGGATAAAATAAAATGCCCCTGTTTAAGTTTTTGTCTCAAATTTGCTTTATATGAGTTAAGCTGTATCACATGAGCAATGAGTGCTGTTTTTTCTGTCCAGAATAGCACGAGTGCAAAAGTGAAACTGATTTTATACAACAGTTCAATACTTAAGAAGTTAATATTGTGTTATTTTAGACACAATATTGTCTGTTTTGCTCAGTTTTGCCAACAAAAATATAAAGACAAAGCAGAACTGTTCGTAATTCATGTTTTGTACGAATGTTTTGTGAACCTGTTGGACTTGAAGTGGCGCTGCACAGACCGATCGGTGTATATGACATTAAAGTACTGCAAAAGCGAATCAAAAGCATACGGAGCTGCCTGCTCTACAATCGCTCTCGTGGCACTTTGATGTCATACACAGATCGGTCTGTGCAGCGCCGCTTCAAGTCGAACAAGCTGGTTCAGTGGACCGTTCATAAAGAGAACCATTTACTTCACTCCTGAATGAATCAGCCGTTTGAATGAATCGAATGAATTAATGAATCATTAAGACATTTACTGCCACCTACTGGAAGTTTTAGTACAGAAGCCTTGAACCGCATGGTGGAAAAAAAAAGAAAAGAAAACTTATGGTGGGGAGGGAAAAAAAGAAGAAGAAAACTGATCTCGTTATTTCAACATAAGTCGTTATATTGAGATATCAAGTCATTATTTTGACATAAGTCGTTATTTCGAGATATTAAGTCATTATTTCGACACAAGTCGTTATTTCGAGATAGTAAGTCATTATTTCGACACAAGTCGTTATTTCGAGATAGTAAGTCATTATTTCGACATAAGTCGTTATTTCGACATCTCATTATTTCTACGCAACTCGTTATTTCAACATAATATCTTATTTCAATGTAATAAGTCGTTATTTCAACATAAGTCGTTATTTCAACATAACTCGTTATTGTATATCAAGTTTAATAAATGACGCACACAATTTAACGTCTTTAGTGGCGCAACAGTAACATATCGGCTCGCAGTTCCAGCATTTACTGCGATCGTCGCGGTTTCGAATCCGCCTTTTGCCGAGCTCGCTCTGCTCTATTTTCCCATCAAATATGACATCAGAAAGGCATTTATTTTCAATAAAAATGAAAATAATGTTCTAAAAGTGGACATAACCTGCCTGACGAGTGTTTAATAATATTAAAAGTATTTATTGGGTAGGGTTAGGGGAAGGTGTTGGCTGGGTTTTTATTCTCCCAATAAGGCACTATAACAAGATGATATGTTGAAATAACAAGATATGTTGAAATAACGAGTTATGTTGAAACAATGACTTAATATCTCGAAATAACAAGCTATTGGCCCAGTTTCACAGACAGGGCTTAGCCTAAGCCAGGATTAGGCCTTAGTTAAATTAGGATATTTAAGTAGCTTTTATAAACATACACTAAAAAAAAACATTACTGGTGTGCATCTTGACACAAAACTATGTCAGTGACATAGTAAGATATGTCAGTACAAGTTTCTTACAGTTAAAACAGCTCAAACATAGTCTAGGATTAGCTTAAGCCTTGTCTGCGAAACCAGGGGATAATGTCATATGAAGTTGTTATTTTGAGAAATTAAGTCGTTATTTCAAAATAATAAGTTGTTATTATCTCGAAATAACGACTTATGTGGAAATAATGAGATAAGTTTTCTTTTCTTTTTTCCTCTCCACCATAAGTTTTCTTTTTTTTTTCCCACCATGTGGTTCAGGGCTTCCGTATTTTAGTTCTTATTTAGAGTTCTTTATATAGAGATTTAATCAAAAAATTATTTCATATTTCCATAGTAATAAAAAAATCACAGGTATAGTTGATCCTAAAATGAAAATTCAGTCATCATTTTACCAAGAGTATGTGTAATAATGTGTAATAATCTATGTTGAATAAAATAAAATATTTCTTGCTGAAGCTACTTTTTGTAATGTCTATTTGATGCGTCACACAATAAAGACTTTAAATTATCTTTTGGGAGTAACTTCTCAGCCAAATTTGATGTGCAATTAATTTGTGATATATTAGATTAATTAATCGCCGCACCATGTAATTAATTAGATTAAAAATTGTAATCGCTTGACAGCTCTAGTTGTACCACATTCAACAATATATACAATCAACAATAAAATTAAGTCACTTCATATACATATTGCACTTTTATACAATACAGATTGTTTCAAAGCTTTACGGTAAAACACAGGAAAATAACAATCAATGATGCAAAATTCAAATATGAGTCAAATTTAATTTTGTCATAAAGCAGCACTAGAGATGAGATCTGTGTGGTTGTTCAGCTCAATGATGATTCAGTTCAGTTCAATAACAGTGTCTGTGCCAAGGATTTGTCGGGTCATCGACAAATCGCTGAGGATGCAGCCCGAATGACATCCTGTTCCACTCAAATAAGCCAAATTGAGTTTTTGTATTTGTCCCCCTCTGTAACAGGGACCTGATTGTACCCACTGGTGGGATCCATGGTAAAAAACCAGTGGGCACCCATCAGTGAGCCTATGTGTCCTCGATGCGAGGTAACAGAAAAGCATCCTTCCTTGTTGTTACGACCCACATTAGGGACCAACATAAAAAGCCATTCAAAAACGTTACAAACAAATCTCAAAGGCCAGGGCAAGAAAAGATCAAATTTATTGGCAGTAAAAGTAACAAAAGCATACAAAACTACAACTCAGAGTTAAACTTTCCTCACTCCCGAGAAAAATAACACACAAAAGAATCTTCCGGGTCAGTTTACTTACCTATGCTTTCCCTCTATTCTAATATAACTAAACAAACAAAACTCACCATCCTGTAAAAAAAAAAAAGGATGTGTGTGTGCTTTCACGACCTCCGATGCTGCTGCCTAATGGGAGTGTTGTCTACAAGGGGTATGTCGTGAAAGATAAGGCCCGTGCACCCAAGGTCCCCCACATATATGGAAAACACAGACTCATTCTCCAACAACAAACCCAGACCACTCTCACCAAGGCGGGAGATGCTAACAAACCTGCCGGGAGGTCAGCGGCCACAGAGTTTGATATCTAACTCCAGGTACCCAATATATGGTATCAACAAACCGTTTGCCACTCGCAATCCCTGGTCCCCAGGGCTTAAAACAAGCTGTAAAACAGCTTTCTGTGACAGTTGTCACCATAGAGCCATGTGTCCACTAAACAAGACATGAGGGCACCCTCCATAAGAACAACGAGCTCTGGACACGACGAGACAAGGCAAGCAAATGAGTCCGGGCTAATCAAGTTGTTTTAGCCAATCCCTTCCAGGTAGTCTTGGGTTCAGTACCCGGTGCGCTCCCAGGTCCGTATGACAGCTTTCACATTACCGATTTTCACCGTGCCCTGTTTCGAAATAAACTGCCAGTGTGAAAGCACCCTGAATCTCTCAAGATCTCAGCAGAGGATAATTAAACAACTCCACAAACAGCAATACCAGCTTCACCTACTACAAACCAGTTTGACTTTATTTCTTTCACATATGTACAAAAGCTCTTATTGAGAATTAACAGAGGTTTAACACTAATTCATGTTTATGTTTTATGGAACATAAGTTTTGTTTTAAGTCAACATTAGTGTTTTCTTTAGTTGAGCTCTTGACCCTTTACTTTCATTTAATTAATTATCTTTCAACAACTGCAATAGTGTTTCATTAAGAACACTTGTGTATTAATTAATGAAGAAAGAAATTGGTAAAGAAGCAAATCAGCTGAAGATGTCTGTTTTCATGGAAGATTTCTGGGAATGTTCTATCAAGCAAATACAGCCATTGTCATAGAAAAATCAATGTAATGTATTAGTACTGGGACCAAAAGAACAGAATATGTTTTTAATGGGAATGGAGCCACACTTAGACATCAACAAACCTCAAAAATGGTGACAATCAACAAACATTCAAATAAACAGATCAACTCTGAACATCACAAAACAACCTACTAAAATATTAAACAAAAAGTCACAACAAAAACAACAGCAAAAATAAAAGGGTAGAATAGCAAGACAGTTCAGCTGCATAATGTATTCATGCATAGCCCCATTAAACTTTTTTTTTTGTTGTCACCATTGTTGAGATTCATATGCTGATTGTTGATGTTTCTGTGTCTAAATGATACAACAGTTTAGAAGTTTTTGCATGCAACTTATTTAATGTTTCAGAATATGTGATTGTCACAACGCTGTTGGGTTTCACACCATAGTATCACACAGATACTACTGGTCAACTGGAAGAGAGACAAAGTGCGTGAATTAACAGCAACACTCATAATCAGTGATTTGACTTCAGATGAGATCAGTGAATCAGGCAAATTCATGATGATATCACTAGTAACGAGCCATCAGCATAATCTCAATTAATCTTTGCTTCTTTTGCCATAACAAATGTTTTAACACATTGACATCATGAACAAACAAATTCTAACATTAAAACACAGGAGCCAAGTGCCCAACCAAAGGGAACACTAATCAGTATAATGGTGACTAAAAACCTAAACTTAAAAAAAAACATCAATATTAAATGTTAACATTTAATTCTCAATAAGAGCTTTTGTGCACATGACAGAAATAGTCAAACAGGTAACATGTGAAGCTAGTAATGCTGTTTGTGGAGTTCATACTCTGCTGAGATCTTGAGAGATTTAGGGCCTCATTTATAAAACATGCTTATAGTGTGCGTACGCTAAAATCCATGCCAATGCTCATATTCATAAAAACGGTCTTTGACATGGAAAAGTGCTTAGCCCCACATCAGACATACATACTTTTCATTGTGGAAGAGAGTCGGAGTACTACAGGTTTTTGGAAATCTAAGCAATTCTTGCCAATCGCCTTTCTCAGGTAAAGGATTTGGAAGCAATTTATCTTCCAGAATCTGTCAGTAAGGTGTGGGAGCTCATTTTAATCCATCTCCTATCCTGAAGTCCGTTTTGCAGATATGGAATAAAAATTATCTTCCAAAACTTCCTGCCAGATTCTGGATAATAAATTCTTCAAAACAAATCTGTTCAGTTTACTTAATTCAATTGTGCAAACTCGTTGCCTTAATTCAATTAAGTAAGTTTTACTTAATTGTATTACGATGATCTTACTTAAATCATTTAAGTTTTGTCAACTTAATTCTATCTGTGATCTGAGGAAGTACTCCCAGAGTGCATTATAAAGTAATTGCTTTGTTTTACTGTTTGTAGCTTTATTTTACTATTTTATTTGCTGTCGTGTCTCAGTATTACCCTAACAATGACAGCAAATAAAACTGTAATGGTCTTATTAATTAAAAAAAACTTAACTGTTACCATGTTTTTTGCATGCTGAATGTCTGTGTGTGACTCAAGCAAGGTTGCAAGGTACTGGCTCAACTAGAGAGGAATCAACCCCCTTAAAAGTTTGATGTTTCACAATAGTATGGTGTTTATGATATATATGTTAGTGATATGATCTAATAAACCAAAATTCTAATAAAACAAAGTCTAAATTAGTTATTTGTTTAGTGCCAAATTATGTCACTTTTTAAAAGCGATCTATTTAATACATCTCTTCCTTTGAAACTACAAATAACTGTAATTTCCTGTTTGAAAATCAATTGGAATCAACTGGAAGAGAGTTATAATAATATAAGTGAAGTTCCAAGTGCACAACCAAAGGAAATGCTAATCACTAAAATGGTGAGAAGAAATTTTAGGAAATCAACATGAATTTATGGTCAGTTTACGTGACGTTATCCCAAACGTTTTAGTTGTATTGATAATTTAACATTCAAGATCACTTTAAGAAAATGAGGGTCAGCGCATGCTGAGGCGCACAGTGCACAGAAGTCGCCAACTTTTGCAGAGTCAATAGCTACAGACCTCCAAACTTCCTGTGGCCTTCAGATTAGCTCAAGAACAGTGCGTAGAGAGCTTCATGGAATGGGTTTCCATGGCCGAGCAGCTGCATCCAAGCCTTACATCACAAAGTGCAATGCAAAGCGTCGGATGCAGTGGTGTAAAGCACGCCGTCACTGGACACTAGAGCAGTGGAGACGTGTTCTCTGGAGTGACGAATCACGCTTCTCTGTCTGGCAACCCGATGGACGAGTCTGAGTTTGGCGGTTGCCAGGAGAAAGGTACTTGCCTGACTGCATTGTGCCAAGTGTAAAGTTTGGTGGAGGGGGATTATGGTGTGGGGTTGTTTTTCAGGGGTTGGGCTTGGCCCCTTAGTTCCAGTGAAAGGAACTCTTAATGCTTCAGCATACCAAGACTTTTTGGACAATTTCATGCTCCCAACTTTGTGGGAACAGTTTGGGGATGGCCCCTTCCTGTTCCAACATGACTGTGTACCAGTGCACCAGTGCACAAATCAAGGTCTATAAAGACATGGATGAGTGAGTTTGGTGTGGAGGAACCTGACTGGTCTGCACAGAGTCCTGACCTCAACCCGATAGAACACCTTTGGGATGAATTAGAGCGGAGACTGTGAGCCAGGCCTTCTCGCCAACATCACTGCCTGACCTCACAAATGCGCTTCTAGAAGAATGGTCAAAAATTCCCATAAACACACTCCTAAACCTTGTGGAAAGCCTTCCCAGAAGAGTTGAAGCTGTTATAGCTGCAAAGGGTGGGCCAACTCCATATTAAACCCTACTGATTAAGAATAGGATGTCATTAAAGTTCATGTGCATGTAAAGACAGGCGTCCCAAAACTTTTGGCAATATAGTGTGTATATACATATATATATATATATATATATATATATATATATATATATATATATATATATATATATATATATTAATGCACAAGTTCTGAGCCAGTGGTACAGTCTGCTGGTGGTGACTTTATTAAAAAAAAAAAAAAGGGTGGGGAAAGTGTTAGGATATACAGTTCAAAATATATTTCAAGTTTAAAAATTAATACCTAAAAAGGAACCTAGTACTATACATAATTGCAAAAATAATATTGAAATGGTCAACTATAAGTATGATGTTAAGTTCACTTAAAGAAAACTTACAAGTATACTTGCAGTATAAAGCTACTAAACTAGTAGTTTACTAAGAGTATACTTCAGAGTGTACATAAGTGTGTGACACACCCTGACGAAGGCTCATTAGCTGCAACACATAGGTGTGCAGTACTTGTCACCTGTTTTTAAAATTCTAAAGCCATGGTGAAATAAAAGCTTTTTATATTTTTTCAATAATATTCGAGTGCCTTGGATTGTTATTAATTTTTATGAGCTGAATCATCCCTTACATCCAAAGAGCACTGAGATAAGGAACTCACACCCCATGCAGCACATTTTTTTTGCATTCCTTGTTTTTATACTTTAAAGTGTACTTTCATAAGCTAGTAATGTGCTACAAGTGGTTAACTACTGTAGTAAACTATCAGTATACCTATAAATTCACTTGTAGTATAGTTGCAGTACAAATGAAAAACATAGTTGTAAACTAGTTATGTACTCGAAGTTTAATTACTGTTACACTTAACGTATACTTAAAAGTACTTTTACGCATAAAAAAGTGGGCCAATTTAGTCCCAAGTAGTATTGAAATACTATACTTACATGTATACTACTAGTACACTGATATTAGCATACTTACTACATAAAGTATGCTTGAAATATACTTGAAATTTACTTAAGTATACATAATAAAATGAATTTGAAGTACTTATTTTTTGTGAGGGCTGCTGTACAAAATATTCACAGATGACATGCTGCTGTTGGCGTGGTTTTGAGGTCAGTGATGGTGCATTTATAGCTGTCATAATGCCCAATATGATTTCAGACAGTCCATTAAGTGACTGCTGCAGGTTCTTTGATTTTTCCTCTGATTGATGTGGTTATGTAATATCTATGTCATATCTGATAATACCACTATGGTCACTACAGTGATTCCCTCATTAGTACACAAAAACAGTATGCCACAGATCTAATCAGTTTTATTTTTCCACAATTGTATTTTTCTACGTTGTACAATGTTTTTCTATATCACTTATTTTTTCCCCTAAAGGTTACTTATAAGATATTTGAATCAATTGATCCATCTGATTTCTAAAGAGGCATGTACAGTACACCTTTGAATAGCCTTAATGTGCTTAATAAAGAGATAGACAGGAAAAAATTACAAAAACTCTCTTCAAAACTAGAAAAACTAAAAAGAACTGGTCTGCTGGTCCTACAGATAATTTTCTTCTTTTGTAACGGCACATAACAACTGAAAATAGTGCATTACCGCCATCTAGTGTTAATTCATTTTTGGTTGAGTGTTGAATGTGGTATACCTCTATTTCTCCCTTGTCCTGATCCAACTACTCTTCTGCTCCTACATCTATTCCTCTCCCTCACCCAGACCTTTTTTCTCTCTCTGCTCCTCTGTGTTGTTCTTCATCCACACTGAACAAATCAGATTCAAAGAGTCCTATTTTACTGTATGTTCATGTAATGAAAATAACTTCAACACCTGACTATGCCTCCAACTGAGATTGGAATCTGGTATTTCTCAATATTTCAGTGATCTGCTAATTAAAAATGCTTATCAATTGTTTCAGTATTTGTTTGATATGTTTTTTCAATACTTTTCAGCTGCTGTTGTTGCAAAAGTATAGGTTTTATACTATATTTAAAGATTGGAACATTCGGCCTTCATTTCTGACTTGCTGTGTTTAAGCATTTGCTAATAAGATGAGAAAGATCCATGATTTTGGTATAGGGTAATAATAGTATGGGGTGTTAATTGACTGCATTTTGTGTGGAAATGACATGAATTGTGTTAATGGCATGGCCACAAAAGATGGATGTGCTAAATCTGTTTAGAGTTTTGAAAATGTGACTACAGATAGGACAAAAGTATGTTAGCAATTGAAAAAACTGTAATGTCTCCCATAAGAA
This sequence comes from Hypophthalmichthys nobilis, assembly GCA_037950665.1. Lineage (NCBI taxonomy): Eukaryota > Metazoa > Chordata > Actinopteri > Cypriniformes > Xenocyprididae > Hypophthalmichthys > Hypophthalmichthys nobilis. The sequence continues at coordinate 5,863,343 of CM075475.1, read as the reverse complement.
ATAAAGAAAGCAGCCAAGCGCCCTCTTGAGGAAGACTACTTAAAAGGTGCTTTAAAGGTTTGCTGCCCAATGGATCTTCCTTAAAGGCAGAAAAGCCATTTTTGACCTCCCATACAGTGTGATAGAATGCTCCAGATGTCTTAGCAACTGTGGAAAAATGTTTTTTATTTAGTTTTGGCCTAAAAAGCATAATTATTTTAGTATACAAGTATACTAGAAATAACAATGACAAAGTAGAAAAATTAAACTTGGTCTTTGTCAGGAAGACTGGGGCCTGTTGCATGAACTGCTTAGATGTATAGGAAGTCTGTTATCTCTTTATATAATCTGTTACTTCTGTATACTAGTGAGTACTAATTCTGTATATAACTCTATAAAAATGTGTTAACACTGTACAGAACAGTGAAATATAACTGTCTCTGTGTTTTCATTGTTGTTTTAGCTCTAGTGAATACAATGAAGCCAATAAAGCAAGAAATACTGGCGTGGCAGCAAATACCGAGCTTCGGCAGCAAGTAGTGGAGCTTTCAGCAAAGTAACAGCTCAACATATTCGTTGTATAATTTATATATTAATAAATGCATTGTATAGATTAGATGTTAAATGTGTGGTTTCCATATTTTTATTCTTAAAGTGTATTTTGAGCACTGTTTTGGATAGTCCACCTGAATTTCATTGTATGTATACATGCAATGACAATAAAAGAAAATCTAAATTGTATATTGCATTTGTATTGAATTTGATGCAATATTTGTTATATTTCTTTATTCAGATGATCTGATACATAAAATAGCTAAACAGAGAATATTAAAAAATAATACACTGACAGAATCACGAAAAAGAAAAGAAAACAAGATTAATCACGTGCATCATTTTTAGGTATGTTCACAAACATGTGGAACCTTCTTTTTTTGACTATTGTAGTTAATGGGTGAGATTAATTAAACGTGTTTAACGACGTTAAGGATTTGACCACCACCAACGCATCTGCCTGATTTGATCCTAATGCAATTTTTTCATAGCTATAATTTCAATATTTTAATGTGCTAGGCACTGGATTTTGAACCATGGTAAAGATATTTGTAGCCAGATTTCACGATTCCTTAATTCATTTGGAGTGCTCAATTTCGCCAAAATATTAAATAAAAAGTAAAATTATAATTAGACCGTTTTCTAAGGCTTCATGATATATTAAACAATTTAAAAGATGATAATATAGCATAACATAGTGCTATCATATATAAACCTACGCTAACATAGGAGAATACTTGTATCTAAATGTTCACCATGGTTTCAAAATAAAAGTTTAAACCCTCTCTCTGACTCTGCATGTTTTGATAACATGTTCTTGTTGAAGAAATTACAGTGACTGCAGCATTTATATCATAAAGATGTGGACAAACATTGAAGATTAAGTGGAAATTTGAATTAAATGTTGTTTGGCCAATATTAAAAAAGGATTTGATCATGCTGTAAAAGCAATAGCAAGTGTAACAACAACAATCAGCCGCTGGCGCCCTCTGCAGACATTTGATACGCAAGTTGATTGTTTACATTATATATTTCAGAATCAGAATCAGAAAGAGCTTTATTGCCAGGTATGTTTACACATACTAGGAATTTGTTTTAGTGACAGAAGCTCCACAGTGCAACAGAGTGACAGCGACAAGACAAGACACAGATAATAAAAAGAATAAGAATAATATACAAATATACAAGATAGAAAAAGTGCAAAAAGAGCAAAAAACAATATATAATATAGACAATTTGTATGTACAGTTATGAGTGCAAATTTGAAATATAAATAAGTATGTGTTTTAAGTAAATAATGTATAATGGTGTTGTGTGTTCCGTGTTTGTCAAGTGTTCATGAGATGGATTGCCTGAGGGAAGAAACTGTTCCTGTGTCTGGTCGTTCTGGTGCTCAGAGCTCTGTAGCGTCGACCAGATGGCAACAGTTCAAAGAGGGAGTGTGCTGGATGTGAGGGGTCCAGAGTGATTTTCTTTGCCCTTTTTCTCACTCTGGATAAGTACAGTTCTTGGAGAGTGGGGAGGGTTGTACCAATGATTCGCTCAGCAGACCGGACTACCCTCTTTAGTCTTCTGAGGTCAGATTTGGTAGCTGAGCTGAACCAGACAGACATTTTGACAGTGTTGTTAAAAAAAAACCATAAAATAACTTGCTCTTGTTACTTTCGTTGAAACATTTATTACTGCCTCATTGTTATTATATAGCCTATGTATTTTAACTCATTTTAAAGACTGTTGTTTGCTTAGGTCTATTTTTATAACAAAAAAAAAAAAGGTATTGAGTTTGTGGAGGGAGGGTGGAGGGGGTTGGGGGGCACAACAATACAGTTCTGCTTAGGGCACCCATTTAGCCAGCAGCGATATCAAACGTTCTATCACGTCGCAATCCCTCACGCAGCATCCATTAGGATGGCCGAGATGGCCGCATTCCAGCCGCGGGTGCGCCGATGGGGTTAGTTTTATCGATTTAAAATGCAAGTACATCAAACACATCGAATTCACGTCTTTTGACATTGTAGGTTTTGCATATGCCAAGTACGTTACAACAGAGCAAATAGAAAGGTTGCCCATCTCGCTCAATGACAGCAAATTGGTTCTTCCATAATGCGTAGGCAGATCTAGTCTGCCAAGACCAAGCATATGACCCATTTCTGATACTCAAAACGAATGGGCCAGGCACACATAGCTAGCATACACACGGTTCTTATGGCTCTTTGGAGTAGCAGTACATATGTTTTGGCAGTAGATCTGCTGGGGGGGTGAGGGCCTTCTGCATGATGGGGGATTTTCTGACATACAGTACACTTGGCTTCTATTGTTCAAATATCATGTCACCTGCTCTGTTGGGGTGTAATTCATGTACGCTATATTGTATAACAGCAGCATGTCTTACTTGCTCACAGCAGCGTGTCGTGTATGTATTGGCAGTAGCAAGTCCCGTACTTGCTCTGCAGCAGCAATAATCAACAGCATCAACAGCAATAAAGCAGCAGCAGATGTATTCCGCCAAGACCAAACATATCAACATTGTCAATTGTCATACCCATTACACTGCCAAACACTCCGAGAGTTGTCATGACAGAAATATAATTGAAACTGAAGGGGAATAGGGTAAACGTACCTATTAAGCTTAAGTACCCATTAAACACACTACCATCTTTGATCTCAGATTATAAAAAAAATAAATAAATAATAATGTAATGTTTAGAGTTTTGCATATTATAACCTGGAACCTGCATGTGGAAAATAATTACAGTTAGATCCAAAAGATAGTTTTAGCAACATAGCTACAGAACACACAGCTTCAGTGTGACATCAATAAGTATAATTTCATAGATATTGTCAATAATAGTTGTTCATAATAAATATGTATAAACCTAATACATGACCTAGATTATTTATTTAGCAAAATTTTGTCCTTTAAATTTAATGTATTTATTAATTAAAAATTGTTGCTGCTCCAGTTAAGCTCAGTGTGCTCCCTTTAAGATCATCCACATTAAATGTCTATGTAAATACTTCATAAACAGACTTTAAATATTAACTGATGTTTGTCACTTTAAGTTGATCTTTATAAAATGATTAATAACTTATTTTCACAGCCTTAAAGGGTTAGTTCACCCCCCCAAAAAATTACCCCATGATTTACTCACCATCAAGCTATCCTAGGTGTATATGACTTTCATCTTTCAGACGAATACAATCAGAGTTATATTAAATAATGTCCTGGCTCTTCCAAGCTTTATAATGACAGTAAATAGAGGATGAGATTTTGAAGCCCAAAAAAGTACAACCACCTATCATAAAAGATACCCACACGGCTCTAGGGGGTTAATAAAGGCCTTCTGAAGCGAAGTGATGCATTTGTGTAAGAAAAATAATATCCATATTTAAAACTTTAAAAACTAAAATAACTAGCTTCCGACGTGCAGCCGTACACATTGATTTACGGTAAAAGAGTGAACTCTGACTTGACGCATGACGTCTGACTTTTAACATAATTTCTTGTACTGAAACCAATATCCTGTGCACTAAAAATGTCTCAATGTAGATTTTGGTGAGCTTAATAGGTACGTATGTACACATTAACTGAGGAACAAGACACAGGAAAATAACTTTTTTATATTTACTCTAAACAGCCCTTTGAGCTGTTAGGCATGGACCTATTGGCAAACTGTCATTGGTGGATGATGGTAATCAATATATTTGTCATCATAGATTACCTCACAAAGTGGCCCCAAGCATACCCTTTGAGGTCTAAAACTGCCAAAGAGGTCACAGAATGTTTAATTAAACCTGTGCATCAGTTCAAAGCTCTTAAGAGGGTCCTAACTGACCAGGGCAAAGAGTTTGTGAATTAGGTAAGTTTTATGTAAACATGCCATGCCAATAAAACATGCATTTTTATTCACTATACCAACAATTAAAATGTGCTTATGCCAGTAAATGTTAACAAGTTTCTTTTACAATCCTAGCTGTGCAGAACTCTTAATATCAAGCGCTCCTTGTGTGCACCCTGTCATCCACAAACGAATGGGCTTGTGGAAAGGACGAATGCCACAATACAAAGGTGCCTTTATATGCTGAATTATGATAATGCATTTATATTTGGCAGATTTCTTAGGCCAAAATGTTCCCAAGCAAACATTGCATTCTAAGTATAAATTCTATTAATTTATGCATTCCCTGACAGTTATCTCTACTGCAATGCTCTACTGTCTGTGTAACAAGGGGATGAAAAAAGGTAGATGAAAATGAGTATCTAAATGCAGGGTGTGATAGTTTTATTAAAACAAAACCAGAACCAGAAGAAAACCGGGAACACAGGTATACAGCATCAACATATACATGTACATTTAACAACTGACATCAGAACAAAGAAAACACAAGGACTATAATCCAGACAAGGGTTAACTGATGAACAAGGGAAACAATCAACAAAAGAATCACAAAAGGACTACAAAAACAGGCACAGGGATTGGCACTAAGAGGCAAATTTAAAAGTCCACAACACAAGGTAACATATAACAGCCCAAGCTACAAGAACGCTTGTAAAGACAAAATGTTATATATATATATATTATATTATATATTATGTTCAAGCAGAGCCCTTTGAAAGCTTGTTAAGGACCGAGCAAAGGATAGAGACTATGGAATTACTTTTGTGCCAATAAAAATGAAAGTAACTTTTGAAAAACCTAATGAAAATATAAATTGAAACTGAATAAAATGTCTTTGAAACTGAAAAAAACAGTGTTTTGAAATCACCCATGGCTAGATATTGTTGAAAAGTCTTTTTTTTTTCTTTTTTTTCACAAAAAAATATTCATGTCGCTTCATAATATTAAGGTAGAACCACCGTAGTCACATGAACTGTTTTAAATATGTCTTTAGTACCTTTCTGGATCTTGAGAGGTTCGGTGACATTGCTGGCATAGAGGCCTCACTGAGCCATCGGATTTCATCAAAAATATCTTAATTTGTGTTCTGAAAATGAACAAAGGTCTTAGGGGTGTGGAACAACATGAGGGTGAGTAATAAATGACATTATTTTCATTTTTGGCTGAACTAACCCTTTAAAGCATTTATTTTACTTTCCATCTTCAATCACGAGAGAATAATGACGGATACTGTCTGTACCTCTTACTGTGACAAGTACAACTTATCAGTATGTTTTGGGAAAGTTTCCTGATCAGAGCTAGAACTCACCCAACTCAGACCTTAAAGAAGCTGTGTATTTGTGAGTGTGTGTGTGTGTGTCAGTATCCATAGTTACAGGTCCTGACTTTGTTAACAACTGGCATCCAGGTGAGATGAAATTACCATCTTTTAGACAAACTGGAGCCTCGAAATGCCAATACATGACCTTGGTGGGTCACTTTGTGCCTAAGCCAGGGTCCCTGTGTCATTTATTCTGTGACTAAAGTGTCTCAACAGACTTCAGGGATGACTCTCTTCCGCTCTGGAAGAGGTGTGGAAGGCTGTAGATATTGGGGCACATCAGCAGCATTTATCCAGTCTGCTCTGTGCACTTCATGGTGTTGCACACAGATTGTGCAGAACACAACATGCAGCAACCATCTCTCTGGCCAAATCCAAATCACAGTCATTACGTTTCAAAAGGCAACGCCACCTTCCTTTGAGTCTGCCAAATGCAGTTTCAACCATACCTCTGGCCCCACTGATCCTAGCATTGAACATTTCTTGTTGTTCAGTCTTTCTGTATCTGTAAAAGGTTTCACTAGCCATGGCTGAGCAGGATAGGCAGCATCGCTAATAATGTAGTAGCCTGGATTCTCCCCTCCAATAAGTCTAGTGTGTGCAGGGAAAAATGTCTGTGTGTTCATAATGTCCCACAGCTTGGACAGTCTAAGTACACAGGCATCATGGAGTCTTCCTGGTCGGCCAACACAAATATTCCAAAACTGCCCTTTCTGTTCACAACAGCCTGTAGGATAATAGAGTGCCAACCTGTGCGATTCCCTTGGTACGATTATTGGTATAGTGTGAACCGTCAATCGCACCTAACCGTCAATAATTCACCAAATGATTGTGATTTTTATTTATTTATTTTAATTCCAGAATCGATATTAATTCATTTTAAATTCTTTTGCTTATAGACGAGATGGAGGAAAGTTGCCTCTTATTTCAGCAGAGGGCGATGTTGTATTACATGACGTCATCTGTTTTAATAATGAACAGGAGAAAGTGAAAGAGAGTCTATTGTGCATCTGAATGTGTCTGTTCATCTTTCTTTTGGTATGAGATGTCTCATTTTCTAAGTGTTAAAATGAATTGCAACCTAGTCTTAAATTTGTCCTCTGTTTTACTTCATTCACATGAATATGACTTTTCCAAAAGAATAATATATATTATCGATTTGTTTTTGTTATTAGGAAAATTTTTCATTCATCAATCTAAATGGAATAACTCGAAACCCAATTTTGCTCATTTTCAAACAGTCTTTAAAGGTTATTTAGAATCTATAAAGTTTTCAAAAAAATCAAAAAGCCCAAAGAACTGTATCTTTGCTAAATGAATTTAACGTATGTTTGTGATGCCCTTTTTAATTTTGTTCTTTTTTTGTTTTTTATTTTAACTATTGTTTTCATTGTATACTTGAAAAATGTGGAAATGTGTGGAATTGTGTTGCTATTGAATTCTGTAATTTCTAAAGTTTAATAAAAAAAAAAAAAAAAAAAAAAATGAAGAATGGCTGACAGAAAGACAGCTAGAGATATACGACCTGCACCATCACATTTTAAATCCAAAGTATGGAAACACTTCCGATTTTACAAATTACCAGGGAATGAACAGTTAGACATGTCTAAAGCAGTGTGCAAAATCTGTCAAATACGGGTATCCTACTGTGGTAATACAACCAACATGAGTGCGCATCTTGCTGGTGTAAAAATGTTAATTTAATGCATAAATGGGGACAGCGCCATCTGTCTGCTGCGTGATGGCATGTAGCGTGTGAAACAGGGACCGCCCACAGCAGAGATAACGAGACGTGCTGTGGGCGAGTTGCACGTGTTGAGCATGCAGAATTATCAGTTTAAAGTGTTCAAAACACATAAATAACTGCTTTATTGTGGATATATCCAGCATTGAACTTGTTAGGGAACTGCTGATATGTGTTTGGCGTCGAAAGTGCTATTTTGACTTTGTATTACGAGGCCCAATCGTAATTAATTTGTGCATTGTCTGTGTTTTATGTAGAACTGATTTATTCTCCATGAAGTTTTTCCTTATTTCCACATTTTGTATCTCCATTGTACAGGTATGTTGTAAGATATGTTGTTTTAATGTGTTAAATGGATTAATTATTGGTTCGAATTGAATTGCACATTTTTACCACTAGATGGGGATGTTTCCCTTCATATTGAATTTAATCGAATTGTTCAGCATTTAATTTATTTGTGATTAATTCATTGAAAATGTCTATTATAATTGTCAATCTACAAAATTGTACACTTATACAATCAAAACGCTGATTTAAAAAGATTGAAAAGAAAGTACTGTTTTAAATAAACAGAGGCAGAGATAATGTGACATGCGGTGGAACTGATTTATTCTCTATGAAGTTTTCCCTTATTTCCACATTTTGTATCTCCATTGTGCAGCTCCACTTGGCAGAAAGATCGCCCAGACAAGACCGTCACACTTGAGACCATCCAGAGCTAAAGCCAAACAACCTGTAAAAGCAGAAGTACCTGCAAGTCAACAAACTATGATTGAGACATTGAGTCCCAGTGCTTCAGATGAAGCAAAGCGGTCACTAGGTCAACTGCTATTTTTATATGCAAAGACATTCAATTATATGCCGTTGTAGAGAATGCTGGATTCAGAAACATGCTTCACACTTTGGTGCCACGTTACGTCATACCGTCAAGAAAGTTTTTCTCTCAGATACAGTCATGCCTACACTCTACAAAGTTATCAAGTCAGATGTAATAAATTCACTATAAATTCACACTGCGACGCATTGACTTCACGAGCTACGGACTCTTATCACATTACAGTTGACTGGTCTTTGTCCTCTCGCGTCTTTCACACGAGAGCCTTGCACGAAAGCCACACGGGGGCAAATATTGCAGAACTAATTAATAAAGCAGCAACAGGATGGAACATCACTGAGAAAAACCTGTTGTGCTGTTGCTTATGTCTAGCAGTGTTTCTTTACCGCCCCCCACTGGACATTTAACTGTCACTGTCCCATAGGTGGGATGCTTGGCTCTCTTTTTATTTAGTGCCTTTTTTCATATCACATTTTAGTAATCATCATAAATTAGGTATCATTCGAAAGCTTACGAACTCAAGATTCAGACAATGAAAACCATTTTGAAATTGGATGTTGTGTTACCATGGAAATGGTAGTTTAATTTCTTTTAGTGAGCTCCTCCCCTAGTGGGTGATGTCAGGCTTTATATTACAATATTTATTTGGTAGCACTTTACAGTAAGGTTCATTAGTTAAACATTAATGTATTAACTAACATGAACTAACCATGAGCAATACATTTGTTACTGTATTTACTAATCTTCGTTAACGTTAGTTAATGAAAATACAGTTGTTCATTGTTTGTTCATGTTAATTCAGAGTGCATTAACTAATGTTAAAGATATTAATAATGTATTAGTAAATGTTGAAATTAACATTAACAAAGATTAGAAGATGCGATCTCGCATCTTTCTCACCTTTTTCACCCCTGATGTGTTTGCATCCCTGATTTTGGGTGAACCAACCCTTTAAAGCATTCCTAAAATCCTAATATTTTCTTTGAAAAGCATTTTTTGAAAAAACTTACCTTGAAAAGTTTTCAAGTCTTTTTATCTGGCAGTTCTCCATTTTTATATTTGCCTTTTTTGATGGCTCAGATGGAGGCCAGTAGCAGCTCAAAACCTGTCTGTTCATTTAGACAAATACCCAATTACAAACCAGTCAAAAAGTGAAAAGGCTTTCACAAAATTATACACAGTCCATATAGTCTTAGTACTTTATCACAAAACCTAATCAGTAGCAATACTTACATTTCCATCTGCCACAATCCATGTTCGGCAAACAACTGCCACTGTCTTTTTCAAATTCAGCTACAACGTAGGTAGTCATCTAAAAAACATTTATTAGGTTATTAAAAGATAAGGTTACAGATATTTGACAAAGTTGATTTCCTGGAATCAATCCTGAATAGTAATTAATTGGTTTTAGTCATTCTTGATTTCTATAATTTTTTACATATTGACAGAGGTTAGGGTTGCATGATTCCCTAATTTGTCATCCACATTCATAATTTTCATAGGGTTGAACAATGTCCATGATCTGTGTGTAAAATGTAAAGAAACTAGAATCTTGTTTCCTATCCACTTGTTCAGTCATGATGTGCTCTCCTGCTGCCTTTGTCTGAAAGACCTGTCAGTACGCAGCTGTAGACTGTCCACCTGCTGATGTCATATGCCCCAGCCACTGACCTTTCTGAATGCATTTGTCACATCCATAATACCCTGAGAATTGTTTGATTGATTTGACGAAGGCCTTGGCAGGTGCATCACAGATAATGCAGCTAATTTGTCCTGTGATGTGTCTTCCTTGGTACCAAACCATCTTTCTCCAATTTCGTAATTTCCTCGACTGTGTCACATAAAAACTCCAAATCACAGGGCTGTGAATTTCCGCATATGATGGCCACAGGAAATGCATCTCTTGGTTTTAGACTAGTGCTACAAAGAACTGTCCAAAGACAAGTTTTCGAACTTTTAAAAAGAGGGAGGCCTTGGATATTAAGTCTCAACTCTAAGATATGCATCCTTGCAGTTGTTTCAACAGAGTAGTTCTGCATGTGATTTTTGTAAAACATTTTTTCTACTCCAAAGTAGAAATACTCCATTCGTGACTTCTGATGCATTTTTTTTTTTTTTTTTTTTTTATATACAACTTTTGGAGTGTCAAACAATTTTTTTTACAATTTTTACAATTTCAGAAGGCTATCTAAAGCATTATGGGCAATTCCATTTTCTATGTTCCAAGATGTGATGTCCCTGGCTATATTTGAATTTGAATCACCCATCAGAGAATCTTCATCTGAAAATTGTTCCAAAACATCTGAATCTTCAGAGATGTGTTCTGTTTCCAAATTCAGTTTTTCATTTTCATCAGTCTCTATTATTCCATGTTCTTCTGTTTTTACACGTTCTTGTGTTTTTCCATGATTTTCAGCGTATTTGTCATTGGTTTCACCTTCTTTGGCTGCCATTAAAAGTTCTATATTCTCCCTTTTTATCAGTAGTTCACTCCGTCATGTTCTCTCTTCTTACTCTTCCTATCCATGGCTTAAATCAGAAAGAGCATAATCTTAATCGAAAAGAGCATTTCTTAATTTCACTGATTTTTTACTGATATTAGGTTAGGGGTAGGATTAGTGTCGCAGGTATATTTTTGAATAAGTATGTTTTCTGAATTACCAAAAAAACAAACAAACAAACAAAAAACAATAAATGAATTGTGCATTTAAATCTTGTGAGCATTTCCACAGAATGGGGATTATCATCTATACATAACTAACTCTGGAGTTTAGTGTGATTTCTAAATGCAAATGTACTTACTTTTATCAAAAGTGAAGAATGAATGAAGCTGAACTGCTAGAACTGAAGTGGTCCAAGCCACACAGCTGAAAATGAAGAAAATCATAGTCTGAGTATATGCATGTTTTAAAAAAGCAAACCTCATTAAAACACATACATTGAGTGAGTACACATTTTAGTGAGATCATTCTTTTTAAAAATGTATGTATGTAAGTGACCTGCATATACTGACTAATATTTTTATTATGGTTTTGCATTTGAAAATATTTAGATACTATCAAAGACTCGTTTTAGCCAAAACGTAGGTTTTTGAAGTGTCAGTTTTTGTTACCCACAATCTAATTCTGACATCAAAGATCAAAAATGAACAGGAATGCTTGATGAGAATGATTACAAAAGCAATTATTAATAGTTGGACATATTCCTTACATTAACTGTAAAGCCAAGCTTCTGAGCTTTAAAATGACACCAATTTTGTTGTAGTATCAGGCTGCAACATAACAAAATTGAAAAAAGTGAAGGGGGTTTGAATACTTTGAGTGCACTGTATGAATCACCAAGGACCACCATTAATATATAATGTGTTCTTTTTCCCCTGACATCCATAATCATTACTTTTGCCTGTGCTTTGCGGAAAGTTTGCGAGAGCACGGAATAGACGATAAATTACACCTACATTTTACAGTAAATATTTACAATTAGTTACCGTTAGTTTTTGCGATTTACGGTATTACTGTATTTTATGCTATGAATTGTGGGAGCATGATAAACAGTTGCTGTAAATTTTACAGTAAAATAAGATATTGTATATTTTACAACAAAAGCTGATTTCCGGAAATTTGGAAATCAACTTTTGTTGTTCACTTATCAAAAGGGGGAGATCCTACTATATTAGATAATTATAGGCCAATCTCAAAGCTTTGTGTCCTTAATTTTTTGAAAGCGAACAGTCTAATAATCAATTGGGGTTTTGTAAAGAACATAGTACCACAACAGCCGCTCTAACAGTTTTAAATGATATTATGGAATCTGTGGATAAAGGTGATTATTGCACTTCCATTTTATTGATTTATCAAAGGCTTTCGACACAGTGTATCATGAAATATTGCTGCATAGATTTAAGAGCTCAATGTGTACAGGGTGAAGGTAAATGTTCTGGACTATTTGAGATTGTTAAAGGTGTTCCCCAAGGATCTGTTTTGGGGCCCCTTTTATTTACGTCTACATAAATAGTCTTGATTGTGATATTCAGGATGCATATTTTCACTCTGTATTGTGGTGTGCCTTCTAAACAGCAATCCCTGCATAAGCTTCAATTGGCTTTTGATGTCACATTAAAACTTGTTGTGAATGCTGATAAAAACAAACTTATGTTATTTTCAAGCTTGATAAAATAGTAAATAATTTCATTCCTCTCCAGACTCTCCAGGAAATGTGATTATTAGTAAAAGAGTATAAACATCTTGGCATCATTGTTAATGTTATATCTTTTAGCTCTCACTTAACTCGGTTAAAGAAAAAAAAATAAAGCTTGGGTTTTATTTTAGAAACAATTTTTGTCTTTCATTTAATGTATGAAAAGAAATTAGTTTCTGCTACCTTTTTACCAGTACTTGATTACGGTGTAGTGTATCAAGTTGCTTATCATCTTCTCTCTTCTTTGGATGCTGTTTATCATGGCGCTCTAAGATTTATATCAGATTGTAAACCTTCAACTCATCATTGCACTTTGTACAACAGAGTAGCTTGGACTTCTCTGTCTATTAGAAGGAAGATGCACTGGTATCTAATTATTTACAAAACTGTTCTGGGGTTGTTGCCCTCATACCTCGGTTGTCTTATTCAACAGAAAAGTGTTGGGAAATATACCCTTCGGTCTCAAAATTGTTAAACTCTTTCTGTTCCATTTGTCAGAACTGAATTGGGAAAAGGGGCTTTTATGTATGCATCTCCTTTTTTACTGGAATTTACTCCAAATGAAATTGAATTTACAAACTTTGCAATTTGGTTTCAATATCATTGTAGGCTGTTAACGTTTTGTTGCTAGGCTACCTAAAGAAAACATACAAGCTCAGTTTTTCTTTCTTTGTTTTTAAGAATTAACTTTTATGTTTAATCTTAATTTCTGTGCATTTTGTTTGACAGAGGCAGTTTCATTGTTATACTATCACCTGTATTGTTGTTGTAGTGTTGCTGAAGTTCTTTGCATGACTTAAGGTCTTTGTGTTGCAAGACAGTGTTGTAACCGTCGTCGCTGTAATACTAGGCATTAGGCAGTGGAAAGTGATCATTTCGAAATGAAGGGATACCTCACTCTCAAGGTCCTTGTTGGGACCAGCCTTCTCAATATCCCAATAAAACAGTTTGTATGTGCCATCTTTGGAAAGAAGTACATGCACACCTTTCCCTGCCCATGCCTCATGCACAACTAAATAAAATAGTACTATTATACTGTCTAACATTATTAACATCAATATAAACTTGAACATTGATTATTTTGTGCAAATTACTACTCAAAAAAAAAAAAAAAACAAGAGAAAAGAATATCATACTACTTTTTTCAACTGCAGTGTGTGCATGTGTTGCAGCTAGTGAGGTGGCTGCTGAGGAGGCTGGGGATGCTGAGGTTTGGACGGTTGGACTGGTGCTGTTGTAGCCAATGATTTTTTTATTTTTATTTTTTTATTTTATTTCATGTGGGATTTGGTGCAACTCCTCCCTTGCAATTTTTAAGTAATCTACATTAACTTTAAGAACAGCACCATCTTCTCCCAGAAGATCAACACTTTTCTCTTGTAGTGCCATTATAGTGAAAGGGCCAAGGACGTTTGCCTCCAGTTTGCCATCTTTTCTCTACTGGCTTCTTACATTTTGTCTCCACACCTGGTCCCTTAATTCTAAAGCAGGTTTAGGAGCACTGTGCTTCATTCGCCTCCTTGTGCTCTCCTGCTGCTTGGTGACATTGCCATGAACAATATCCTTAATTTGATCAAGGTGCTTTATGTCCTCTGACACAGTTTTCTCAGTCACAACAACCTCAACACTGCTGTCTACCTGTGAACACGTTTTTACATTCTTTCATTCCATGTTTTCAACACTGTATCAATAGACTTAAAATTATATTTAGACATGAATTTACCAACCATGAAGTGTTCTGGCACCTCTGTTGGGTGAGTTGTTATTTGTTTTTTAGTCCGCAACCCAACCATGACCGCTTCTAAGTACTTGTCCCAATTTTCAGAGTTTTTTTGCTACCAGCTTGTTGAGAGCTCTAAAAAAAACAAACAAAAAAAACAAAAAAAAACTGAATTTTAACTGACAATAGAATTCTCCCAAACAGATTTTTTTTTTTTTTTTCATATTTATGGTCCTACTTGCATTTGCTGCTGTAAATACTGTAAGGCTTACGCTGCTATTTTGAACCAATAATTGGAACAAAAAAACAGAACCATCCTGTGCCTGGAGTGTCCCAACAGTCGTCAATCAGCATATTGATAACGCCCTTGCACTAGGCATCAGCATACTGTGATGATGAAGGCCAATGTGACACGTTTAATTCACATGTATACTTTTAAAGGGATTTCTGAAGTATCAGGGCAGTAAATAGTTCTACCCATATTCGCTCAGCCCTACAATACCATATGGTACATATGACAATAATGTACATTAAGTATAGACTGAATTTGTGTTAAATGAACTATTTGCCTTACCTTTGTATCGTACCGTTCATCCTCTGTACCAGTCCATTGGTTTGAGGATGGTAAGGTGAACAAAGGCTCCTTTAAATTCCCGATATGGCACATTCATTCTTGTTTATCTGTTAATATAAAGAACATAATATACCATATATTATCCCAATATTGAAATATGATTAAGAAATTCTTTAAGTGAAGGTGAAGATGTTTGTTATAGGAAACATTTTTTTGTAACTGAAGCATAGATCGAAACACAACTAATATATTTCAGCAACATTTTTTTCAAGTATTTTCAAAAGTACCACATTCACAAACTCTGTGCCTTGATCTGTCAGTATCCTTTTCAGAGCCTCAAACTGATGGAAAAAATTAATTATGCATTCAGCCACCTCAGCTGCTGTCTTGTTACGGAGAGGATAGGCTTGAGTCAGGTAGTCCACCATGACACATATGTACTGATATCAGTTTACCTATCAGGTCCATGCCTATTAGTCTTTCTGTTTATCCTGAGGTTTACCGTAGTCAACCAGATCCGGGCCGTATCCAGGTAAGACCGAGGACCGGCGCCTTGACACGACCACAACGCAGCCCTGAAGTATCAGCAGAGATTGAGTCAACTAGATCATCCACTGTGAAGGCCTCATCGACACGACAGCCAATGGCACGGCTCCTCAACAAACCGTCCATACCGGTGTGATAAATACGATCCTCAACTGGACTGAACTGGAATAAATACTTTGAATGTTGCGATCCTATCGGACATATGATAGCAACCTGAATCGTAACAAAGCACTGTTCGCCAGAGGAGAACTGGCCCCCGACTAAGCCTGGTTTCTCCCAAGGTTTTTTTCTCCATTTTAACACAGAAGTCTATTTGCCACCTGTTTGCCATCTGATGTCACCTGTTGGAGTTTGGGTTCCTTGCCGCTGTTGCCTTTGGCTTGCTTAGTTGGGGACACTTGACATTTGACTTGACATTTGATATTCAACAGTGCTTTGATCTGCTGGCATTGACACTATTCTTTAAGAGCTGCTGTGCAGCCAAAATTATATACCAGTTATCAATGTAAAGCTGCTTTGACACAATCTGCATTGTAAAAAGCGCTATATAAATAAAGGTGACTTGACTTGACCTAGTAGCTCAAACAGATTTCAGAAACAAAATTTCATTACAAAATAAACACATTTCATTCTGGATATAATGTTTGTGAGCATGCTGTTGTTTAAAGAAAATAGTTCGGTTTTAGTCATAACTTTCTTATTTTTTTCACATGCTCTGCTGAGAAGTGTATGTATTTATATCTGTATGTTAGATATGTTTTGTGATAAAACAACAGACAGTTGATTTTGATTATGTGTCAGCAATAGCTACCTTTATTGGGGTATATTCCACCTCCTGTTTAATAATATGACCAGCTGCCTGGCACACTGCACATTCTGACACCTGTTTAAAACATATATACATAAAAAGGTTAACTATCTGCTGGCATTTTTCAAGAACCTTTCTGCTCCCACATATTCCTGCACACTTTACCTTCTGTAGTGTGTGAAACTACAAAATGTCTTTCAAGAACCTGCACAATGTTATTTCAAAACATTGCAAATATTCTGTATTTTCTCACAATCTATCCCTGCTGCAAATTGGGGGTGGGACACCAAAAATAAATAGCTTTGTGTGTGTGGCTCTTTATCACAATCAGTCAATATGGAAAAGAGATTCTTTGCTCAGGGGGCTTTAGAATTTTTTTCAGAAGAGAGACAAGCTTTGGAAGATGAAGATGAGGAGAAATTAATACATAATATACATGCATCAAGTGCAGGAAATACATTTGCAACATAAACTCAGTAAAACTCTCTCCCTCATGTGTTGTATGGACTAGGATGAATATGAGTAGGGCTCATTTATGATTTCCATAAAATACTATATGTAAAAATCGTATTTCCTTTTTGTTCAGCTCATACAAATAAACATCAGTTAGTTAATAAAACACTGTTTCAAGTTCGAAAATGAGTGATCGGAGTAATGAATATTTTCTTGCGTTGCAAGTTTGATTTTAACTTTTATGTTAGTGAACGACAGTGTAACTTTGCCTACTTTAGTTTAATTGGCCAATTTAATCTAATTAGTTGTAGAAACATAGTTTGTGTACCAAACATGTATAATAATCATTGCTTTTGCAACTAATGGCTATCATTAACTTCAAATATTACCTTTACCATTACCCCTTAAGCCATTTTTTTCAAATTGTTGTTTTCTGAGTGACATACAAAAAGTAAAGACTCATAACTCAAACTCTAGCAAGGAGAGTCAAAAGGTATCGTTTGATAGAACACTTTTTAAATTTTTAGAAAATATGCATTTTCATTACATTTGGACATACTTATGCTGAGAAACTGGTGATAAAAGACAAAAAATATATAATGTTTTATTATAATTTTACATATCTCTCTTATTTGACATGCAATAACTTAGGAAGGAAATAAGGTTGGACTTTTTTGGTGATGTTCCCCTACACATGAGCTGCATCTGGATAAAGTTTTGTGGTGATAGCATAAAGTAATCAAAAGTTACAGCATTTGGAACCAATGTTGCCTTTTTGTTTAGCCTTTGACGGCCCCTAATTGTGCATTTTTAAAAATCTGCTGTAAATAATGATGTGCCATTTTCCACAATCGGAGCATGTTTCATGAAGTTACAAGTGAAAACGTGACATAAATGCCACATCCGTATATTATTTACATATGGGTCTTGCGGGGCTTCACGTACAAAAACTCACTCATGTTTAGTCAAAGCCCAATTATGCTTATATTCTACTCCATGAGACCTTTCAAATGACGTGACATGAATATCTGAGCTGTATGATGTTTTTGACATATTGCATAAATGTCAAAAATATTTCATAAATTATGAAAAAAATGTTTTCTATTTATCAGCAAATAACTCAGCACTACTTTGGAGTTAATCAAATTGGGTACACTTCGGGTTTAAATATTATCATTTGTTGATTTGTTAACAGAGTCTATTAAATAATATAAAACGACTGGAAATGACTGCACTTATAGAAGATACACATGCAATGCTAACCTTGTCTGATTTTCTGATATCCATTAATTTATCAATTACAATTTTGACCAAACAGTTCTTTTAAGAACTTCTGTTCTTTCTCTGCCTTCTTACATTTACATTTACATTTATGCATTTGGCAGACGCTTTTATCCAAAGCGACTTACATTGCATTATACTATACATTTGTATCTGAGTATGTGCAATCCCTGGGATCGAACCCACGATCTTGGCATTGTTAGTGCCATGCTCTAACCACTGAGCCTTCTTTCTGTCTTCACCTTTTGTGTACCTGCAATAACTTGTCAGTTATGGTAGGTAAGAAGCCATTACATTTCCAAAATCTTACTAACTTAAGTTAATTTGGTTGGTGAGGTCTGAACACGCTCTGACAACGGAAGTGATCTCTCGCACTCATTGAAGTATAAGCGCGAGAGATCACTTCTGTCATCAGAACGCGTTTTAAGACCTCACCAACCGGATGCGCAAGGCAGTTGGACATAGTGGTGTTTTAGAGGTAAAAAATGATATAAATACTGTTCGGTTTCTCGCACAAACCGACTGTTTCGTGTCTTAGGACATCAATGTGTCGTCACGAGCCGCAGGGTTTAATTTGGATTTGTCTGTGCATGTATATTTTACTCTTATAGACGAAGTTCCCATCAACATGCATTATACGACTGACAGACCACAACGGTTGGAGTTAAAAATGATCATTTGTGTTCTACTGAAGAAACAAAGTCACCTACATCTTGAATGCCCTGGGGTAAGCAGATAAACATCAAATTTTCATTTTTGGGTGAACTATCCCTTTAATGAGTTTTTTTTAATGAAAGTTTTTTTTTTTTTATAGAATCATATTGCCCTTTTTTTTTTTTTGGCAAACAATGGAGGATTATGCCAACATCACTGTTCCACACAATCCGATTCGAAAGGCATTTTATCCTTTCTCTGCTCTGAGGGAATACTCCTATAGCTATTCATGTGTCAGATGTGGCCACAGCACTCCCATTTTGATTGCAGATGGAATATAACCTGCATCTATTACAAAATTATATTTTAACAAGTATTTGAAATATAAACTTAAGTGACATTATTTTCTGTAGCTATAGTTTTGTGTTGTATTAGGCTATTATATTGTGTTGGGCAAATGTATTTTATCTGTTTCAAAAATATATTGTTTTATATCACTTTAAAACCGTAATTAATTAATGTAATTACTTAAAATGTATTTGGATAATACAGAAACTTTTGTTTGACTTAAGTTTAGTCAAGCTAATCAGTGAAGAACAGGGATCCTTCACCTAACAAAGATCGCCGGCTTTTGATAAAAACTGTGACAGTAATTTCTTAATTTCTGTTAGAAATGCACATGAAACATGCAAAAACAAAATGTTATTGATATTTCAAATGAAATAATCACATCTGCTCCAGTTTATTTATCATCACATGCTCTGCTAAATAACATCCAATTTGGCCTTTTAGTCCAAAAATTTACACATTTAGAGAAATAGGCTATTAATTGACTATTAAATAGTCTTTAATGTACCTTTAAGGCCCGTTCAAACCAAGAACGATAAGATATAGTTATAAAAATCGTTCTAAATATAAAAGAATAGTACTGTCCACATCACAGCTATAACGATAACCATATAGAAAAACTGTATCATTGGGATCACTTCCAGAACTATTTTTTTCCAGCTGTGTTGAATGATAAAACACTGACAGCCAATCATTATCCATTATAATTTAAGGGCTTGCCCATAAATGGCAGACGACATTGCGGAGAAGTTAATCGCCCAGGTCCAGAAAAATCCACCACTGTTTGACAAGTCTAACCCCCTTTTCAAGGATACTTTAAAGAAAATAGATATATGGAAAACAATTGGTCATACGCTAGCAATAGTACACTAGTTATACGGTAGCAAACAGCGTAACATAAAATTACCTCAGGTATTCAGTGCAAGTTTCAATAGCATTGTCTTGCTCCCTTTGAAGTTGCAGTATATTTATGTATATATTAGGGGTATAATGGTACACAAAAGTTCACGGTGCGGTGCGGGTCACGGGTTCAGTACAACAGGAAAAAAGAAATCCCCAATGCTAGTTTTTTTTTTTTCTTTTTCTTCATTTATTTTGAACAGACATTTAGTCCCCCCTACTGTTGGTACAGTACAGCCCTAAACATATTTTTTTGTATGGCTGATTAAAAAAAAAAGAAAAAAAAAAAAAAGGTATTTGGTCACAATCAGCTACAAAACTGATAAGCATCTTGTGTTATAAAAGTACAAAATAGAATAATGAATAATGAAAAATAAAACTTGTGCCTTAGGAGGAGTGTTACAATTTGCTCCACTTAAACTACACTATATAGCCAAAAGTATTGGGACACCGCTCCAAATCACTGAATTCAGGTGTTCCAATCACTTCCATGGCCGCAGGTGTATAAAATCAAGCACCTAGGCATGCAGACTGCTTTCTACAAACATTTGTGAAAGAATGGGTCAATCTCAGGAGCTCAGTGAATTCAATCGTGGTACCGTGATAGGTTGCCACTGTGCAATAAGTCCATTCGTGAAATTTCCTCACTACTAAATATTCCACGGTCAACTGTTAGTGGTATCATAAAGTGGAAGCAATTGGGAACAACAGCAACTCAGCCACGATGTGGTAGGCCACGTAAAATCACAGAGCAGGGTCAGCGCATGCTGAGGCGCACAGTGCGCAGAAGTCGCCAACTTTCTGCAGAGTCAATAAGCTACAGACCTCCAAACTTCCTGTGGCCTTCAGATTAGCTCAAGAACAGTGCGAAGAGAGCTTCATGGAATGGGTTTCCATGGCTGAGCAGCTGCATCCAAGCCTTATATCACCAAGTTCAATGCAAAGCGTCGGATGCACTGGTGTAAAGCACACCGCCACTGGACTCTAGAGCAGTGGAGACGTGTTCTCTGGAGTGACGAATCACGCTTCTCTGTCTGGCAATCCAATGGATGAGTCTGGGTTTGGCGGTTGCCAGGAGAATGGTACTTGCCTGACTGCATTGTGCCAAGTGTAAAGTTTGGTGGAGGGGGGATTATGGTGTGGGGTTGTTTTTCAGGAGTTGGGTTCCAGTGAAAGGAACTCTTAATGCTTCAGCATACCAAGACATTTTGGACAATTTCATGCTCCCAAGTTTGTGGGAACAGTTTGGGGATGGCCCCTTCCTGTTCCAACATGACTGCGCACCAGTGCACAAAGCAAGGTCCATAAAGACATGGATGAGCGAGTTTGGTGTGGAGGAACTTGACTGGCCTCAATCTGACAGAACACCTTTGGGATGAATTAGAGCGGAGACTGTGAGCCAGGCCTTCTCGCCAACATTAGTGCCTGACCTCACAAATGCGCTTCTAGAAGAATGGTCAAAAATTCCCATAAACACACTCCTAAACCTTGTGGAAAGCCTTTCCAGACGAGTTGAGGCTGTTATAGCTGCAAAGGATGGGCCAACTCCATATTAAACCCTACTGATTGAGAATGGGATGTCATTAAAGTTCATGTGCACGTAAAGGCAGGGGTCCCAAAACTTTGGCAATATAGTGCATATTGAAACATTCAAAGCTTGAGCCCAACCACCTTCCAAAACAACAGAAAAACATTAAATATGCTTTAAATTTAAACTGTGAACAGTGCCCCATAGGCCATATTTATGTTGGCATGGCAATGGCTCATGTCAAACAAAAAGATTCAATAAATTCCAAAACTGAAATCTCTTATGAAAATACTACAAAAATAATAATAACAAGGAGTGTTTCAATTATTTTTTCCTAGGGCTGATGCAAATATGTCAACATTAGCCATTCTGTATGTTGACTGGATTTGAAAATAACTATTCATTTAATGTTTTTCAAATATATTTTTGCAGGCTTAATATATTATGTTCTTAACTAAGCCCATGAATATGTTCAACTTAGATATTTTTGCTCTTCCATTTTATTAATTGGTGTTATTTGCAGCAGACATGTCTTGTGTGTACAACTTATCACTTACCAAAACCTTAACACCTAACCCTAACAGTTTACTAACTGTTTAGTCTACTAATACTCTAAAGGTGATAATACATGGGGCAAGTTTTGAGCAATGTGGCCAGGCAATTTTGCCAAGCAATGTTGCTTGGGCAATTTCCAATTAAGTCAAGTCAAGTCACCTTTATTTATATAGCGCTTTTTACAATGCAGATTGTGTCAAAGCAGCTTTACAGTGATAACTGGTGAATAATTTTGTCCAGCTTAAGTAAACTCAGTAAACTGCTTCTACAAACATTTGTGAAAGAATGGGTCGCTCTCAGGAGCTTGGTGAATTCAATCGTGGTACCATGATAGGTTGCCACCTGTGCAATAAGTCCATTATTGAGAATGGGCAACAAATTTCTATCTGGATATTTTAGATCAAAATTTGTTGCCCAATCTCAATGGGGAAAGTGCCCGAGCAAAATTGCCTGGCAACATTGCTCAAAAAGTTGCCCCGTGTATCATCACTTTAAAGACAGTTGGTAGAATGTCTAAAGTGGACCATCGAAATAAAGTGTAACTATTATTTCTTTTATGTTGGGAAGACCACAAAGAGGTTAACACCATTTATGATGGTGGCACATTTATTGTAACTGCATGTATGAAATGAAAAGTCAAGTTTAAAATCCGTATGTCCCCTTCCTTACTTTGCTCACACCAGTAAAAGAGTATGTAAGCTTCATCCAGCATGTGCAGATATTGCACACACATTTTTGTCAACTTAAATTTGGATAAATTCTGATATGTAAATGGGAAATCATGTACATACATTTCCATGTCCATTTTGGGCGAACACAACACTTATACATCAGGCCCCACGTCTCTGGACATTGTTACAGATGTTCAACCAGGCATTTCCTATTAGTGCGGTTGCTGATGTAACCTCAACCAGAGCTACATAGTCTGTGTTTGTCCAACCTGGCAAAACTATGTGTCTCAGGAACCACTCTAACTTCCTCCTGTCTACTTTCATTTCCTTTTCTGTTACTGACAAGAGGCTGGAAAAGATGAAGATTAGAACAGTGAGGCCTTGTCCACAGCAATACATTTTCATTTGAAAATCCATCTTTTTCTCTCAGTTTTGGCGTTCCATCTACACTGAGACAGTGTTTTTGTCAAAGACTGAGCTTTTTGAAAACACCTGCGAGGTATTTTTTAAAAATTATATGAATCTGGCCCGTTATAGGGAAAAATAGATGAAATTCACTAAATAACCATCGGGTGTCACTATAACATGCAGCTAAGGCAGTACATAAGACATAATCGGGCTAAAAAAAACAACAAATTGATGATCACATTTTGGTAAGTCATGGAAATGTGTCTGCTTAATTTGCCAGGAGTCCGTTGGGGTGATGAAGGAATATACAGGTGCATCTCAATAAATTAGAATGTTGTGGAAAAGTTCATTTATTTCAGTAATTCAACTCAAATTGTGGAACTCGTGTATTAAATAAATTAATTGCACACAGACTGAAGGACTTTAAGTCTTTGGTTCTTTTAATTGTGACAGTGAATTGAAGACTTGTTGGCAAATCTAAATGAACAAATGACAGAGAATTCCGGGCATTTTTGTCTGATATTGATGCAGAATACGGTGACATACTATGTCACTCTAAGGCCCCGTGTCCGCCAAAGCGTTTTTTCCAGCGGACAGCGTACTTTTCCAATTGTTTTCAATGGGAGCGTCACGTTTTTTTAAATGGCAGGAGCGTAACGAGGCGCTGAGCGTCTTTTTTTTGAGAGTTCTGCGTTTTTTACCGGTCGCCTCGAGTTGAAGAATGTTCAACTTTGAGTAAAACGCTGTGCTCATCACTGTCACTTTTTAGCCAGCCATCCAATCAGAGTGAAGGAGGGGTGGGACAAATACAACACCGACCAACATTCTTGCTGTACAACGACATCAAGCAGTTGGATGTGCAAAATGGATGAGAAATTAATATTGCTGGTCTCCGAACATACATAGCAAGTACTCTACATCGTGTCGACATTTTATACTGAAACAAATTACCTGCAAAATCAGTTGTAAGTAATAGTGGCACGGATATTCCGTATTAGAGCAACAAAGCGTCTCAACTGACAAAAAAAAAAAAAAACATTGAGCTGCTGAGGCACTCTCAAGCGCTCACAGATAGGCGTTTTAAGCAGAGCGCCTAGCGTTTTCAGCTGGCTGAAACACTTTGGTCGACTCACGGCCTAACGTGCGGTGGCTGAGTCACGGCTCTGTTCTACAACGGTTCTATTCCCCAAGGTCTGAATTTGACCAGTTTTTGAAAGAAAAAAACCTGACACTTGATCAACACAATGACCCTGACTGGCTGACAGACCTTGCTTTTTTAGTTGATTTGACCAGTCACTTGAAAGCACTGAATAAAAGCCTGCAGGGCAAGGACCAGCTGATATCGGAAATGTAAAAACAGTAAAAACAGTAATATTGTGAAATATTATTACAATTTAAAACAACTATTTTCTGTTTGAATATATTTTATAAAAGTAATTTATTCCTGTGATGGCAAAGCTGAATTTTCAGCATCATTACTCCAGTCTTCAGTGTCACATGATCCTTCAGAAATCATTCTAATATGCTGATTTGCTGCTCAAGAAACATTTATGATTATTATCAATGTTGAAAACAGTTGTGTACTTTTTTTTTTTTTTTTTTTCAGGATTCCTTGATGAACAGAAAGTTCAAAAGAACAGCATTTATCTGAAATACAAAGCTTTTGTAACATTATACACTAATGTTCAAAAGTTTGGGGTCAGTAAGAATTATTTTTTTGAAAAGAAATTAAAGAAATTAATACTTTTATTCAGCAAGGATGCATTAAATCGATCAAAAGTGACAGTAAAGACATTTATAATGTTACAAAAGATTATATTTCAAATAAATGCTGTTCTTTTGAACTTTCTATTCATCAAAGAATCCTGAAAAAAATATTGTACACAAATATTTTGTACAATTGTACATAATAAATGTTTCTTGAGCATCAAATCATCATATTAGAATGATTTCTGAAGGATCATGTGACACTGAAGACTGGAGTAATGATGCTGAAAATTCAGCTTTGATCACAGGAATAAATTACTTTATAAAATATATTCAAACAGAAAACAGTTATTTTAAATTGTAATAATATTTCACAATATTACTGTTTTTACTGTATTTTTAATTAAATAAATGCAGTCTTGGTGAGCAGACGAAACTTCTTTTAAAAACATTAAAAATCTTACCAATCCCAAACTTTTGACTGGTAGTGTACAAAGAGAATAAATTAACAGTTCTCCATAAATAAATGAATAAATAAACATGTGTGTGTGTGTGATTGTGTGTGTGTGAAAACCCTCAATAAATATTAAACCATAAACAAAATGTATCAATAGACACAGAAAGAGAAAGGAATGCTTTTATCCTTTATACCTTAGAGACAGGAATTTATTTTTTCAAAAAAATACTCAGAGTGTTAAAAACCTCTTGTTAATGTCAATAAATCTTTTCTCTCGTTCCTCCTCTTTAGTTGATTCCTCTCTGAAGAAATCTAAACTTTTTTTGTGTGTGAGTATAGTTATTTTTAATCTGTGTATTATATATTAAAACACAGATTAAAAGGGATATTTCATTGTATTCCACATAGTGGATACTAGGGGTGTAACGGTCCACAAACATGACGGTTCGGTACGTACCTCAGTTTTGAAGTCACATTTCGGTACAGGTTTTTTATTAAACAATGTTTTACTGAAGCAACTGTGTCTCTGTCTTTAAATTTATTCAATTATAATTAAATTTTCTTAAGGATAAAAAAAAATCTATCTCTGCTAATGCTGTAAACTATTAGGGAGCCATTTTAGGGAGCACATTACTATAATAAAGGTTACAATTAACAACAGAGCCCAAATTATTAAATTCAGTTGCTATTTATTTTTAGACAATCATCAACACTCAAATAATAATAAAAAATGTATGTATTGTAAGCATGTAATTTACACATAAGGCAGTTTTTGCATTAACTTCTGTTTCTCCAATTCGTTGTTGAAATTTAATCATTTACACAGTGGCTGTCATAACTTGTTTTCATGACGGATTTATTTAGGCCTTACACTAACAGGTTAAGTAAAATATAATTAATATATAGGCTAATATAGTGCATATATTTAGCAAAACAGTTTGTTTCTCTAGCGAACTAACAAGCTGTGGACACTGAATGGCTTTTCTGAGATAAATGTAATACTGCGTGACATATTGTTTACAAACTGTTTTACTGACATCTTTCACAATACCTTCATGTTCATTCTGTAGTAGTGAAGAGGAAGGGATGATCGCGTTCAGTCGTGCTCCACGCTGCCGTTTGAACTGGGCACCTATACAGCATTCTGTCACGCCACATCAAAAAGCATCAAAACAGCATTTTTTGTTTGAATTTCGTGATAAAATGGACAGAATTTGAAAGATGGCACTTTGTTTCTTATCAAAAGTAACAAAACACAGAGCTTATTGCGATTATTGGTGGTTAATGCTGGTTAAAATAGGTTAGGCTAAAAAGCATTACTATGTGCACCCCCTTTTGGATTGGAGTGTGGATCGCCTATATTTATCGTCATACTGCATGAACTGAACTGTGACAGTTCAGGATGAATACATGTACCGTTACACCCCTAGTGGATACACATGCTGATAATATAATGTCTTACCTTGTACTTTTTCCCCCCAATTCTCCTACTTCCTAGATGCCTGCTGGACAGACACCTTGTCCTCTAGCCTCATCTCTTAAATCACTGTTCTGTAAAATAATATGGAAATGAGTTAGCTACATTTTGTGTAAACAATGCACACTCATCTGAAAAAGCATCCACTAAACGCTACTTGAGGAACGATGCAAATCATCTCGACAGCAGTCAATTAGAGACTTCACTAAACATCCTGCTGTAACAGAGCAAAGACGGCAGCAAATCACCAATTTACTGGTGAATTTCATTGTCAAAAACATTCGCCCATTAGCTGCAGTGCACAGAGAAGATTTTAGAGAAATACTGCACTTTTAATCTGGCTACGATATCCCATTGTACAACACATTGTGGAACACTATCAAACACCAGTACAACAGCCTGTGTGAAAATATTGTAGAGGAGATAAGAGGTCAGACTGTGATAAGAGGCCAGACTTGTGGACATCCTCCACCATGGAGCCGTACATCACGGTAACAGCTCACTACATCACCGACACATGGAAGCTGAAGGCCCGAGTGCTGTGTACATCTATGATGCCAGAGAGACATACTGCAGCCAACATTGCTGACCCTCTTTATGAGATAATCAAGGAATGGGGCATACAGGTGTTTTGCATGATAATGCCAGTAACATGAACTTAGCCATGGAGCTGTGTGAAATGTTTCCTAAAGATCTGGGGTGCACTGGGCACACTACAGCTAGCAATAAAAACTGGCTTAGTCTTATCTGACGTTTCGAAGGCTATTGATGCAACAAGGAGAGTTGTCGGTCACTTTCGCCACTCAGCGGTGTCCACTTGTGCCCTGTAGAAATGGCAGGAACAACTTGGCATAAGACCCAAACAAACTAGCTGTCCAAACCAGCCGTCCAAAAGTCACTCTTCATGAGAGCATCAGTAGGAGCTGCTGGGACAGCCGATTCCAGTTCTGCAAACT
Organism: Hypophthalmichthys nobilis; assembly: GCA_037950665.1. Taxonomy (NCBI): domain Eukaryota; kingdom Metazoa; phylum Chordata; class Actinopteri; order Cypriniformes; family Xenocyprididae; genus Hypophthalmichthys; species Hypophthalmichthys nobilis. Next base: position 5,835,773 of record CM075475.1, on the reverse strand, counting down.
TGGGCCAAGGCGAGATGTGTGGGGAGTTGCATGTGGGGCTGTCTTTCATCTTTGTGCAAGGGAGGCTGACTTGGGTTTTTCCTGGGTCAAAAATGGTCTTTGGTGGTGCCGTACAAACACAGTCATCCACGGTCATCCACATGCACAGTACAAAGTACCCAACACACATGAACTGTGAGCCCAGTACTGACAATAACTGCAAAGAAACGGTTTGTAATATTAAGTCATCTCATCCTATTTATTTATTTTGTGAAATTAAAAATAATCACTGTCAGGAACGATCATAAAACAAATGCGCTTAGAACTATTATTTTTTAATCTGTACATTTAAAAGTAAAAGTCACTGACTGATTTGTAAAGTGAAAAACAAAGACATAGAACATTACACATTACATAGAAAAAAAGGCAGCTCTATTATTTTGTGTACACTCCAAGACTTAATGCACAGATCATTTGACATACAGTATCAGACTGTATTGTTCTATCTATTGATATGGTTATCACTGTCAATCAGATTCAATCGTGCATTTATATGGTTGTCAATCCAGAAACTTTGCAATGTGTAGTTAACAGCATGGAAAATATATATTAAATACAGAAAGAAGAGCGCAAGTAAAGATCGATGCCATTATAATCACTGAAGCCATCAATTATATAATTGATACACAAAAATGCACTCTTATGAAAACTCCCCTTATAATCAAGGAAGCTGTACAATAAATCTTTTATTGAAGTTGTGTTTATACTGTGTTGGTTATAATGAAAGGATTCGTGAGCGGGCAGAATTGGAGCTGAACAAAAACTCATTCTGAGTGGTGTTGAGCGGATTGTTGAACTTAAACACATCTGATTGACCATTGTGATCAAATTTATCTATTAAAAAGTCTCAGGGTGGCATTTCAGGGTGGCGTAGTTGCTAGGTATTCAATCTTTAAGCCCTCGGTGCTCTGCCACAATTACTTTTCAGCATGATGTCAGAATGACGCCCCTCATGAACCATTTCCAGGAAACAATTGAAAGTGTGTTACTTGAACTTGATGGTGAATCCGATGCTTATGCATCAACGTTCATTTCCAATTTAGCAAAATACTTCCTCCCACATGCCAGCCTGTGGTCTGCAATGATGATAGGTAGGTTTAAGTCATGTTAATTAATTTCATTGATTTAAGACAACTAATTATTAATCAATATTTGCGTCCAGTACTTTTACAATGTTTAAATGGTCTTTAGGGGATCTAGGATGTCATGGGACAAGCCCAGTATACCAGCATTTGAGTAAGCTCTATAACAAAGTCAGACTGTCAAACAAAGAGGTAAATTGTTTTTTAATTTAGTTTTTAGTATGTTTTTATTATTCTAAAACAAATATAACTGAGATGTTTTACATCTGGTGAGGCTATTACTGTCCGAGTTACTAATGAGATAATATAATTTGTGTCTACTTTAAAGTCATGCTTTGTTGAAATTGTATACACCGAAAACCATGTTTTTCTTTTTAACAGAAAAGAAGAATTCTCCACAGCCACACCCAAAATTAAAAATGAACAACCTGAAGTCATCATCCAAACACTGGTTGTTTTTGTAACATTTATTCCTCAAACTATTATATTGTCTGATTGCTTTATAATGATGACATTATAGTTGAAGTTATGTTGTTGTATACATAATTATTTTAAAGACAGTAAAACAGTTGGATGCTTTGTTCTTGCACTGTATAGATTTTGGTCAGGGGGTTTGAGATGATCTGATACATTTTTTTAATGGCATAGAACAGGGGCCAGAAACCTTTTTGTCATGAAGTGCCAAAGTTAATCACTGTGCTAATTTTCCATAAAATTTGTTTTAAATTTGTCGAAATCCTTTACTTTAAACTTAGAAGAACAGATTTCCAATCTGTCTGGAATGCGAGAAAAATTCCCTCTCTTTCTGAGGGCTTTTACCCCTGGTCTTTTCACGATCAGATAGTGATGTCTGGTTCGCGAACGAATCGTTCTTTTTAACCGGTTCTTTTTAGTGAACCGGTCGAACCGGTTCACCAAATCGGACTGAATCGTTCCAAACAGTTCGCGTCTGAAGTCAGCACTGATCCACAATTTTTTTAAAGTTATTCACTTTTGGACATGCCTGCTAGTCCCTTTGACCCGAAATAAACCAATATCCCGGAGTATATGGTTACTCAGTAACTCGAACACACATGATGAATAGACATGCTGTGCTGAGAGAACGGATGAGAACGAGCCGCTGATACTGAGCATGCGTGTACAACTGAATGTACGGTTCTTGAATCACCAGTACAGAACCGTGAACCGTTTCTTTCGGACATGTTCGATACTGAGAACCGATGAACGACAGTGTTGACTAAGTATAGCACATTTTACATATTGTTATGTATTATTGCATATTGTCCCTGAATAAATAAAATGAAAAAAAAAGAAAAGAAAAGAAATAATAAAAGAAAACCATGTTAAATTGATTTGATCCTATGTAGTCTTTCTCTGTTAAACCCTTTTCAGAGTACATAAAATATTTATTAAAGCCTTAATTATATGCTCTGAATCAACCATGACAATATAATGTTCTCTTATCTGTCACATTTCCTCACTCTTTTGTTTCATAAAGTTTTATTTTACTCTGTTACCGTATCAGGATAACAAGATGGCGGACAACAGCACACTCCACATGCCTTAATGAACTCACTTTACACTTTTAATGCCCCATTTAGCCATCAAGATAAAAAGCAACAAAATAACCATTACTTCTTAAAATATATTTTCATACCTGTGCACAATAATAATACTTTCTGTTATATTCATAAGTAATTAAAATACTGTTTTGGTGCTTAAAACCCACTTAACACATCAAAGTGCCAATGAAAAGTGTTTATGGACACTTTAACTAATATATTAGATGAATCTTACCTGCAAAGAAAAATAAAACAATACACTGTTCAATCGTAAGCGGAGGGTCTCAATTTTCTTGCATCCTTTACTTCTTTTCTCAGAATCAACCGCAGTATCAGTGCTCTTGAGCAGACCTTTGCGAGAGCTCCCCCTAGCGGTTTGGCTATATTACATCGTTGTATACTCATGAATGATGTACCATTACTGCAGATCTCTATTAAAATAATAAACAATGAAAAAAAAAATCTTGATAACCGCTTCACCCGTTCTGTGTATCACTATACAACACCCTTAGCAACCACTCTTAGCAATGTAAACTGTTTGTTCTCAACTGATATTATTAATTGAAGCTTACTGTATTACACAGAAGAGTATTGTGAGAAAGAGATCGAGTGAACGAGTTTATTACCTGCATTCAGATTTAGCATTTTCCTTCAGGTCAGTCACATGTTCATAATATGTCCTATGTTCATCTTGTCCTTTTAACATTTAAGGGGTTTTCCCACAACGATGGTCAAAGCATTTGTCAGTTGAGTCTTGTTCAGTGTTCACAACAATTTAGTCTTTTCAATGTAAAAGTCTTCGCTACTGACTGACACACTCATAAAGACAGCCTTTGCCTCCATCTAATGGCATAATAATGTAACTTCTGTTGCTGTTTACAGTCAAGGACTATTTTTCCGGCGGAAGGAAGGCTTTTAGTGAAAGTTTACTTCATGAAAGCAGTGTTAGTAGCTCACTGAGTGCAACCATTTGACGTCATCGATGTAGAATGCACTGTGCACCCAAACAAAATGGTGCCCACCATTGTCCAAAATACGTATAAAACGATGTGGATTTTTTTAAATAACATAAATCTTTCATGGGTTTTCTACTACATATTTCAGTAAGACACATCATTTACGTTATATTAAGTCTTAATAACCGGGGTTCCTTTTAAAGTTTGACATTCGTTAGACATTCGGTTTCATACCCATTAAACTCTCCGCACATTTCATGTTTTCAGCCCAAACCAACTCAGATATGCATAGACAAATGTCCTTTGCATAGCACAAGGCTTAATTTCAAGAAATAAAATATATATTAATTAGCCCTATAAATCAATTAAAAATTGTAACTGTATGACATTTTGATATCAAACTAAAAGTAAAATGTTCAGTAAATATCCTCTTTATAGCACAAGGCTACAATTTTGGAATTAGAATTTCATAAGTTTTATAAAAATTTTAGAAATTTAAATGTATGCAATAGCGTAAATCCATTAAACTACAGCACCGTTTGGCCTATATCAAACCTACTGTAGATTACGCAGAATATTATTCTTTATACAACGGTTCTTTCTAATTCTTGAATCTGATTGGCTGATAGCCATGCAATATTTTAGTGATAACAGCACTCCTACCTTTTCACTCCGCTTGAAGCGACTGTTATGGCGGCCGGGCAAATCCACCATCATTTCTGCAAATACTACACTAAGTCTTGTACCAAACTGTAGTTTTAAGAGGTTTTTAGTCGAGAATGTAGTCGTTTAGACCGAAAATATGGGACTCATATTTAATCATAGCGCCTATTTTTAAAAAATGACAACAAAGCCAGCAAAGTTTGCAGTTCAGTCTCAATGTTATCGTTTACACGGTCAAGGATACGCAGATTGAACGTGGGCAGCCATGCCATCGTTTTCAAAAGTCTCTGTTTTGGTCCGTTTAAACTGAAATGCAACCCCGGCATTTTCAAACTATAACGGGGTCTGAAAGTTCTATGAAATTCTAACTCCAAAATTGTAGCTTTGTGCTTTAAAAGGGATATTTTTTCTGAACATTTACTTTTAGTTTGGTATCAAAATGTCATATAGTTAAATTGTTTAATTGATTTATAAGGCTAATTAATATATATTTTATATCTTGAAATTAAAGACATAATGACTGGCTTTTTTCCCCTAAGGTGATGAACCAAGATGTTTAGGCCTACTTCGGTGCCAAATGGGTTCACTTGGTTGTATGTAGCTAGGCATGTCATAGAAATTACTGTCACAGTTTAAGGATGCACTGAGTGAGATGCATCTCCATAAGGACATTCTCATGTACTTGCATGCTCTTCTTCATATTCAGTGGCAATAACCTTAAGTATGTTTTTTTTTTTCAAGCTTTCTGTTAGATTTCCGGAGACAACATCTTGAACGGGTGTCGAACTTAATCTTTTGTATCAGACCTGGCTGACACACTGAGAAACAGCTCTAGCTATGTTTCCTATCTGTATGTTGCTTGCTGGTCTAAATCTTGTTTCTGTTTTCAGATGATGAACTGATCTGGTACGCTTGACTGTCATTGTAATGCTAGAGCAAAGTCGATTGGGCTCTTTCAGCATTATGAAAGAGTACAGTGCATCGCAAGTGGAAAATTTGCAAACTGCTTGTATCTTAAGATATGTCTCTTGTGGCTGCCTATATGACGTACATGCTGGTAAGTAAAATGAAGAGCAAGGCAGGGATTTCTTTGTCTGAACTGTTGGTAAAGTATGTTGGTCCAAGATTTTCGAAGTGTTCTGGAATCTGTCAGGGGTTCATTCTGCTTCAGTCTTTTCGAGAAATAACGTTTCTGAATTTTAATACATGGCACCTTTCTGTCTTCCTTTTTTTTTTTTTTTTAAATCGCTGGCTGTCTTCCCTAAACCATTCGGAGTGGAAGATTCTGATCTCTTCCCTTCAGATTCACTTTCTGCTTCTTCAAGTTTCTGTTGCAAATCTTTTTCTCCCTTGTGGCTGTCTTTGGTACATGGCATTTCTCTGTAACACTTTTGTCTTTTTCTGTGTTCTTCTGAAACAATGTGTCAGAATCACTGTCAGATGTCATTCCTTTTATGCTGTCTGGTACATCAACATCACGATCTTCTGACTCCACATGACTGTCCAGTAATTCCTTTTAATCTGACTTAGTCTCTTCTGTTTTCATAGATTTCAAATGTCAGGCTGGCTTTTCTGTGTCACTCTGTGTTTCTATTTCTCTTTCTGCCCAATCAGGTGCCTCAACATCAGGATGTGATAACTCAACCTCTACTTCCTCTGAGTTATGAAAATCTTTTTCTCCTTCTGTCCCATAGGTGACATGTCTGGCTTGCTGTGTAGTGTCTCTCTTACTCACTGTTTCCAATGTGTTTTTGTCTCTGTGATCCAGGCTCTGAAGAATTTCTTAATTTTTCTTTCTGATTCACACTGGATACCTCTGTATTGCCATTCTCACCTTCAATGTTAATGTCTTTGCTTTTCATGTCTTCATCTGCCTCTGGAGAACTTTCTCTTTTTTTTTTTGCGTCTGCACTTCAACCAGTCTTTTGATATTTTTTTTCTATTGAATGTTCATGCAACATATAGCAATTTTTGACTAAACTGCTGACTTTGAAGAGGTGTCTTGTTTTAAAATTTCACTTGACAGGAAACTCTGTAAAACAGCATCTACACCTCCAGCTATTACCCAGAGGTCTGGGCCCATATGTATAAAACTTCTCAGAAATGCTCTTAAGAACAGTCTTAAGCTTTGACACTTTACAATAAGGTTTCATTAGTTAACTACTTTAGTTAACATGAACTAAGAATGAACAATTTTACAGCATTTATTAATCTTAGTTAATGTTAATTTCAACATGTTCTAATACATTACTAAAATCAAAAGTTGTATTTGTTAACATTAGTTAATGCACTGTGAACTAACATGAACAAACAATGAACAGCTGGATTTTATTTACTAACATTAAAGGAGTCATGAACTGCATTATTTTATAATGTTTCCTGGGGTGCACTTATAATGTTAGTATGATTTTTACATCAAATTGTTATAATTTAGAAATAAAAGGCATTTTTCCTTCCCTGATTTTAGCCCTCTGATTTGAACGCTCTGTTTTAAGGGGCGTATCTACAGTGAGACTTCAGTTTAAACGCCCACTGCTGTGATTGGCTGACATATTTGCATTTGAAAATAGCTAAGTATTAAATGTGGAACCCTCTTGAATACTTTTAGCAATAACTATTACAGCTCTCAAGGTTTACTAATCATGAAAAGTGTTGATTATGTGGCATGAACGGTTGCAGTGATGAGCATTGTAGCCGTTCACAGACATGTTGAGCACGTGAATGCAGCGACCTCATAATCATAACTCGATTTCTGCACACTAACGAATGCTTTCATCATAACTAACAGTGCAAACATGATGTAAAAAAGAGATCTGTTGATTCTAACAGGGGTTTTGGCGAGAGTCCAATATGATGTAATATGACATACCGTATGACAATATGACATATTACTCTCTGACTCAATAAATAGGCACATTCCACAACCAGTCATAATCTGCACTTGGTTTCAATAAAAGCTGTTTTTGGACAAACAAGGAAGCTTCCAGTTCTGAAACTTACAATATATTTTTGCAGTATCATGACCTGTTATATGTCAAAAGCTCAAGGATAATTTGATTTCTCAATTCATGACCCCTTTAACAAAGATTAATAAATATGATAAATGTATTATTCATTGTTAGTTCATGTTAGTTAATACAACAATATTAACAAATGAGACCTTATTGTAAAGTGTTACTAAAACAAATGACTCCACGCACAACTATGCAGTATCATTACATATCTTTTCTTTTACATTTATTTTATTGTTGTAATGTTTAAGCCTTGATAAAAATGGTGGCCTTTAACCTCAGATATGTGGATATCACTTAACATCAGGTCAACTAATCATGAATTCAAATAGTACGGCCTATGCTAATGTGATGTTGACACATCCAACGTGAGTGAACTTTCTGCACTCAGCTGTCAAGTCATCATAGGTAAGTCGCTGGCATTAGCTTTTGGATCTCAGGAGTTTTTCTCACCAACTGTTAAAATGAATGGCAGTAATAGTGTGGTGTGTGTTTTGAAACCAGTGTAGAACCACTACTATTCAGGTAAAAAATAATCTTTTTTAATAATTAAACACCATGTTTGTCAAAGTTAAGACTTTGGCACTTGCATGCCACTATATTATTAACATTTTCCCAAAGTCAAGCTCAAATGGAGTTTTTTCACCAGTGAATGTCTGAGATTTGAAAGTTTTGTCAGTCATTAACGGCAGCATCTGAGGCAGTAAGTTATGTTTTCATCAACTTACAGGTTACAAAGTTTATTGTTGCTATGTGGGTGCTCAGTTTTACCAGTCATTTAATACATTTGGCCAAAACCTTGTGTTATAAAAGATAAAGTGTTATGCTGTATTGGCTATTAGAGGGCAAATACCAGACTGACACGCTTCTCTGCTCCTCAAATACATAAAACATTAGCCTTTACAAACATTGTGTTTTTTGAATAATTAAAACACTGTACTTATTCAGAGAACCAGTTTTTTATTTACCCTTGCACTACAAACAAGCAGAGACGGTCTCCAAAATATGTACAGCACTTCATTCACGATTGAGGAGGTGGAGCTTCTGTATGAGGTTTTGCAGACAGTTTGAGGATCCACTCCAGTTACAAGGTTAGTATAAAGTTTAATTCAAGTTCTGGTAAAAGAATAGGCAAAAAAAAAAAAAAAAATATATATATATATATATATATATATATATTAACCGGTATTTTTCTAATCAAACCGTTTTCAGAACTGTCTGTAATGTTACAGAAGGAACCAGAACAGAAAAGTTAAAATACTGTTTCTGCTTGGAGTGAACCGACTGATTATAAGCCCCCCCAGCTTAACACGAATGCAAACCTTGCCATAACTTGCCAGTCCACGAGTAAAGCGGCACCTGAGGCTTCCCGTTTTCAGGCCACAGACATGCACATTTCATGTAGTGGAGTGTAGCGGTGAGACTTCAATGACACAGATTGGCACAATGCCAAATGACTTGTCTGCAATTGATGATGGCCTTCACAACCAGTGATGACCGTATTTCCTCACTCTGAGTTTGCCTGGAAAGATTTGTTGCATTTGCCCAAAATGGTACAATGAGTTTTTATGTTTTGCAAAGCATGTCGGCATTTTCCCGACCCGTTTGCAGAAAAAAAATGTTCATCTGCAATGGATTCAAAGACTGGAAACACCTCCGCAGGTTATGCATCAAACACCAAGCCAGCAAATCTCATTCCCTTTGTAAATATTAGGCATATAAAGCAACCCGTTAAATCCAGGGGACTGTTTTAAACCAGCCTTTTCGGGATGACCGCACGCTTGTGGAGAAAATCTGTGAACACATGAAAGCGGTCATTGACATTGTTATGTTCTGTGCAAAACAAGGCATTGCTTTACGTGGCCACAGGGAAAATGAAGAGGCCTTAAATAAGGGCAAATTTTTGGAACTGTTTAGCTTAATTGCCAAGCATGACCCAAATGCATCTCCAGGAGATACCAAAAAAACGGCAGACTAAGTGCAGAAATTCAGAATTAGTTACTTGAATGTGCAGCCTCGTTACTTCTACGACAGACCTAGGCTGAGTTGCATGAGACTCCATTCACCTACTATGCGATTATGGCTGATGAATGCAAGGACATATCAAAACATGAGCTGGTGGTTGTGTGTGTGAGATTAGTTGAAACGGGAGATATAAGCACTGATGGAATTTCTGCAAAGATTTTGCAAGTCATTGAGCCATTCCGTCTCTCTGTCGCCTTTGGCTTTGATGGGGCTTCAGTCATTTCAGGTAACAAGAGTGGTGTGATTTGATTGTAAATCATACTTTTCCAAATGCCTTGTATGTGCACTGCAACTATCACAGGCTCAATTTAGTTCTCTGCACCGCAACGAAGGTATCTGGCCATGTGACTCTGTAATTCTGCCACAGAGATATACTAAAAATGGAGAAGAAGACTTGCATGCGCATAAACCTTGCGCGCTGTTTACAAACTTTAGTAAAGCTTAGAAATAAAGACATCATCGTTTCACAAAATATACGGGCTGGCTGTACACATGAAAACACAAGGGTGTGTTTTCAGATTTATCCACTCTGGGAGCCGGTTTCAAAAAATAGCAGTTTCAGGCTCCGTCGGATCTGTCTGGATGAAACGCCGAAACGATAAAAAATTTTTATGTATACATCTATAAGCGTTTCCGTGTGGATGGGGTCTTAGATATACCATGGAACACAGTGAAGACAGTCATCAACAAGTGGAGAAAGTATGGCACAACAGTGATGTTATCAAGAATAGGGCATCACTCCAAAATTTATTAAAAAGACAAAGAGAAAACTGATCAGGGAGGCAGTCGCCTACAGCAACATTAAGCTCTTATGTAGCTCTTTCTAGAAAAGTACTGGTTGCTCCCTACATGTGTATCTCCCATATTCTCAATCTGTCTGGGTTATGGGGCAGGATTTTAAAATTATATGACTCAAATGGGAAATTATTTGAATGAGTAATAATATACTGAAGTGGAATTCATTTTAATAAAGATGTGCTAAACCTCTCTTCTCTTCTGGAGGATGGTGGTGGAGAAGGGTCGTGGGGAAAAATGATTGTTTTTGTCCACTTATATTCTTCTTTTCCTTTTGTTAAAGGTGCCCTAGAATCTCCATTTCACAATATGTAATATAAGTCTCTGGTATCCCCAGAATGTGTCTGTGAAGTTTCAGCTCAAAATACCCCATAGATTTTTTATTATACCATGTTTTAACTGACTATTTTGGGATGGGATTAAAAATGCGCTGATTTGGCAGCGTACACCTTTAAATGCTCGTGCTCCCGCCCCAATTCAATAAGTTCACACAGCAAATATAACTCTCAAAATGGACCATTACAAACTGTACATGATGCAGCATATCAGATCACGTAAGTATGGCATGTATTTTGTGGATGTTTGCTAAAATTCGTTTTTTGAATGAGTTTGATAGTGCTGCACAGCTAACAGGGCTAAAGCTAACGTTACACACTGTTGGAGAGATTTATAAAGAATGAAGATGCCTTTATGAATTATACAGACTACACACGTTTTCAGGTTAAAATGAAAACAACGACATGAATACAGTAAGAAACAATGGTAACTTTTACCACATTTAACAGTACATTAGCAACATGCTAACGAAACATTTAGAAAGACAATTTACAAATATATCACTAAATATATCATGATATCATGGATCATGAACAGTTATTATAGATCCATCTGCTATTTTCGCTATTGTCCTTGCTTGCATGCTTCACAATACCTGCAGAATTTCTGATGATTAGGCTGTGCAGCTCCACGACGTTAATACTGCCTAGAACATGGGCTGGCATATGCAAATGTTGGAGGCGTACATATACAGATGTTGCGTCACAGTCAGTGTTATGTTGAGATTCGCCTGTTTTCAGTGGTCTTTTGCACAAACGAGATTTAAGGAGGAGGAAACAATTGTGTTTGAGACTCACGGTATGTCATTTCCATACCACCCACCTCTCTGAGACAGCCTTCAGTGCCTTTGTGGCTATAAGAACAAAGTCCCGCAAAAGACTGGAAGTCCACAATGATTTTAGACTGGCTGTCACTGGCGTTACACCCGACATTCCATCACTAGTCAAAGGCATGCAAGCACATGGTGGACATTAGCACTATGTGTTTACGCTGATGTTATGATTACCCTTGTAAAAAAATTAGAAGTGTTATTGACAGTACATCTGTACATGCATGTAAGTACATACAGCATTCTAACTTTCATACTTAACATTGCTACACACATTTACTAGTTACTATTAGGGTTGAAAGGAACATTACCTGTGTATTAATGTCAAAAATGTGTATTAATTTAAAAACTTAAAATTACAGTATATGCTGAAATTAAAAAATCTGATTTATTTTGTTGTAACCCCTCCGTGGGGAGCTCCGAAAAGGAAAAGTGTTTAGGCAAACTATAAAATGTAAGTGCAGCTTCTTAAATTGTGTTCTTTACTATGATTATGAGCCAGGGCCGGTGTCCTGACATTTCATCCTACCCGTCAGATTGTCGTACCTGGACTTACTGGTACTGGCTTACTTCAATATTGCGACATTTTTTGTCACGCAGAACAACATGCCCATCATTTTTTTACTACTTGCACATGGATTTCTTCATGTAAGGCAATTTTTTTGACTATTTATGTTAATTTCTATTATACCAAGACAGCTAGCACACTATTATTATGAAGCAAGCTAGTAGTTAGCATTTCTCATGGAAAGATCAGATATGGGGCATGCACCACTGATTAGTGAACCATTTCAAAATGATTTGGTTGTTTGGTATAAAATTTTACATTTTTATTTTCTTTAAATTTATTTGTTTATTTTTTTTCTTGCAGCTATGGAAGATAAGTGGGAACCACTATATAATCTCCTGTCAGTGGGATCGTACCCATCAGGGTATGATAAGTCCAAAAGGTAGAACATTCGTAGATATACACTCAAATTCTACCTAGAGTAGTTATTTTAACTTAAAATTTCAGTTATGTTTATTTTACAGTATTATTCATTTATTGCCATATTGATCTTTCTTTTCCAACAATGGCAAATGTCCTTTTAATCTACTTCTGTCAAAATCATGTTTCACTTTAATGTAGATAGAGACCTTTTTTTATGGAAGCAGCAGTGTGATCAAAACCAAAGAGGAAGCCAGGATGCTCTTTGAAGAATTACATTCCTCTCTGATTAGTGGGCACACAAGGATTGGTGAAACATGCTGCCATCTGTGCCAGATTTTACTGGCATGGCATGGCATGTCAGTTGACATTGAAAATTGGGTATGTGTTATTTTATATAGTTATTTTAGTTTAGGTTTAGAGTGTGTGTGTGTCTGTGTATATATATATATATATATATATATATATATATACACACACACACACTAAACCTACTTTACATTTTATTTAATTAATAGGTTTCTGCTGTTTGGGAGCTTGTTGGCATTGATTTACCTGGACCAGTACCTGAAACTACGGATGGCTTTCAATACATTTTCACAGCCACAGACTACTTCTCAAAATGGGTTGAGGTAGGCCTGTCACCATAGCCGTGGGCACACATTTTATCAGGGGGGTGCTGGGGGTGACAACACTCACTTACAGATGAACATACAAATGAACGAGGAAATTGTTATAGGTGAACACTCAGAACTCATGATTAAGTAAATTTTAAAAACCCTCTAAAATATTTAACCTCTAATATGAGCCTGTGTGAGCGAGGGCTATAAACAGGCCAGCCAGGGATAATAAGCCTCCCTCTGTGAGCTTCGAGGCCATAATCAAACGCTATTAACTGATATTTATTATTTCACATTGAACACACGTGTTGAATCGCATCTGCTCCATTGTGATCACATGGTTTCTTTAAACAGCTTTAAGGCTTTTAGCCCAAAAGCGCACATTTAGAAAGATCTTGATACATTTTCTTATGTTCTAGTCTAATTTCTAACAGAGAATGATAATTTCCATTAATTTTCCACTAAATTATGCGATCTGAGCATCTTTTGAGCACTCTAACGTCTCACTGCTATCACACTAGTGGACAGAAATGTTATCAAAATGAGTAAAAATACCCATTTAGTTAGTTCCTATTTTTTAATATTTACAACATAAGCCTATTATTTCACAGACACAACACGTTCCGTTTTTGCTCTGTGAAGAATATAGGACAAAATAAGACGCTGTTTTGTTCCTCAAAGAATCAGCGTATTTGAACGAATCAGATGAGTGATTCATTTACGCTACCCATTCATAATTACAACCGCTTGTTCAGTTAAATGAATCATCATTTTTGAATGAATCGGTTGAATAAAGGATTCAACTTACTCATTAAGACGGAGACTTGCCGCCACCTAGTGGGGGATTTAGTTTCATACTTAAAAAGTAGCCTACTATTTCATTTATTTCAATCATTTAATATTTCTACATTAAATTTTTACATTTAAAACATTAATCTCTCAACATAATTTATGCAATTATAATTTGCTTTCCAAAGATGGATTTTATTGATGTACTGACTTCATTTAATAATAGGCATACACAGTGTCTTTGTATTCTGAATGAATTTACTGATTAAATTTAAGAAATCTGACATAAGATGACATATATGACAATAAATACAATTCATCTCTGGCTGTACTGCTTAATCTTATTTCAGGACTTTTCACTCAACTGAGAGAGACATCCTATTGTATTATAATGACTATTTAATATTACTACTAAACTTAAATATTTTAATATTTTATTTTTTGTCATTTGTAGCGTAGGGCCCAAACATAAACTCAAGTCCAGGGGCCCCCAGACCCCTAAGTCCTGCCCTGTTTATAATACTCCAAATGTAGCATGGCGCTCGGTAGTAATCCTGATGAATGCATTAATCAAGTCCTTTATATTCAGTTGTTCAATGGCCCTGTCCCAAATGGCACCCTAAACCAGAAGTGCGCATCGAGGGAGCATAGCAGCCGCAAAGAGGGCGCTCACGAGCATCCTTCTTTAGCTTAAATGACGAATGGGACACCCTACGGTCTTGTGGACTTAACGGACATGTGCACGCAGCGGCCATTGTAAGTCCACAAGACCGAAAGTGCACATGAAGTGTGCCATTTGGGACAGGGCCAATGATGTCTGTGTGAACATGCATAAGTGTCAGATGAGTTAATCTCTTCTGAAACATGCTGCTCCTTAACCAAGTTTTGAGATGTTTGAGGGTGGAGAAACTTCTCTCAGATGAAGCAATAGAAACAGGAAGGCATAGGCACAGTTTTAGCAGTTTTTCTGCTTCTACAAATAGAGATCTCATTTGAGTCAGTATCACCGGGTATGATGAACAACGGCGCTGAATCGCTTTATTTCGCACACAGTATCTTGTTGGTCATAAGCCCAAAAGGTTGACAATGACGTCTTCACAGCCAAACAATGACTCAAAGAGCTGTTTGTGTTTTGCTGATTCTTTAATAAGAACAACAACACCCTGGACAAAGTTTAAGCCTTCTGCTATAAGACTTACTTCACGTGCAACTTCCTGAAGTACAAGATCTAGAGAATGATTGCTACAGTGCACATATAGTGAGTGTGGGCTTGCTTCTCTCAGCCGTGCCTGTGTCTGAACACCAGACAGGCGGCCTGACGTTTCTACCACCATCAAAACAGTACCCCTGAAGAAGACAGATAGGAATGTTAAGTCTCATAAACAGGTCTTTCACACACCTGAACAGTGTCTCCGCAGTAGTGTCAGGGCACTTATAAAATCCTAAAAAATCACAATGTGACTCCAGATTACTGTCAACATACTGAAGACCACAAGAAAACTGCTCTGAAGTGCTGATATCTGTTGTACAATCCGCTATCAGTCCGAAAATATCACGAGATATAATTTTTCTCTGAATAGCATGCGCAAACTGGGATATAACACAATCTCTAGGATGTTCCTCGCTGTTTTCCTTGGCTGCAATATCAGACAAAATTGCGCTTATTGCCGTTTGCTTTAATCCAGCAAGTACTCTTACAATGTCTTTGTGAATTGGCGATTATTCATGCAGAGTAAATTTTGATGTGGCTTTGCGCCAGTTGGAAAAACCTCTTTCCACAAAGAGCCTATTTGACTGCCCTCGCTCGGATACGATATCGGTACAGCTTGGCAGCATGCGAAGCAAAACACGCAGTCCATCTTCACATCATAGTGCAACCACCTCCACTTGTCAAACCACTGTGACTGAAAAGAACGGGAAAATGCTTCATCTCCTAAACGTTTGCTTGGAAAATGGTGTTTACATGGCTGACAGCACTGTGTTAATGTTCCTACCCCTCCTGATTTTTGTTGCGGTGATACTGAGATTAGCAGAGGGCCCAGGATCAGCTGTTGGGATAGCCCTGATGTTAGCGTCATCAACATCCCACTCATTTTCTGATCTGGGTAAACAGCTCGATGAGGTACTGGGAGCAACACTTCTGTTTTTAGACTCGGATTCATTTTCAGATTTTCTTTTCTTTTTTTTTTTTATTCTAATGGATTTTTAAAGAAATCAGATATTCTCCTCTGATTCTCCATAGTTAGCTGAGTAAATACTCACTTGTTTTCTCATTTGAATATTCTAAATTTAGTGTAGTCACATGACGTGACAAAAAACAAGTTTATTCAAGTGTGCTATTAGCATACTTAGTTTAAATTAAAAATAAGAAAGTATACTTTCAGTCTACTTTTTATATACTTACCAGAAATATACTTTATGTATTTCTGAGAAATATACTTAAAATTGCACTTACCTATAGGCTACTTGACTTATACTGATAGAAAAGTCTAAGTATATATGGCCTATACTTGGACTCAGTCTTTTGATCGAGATATACTTAAAAGTATATTTATAAAAGTATAGTATAAAAGTACATTGTTTGAAAATATTGATTTATAAAGAAACAGGTATTCCTAATTCTGAGTATCTGAATTTTTGTGTAGGCTAGTCCACTGGTAGTGGCCATTGACTGAATTTTCAGGCTATACTGTAGGGGGCGCTGTTATGCATCTTCTGAAAGAGTACAGAATCTCCAGATCAAAATGCAGGAGAAGAATCTGAAACAAGCGACAGAAGATTACTCACGCAAATGTAAAATAAAGCGATCATCAAACATTAAACAGCTTATAAATCAAAACTGCCTAATGTTACTGAATGATGACTATGAAGATTTGGGGGTGTTTATGGACTCAATCCAGTCCACCTGTGTTTGATCATAGTTCTGAATCCCATCCAGACATATAGTCTTTGACAAAAATGCAGTATTCTCAGCTTTTTGTTTAAAATGTTTTTTTTTTTTTTTCTTAAATGAAACATACCCACATTTAAGTGTTGATAAAAAAGGATTCATGAAGCTAGAATAAAACGGAGTTGAAGTACAGTTAAAGGTATTTCAAGTATCTAAAATAATACCTAAATAAGAACATAGTATAAAGTGCAAAAATAATATATAAAAAGTAAACTATAAGTGTGATGTTATGTTCATTTAAAGAAAGCCTCCAAGTATACTTGCACTAAACTAGTAGTTTACTGAGATTATATTTCAAAGTGTATATACTAAAAATGTACTACTAGTATTAAAATAGTAAACTACTAGTATACTTATAAGTTCACTTGTAGTACAGATGCAATACAAATGAGAAACGTAGCTGTGAACTAGTTATGTAGTTAAAGTTTACTACTGTTACACTTATAGTACACTTAAATGTATACTTCAGTTGGGCCAATTTAGTCCCAAGCGGTATTAAAATGGTACACTTACAAGTTTAATACTAGTACATTGATACTAGTATACTTACTATGTAAAGTATACTTAAAAATATACTTGAACATTACTTAAAGACTCCTTCTTTCTGTTTACAGACGTGACGTAATGACGCAAAGACGAACTGCTGCATGCTCGAATTTCCCGTGGAAATCCACCAGGTCGCTCTTATTATAAAACATTATTACAAGCTTTCCGTTGTGAATCGAGCTAAGATAAGTTGATAGTTTTGAACAGTGGCTGGATATGTACTTGCTCAAAAATTGATTTTGGATCATTTTTAACCAAAAAAAAGTTACGGACTGCAGCTTTAAGTATACTTGATAAAATTAAGTATACTTCTTTTTCGTAAGGGCATTCACGCCAGATCAACTTTTGAAATATATTTATTTCTCAAAATCACAAGCCACATTTGACATATAAAAACGAAATAATATTTTGAACAATTTTATGAATAAAGGTGTTACTTAATCTAACTGGGGTTGCTGCAGGTGAGGAAAAAGAAATAGACTAAAAGAAATAAACAAGCACCAATTAAGTTTTCGTGCACTATATTCAAAGTCATCTGAAGCAATTCCATAACTTAATGTGAGGGACAGAAGAATATTTACATTGTTAAAATTAAAACCCGTCTTCCATCCGCTGCAGCTGTCAATCATTCTCTGTTCAGTACCACCAGTACTTCTGTAACCGTCCAGTAAATCTGGTACTGTGGATTTAAAAAAAAAAAAGATTAATTTTTTTTTTTTTCTGTACCTTGGTACAGAAGTACCGGTACTTTTGACAGCTCTAACGTGAATATTAAGATAGTTCCATGCATTGATGTAGTTAGTTATGGTGCTTCATGGTAAGAGTAACAAAATGCATTACCTTAAAAGACTGCTTAAAGGGGGACTCAGTGATATTTCAAATCCACTGTGTGGAAGTTAGTCGGGTCGAGTCCAACAACAAGCGTGTAACCAATCAGCATCAGGGGGCATATGATGGTCGAGGAGAGAGAACGAGCAAGAGGGAGATTTGAAAATAAGAAGAAAAAAAAAAAACTGCAGAACGAGAAATGGGATACAATACAAAACAGCTCAAAAGAATATCACTGGAATGAAGGTTTATGCCTGGGCAAGTGCTTTAGGACCCGGTTATTTTAGAAAAGCTTTCCAGCACTGGAGAGAGCTAAGAAGGAAGGCCTGAAAACTGCTTTGATCCCGCTTATCATGTGAGTAACACTGGGTTTGATTGTCTGGAGCTGCTGTGCTGTTTGTGACTAACAACGAACACTTTGTATTTACTCGTGTGTAATGTATGTTCATTTTTTGTGCTTCCTTGTCGTTTGTTCATCATTTGCGCTTTATTTTTCATAAAGCATTTTGTTGCGCGTCAGCTGTGATAAACAGACATCCACTCGCATTGCATGTGTAACGGTGGCCAGACAGTGAGAGTTGTGCAGGTAAACCACCGCGCACAGACAACCGCTAGAGAATGCGGTGTTTAGCGTCATTGTTAGTGCATTCGCCTCGCATGCAAGCATTGGGCCGGGGTTTGAGACCGACTCGGAGCGGGGTGGTTAGGATTGGAGGGTGAGTTTTGGAGGTGGAGCAATGAAGAGAGGGGTGTGTTTGTTTGGGTTGATTTCAAATATCAACAATGTCCAACAGCGTAGTTCAAATACCACTTACTGCACCTTTAATGTCTTGTGAAATGTAAGAAATTCATTATTGCATTTAAAAGTTTACATTAAATTAATTAATTCTGTATACAGTTCTTGTTTATTGTTAGTTCATGATATCTAATGCATTGTTAACAAATACAACCTTATTTAAAGTGTTACCACATTTCACACTAACATTTGGCACCCAGAGATGTCCTTTTCTTTTGGCCTCAGCCAATGAAGACAGCTCTCTCTGAAGAGGACAAAAGACCAGATCTGAGATGCTCTGTCCTCAGTCAAATCAAGAGGAACTGCAATTCCACATCTCACCCAGGAGTGGCACTATAGTGATGGTTGCTGTGTGGGTTTCCTCCAGGTGCTCCAGTTACCCAAAACATGCAGCATAGTTGAACTGGAGACACTAAATTGTCTGTAGGTGTGAATATATGTGTGTCTGAGCCCTGTGATGGACTGGCCATCCATCCAGTGACTCCTGCCTATGGCCCAAGATGCTGGGATAGGCTCCAGTATCCCCATAACTGAGGATAAAGTGGTTTAGAGAAAGGATGGATAGGGTCTATGTGATGCATTGATCCAAATATCAGAAGCATTTAGTTCGTAGTATGTCTGAATGTAAAAAATAAATACATATTTATTAAAATTAATTATAAAATCTTTAGTTCCTGTCCTTGATTGTGATTGGTCAACAGCTGTGTTTTATTCACTGTGGAGTGTGGAGTGGCTACAGAAATTAAAATCTACAGGTAATACGCTAATATGCTAATACACACTAAATACACATAGTCACGCAATGCTGATGTTGTTAACATTAACAATTTGAGAACAAAGTATAACAGTAATAATAATTTGCACAGTTTGGCATGATCTGAGCTAAGCGATCGTTAGATTTAATCACCATTGGCAGCACGACTTTTTTCCTCAGTCAGAACAAAAGCGGCAGAAATGTTACTTACTTGTTCATCTGATATTTTCCAGTGAAAATTCTTATATTGGTCATACTTTCAAGACGTAGAATCTGTGATTCTGAAGTACAGTATCCACACCGGTGTAGTGATTGACAGCAAACATTAGATTCATCCGCTGAGGAGTCATGCCGATGCACAACGCACGTAACGATAACAATTCCACATATGACTGCAATTGCAGGTTTCAAACAGAGATGGCGACAAAGAGGATAAATGCCGGACTGCAGCTTTAATTGTATTTTTTTATTAATTGTAATTGTTTATTAATTATTCATTACAATTACAGCACATTAAGCGCCAACACAACAATAATGATTGCTGATCCGTGAGCAGTCAAAAAACAACAAATTGAAAGTTGAAAACATATTCACCATGAAGCGGTATCCAGGGCTATAGATATTACTACAGAACAGAACTTCTGTGTGTATGGAAGGCTCAGTACTGCCTGTTTTGCTCTTTATTTCCAAAGCAGGACAAAGTTATAGGAAGCTGTTGTTGTTTTTTCTTCTTTTGAATAAAGCAAGCACATTTTCAGACGTTTGAAAACGTATTTCTGCATCATCATTGTTCTGAGTTTGCTGTTGTTCTGGCATTGTTGAAGTATTGAGTTAGTGTCTAGAATTTTCCACATTGATGTATAATTCTGAGACTGTTTCTAACTGACTAGTTGTGTTTTCTTCTTACACCAATGGTCTGTGTTTAAAAGATATCAACCGAAATCAAATACAACATGTCATGACATTGTATAACCTTAGTCATCACAATGCATGCCTAATGTTGAAACTGTGGACTGACTGTCAGATGGTGTGTAATACAAAGAGAGAAAAGTACCTTACAATAAACACTCTAAATGTGACAACTGCCAGCAGAGTACTGAACCTTCACCTTTGGTCTAGTCTATGACTCATACACACACATGCCATTAATGCATTTGGCGGATGTTTTTATTCAAAGTGATTTACAGTGCATTCATTGTTTACATTTTGCCAGGATGCACTCAAAAAAAAAAAAAAAAAAAGATATGTTGGATTTACTTAACTTTTTTATGTCAACAGGTTGCACGTAACTGGGTAATGCTGCATTCAATTAATATTATTTATTTCAGTAAACTTAAGTACCTTGGAACGCGTTAACATAATTATAACTGAAACAGGAAGACAGGGCGGGACATATTTGAACAGCTCCTCCCCTTTTTAAAAATAGCCAGTAGCGTTTTGTTCATATCACAGCTCAACAAGGGCCGTTGAGCTCGGTAAAGCCTAAAATATAGGATTCTGTGCAGAATTCATATGGGTCTGATACGTTTTGTGGCCTGTGTTGACTCACAGATATGATCCGCTCTGTGCTATTATGTCTCTGAACCGGAGCAGACTGTGCGCTGCAGCGGTTCACGTGACACTAACGTGAAACCAGACTTCATTTGCCTAAATGGAAAGCATATTTACACTGTCTTAAAGAGTTAGTTCACCCAAAAATGAAAATTCTGTCATTTATTACTCACCCTCATGCCGTTCCACACCCGTAAGACCTTCGTTCATCTTCAGAACACAAATTAAGATATTTTTGTTGAAATCCGATGGCTCCGTGAGGCCTGCATAGCCAGCAATGACATTTCCTCTCTCAAGATCCATTAATGTACTAAAAACATATTTAAATCAGTTCATGTGAGTACAGTGGTTCAATATTAACATTATAAAGTGATGAGAATATTTTTGGTGCGCCAAAAAAAAAACAAAATAACGACTTGTATAGTGATGGCCGATTTCAAAACACTGCTTCAGGAAGCTTCGGAGCATAATAAATCAGTGTGTCGAATCAGCGGTTTGGAGAGCCAAAGTCTTGAGAGAGGAAATGTCATTGCTCCCAATGCAGGCCTCACTGAGCCATCGGATTTCAACAAAAATATCTTAATTTGTGTTCCGAAGATTAACAAAGCTCTTACGGGTGTGGAACAGCATGAGGGTGAGTAATAAATGACAGAATTTTCATTTTTGGGTGAACTAACCCTTTAAAAACAACTTTTACAAATGTTATTTTTAAGAAAAGTTAATACAAAATCTTTAGTCTAAAAAGACTTTAATTGTTAGGTGTTAGCCAGAAGATGATTTTGTTACATCCATGGCATGCCCAAAGTAGTTGTTTTTTTTATTATTATTAAAACAACTTTAATTGTTGTTAGCAGGTCCTCAACCCAAGCACATGCTCTACACTTCACCACAGTGGTAACCCCCAAAAACATAAAAGAACATTAAACATGAACAAGTCTCCCAATTTTATCATCTTGATATAAAAAAAATGCATAAATAACATTTTATTTCAAGATTTACTCTCCCTATCCAGCCCTGTGCAAAGCATGATGGAAAGGGGAAATACAATTCTATCTAATCTGATCTAAATTAATTTGTGACAGTGAGACCACAACCTGTGTCATGTGTAACCAACGGATCGACGGATTCACATATTGATCAATAATAGAAATACAATACAATGATGTGATCATAACTGACGTGAGTAGTTGAAAAAATATTTTGGGTGAGCTGTTTAACTCTTATGTTCTGTTCTCTGAGACCCCAGCAATAAAACATGATTAAATGCATTTTCCTTTTATGCATCAGGTGAAGCGCCAATTTTTTCAAACCAGCTGTTTCAACTTTCCGATACTGCATGATGTTCAAAGCTTCAACCGTCATCAATCACGTGGTATTGTCATTTCGATACAAGCATCGGTGCAGTGTGTGATTCAATAGTGCTTTGAAAACTGTGTCGGAAAACAACCGTCCCATCTCTACTGTTTCCTGTCTACGTCTCATCTGTGAGCTCCATTATCTTCATGTTCGTCTGCTTCATCCTCAATATCAATATCAGTAACTCTCAGTTATTCTCTCATATCAGTCAAAGCACTTCAGTGGGCCCAATCCATCTGGCAGCAGGACGGACCAGTCACCCAACCAGCAGCTGCCAGTTGTTGGAATGAGGGTGCTTGATTATATAATGTCTGGTTTGGAGGCTTCATGGCAGCTGCATCTCTCTGCATATGTTGACTCCATGGGTTTGGAAAGGACTTCAAGTGCCAAAAGAAGAGTGCCGTAAAAACTGCTCCTAAGATGTCTAATGCAAGAGTAAGCGGCTTTATGACAACACAATACACCCTTAGGAATTGGTACTCCTTGATGGTGAAGCCTTTTATTCCCATTTTAATGCATGAGGCATTCCAATCGATGATGGAGATCTCTGTGATTCGAGACACTACTTCATAGAAAGAATTCCACCATATGGATGTGGGCACCATGAACTTTTCTACAATTCACGTCCTCCACAAGCTCTGATGCCACAGTGGAGCGGCTTGTCTTGGTCCAGAGTGCTGTACAACACATTTGGCAATACCACTTCTATAGATAGCTCTAGTATCATGACTAGCTAATAGCCACTTTTCAACATCATTGGTGGTGATATTGTTCATACGTGATGCACATCTGTGATGAAGGGAAAGAAAAAAAATGATCATCACGTTCATTGGAGAGGGCCTCTGTTATGTCAGTAAATTTAACTTCATCCTCATCCTCTTCGGGTGTCAACCAGCTGGTACATTTTAAAAGCCTTTACAAAATTTGATCCATTCACCTTGCTTGAAATTTTATAAAATGACTGGATCTGTACAATCTCTTCGGTGCAAACGAATGATTCGTTTGCATGCCACAGCAGCTTTCTCGTGCCGCAAAACCATTTCCGCAAAAACTCAATTTCTACCAATGTATATTTCTTGTATAGATCACTTGCAAATGATTTTTTAAACACTCTAAAAACTAGTGTGTTGGTTCAACAGAAAAAACTATATTTTAATTAAAAAAATTAAGTCACTCCAACTACTTGAGTTGTAGCCCTGGAACCAGTTAAACGTATCTATTTTTAAAATCCTCAGCTATCATCACAGAGATGCTAAATGTAACTGTTACATGTGCACTCTGTTTTGGACTTGTTTTTGGACTTGTGTTGTGCCTTTTCCCGCCACCTGTTAGTCACCATGGATACTGATCACCCCAATCATCACTTTCAGCTGTGTTCCATCACCCTCCTTGTTTCCCTATGTATATAAGCCCTGTGTTTCCTGTTCAGTATTGTCCGGTATCGTTTGTGTCAAGTGTGGTTGTTTCTCCTGTTTTTCTGCCTGTGGATTTATTAAAAGACTGTTTCCCGTGATCTCCTTCGTCGTGCGCATTCCTACAACCAGCTATTGTAACAGAATACCGGACCTAAAAACAGTTATACAGATTGCGGCGTGTTTATTGTTTTCCGTGTCAGTGTTTTTCGTGTTTCACCTTTCGTTCCCGTCACAATGTACACACCCGCATTTCTGTTAATCTGCCTTGAGCAGAAGGACCGCTCCCTCGAGGCACATTTGGAAAAATTTTTATTCCTAGCTCCAGCTACACATTTCCCGGACAGCAGCCTTTGCAACTTCTTGTATGCCGGCCTAAACACCGCCACCAAAGCGCAGCTGTCCGGGGAAGGGCGTCGAGGGAGCTTCCCTGAATATGTGGAGTGGGTGCTGGCGTCATGTGGATCGTCTATGACCGTGGGATTCTGCGACAACGACGCCAGCCCCACTCCCACTCCAGTGCCCAGCCAGGAACCTCCAGACGGCGTGGAAAGTCAGCGCGTCACCACCGAAGACAGAGAGCCCGCCTCCACCGCGATGCAAGAGCCAGCGACGAGTGGAACGACTGAGCGTAACATCGCCGCGGATCCGGAGCACAGCGTGTCTGACCAGGTGTGTGAGTTCGCTGCAACATCCATCGCCGAGGGAGTCAGTATGGAAGACGAGGGTTTGGAATGGAGCCCCGCCCACACTCCCGCCACTGAGAGTGAGTTCCAGGCAAGCACTATGGACTTTTGTTTTGAGTTTGGAGAGGATTCCCTACCTCCGTTATTTCCTTCCAAGACTGTCTGTTCTATTTTGGATGAACTGGTCCCGCCCAGCCTCCCTCTCCCACCTCCTCTCCAAACCTCTATTCAAGACTTTTTATTTTTCAGTCCCTCTGTTCACCAGCCCTTTCTCCAGCCTTTAACCATTCCTGCTACCCAGCCCTTGCTGTCTCCCATCACTCCCTCAGCTCTACACCAGCCTCCTCTCAGTGGCGTGGCTACATCTGGGGCCTGCTGTGAGCCAGCTTCAGGCGATGAAGATCCTGTGGCTCCGCCTCCGGCCTCAGATCCCGTCGCAACACCTCGACTCATCGTCCTGACTCCTCCGCCGCTGCTCCTTCCACCCTCGTCTACAGCAGAGACCATCGAGCTTTCGGCTCCACTGGACTCCCTCGGACCCTCGACTCCGCCTGGGTCAGACATCGCCTCTACATCGCCACGGACTTACGGGTCGTTCGAGACCCTCCGACCCTCCACCCCTACGGCTCCTTTTGGCTCCGCCTTCCCTCAGACTCCGCCTCGGCCCTCAGTCGTTCCAGCTCCACCTCAGCCCTCCGGTACCCTGCTTCCGCCCCGGCGGGGGGCCGTCGCTGCGACTCCGTCGCGGACTCCGAGACCATCGGCATCACTCCGCTCCTTCGGCTCTCTGTCTTCGCCCAAGGCTCCACCTCCATCGGCTGCGCTGCTTCCACGCGTCCCCAAGGTAACTTGGAGATGCTCACCACCTTGGCTCCTCCCTCCAGCAACGCCGCCGTGGTTCGCCGTCCTGGCTGTGGCCTGGAGCGTCAACTGGACTCCCCTGCTCAAGGCTACTCACTGGATTTCACCACCATCTACACCTCCCTGGACTCCATCACTTGCATCACCCTGGACTCCTGCACTTCGCCTCCTCCCGGTTAGCCGTCCACCTCCTGAGCCGCCTCCTACACCATCTTCATCTTCCCCTCTCCACGGCGCGAGGACGCGCTTTCCGGGAGGCGATATGTTACATGTGCACTCTGTTTTGGACTTGTTTTTGGACTTGTGTTGTGCCTTTTCCCGCCACCTGTTAGTCACCATGGATACTGATCACCCCAATCATCACTTTCAGCTGTGTTCCATCACCCTCCTTGTTTCCCTATGTATATAAGCCCTGTTTCCTGTTCAGTATTGTCCGGTATCGTTTGTGTCAAGTGTGGTTGTTTCTCCTGTTTTTCTGCCTGTGGATTTATTAAAAGACTGTTTCCCGTGATCTCCTTCGTCGTGCGCATTCCTACAACCAGCTATTGTAACAGTAACTTATTCAGCATGTATATTTAATGAACAATTAAGTTATTACTTGTCACTGGCATTAGCACAGAAACTCTTTTTAATGGAACTCTTTAGTGCAGAAACTCTTTTTTTCTTTTTAAACATAACAGCATTAAAAGCTAACAGGTCTTTCCCTTTACTAAAAAACACATAAAATAACACTTTTATACAACATTTATTCTCCTTATCCAGTCCTTTGCAAAAGCAAGCTGGGAACTAGAAATCCACTACCCAATTTCCAAAGTTATCAAGACAATTTCATTAAGTTACTACAAAAAAAAAAGTTTAAATTACGCACAATATTGGGTTAATGTAACAATCAAGATTACTATATCAAGCAAATTCAACAAAATAATGTTTTCAACTTAAAAAGTTTAATTAAATCAATAAATTAGAATATTTTACTTGCAACCGTGCATTTATTTAATTTATGGTAACAGGTCCCCTGGATTACTTTTTTGGATTATACCCAGCAAACAAAGAATTCTCCCCTAACGTTATTTATTTGGCTCCCATTTTAGTTTTTTTTAGTTTTTTAGACTTAAATAACATTCTAGGAATGTTCTTTTTAAGTAACTATAACTTATACAGAATGCTCCCTAATAGTTATTTTTAGGTTATTTAATAACCATGTAAAATAACCTTCCAATTAAAATGTTGCAGATGTTTTTGTGTAATGACCTTTACAGAGCTCTGAAACGCACTCCAAGGATGATAACTATAACATTAACCATAAAGATATAGTTCTAAAAATCATTCTAAATATAAAAGAATAGCAGAGTTCACACCACAACTATAACGATAACGGCGCAGAGAAACAACTTCATTTGAATCACATTCAGAACCATTTTTTTTCCAGCTGATGAACGATAAAAACATTGACAGCCAATCAGAATTTATCCTGCTTAATAGCTCCAGCATTTAAAGTGGCAGACGACATAAACTGCAGCACGCTTAGAATAAACAGATATTGTCCGCTCTTGTGGACACTTATACAGTTATCGTTACGTTATAGCTATCTTTATAGTTATCGTTCTGGGTGTGAACAGGCCTTAAGCGTAATCAAGAAATCATAAATTTCGTGGGTTTGTTTTGGCTTCATTTACTGTGCGCTTCTCCAGCACGCACTTCCTCCATTCTTCCACAGAGAGTAGTGTATTCGCGTAATTTAAAAATTAACGTTCATTTCATTTTACTTAACATTAGTTTATCAATCTCTTTATTGAATAATTCATTAATAAAGATATGAGAGTAAATATGATTTCAGAGATATTTGACATGCCTAATTGAAAAGAACAATAAATAAATGTGATAAAAGAAAAAAGAAATTGCCAACTCTCACGCATTTGGCATGAGACACGCTTTCAGACACTGTCTTACGCTCTCACACTACTAGTAAATCTCATGCCAAATTAAAAAAAAACAACATGCTGCGCAGACCGTTTAGCGTAAGATGTTGCTTTCAAGTCGCTCTCGTGGTATTTGATGTCACACACCATTCGGTCTGTGCAGCGCTGCATGAAGTCGAACACACCAATTGATATGTATGGATTTTAATTAAACCAATGTAGACCTGCTACCAATTGATTGGACCAGTCTGTACCAATCACATTTTCCCCACACTGTGCAAGGTCACTGTATATAAGCTACTGACCCTCACCTGCACAACGATCACTGAAGATGTTTAAATGGTATTGTGAAACGTAGTATTTGTGCACAGAAAGCAGGTTTACACGCCTAAGAGTTGTATTATTAATCTGAGTTGTTAATGTTAACCACAGGGCTCCCTGTATGTTTACAGCATTAAACATTGAGAAAAATTAATATGTAGCTACTGATATTTATCCAAATGAATCAATATTGCATCAAGATCGGAATCGCATTGCAAGCTTATGAATTGAAATCGTGAAATTTGTGTCAAGCACTAATAAAAACAGTAGGTTACCAGTTATTGTACCTTGTAAACATTGTGACATGTTGTCACTAAACTTTATGAAACAAACCTATTGCCAATCACAATTCACTTATTGGTTTGGGAATTGTTAACTGGGTTATTAATTGTATGTAATATGATTGTTAGATATACCCACAACTTTTGATTAATTTACCAACATAACCAGAGATTTTACATCTGTTACATTTTCTTAGAAAACTGCATGCAAAAACTTGTGAAATAAAAATTAAGTTAAACATACTAGTTTTTTCTCCCATAGTGCAAATGTAACACATTTTGTTCTTATAGAACAGGAGTGCTCAAAGTTGAGTTAGAGGGAATCTTCTATTATTCTTCACGAAAAAGAACAGAATTTGTAATTGGAACGACATATGTGTAATTTTTAGGTGAAATTTCCTTTTATCTTTATGTGCAAAGACCTGACAAGGACATATCTCAATACAATTGTTGCAGAGAAAATGAAAGCAATAAAGAAAGAAAACAATAAATATAAAAAATAAAGAATATAAAAAATAAAGAACTATAATTTATTGTAAAGTATTAAACTATTTACAAATAATAATTTTATTTTAATATATGACTGGCATTTTACATTGTTCTAGTTTAAGTCTGAGGATGATAACTCTACCACTTTGAATTTTATAAATCTTTTTTATTTTATTATTATTATTTTATTTATTTTTTTAAAGGAATTTTAAAGAAAGAATTACTGTAAGGCTACCAAGAAAGCCAGGTAACCATGTTTATTAAAATTATTCACAACATGCACTCATTCACTCTTAATCTTATACCTAATGTGTTGAAAACGTCTCTCTCTCTTTCTCTCTCTGTGTGTGTCTGTGTTTTCTTTCCGTGACTAACCGTCATTAATCTATTCTCTAGGGGCAGGATCTTGACAGCATGCCAGTGAGAACTCTGGGAAAGCCAAAAGAACTGTCCAAAACAGAGCAGCTTTTCTTGTTTGGGAGCTGCACAACACAAACAGAAATGAATGGATGTGGACTGAGAGTGTGGTATCACTATTACTACACTATTATCAACACTATAGTATGACTTTCTGTTACTATATACCTTCCTGAAAGCTGCTTTGAAACAATGTGTATTGTGAAACGTACTATACAAATATGGCATAACTTGACTGTTGTTTATTAGGGTTATGTTTAATTGTCCAGACAATTCACAATTTGCTTTTTCTTTAGAAAATGTGCAAATCTATTATGAACCATCATGTGTTCTGCTTTCCAAAATGACTGATGCATTGAATTGAGTGGATTAATGCTTTAGCATAATGTGGAAACTGTAGATAGATGTGACAGATGACAAATTATGACATTATACTTATTTACAGTAGGAGTATATTATTTTGCAGTCAGTTTTTCTGGGCCTGCAGGTTCAAACTGAACAGCAACTTCTAGAACAAAATATTTCTGATGATTTCTCTGTGTAGAACCTTGGGTCAAATAGCTGGAATTCTCTATTTTATGGGCCATGTGGTTCTGTTTCTCAGGATCCCTGACACTTGGAAAGCATGATGCTTTTAAAATCTCGCATAAATGTAGTTTCATAAAAGGTTTTGTTGAGCTCAAATTTCAGTCGATTTCAGTCTTATTCTACAAACAGGCTTTATTGCCTTTATACAAAATATCAAAATTCTTTATTTTCTTTGAATTTGAATTGAATCAGTTGCTTGTTAAAGGGGTGATTATGATTTAACTTTTTTTTTTTTATTTTTACTTTAGTTAGTGTGTAATGTTGCTGTTTGAACATAAACAACATCTGCAAAGTTACGACGCTCGAAGTTCAATGCAAAGGGAGATATTTTCTTTTACAGAAATCGCTTTTTAAGGACTACAACAAACGGCTGGTAGGGACTACAACAAGCTTCTTCCTGGGTTAGTGACATCACTAACCCTAAAATTTACATAAACTCTGCCCCTGAGAACACACAACAAAGGGGGTGAGGCCATGTTGGGCTGCTTTAGAGAAGAGAAAGAGTTGTTATAGTATAGTGCTGTTACCATCATTTTAGCCGGACGAGGGTCAATTCAACACTGGATTTGCACAAAAGATTAACATGACGGCACATGCTAGTGGATGAGTTGAATCAACTCTACAGCAACTACATGAATTTATCCACTAACCATTCAGAAATGTCCAGATGCATTCTAAAAGTTGTAACTTCTTCCTGAGTCTCTCCATCAGTGTCCGACTCCAGTTTGAACAATGTAAGGCTGAACACCGTTACTGACAATCCTCATTTTGGCTGCGTGAGATTCTCCAGCTTTGTTGTTGTTGAGCAACCGATGCTTGAGCTGTTAAAGCTCCGCCCTCTTCTGGAAAGGGAGCCGGGAGCAGCAGCTCATTTGCATTTAAAGAGTCAAAAATGGCATGTTTTTTGCTCACACTCAAATAGGGGTAAGTTTGACAAGCTATAATAAATGATCTCTTGGGTATTTTGAGCTGAAACTTCACAGATACATTCTGGGAACACCAGAGACTTGTAGTACATCTTGTGAAAAGGGGCATTATAGGTCCTATTTAAGTGTCTGCCGAATACAAAATTGTAAACTTACATATGTGAAATATAATTTCTGTCAAATCTGACATGAGCATTTTCTTTGACAGATTTTATGATATTGTTCAATTACGTATTTGTGAGGTCACTATCTAGTTCTGTATTTTTATGTGTTGCCCTGTTTTCTGCCTGTGTCACCTCTCTTGTTGGCAGTAGACTCTGGACTTTGGGTCCACATCAGCACCAAGGAGATCTCAGGAACAATGGAGCCTCATAAAATCCTATATCTTCTGTGCTCATAAAAGTGCACTATAAGGTTTAGTAACAGCTGTAAAACAGCCTATGCTACACATATTTTCATGTTAAATTTTAGTCACAGCTGATAGAAACGTTCATGCCTTGATCAGTATTTTTCAGTCTTTGTGCAGCTTTTTTATTGTTATTCTAGTTTCGTAACCTCATGTTTGGAATAAGTGTGCCTTTTGTCATTTGAGTACATGGCAGTCTTTGTACTCTTATCAAGGCTCTTGACTTATATTCCTCTGGTCTCACTCTCTCCTGTTCTGATTTTTCAGCCCTCTTATTTATCTGCCTCTGGACTGTGTACTCAGACATCAGCAGACTGTAACGTGGAAAAGGGAAGTATAATTTGGGCTAAAGGATTTGTGTAAAAACGTTGGGCTTCAGCGCCACTCCTGGCAACCGCAGACCCAGGCGTGAAGAGATTAAATCAAAACACCTGGCTAGCATTGAGTTGATTAACCAGCCAGGAAAGAAAGAACAACAAACTCGGAGACAGTTTAGCTTTGACTCCATGAGAAGAGTGTGTTGTCTCTTTCCTTTACAGAGGGTGATTGATCCTACCAACACACTCTTTAATCCTTATTGATGCAATTTTGACATTAAATTCTGACATTGTATTCAGCTCTGTGTGAGTTGGAATAGGGCAGAAGCTTTTGTTCGATGTGCCCAGGGTCATTGCATTGATGCACACACCACAAACACACAGTGTTTTTCAGTTCCTTATTTGTAATTATCTAGTTGTTCTCACACAGGGCACCATATTATGTTCAAAAGGTGTGAAATTAGTGAGTTTTACTATCACCAGTTATTCCGAGAGTATGACCGATTGTTTTCCATATATTCATTTTCTTTAAAGTATCCTTGAAAAGGGGGTTTGACTTGTCTAACCGTGGTGGATTTTTCTGGACCTCGGCGATTAACTTCTCCGCAATGTCGTCTGTACGGTATACATTTTAGGACATCCTCAGACCTCAGTCATACAATGAAAAGGCGTCATGCCTCAGACTAAAAGGCTTCAGTCATCTGACAAAATGCCATTGCACCTCAGACTGAAAGGCTTCAGGTCTCAGGAAAAACGCCGTCAGGTGTCGGGTCTCGTACAATTAGGAATCGGACAAAACACCTTTAGACTAAAAGGCATCAGACAAACAAGCATCGGATGAATCGGACTCAAGGCCCGATATATTCACTGCAAAGTTATTTTTTCTTCTTTGTTTAGGGTAAAGCAAAGTTGGAAATCATTTTTAGAGCAATCTACAACATCCCAACACTACTAAAAAGCAGCATTTCTATAAATATGTAAACACAATAAAAATGACAGCAGTTCAGAAAGTATCCGTTCATAACGATGTGGATATGTTTGACCAGCTCTGCAATTCAGCCATCTCATCTAGTCACATCACATTTATTGTAGGCCTACCTCATACAATAGATTACTTTATTATTTTCTATTTCAGAGAGACAGAGGGGCCGAAGGTAAGCTACCTGATATTTTATTATTACAACTTTAATTAAATATTACACTGGTTAGGTTACACTGGTTATACAGAAAAGAACATGCCGATTTTCACATTGGTCTGCAGAAAAACAGCAACGAACTGAATTAAAATGTAATCGACCCTCTGACAGTAGGTGGCGCTGGAACAACAGAAATAAAGCCGTTACCTCTGTAACTTCTGTACACAAAGCAGCTGTGCTTATAACAACGCAGTGAAAATTAACTTATGAAAATTAACCATGGTTTTACTACAAATAAAACAAAGAGCATGGTTATTGTAGTTAACCATGGTAACCACAAATTAACCATGGTTTTGTTACACTATAGTTTATGGTATTTGTAGTAAAACTATTGTTATACAAATAGTATCAATCCGTCAAAAATCTTAGTTACCACACTTACTATAATAAAACCATGGTTAATTTTCGTAGGCTAAGTGTTCGTGATAGTTTGCAATGCAAGCTAGTTGCAATGTGTTATTTAGCTAACTTTTTATACACGTAAATAAAACTATAGCGAATAATACAAATGTACAAAATAATCTCAGTGGGATCTGTTTTATACAACACACTAAAAAACTGTGTGCATGTGAAGCCACAATAAGGCGGGGCAATTCGCTTCCTTCTAAGTTTGTTTCGCCTAATGCCTTTATGTCTGATGCCTTTTAGCCTGAGGCTGTTTCATCCAATGCCTGCTGTAATTGTACAAGACCTGACGCCTTACGTCATTTTTCCTGAGACCTGAAGCCTTTCAGTCTGAGGCGCGATGGCGTTATCAGATGACTGAAGCCTTTTAGTCTGAGGCATGACGCCTTTTCGTTGTATGACTGAGGACTGAGGTTGTCCTAAAATGTACACCGTACATCTGCCATTTTAAATACACAAGCCCTAAAATTCGAATGGATTCTGATTGGCTGTCAGTGTTTTATCATTCAACAGCTGGAAAAAAATCATTCTGAAAGTGATCCCAACAATATCGTTTCTCTATATGGTTATCGTTATAGCTGTGGTGTGGACAGTGCTATTCCATTCTATTTAGAACGATTTTTAGAACTACATCTTTATCATTATCTTTATAGTTATTGTTCTTGGTGTGAACGGGCCTTTAGTCATAAATAACACCATTTGAACTCTAAGCACAGTGAAGTTGATTGAAAAAAATAATGTCCCCAGACTTGTGTATCCCATTTTCATGATAAATACAAGACTTACGTGAGTTTTTCCAACCTTTTTACACTGTTGGGTATATCAGTAATGAGTTTTGTTTCTTCATTTGTTACATTTATTTTATCAATTATAAAAAAGGTTTTTAGCATGTCCCACAAGTTATTGTCCTCTCTGTTATATTTTTTGACTACTTTCCATTCAAATTAAAGTTGGAAAAGTTAAATGACATCATTTCATAAAGCAGCAAGGAAACAACTCGGGCAAGTGAAGTGAGATCCTCTTATTATTTTAACTGTCTATTTAGACAAATGTCTCAGTATCTTTCAAATTTGATGTGGTCAACCTCAATACGTCCACTCTGTTAAGGGAAATGCTCAAATGGATGCTTCCTCGTTGCCTTGTTCCTCTGTTCTTCAACTTGTGACCTTGAAATTGATCAAAGGACATCTCAATTCTCTAATAGGACCACGAGGAACAAGGAAAGAGGAAGCTTCAGAGGAGCGATGAGTGGGAATATACCGGTGTGTCCTATGCTGAAGAAAAAACCTGACGCACAGACAGTATATCCACCTCCCCCTTCACATCTGTCACAATAATTTTAATTTATGTTTTACCTTTGCATCAGTTTAAATAAACCATACAGCTCATATTTCAACAGGGCATCTTGCTATATTATTATTTATTATGAATTTCATAAATAACCAAACTTTAACAACATACAGACAGATCCGTTGAATGCAGCTGATGATGCTTTGAAGTGATCAAGAATATTCCAATGTACAAATAATCATTGCTTTGAATCCTCGTCCTCATTTTCGTTCCTTACATCCTTCCCTCACATCCTAATTGGGGTTGAGTTAGGAAGTGAGAATGCACAAATAAGAAATGAGAAGCACCCCAGGGATTCCCCAACTTTTTCTGAACCCCTTTAACATGTTCCCTCTCAGATTAAATATTAAAGTAAGTACTTCAAAGTAAATATTTCAACAATTCAACAACACATTTCTATGTTCACAGTTCTCTGATGGTAAACAAATAAAATATTAATTTATTTTAAGTAAGTGTTTTATTTATTGTATTTTTTTTTAAATTATTTGTTCACAGTTTAGGGATGCACAAGTCTTGACCACTTGAGATCGCGTGCACGCGACTTAATATTGACCCGTGTCTTAATATTGCCCAAGTGCAGTGCCCTTAATGCACACTGAACCCACACTATCTTGAATACCATTTCGGAGCGGTTCGAGGCTAAGCGTATCCCATCATGCATTATGTTCAGGAACTCACATCCCCCGAAATCGCGAGATATCAATAAAAAACGTTACATTCAAGGTTAAATTAATTATATATTACATATAATTTGGTAGTAAAACATAAAGTGTTGCGCATTTTATTGGTGCAAAGATGAGTAGGCTATGTGTATTTTATACATCATTTGTAACTGCTTTTTATCACTTAATTAGAAGCACCACAATGTTAATATTGTGTCTTCTGTTAGTTACATAGCAACCACTGAACAGACATTTAGAAGTTTATTTTAAAATGCAAAGTATTTGAAAATAATAATAAAAAAAAAAACAACCTCTGTAAACACTTGCATTTTTTGCAACACTATAAGTACACACACTTGCAATCTTCAGGCCTACTTGAACACATGGGCCAAATACAGGAAATACGTCATGTAAGTAGACAAGTGGTCAAGTGCAAAGACTGCAAGTGTGGGTATAGGGACAGGGCAGGAGAGTGGTGAGAAATCGATTCCACCCAGGAATCGGGTCTCCTTTAGGACCCCAAGTGATCCCATTGGTTCAACGGACTTTTAACAGGTAGTATTTTTAGCACCTGATTATAATTCCTGCAAAATCACGTTATGATTTATATCATTTAAAATGTGTTATAATAACCATTATGTCATGGTTCATATACTAATATATATAACTGAAGCTATGGGTTGTGAAATCAAGCACTTCTAATTCTTACTGTTTTTTTTCAGTTAGCTTATAGTTCCCAATTAAGAGCCGGTAAGAGCTGTGCATGTTAACCTCACTCCCCTTATATAGCGACTGTCGCTAGAGACTGTGGTCTTTAGCCTCCTTGTTAGAGTGCCCGACTCCCGTATCGATGGACCTGAGTTCGAGTCTCACTCAAAGCAGGCAGTTTGAACCAATTTCTCATGACTATGGCTCCTACTTCTTATTTCAACACTTCTTATTTCAAATCCCAAGATGTCCTTGCCGCAGCCTGTATCGCGATGACATACTGGATTAATTCCAAATA
Source organism: Hypophthalmichthys nobilis (assembly GCA_037950665.1). Taxonomy (NCBI): domain Eukaryota; kingdom Metazoa; phylum Chordata; class Actinopteri; order Cypriniformes; family Xenocyprididae; genus Hypophthalmichthys; species Hypophthalmichthys nobilis. The sequence continues at coordinate 5,800,115 of CM075475.1, read as the reverse complement.
GAAGTGGACACATGATTTTTTTTCCCCAAACCAGGTTAAGGTTAGGGGATAATGTAGGGTTAGGGGTTAGTATTGGTTGTTGCATTGTGTGTATCACTGTAATTGACACGAGTAATGAAATATTTTGAATCGGCTGCGGGGCGGCGTTTGCGCTGAACTGAATTGGGTGGAAAAAAGCACACGTCTGCTACATATTGGATTTTTTTCCAGTATATCATCGCACTACAGGCTGCACGCTTACGAATCTGGTAAAATGCTGAAAACATATTTGTGGGCAACCACAAATATGTTGGAAATTGTAAAAATAAAGTGAATCTGGTTTACGTTGCATTCCTACTGTAAATGCACTTTATAAGCAACATGCAGAGATGGAGTTTATGTGGAGCAGCAGTCTGACACATGAAAAAAAAATGAATACGTGTAAATGAACACAGTAAATGTTGAAACATGCAGAATATCAGACACTACATTGTTTGTTCCATTGACTTCCATTCATATTGCGTGATCAATATCTGGATCTCTGCTGGTGCCACCACTGATGTGTTCTTCACAGGTGTCAACCCAAACCAACCTTACATTATAAAGCAAGACAATGTGGTCCACTAAGGCTTGTGCCACTAACTGGTACATTTCAAAGGGCCGTTGGCAGCCTGGACAATGGCCATTGTTCTTGGTTGTCTTTGATTTAACAAAATAGGAAAGAGAGAGAAAGAGAAAGAGGGCTACTATTCATATTAAAGAACAAGATTGTTTGTCCCTGAACAAATACAGCAGGGGAAGAACTATTCCTTTATTCTCTGCCTTCAATCACTTCATATTCTTAATCAAATGGGCCCATTGTCTCAGACCCTGGTCTGAGCGCGAGGAACACTATGGTGCATTGACAAGCCGCAGACAGATTATCTGGTTTGAATGGCTTTTCCAGACCAGTGAGAGGCTAACCAAACAATAGTGAACTTGTTGTAAGTGAAACAAATACAATATTCATTCCACACAGCTTCACAGCAAACAATTCATGAGAAAACTTGTGTTTGTAATTGTAGAAATAGGTATGTGTTGACTAATAGAATCTATTGTATACAGTTGTAACTGTTCTCTGGTGGCTGTGTTTTATTTATTTTAGGAATGGATGAGAACCCAGAATGGAATCTAAATATGTGAAACTGTAATACAAGATAAAAATGTCAATCATGGGTTATATATATAATATTATGATTTAAATATGATTTAAAATTCTTCATATCATCACACTGGAAATGGAAAGCACATTGTATTGTTCTTTATTATTTTAAATTATACATTCCCTTGTCATTTGATGTGTAACAGAGCTTGTTTAAATAATAATCTAATGATCTACTGTATCTATTAGTACAGACGTGCTCTTAGCCACAAATGCACAAACACACTGGTGCCCAGGGAAGCCAGATGAGATAGTAAGAACCACAGTGAACAATCTCAAAAACTGATGCCGTGTTTATGGCCAGTGTTGGGGAAGCTACTCTGAAATTTTAGTAGTTCAACAAGTTAAGCTACTCATAAATTAAGATACAGTCAAGTTACCTTTCTAAAAAAGTAGTTAGCTACACTACAAGTTACTATCAAAAAGTAGCAGTGGACAGGAACTAAGTATTTTTACTTTGTTACTTTACTTAAGTACATTTTTCAAGTAACTTTACTTTTACTTTACTACATTCCAAAGCATAAGATCGTACTTTTTACTCCACTACGTTTCATAATACATATTTTTACTCATTATTTTAAAATGAAGAAATCGTCACATGCTCAGAGACGTAAAAGCGATTCTTTTCAATCATCCTGTTAAATCGGTTCGCAAATCAAATCACATCAAACAATTAATTCGCGAATTGAACTGATCTTATTGCAGCTGTTCTCGAGTCAACAACTACTGATTCGATGATCCATTCAGAGCTAAATTTACAGATCTGACTGAAAATTAGCCAAGAGCTGGGGAATCCTCGAGTACGCGCGCGACTGATGGCAAAAAGTTACTAATGTTGAATTTTAGAATCAATTATTGTAACTGAAAATCATATTTAGGTCACAACTGTCAGTTGTTTGTGAACTAAATCTGTTGTAAAGGGCGATCTCTTTGTTACAAATATCCAAATTATCACAAGAAGTACTGAGATAAACGTTTATAGTTTGGATATAAACACGAAAGTCTACACGATCAAAACAGAGCAAATCACCTTTTAAAACTGGCGCTTCAAATAACGGTTGTATCGATTACATCGTTAAGCCACTAGGAGGCGAAGTGACTGTTTGACATAGAATGATTCATTCAAAAGATTCATTCAAAAACATTGATTCATCCAGTAATGAAACAAGTGAAGTAGTTATGAGTGAGTCATTGAATCATTCATTTAAAACCATTTTTTAAATAATTAAATTAAATTAAATTAAATATTTTTAAATAGACTGCAGCAGTTAATATTTTGTCCTCTAGTAAATATTTTGTTTAGTTGTCTGTGGGAGAATCATTATCTCCATTTAAAAAAAAATAAATAAAAAATCGTGATTCTCATTTTATCCAGAATTGTGCAGTTCTAACACAAATTAAAATAATGCATGCACATTCGTCTCCCTCGCTGCTGTAGCAATTTCTTAAAATGTTATGACGTCTGTTTTTATATTGTTTTATATTGTTTGTTACTTACATATTATATATGCATCCACTAATCTCTAATCTTCTATACTGACTAGTGCTGGCTATTAATTATTTTGAGCAATAGGATTATATAAAATATATAATATAAAATTAAAATATATAAGTGGCCTATATAAAATTACAAAATAAACATTCAGTCAGTACATTTTACTTAAGTACATTACAAATCAAGTGCTTTTGTAATTTCACTCAAGTAAAATTGAAAACATATATAATATAATAAATGTATAATAAATGTATATATGTTATAATGTATGCAACATAAATTGAATACACAGGAGTAGTCAATAATGCAGGTTAAACTCACAGCACATGCAGCTTTTACTGTGAACAGAGCTGTTCTGAGATGCGAATCATAAACTGCTTGCGTGAACAGAGTGCGCTTTACTCTGAAACCCACCGCAACCGATTTAATTAGATCACCGCTTTTGATAAGCACACTAGGCTATATTGCGATTTTGTTTTCTGTTCGATTGACGGATGCTTTGCCAAAGCAATGATGCAAAAACCCAAGTTAGTGATCTTTTACGTTCATTACAAAACTGTGGTGGGACAGAATAAACTATAGCGGGTTACCACTCTAACAAAATTAGAAACATTTGAAAGCAGGATAATCAATTTAAAAAGGTTATTTTTCACCCGAATGTGCTTGAAGTCTTGATCGCAGACAGCGTTTTAATCTTTGTTTTTTATAAGTTAAGTGTGACCTTTACTAGTTGATTCGTGTGAAGTATCAACTCACTCCTGTACGTCCTTTTCATAATCATCGGACAATCTCTTCTCAGTAAACTGTAAAACCACAAGAAACGTGATGTAACAATAGATGGTGGTAATGTACAATTTTAGTTTGTGATTTAATAAGACGCTGTGCTGCTACAATGCATTTACAGGTTCATCAAAAAGCAAAACATAATGTAGCTTTTGATTGTGCTACACCGGTACTTGCTGGAAAAAGTAGCTAGCTACTGGAAAAGCAACAGTTTTAAAAGCAACTGAGATCCCGACTGTGATCTCATCCACATCTGAACGGGTCTGAGATGCAACATATCTAAAGAAAGAGCAGTCGAAACTGCAACCATAAGTCCCAGCGTCCTTTGTAATAGTCCATGTGGACGAAACAACCAACTCTTGAACATCACTAGTCACTGCAGTACTGATCGGGTGCAGGCAACAGACATGCCCACATCTCTACTGAATCCAGCTCCAAAACCAGAAAACACATCTGTTTCTGTGGCAACAGAACACTCTTTTCAAAGTTCCTTCGCAGCCCCACGTCCTTCAAATGCTTGAGGACAATAGTGTTAACACCTAGTCGTCAAGAGAACTCAAAATGCGGATGCCCCAAAGACTCAAAGGCGTCAGCACTGCATCCATGCATTTTGTAAGGAAGCATTTTGTGAGGAACCAGGCACAGTCCGAATGGAAAGAGGAGAAATTGATACGGGAAACAGAGAAAATGCCTGTGTTTTTGCATAATTAATTTATTTCTGTGTGACAATCTTTAAAGGATGTTTTATCAATTTGTGTTTTATCAAATTTAAACAAATCAAATCTAGATGTTACTTCTCTGTTGAGGAGGAACTTCTTCTATTGTACCATGGTTAAACTGTGTTTAATTTTTGTAGGTTAGGTTTAGGAGTAGTGGTTTGTTGTGGGGTTTCTGTAGAACTCTGATTACAGTAAACACGCAGGGTAGCCAACCAGACTACCATCCTGCATAGTTCAGCTCCAACATTGATCAAACACACCTGAAGCAGTTAATTAAAGTGTTCAGGGTAACTTGAAAATAACAGGCAGGTGTGTTGGAGCAGGGTTGAAACTGAAGTCTGCAGATATTTCTCTGGAAGCAGGCTATGCCTGATGTATATTGTTAGTATTAAATTGGGGTGCAAATACAATCTGCCACTAATTGCACCAGGGTTGTTCTTTGGACCAAGTTTGCAGCAAATTTTAATTTAGTTTTAGTCATTCATTTCAAGTGGTTCTGCCAAAACCGCACTTTTGTATTCTTCAAAAAGCTTATGCTGTATGCCTATTCTACCACTTGGAAGGCGATCGTTTGTTTATATAAAGCATATACATTTACATTTTTTCGAAAATGACAGATTGTTTCGCTGGATAAGACCCTTATTCCTCGTCTGGTATCGTTTAAAGCCATTTGAAGCTGCACTGAAACTGTAATTTTGACCTTCAACCGTTTGGAGGCCATTGAAGTCCACTATAAGGAGAATAATCCTGGAATGTTTTCGTCAAAAAACCTTAATTTCTTTTCGACTGAAGAAAGAAAGACATGAACATCTTGGATGACATGGGGGTGAGTAAATTATCAGGAAAATTTTATTTGAAAGTGAACTCCTTTCAGCCTAGTCCTAGACTAAAATGCATGTTTGAGCTGTTTTAAATGAAACCAACTTGCATTAATGTAAATTAAAATATGTCAGTGCCATTGTTTTTTCTCAAGAAGCACACCGGTATTTTTTTTTCTAAGGCACGTTTATAAAAGCTACTTCAGTGCCCTAATTGAACTAATACTGTGTCTACACCGGACACGAGCAGTGTAATGTGACACAACAAAAGACAATAGAACCCATTATAATCAGTGATGTTGTCTACACTGGATGTGGCGCAACGCGAGTGACAAATCTCCGACAATAAACTGATGCCTCGTTCTATTTATGACGCACTGGCACGAAGGAGAAATGTTTTGCAACGGGCACTTTGTCGCATCCAGTGTAGACAGGCCTAATCCTGGCTTAATCTAAGCCCTGTCTATAAAACCAGGTGTAAATATCATACAATTTTAGTTGTAATGCATCAATTTCTCTAAAATTTCCAAAGTTATTATATACTCCTGGAGAAAATATCTATTAACCTGTTAACATGAAATATATTATGGTTTGAACATGCAATACAGACAGTTTTAACTGCTGTGACATATCAAATTAAATAAAGCTACTTCTCATAAAGAAACAAGAACGTCTTCTTTTTAATTGATATATGCATTCTTTAACAACTTGCATACAACATTCTTCATTCTTTCAAGCAGGCATATTTATTTGTATAAATTAAATATAAATTATTCCTTAATAAAGCTATTAAAGTTATTTAGTCAAGAACATTGAGTAATTTTTTATTTATTTTTATTTTGTTATTTGATTAACATTAATGACGTACAACAGCAGGTTTATTAGGCTGCTGTCATTTTAAGGCCAGATGCACAGATCCAATACACTGATACACATCTAATATTCTCCCACTGTTTACATACACTTAAAGGGTTAGTTCACCCAAAAATGAAATTTCTGTCATTAATTACTTACCTTCATGTCGTTCCACACTCGTAAGACCTTTGTTCATCTTCGGAACACAAATTAAGATATTTTTGATGAATTCCAAGTGGTATATGACTTGTCCATAGACAGCAATTTAAACACCACTTTCAAGGTCTAGAAAGGCACTAAAAACATTGTTAAAAAAGTCAACGTGACTGCAGTGGTTCAACCTTAATGTTATGAAGCGACAAGAATACTTTTTGTGCGCAAAAAGAAAATAAAAACAACAATATTCAACAATAGCATTGTTTACGTCCAGCACTCCCAGGTTCTACGTCAGAATGCCGACTCATTATTGGCCAGCTCCTCTGTCAGCATCACACGCATGCGTTGTGCTGCTCACGTGACCAGCTTTGGCCAATACTGAGCCGGCGTTCCGACGTAAACACGGAAGCCTTCACTGTGCTTACTGCAGCAACTACATAAGGATAATGACAGGGAAGAGAAGAGATTGTTGAATAAACTTGTTATTTTGTTTTGTTTTTGCGCACAAAAAGTATTCTCGTCGCTTCATAACATTAAAGTTGAAAAACTCTAGTCACATTGACTGTTTTAACGATGTCTTTATTACCTTTCTGGACCTTGAAAGTGTTGATTATATTGCTGTCTATGGAAGAGTCATATACCTCTCTGATTTCATCAAAAATATCTTAATTTGTTTTCCGAAGATGAACGAAGGTCTTACGGGTGTGGAATTACATGAGGGTGAGGAATTGAAAACAGATTTTTTTTTTTTTTTTTTTTTGGGTGAACTAACCCTTTAAGACATAACCTAATGTATTTAAGTTTTTTGTGCATTTGTCTGTTTAAACGCAGAAAGACGCAAAAGAGAGTTCAGTTCAGGGGTTCGTTCTTCGTACCTCGTTTAATACATCTCAGATTATTTGACAGATGCTAGATCTTCTAATCATGATAACTGAACTCTGGCTAATGTGGTTCTTCAAATGAATTTGTGGATTGGATTAAAATATCTGGATTAAATTGTCTGCGATTACTGCGCATTCTCGTGTTCCTCGAAAAGGGCAGATGTATCGATACTCGAAACCACAAACAGCAATGCAGCGATTGGCTGGCGTCATGATGGCAACGTAATGACATCATATAATTAAAAAAGACACCTGACGAACAACTTGACAAATTTCTGGACCTTTATAAGAAAACAGCCAAGCAACGAGATAAAAATTATAATAGATAAATTAAATGTTTTTTTTTTACATGATTCCCAATTATTTTGGCTATAGCCTGTTCACGATTTCTAGTAGGCTATATGTACAAGCTTTACATTTTTATTTCAATGTTGTAATTAGCAATTCATTTAATTTTACCTTTTGGAGCAGACATGACAGCATTAATTAAAGTTTCTTAAGGGTCAAGATAAAGTTATCTGCATCTCCAGCGCTGCATCAAGCCACTCCCATAATAGCTGTCGCTGACTGTACATCATGTGTGTGAGACTCCAGTAAAATCATTAGGTAATTATTCCCTCACAAATAAATATATCAACAAGTAAAACTGACTGTGTCTATGATAGACTACACAACATTATAATATTATTTGCAAATTTATTTTTAAATCATTATTATTGTCCCTGGTTCTCATTAAGGTACTCTTGTTAGAAATTAGCAGTGGCTGGGACAGACTTTAAGCATCACCTCCACTTAAAAAGATGCCTAATCCTGTTTACATGAAATAAGCCTGCTCCTGAGCAGGTTTGAGCTGGCAGACCTGTTGCTATGGCAGCAAGTCCAGGATGAGCATCAAAGAACCAAACAATCCAAGATCATGCCAAATCGTCATCAATCAAATCCAGCTAACTGAGTTAGCGACGTACTAAGAATGGACCGCAGTACTCGTGCGCTGACGTCTGAGAAGCGGCTTTCTGTGTGCGCACAGAAAACCAGACTGAATTGAACTCTCTTTCGTGTCTTCACGCTATTTCAGATCTATCCATATGTCTGCTCTTCTCTTACTCCCAGATATTTATATTTTTGATTGTTTTGTAAGACATGTATGTTCCGCCGGGTAGATCAACATTTTACAATTCACTCAAGAAATCAGTTTTGACTGGATCTCTACACAAATTGTCTCTCCCTAACATCTTTGTCTTGTTTTTATTCATTGACGTCAGTGAAAACGTTGTTGAAGAAAATTATGACGAAAATTATTTGTCAATGAAATAACACTGCTTTAGACCAGGGTGCAAATAGCATCTACCTTAAAATTGTTCAATTAGTATAGGGAGTGATTTCAGACTCCGCTTATGTGCTGATTCTTATGTGTAGCCACATAAAACAAGACACTGCATGACAACAGTAAAGCTGCTCTGAGCGTGATGCTGTATCTCTGGAGATTGCTGGACTGTTGGTTGCTAAAAGGCTGCTGGGCGCACTAACGTTACAGACGGATTAAACCATCTAGACGTAAACTTGATCAAAATTGAGTTTTGTTATTGTTGTTTTTATGTGTCCAATTAAAAATGAAAGCACAAAAATAAAATAGAATCTGAGAAAGTGAGAGCTCGAGAGCAGGTGCTGAGTCAGAGAGGACAGGAATGTCGCTGGAATGAGGAAGAAGCGTGTGCGTGTGTGAGTAAGGCTGAGAATGATCTGGGGAAGGAGAGGGCGGAGATTCTCCAGGGATTGCGTGCGGACATCAAATGTTTACCTGTAACAAAGAGAGGGGGGGAGGAGAGGAGAAATGGCTGTGGTTTACAGGAGTGGGCGGAGAAACAGAGCCTCCAGCATGAGCTTCGCACGCAACTTAACAATACTACCTTTATGAAGACAGCACACACACACCCACACGCTCACACATACACTCCTGCAGGAAGAAATCCAGGGTTTCATGTCAGTGGAATTTCAGTGGTAGTATTCTCTTATCACAAACCACAGGTCACACAGTCAAATCAGTGCAGAAATGAATTGACGGAGGAATTTGGGATAACAATAAATCTCATTTGTGTGGGTTATTATACGTAGGATTTTTTTTTTTTAACTATTGAAATGTGAAGGAGAATTTTAGTACCATCTTCTTATATTTCTGATGTCAGAAAAAATGGATATGTGTGTTTTACATTGAGGATTTCCTGAACTATATTCTTCTTTTAGTTTATACTATTAATTGATGTCACTGGAAAGAAAGATTTACAGAATACAGTTATATTCAGTACACTCCATTTCCACGGCCACATAAATCCGATCAACAATTCCTCCTTTGCATATAATATACTATTATATGCAAATATCACTCAGTTAGCCTACATATGGAAGCTTGTTTCCGCCACAGAATAAAACAATTTTAAAGATAATTGTGACTTTTTTTTTCCTCACAATTTTGATTTTTTTAACACAATTGCGAGGTTATTTCTATATCTTGCGATTCTGACTTTTTTCTCACAATTGTAAATTTATATCTCGCAATTCTGACTTTATCGTAATTCTGACTTCTTTTCTCAGAATTCTGACTTTTTATTGCAATTCTGACTTTTTTCTAAAAAGATGTAAACTCACAATTGCTAGAAAAAAATGTCAGAATTGTAAGATAAAAAGTCGCAATTACCTTTTTCATTTTTTATTCAGTGACAGAAACAAGTTTCCATACATGATGATGCTAATGCCATATGGCAAAAAATTTATGTGGCATGTTCACTTCATCCCATATATCAATCTCATTCTTGATTGCTTGCTGTATGTTATGAGACAAGTAAAGTTTAGGCGCATGACCCCAACAACTAGAGGCATTAATAACTGGCTGATTCTCCTGATCTTGCATGCTTATCAAACCATGTGCTGAATGATCAGATTGCTATGCATCTCAAATGGATCTTGGAAGGTGTTTACACTTTGTCTTTCTTGATCGGATAACAATCCTATCAGCAGAAGTGCATGCGTTGATCAAATAAGTCATAAACAACCCTGTTCACACTAGAGTTGACACCAAACTAAGCTGACTGCCACTTTGTGTTGTAAGTAAATTTCTTCCATAGAAGCTCAGGTGAATGTAGAATTATAAATAAAGCATGTGTGCTCACAGGGTGTGTGTGTACACACACATGTGTGTGCGTGTGTGTGCATGAGCCAGGCCGGGCTGGGTTCTCCTCCTCTCTGTGAGTTGCGCGTCTGCAGTCGAAGCTCGTCACAATGGCAGTCATTGTTCTGAAGGCAGGCCCCTGCGTGCTCACACCCTCCCCTACCTGAGCAGCAGACAGGTGTATCTCTGCTAGTCACGCACAGCCACGCTGCCAAATATCCAGCACGCACTACAGCGCTTTACAAATCACCTCTGTGTGGCTGGACATCCCTCTACATTTCCTTGGAATGTCCTTTTAAAAGGTATAAATTCATGAACGTTCTTGTGAACTTAGTGGGAGATTCTACTATCATGGTCAATAACCTAAAATCATAAAGTAATAATATGAAATATTATCACTTCTGTGATTATCCTAGAGAAAAAAAAAGTTTCTTATTTCTTCCATTTCATTAGGTTGGCCTTTTAGTCTCTTTTTCTTAAATTCTCCTCAATACTTTAAATTATCATTTTATACCAGTCAGAAATATAGGAGTTGGGTTTCAATAGCATAAAGAGACTTTAAAAAGATTTTCAATGGATTTTATGCACAAATTCGTTCATAACATCAGTAATTGACAACCATTGTTTGTCTGAGCATCCCAACTTGGGCACTGTTCTTCATATGTTGTTTCTGGGTGAATTATTTCATAATGACCTTATTAAGGGGGTTACACACTAGTCTTATCTGATACATGGATAATTCAAATTTCTATGTGTTTCTCAAAATCCAGTCATCCATGGTCTGCCTCGGCTTTAGAAACACAATCCACAAACCAAACATTGCTGGTCAGCTGCAGCTATTCAGCCCTTCAACGACTTTAAGAATTGCTTCACTTCTGTGTACATATTGCATCATGCTGACCCCAACATCCCATTCATGGTCGAAGTAGATGCCTCAAACATAGTAATCGGCGCCGTCCTCTCTCAACGTCAAGGTAAACTTCCTAAACTATACCCATGTTCTTATTTTTCTCCCACGACTGTCTTGCCTGGTTTTGACCAGTTGGGGAAAGTTACTTTTAATACATTACAATATTGCGTTACTCTCTAAAAAAGTAACTAATTGCATTACTTAGTTACTTTTCATGGTAAGTAATGTGTTACATCACTTTTGTGATACTTTTTCTCACCTGGGCTGGGCTTTTTATTAACAACAACAACAACAACAACAAAAGTTTCCCACAAAGTTTCCTTTTTTTGGCAAATGTAAAGGCCCTTTCACAACAAAAGTGAAATAAGCCTCAGGCTGAAGGAAATTTATACCTGTATAGTAGAGGGCGTAGCTCAAACAAACCTTTCAGCTGTGCTGCCATTCTGGATCACAGAAGAATAGGATGCAGGATAAGAAAGTTCAACACTCTTACTTAAGCAAGAACATTTTTTAAAAATAAAACACAAATGTGATGTTTATCTAAAGTCCTTTTTGCTTATTAGTATGGCTGATTTGGATCGTTGAAGGTCAGCAGCAAAGACATTGGTTAATAAAGTGAGATTAAATACATAAAGTATATTTGTTTAGTTTAATATATTTAATTATTGCAGGTTTGTGCAATATTCTGAGATTGCATTTCACTGTTTTTGTTCATTTTGAGGAATATTGAGATGAGTAAATGAATGTTCACATTTAGTCTAGAACTACAATAACTCAAGTTACTTGTACTGTGTTACCCCCAACACTGGATTGACTCTTTTTGATTATTGTTTTTGCGATTCTTGCTGTCTGCTTTTGACCCTGCCTTGTTCATCTGGATATTGTATTTGTCTGTCTGCTGCCTGCCTGTTATGACCACGATTACTGCTCTGTCTACATGGCTGTTGTTATTCTCTGTGATTCGACCTACGCCTGTCTGTGTCTCTGACTCTGTACACTGTTGTTAAATAAACCAAACATGGATCTTAATCCCAGTTTGTCTGAGTCATCATTACAGTTGATTGCAGTTAAATGAAAATATATGATAGTTTACATTTATTTTAAATGTAATTAGCTTAACTTAGAGTGCTTTTATAAGCTACTTAAGTGGGTTAGACACAGTCATGAAAGTGTACTTTCTGCAAATAAACTAAAGTGGGTCCTTTTATTTCATTAATAGTATATTATCTGTGAGTACAATTTAAAAAAAAAAAAGTTCAAATGGTCAAGATTTATACATGAAGTTAATTATATAGATTAGATTAATTTAAATGTAATTAAAATACATTTCAATAGATTATATTTATATTACACCACTCACATTGTGCAAAGCACAGTGTATTATAGCATTTACTGTAGTGCAGACAGTGGATTGTTGACATAACATGTCAATTACTATTTTTAAGATTTAATTCTTCCCTTCAGTTAGTTAAATTTCATTTAAATGGTTTTGTAGTTTGATAGATTAGTTTATAAAGTACAAAAATTCCCCAAACAAAGTTTGTCAATTTCCAAAACATATTTCATGCCAAGTACATTTTTACCAGCAATATAACAAAAGAGTAAAATGTCAATAGTGAACAGTCATTATTTCAGTAGCATACAGATATAGCATGGCTGCAGTGGAGTTCACATCACTATCAGGAGCCACTATTATTTCTCATCCCTGCTGGTTTATCATCCGAAACCTCTGGATTTGAGCAATTGATCGATGATGTGTTCAGCCTTAGATACTAGTTGCATCTCAGTGTTGCAGTCCATTGTAAAACAGCATGCAATAATATCAACATATTCAGTATATTTATTAAAATCATAAATGGATTCTGTCTTTTTGAGACTTTATTGATCAGTAAACATGTCCTTGAAGGTCCAGGAAGGGAGTCATGGTTTTGAGCATAGTAACAATATGAGCTGTGTGCATCACAGCCTGTTAAATAACTGTTAAGATGCTTTATTTTCACTTTTCAAATATTTCTTAATTTTTATTTAAAATTAAAGCTTCTCCATGCTGATATGAAATGGGAATAGGGTGAAGAATGGGATCAGAAAAAGGCGGATTTGAACTTGGGTTGGTCACATCAAAAACTAAATCCACTGTCCTTACACTCCACACCACTGTTCCTGTTAATGGATGTTTCTTTTGTAATATTGGGCTTATCCTGTCAAATGGACAGAGTTTGTGTAAATAACCTTTACCAAAAGATGGGCTATTTGCACTTATTTATCGTTGTATATTCTTTCTTCTTTGAAACACAAAATAAAATGTCACGCAGAATGTCTGAGCTGCTGTTTTCTGCAGTGGATGGGGATTTTTACCTCCAAGGTCCAGAAAGGACATGATGTACCATGAAGGTAGTCTATACACTATATTCAATGTTCCCTCGGACACTGCTCTCAAATCTCATTAGCTCTTGTGTTTAATTAAGAAATGGCACCTTTGTGCTGGGTTCATACTACACCAAGAAGGTGGAACTAGTGACTGGCATCTGGAAACAGCTGGTAATGCTGTTTGTAGAGTTGTTTAATCCTCCTCTGCTGAGATCCTGAGAGATTTAATGATTTTTTTTCTTCAGTTGATTTCATATAAGGCTGTGGCTGGAGGTCAGTTGTAGTTTCTGTTCTTGTTGTTTCTCTTTCCTTAAGTGATTCTGCTTGTTAACAGCAGGTGTTCATCACTAATGACACTCAATGTCTGAATTCGCTCACTGGCTTTAATTCACTCTGTCGAGTGGACTGAGGTAAACTAATGTAGGGAATGGTGAATGAGGGTATAGGGGTCACACCTCTGAGTGTGGACTCATATAAACAATGAGCGCTGTTAATTGACAGTATATTGCAGTTGGCTACTTTACGAATGTTGCCCAGTATGAATTGTTTTCTACAGTACATTACTGTTTTAATGGAAAACCACCATAATAACACAGGTGGTAAAAAAGAAAACCACATGATGAATCAAAGTTTGTCACAATTAGCTTTCCACAAACTGAGGTATATATTTTTATATAAAAGGTGTACAGTCAGTGCCATACAGACAAATACAAAACACCATCATGGTGACACACATGACTCTAAAATAATGCAATAAACATTCATTAAACAACACAAGATGTAACAGAAAACCCTAATGTACATAACTGATAGCAAAATCTGAGAAGAAAAATAATTATTTAAATGAAATAACATCAATTGTGAAGTGTCACGCAGGGAATTCTTGGAATGTGTTTTTATGTGTTTTAACTGTAAATTATAAGGTGACTTGTTCTTTTTTCGTTCCAAAATCTGTACATTTAACAATATTTTACAGTAAAATTATGTAATACGTCCCCCGTTAAATCTATTACAGTTTTTCACTGTAAAACTTGATGTAAAAATAGTTTTTTTACCCTAAATTTAAGTCCTGTAAAACCTAAAATGTGGCTACTTTTTTTGTGTGTATTGTGCGTAACTGATCATGACCTTGCCAAGTATGAAAAATGCAACCGTTATACAAATAAGATTTGAGAGCTACACCAGAGGGGATGATTTAAAATAATTCATTTAAAATTTTACATTTATTTTACACTTTTATGATACTTCTATGGTGGTTTTTTGTCCTTTCTACAGCTTGGCAGAATATAACACCATCTATTTTTATTATTTGGAAAACAGAGGCTTGGAAATTGCTAGGCATATTTGTTGGCTGGATAAGTATAAATTTCAACTGTGCATTATTTAAATGACCTATTCTCAATGACTGATAACAGCCTCTAACACTGACCATAAACAGCATGAGAGTCCTGTCATTAAAGCAATCAATGCAATCTATTTATTCTGTGCTAATCATTTATGAATTTATTACACTGGTTATCATAAAAACTGCAGTTTTCAGGGCTACTGTATATATCATGTTATGTGTATCACTCTCAGAAGGAAAAAAAGAAAAAGCTTCAGAGTGCCGGTGACTCAGGAATGCAAGACAGGAATGTCGTTGAGTTACCAAAAAGGGGGTTTGACTGAAAACAATGTCTTTGTGTTTTCGTTCAAGGCTCTAGTCACGCAAACCTCCAGCACCTCTCCAGTGCGGCACACAAGAAAGAGATGGAGCGCCTGTAACTGACAGTGTTGCGTGCGGCTCAGGTACCCCTGGGTTGAGCTGGACTCCAGCCAGAAGAGGTGTTTCTTTTAAAGCAAGTGGTGGATCAGGGAACGGATTAACCGCTTCCATAGCACTACTACTAGTTATTTAGCTTTGATCCAAAACAACTTGCATTGCAATTATGAGGACAGTCACCGTGAAGTAATCTCAGGTTATGTGTCTTATTCATGGACACAGTGGTACTTGTTTATACTTGCTGAGGTTTCAAGTAGTGATAGATTTATATATTGGCAAATAATGAATAGACTTTTAAATTATTAGTATTATTACACTGTAAACCCTAACACTCAAAATAATTAATTGGTCTGAGTAGGACAAACTTATATTAAACAAATTAGTTCAGTCAAATTAACTTTTATAAGTATTTAGCACTTTCTTTTTCTTTCAAGTTCACAGAACTGATATATTTTAAGTAAACTGAACTGTTTCATTGTTTTGAGTTTTATGAACTTATTTCTTTAAATTTAGATGAACTTAACTGAAACTGGGCTGGGATTTCTGTTTCCCAGCATGCTTTGCCTATGTCACTCAAAAGTAAGAGTAAGTGCTAAAATTGTAATACAATGTTTTTTTTGTGCAAGATTAATATTAAGTGGGAGATTTAGTAGTGATTAATGTTTTGTTATACTAATTTAGAAGAGTTTCTGTTAATGTGGGTTTTTGGAATATTACCATCATGGTGACAAGTGATGCATGTGGCTTGGTTTGCTATTGTTAACGTGTTAGCTAGCTAAGTTTACACTAATAAAAATGTTTACTTTGAGGTTACATGATAATCTTAAGTTAAATGTATGAAATAGTGTATTCAAACATTTTAAGTTAAGAACAATTAAAATGTATGAGTGCAAAATAAAAATCTGCCAGTTTTGCTTACTTAAACATTGAATTTCTTCACTTAAAAAAAATTGAGGGAACTGATTGCCTCAAATTTTTTAAGTTTTGCCAGCTTATTCGGGTTTACAGTGTATAACTAGTTGTCATTTAGCCTAGTGTTCCAAAATCTAACAATAGTCTTAATGAATAATGCAAAATTACAATTTCAAATAATTTTAGTGAATTTTAATTAAATGTTACGCAAGATTGATGTTTATTTACATTGGAAAATCTAATTATTCTTATTTGCTAGCATTATATATAAAATATGCAAATATACAGAATATGCAATGGTCTTCAAAACATTTCTTTTAAGATGGTTATTTATATTGTTTGCTAGTCATGCAAGTAGAAAACATGCATTATATATTTTCAAACTGTTATAATCCAGTGATATTTTTGCATGAAGGAGGAGTCCTGCAACAGACACAGAGTCAGGCTGAGATTACGGGAAGAGGCTGAAGCAACTGACTAACGCCTAAAGTAATCCACAGCAGAACTGGGAGAGCTTCTCCAGGATGCAAAGGAATGATCTATTGAACAGCAATGTGATACCACATGAATTATTATTTTTATTATTCCAATATCTGAAATCATTGTAATAGTAAATAATTGACTGATCCTAATCCCAAATCCATTCCTCATTTTAGCAGTTCATTTCAGATGTGGGAAATGAAAGCATGTCTGGAGCTGACGGAAGAACATTAATGAAACCATGATTCACCCTTTTGTGTCCTGTGACGACAGCAGATCTTATCTGACTCGTTCTCAACTGCTCACACGCGATGCTGTCATTAACACATCCTCCAAAAACATCAGTGCATTCAGCAGCTGCCTATTCATAGTCAATTCATAATAACATTGGACAAGCAAATCCACACTTGCAAGTTTTTTATTTTGGTAAACATGCTGCCCACATTAAACACAATGAAGTTTTAAGCACAACACACAATTCAGAGCAGACTAATATTTAATTAAAAAGACATTTAATGTTGTGACAGATGTGCTGACATTCAAAATAATATTGCTGATATTGCTTATAGTTAGGCTTTACTAAAGTAATAAATATAAATGTATCTACTTTATATTAGATGTCTTTAACTATCTACATCAAAGAAAAAATAAGTGTTAGGAACAATGTACTTATTGTGTTCATGTTGTATTGCAAAACAAAAGTTTTGCTGATATTGAGGTGAGATATGGGTAAGGTTAGGGACAGGTTTGGTGGTAGCCTATATGTAGGTTTAAGGGTAGTTTAATTATAGACAGATGTAATTACAGAACATAATGTATAAAAATGTAATGTAAAATGTAATAAAATATGTACGTACACAATAAGTGCATCAAATGATTAATTTAAATGTTAGTACATAGTACTTAAAGACAATACAAAGTAACTAAACTGAATTCAACTCAGACTACATTTCCCATGGTTCATTGTTGTGGGTGGGTGTGTGTGTGTAATATGGGACTGAGCGGAGCTGCAGTCTGCCGCTGACAGTCACACTGCGAGTGTGTGCGCGCGCGCTTCTCTGACTCTTGATACTTTATAGCGAAACACAAGATTTCACCCGGACCTTCGTCTGAGTCTCTCAGTTTAATAACAGGACGTCGTTCACCAGGGTGAAGATCTTCATCCGCGGGCGCACTGGATGATGTGTTTGTAAAGTGCGGCACGTGGGTCCACCGCTTCATTCAAGGAGATAAACCGGATGACTTTCTGGATTCATGTGGATGTAGATTCATTCTTGCTTCAGTCTGTTTGGATGCTAACGGCTCATATACGTGCTTTGTGAATGTGACCATGATTAAATCCTGTATTTTTAGGATACTGGCGTGTCTCGCTTCAGTGGAGCTGCATATGACTTCTGGAATAACTTAACATGTGGAATAAACTTACTTTAAAGGGTGAAGGATTAACAGAAGTAAGAGAAGAAGCACAAACTCCTCAGAAGAAACAAATGCTCTGGTAAGTACTGTAATATTGACAGTGGTGGATATGCTTATAACAGCTTCATCAATAACAGACATGATTTTACGCAACATTCATTAGAGTACGTTAATAATCTATTCATATATTCACATTTGATAATCTTGTTAACAGTTCTCTAGTATAATGCCTATACTGTTATTAACTACAGTAATTTTAAAGTGTTGTAGTTGATATGTGTGCGCTTCACCTGTTTGCCTGTCAGTCAGTTATTCTGACGTAATTACTTCTGTTTATTTATATGTTTTGCTGGAGCCACCTATAGATGATAGATGTTCTATTGTTCGGTTTACTGCTTTTAAAATGGCACACAGGTGCTGCATGGATGTGTGTAGAAGAGAGAGGTTCATTTGGTCTGGTTAGCAAAACTACAAAACCAAGAGGATTCCCCTTAACCAAAACAAGTACCATTATAAAGGAATGATATTAACAAGGTTCTGTTGGCTTTCATGTCTTCTGCTCAATATTGACACTGACAGCTCTCATCATACTGATACTGAAGTTCATAATCTCATAGCCCTAGTTATTGAAGTAGATATTATTAGTCTCATTTTGGTTTAAACACAGAGTCGACCCTGTGCATCATTTCTGGGCAAACATGTGACATCTACTGAAGCTTCTGTGGCATAAGGGGCATTCCTGTCAGGGCAACATGCAGCATCTCCTCTTTCTTATTTAAAAATGTGTGGATTGTGGTGTTTAGCTAGTGGACAGTAGGCGCTGTCAGGGTGGATGTGTTTTAAATCAGCTCTGCCTCAACTCGCCCCCTTCCCGAGCAGAATTCCCTCTATTGTTGAGCCCTGGACAGAGATCCACTATAAGCACAGTCCCCCGTCACCCCTTCACAGCGTCCCCCTCTCTCAAACACATCCTCTGCAAACAAGACCTCCTTTCTCCTCTGGAGAGGGACCCTATGTCCAACAGCAAGTGACTCTCATGGCCAACCATTGACGATGGGATACTCCCTTCACAAAAGAGGCTGAAGTGTCAATAAAGTTGGTCGGAGCCCCCAATGCACAGGAATGCCTCTCTCTCCCACCCTGAGAGAGACAAAGAAACACTTTGTGTCAGCCAGGGGGCCCTTGACTAAACACCAGGGCCTTCTCTTCACCTCAGCCCTACTCCTCTTCCTCATCCTGTTATCTTAAACCAGAAGTGGGAAGCACGTGTTTGTGTTTGTGTTGTGTTCAGACAAACTACCCTTTCCTGGCCAAGGCCCTGTTTACACCTGGTATTCAGATGCGTTTTGGTCTATCACAGGTAGATGTGGGACACACATTCCCATTCACACCTGGTGTTTAAATCCATCTCTTTTGACCACATCTGTCCTGATTTCTTCAAAAGGTGGGCGATATGACCAAATTCTTATTTCATGATATGAGACATTTTATTTCACGATAACGGCATATATCACGCTCTGGTTATTTTGTGTTATTTGATCTAATTTCTGTTATTAAAATTAAGAAAAAAGAAGCAAATTACAAAATACAATGTAACAAAAATATGAATTAAGTTTTTTCAGGTACAATAAATTTATTTAACATGTAGTTATGTAGAATTAGTACAGAAATCTAATAATCATATGTAAAAATAAATATAAATTTATTCTTATTAAAGCTAAAAAAGCTTATTCAGTCCAGAACAGTAAGTTTTTTTCTCTTTTGTTTTATTCACATCAATGACACAGAGCAGCAGGTATCCGCTTGTTAAGTCGTGACTTAAGCAATGCCGTTTCTGGGCCCAAGCCTCGACTCGTTTCACTTGAGAACGCCATCTCGAAGACCGTTTATGAGCGCTATTTATTCATATTAAACATTTAACATTTTAAAAAGTTATACATTGAAAATACTTACAGTCTACACAACAGTCTCCATGCTCACAGCGTCACAGACGTTAATATTTTAACATTTATAAAAGATGAATCACTGTCTGGCCATCCGGGATTTTGGTATGGAGATAAAGGTTATGATTATATTTTTTGGTAGTATTACACCACATCGTGTGTGTATATTAGCACTGTTTGTTGTTTTCTTGTGGTATGAGAGTTTTTGGACCCGGAAGCGCTGCCGCGTGACGTCAGACTTAACAACCGAATATTAGTCTGCTGTCACTTTAAGACCAAACACACAGATGCTGCTACACATCTGGTTTAGACTCAAATGAGACATAACCGTCTGTGTTTACGGGAATAACTATGTGTGTATTCGACCACACGTGAAAGACGTGAAAGAGAACTGAATTCGAGATCGCATGCTGAGAGACACGGCTTTCTGTGCACCGCATTGAGTTCTTTTTCACTGCTTATTGTGCTTAATAACACTTTTTAACATCAAGCGCATCCCACTCAATATTCTCATTCATGCATTTCATCACTCTGAAGTGTCAATAGTGCTATATTACATACTGCGATATACACAATATAGCAAAATCTCTAACGATAGACGTTTTATACCATGTATAACGATATATCGTATATATCGTCGTACCACCCAGCCCTAATGGCCGTTTAAATGTATGGTCTTTTTCAGATCTTTCAATCTAATGGACGAAATAAGTTTGTGCAATTTACATTTGAAAGCGATCAGAGATGATATAAAAACATACGGAAAGAAGCAGCTTTCGTTTCTGCTCTGACAGCCACAAGACCACACCGAATGCTGTGAGTGTGTGTTAGAAATCAGGAATGGTGAGAGAACATTGTGATTTGTACATTTTCCATCTTCAAACCAAAATTGGGTCTTCAGCTGACAAAGTTTAAATGCCGTCTGGCTAGCGCGCTTCCCATAGGTCAGCAGGCAAAGAGTAGACAGTCTTTTGTGACTGTTTGAACACATTCAACCATATGAGCGTTTACTCTACTCTAGCGATCCGGTTGAATGCATTTTCAACTACCTCTGGAAGATTGAAAATGGACAAACTCAAAACTTTTTACGTCCCGTTTACACCTATATTTAGTGTCGTCCACTTGTTAATATTAATATCGCATATTAATACCAGGTGGAAACAGGGCCTAAAAATATGCCAAGACATGTTGGGTTTTGACTCATTTTATTTGTCGATCCTTGAACCAGGGCTTATTTTACCTTCAGTCACCCTGTTGTTGAACATTTGGTTGTGTCCTTGTCATAAACAGGTCTGAGTAGGTGTTTGGAGCATGTGCCTGTGCAGCAGTAGCACTGCAGGTGTTTACTGCGCTGTCATATAATACGTCTGTGGTAAACCACAAGAGAGACATACATGAGCGGTCAGGCATGTGTGCTGGTGTTTTGCATCTGTCAGGAACTCCATAAACTCCAGCGTTTGCATTCAGTTAAATTGACCACACTTTTTTTTTAAACCACAAGTTACATTCCAATGTGTGTGCCGTTAAACCAGGTGTTGTTTAGGTAGAGAATTATAGTTTAAATAGCAATATTCTCTTCAAACCGTACCTCGAGTCATGACCGTAGTTGAAGTGAATGAGAACCATAATTCTGCACATTTTTTGTTTGATACGCCAATTTACTGATAGGAGGATGTTTCTGGTTCTCTTCAATATTTCACAAGGGTGTACAGAGTTGAATTAATGTAGTGATGAAGTGTGATACTTTTTGAACTGTTTGTCTGAGGACATGAACAGCTCTGCTAACATTAAAATGCTCTTGCAGTTTTCCTCACCTGTGCAGTTCCAGGTTTAAATTGGTGCTGACTGAGTTCATTAACCCAGCATAACGTGAGAGGCTGCGAACGGCAGCAGTGGGAATGTATGTAACGCAGGTGACGAGAGTGTGTTTACAGGCCTAGTGCCGAGTGCTGTGCATCTCTGATGCTTCAAACAAGAACCTTCTGCACAGTAAGAGCTCTGAGAAGGACCATATAATTAGCAAGGCTCTTTGTTTCCATGTGCTTTCTAAGAGTCTTTATACTGTATGTGTGTGTGTCTGTGAATATATTGTGTACTCTTATACCGCAGTTATAACAAGCAGCACATTGAGTCCAGCGCATTGGACCAAACAATCCATTTTTGTGTGCCCGTATACTCTACGTCTCTCGGTGTGTATTTAGCGTGGCTCTAGAGTTTGTCTGTCATTTGTTAGCGCTGAAGGAACAATGGGCAGCTTGTCTCTGGGGTGGTGATGCTGGAGAGAGGGGGTCTGGGATCGGCCCGCCTCGGACCAAGAACAAGCGTCTGTCTGATGGAAGGACCTGCTGACCCTTCCTTAGGAAAATGGAACCTTTGTTCAGAGGTGTGTGTGTTTATGTGGCTGCGTGTGGGAATGTGTCTACGAGTGGGAGAGGCTGAGAAAACCAAATGGCCAGATGAAAGGTCAGAGAACTCAAACTCTATGTGTTCCTGTCTATATGTAGAACAAATGGCCTTGATTCGTACACAGCAATCCAGCAGGTTTTGTAATAGATGTAGCAAGGGTTGTCAAATATACTGACTTTGGTAAAAATGTGACGATACCAGCAATTCCCCCCAGAATTTTGAGCGCTGTTCTTAAACACCTCTGATTGGCCATTGTGTTCACGTGCTCAACAGATATGTCTGTGATTGGATTCAATGATCAACGCTTCAAAAACATGCTGTAATAGACATCTGTGACGTTCTTCACCTATCAGTGGATTTATTAGGGATCTTATCTGTTGAGCGCGAGAATACAATGACTAGGGGGAAATGCTGGTATCGTCACATTTTTCAAATTTCAGTGCCGGCTTGGTACTGAAGTCGGTATTTTTGACAACAATAGTTGTAGAGGACCAATAGTGGCTAGTAAATGCGTATTAAGTGACCGGTAATTGGCTGTTTTGAGATTCTAAGTGCTAGTTGTGTCAGTTTAAAAACTATCAGTACTCTTGTCCAACAATTTTTTCTTTTTTTTAATGTAAAATAAGTGTCCCAAACCAAAGACCTGTGGACCCGTGATGACCTCCACGTGCACGTGCCCGTGATTCCCAGACCATCAGGAGTCTCAAATGTTGTTTTTGTTTCAGAGGGGTCCTCACGACCGTCCTCTTGCGCTGTGTGCCCAAGTGTGGGGTAGGATTTGGGACAGGGCTTTAGAGTCGGACATTTCACACACAGTTTTGTTTACTGATGTAACACATTTAGAGAGTTCTGTCATTCAGAAGGCTTCACCACACCTTGAATTGAATGTTTTGCTACTTCTGCTTTGTGTGTGAACAGGGTCTGGATCAATCTTTAAATGACAAGCGAGGTAGTAAATCAGGCAGCAGTCTAGACACATTCCTGTCTTTTCAAATGAAATCATGCGAATCCATTTTCTTATCATTTTGAAAGAATTGTTCTTGACTTGACAGGCTTTTCCCACTAATTGTCTTTGAAGCTGAACTGTGTTAATGTGTTAATTGTGTTTTCTTTATAATGTGAAGACATAACTGTGTTGGTCTTTGATTGATGTGAACTATTTCATGGTTTGTGGGGCCATCTGGTGGCTGATAAGAGTAACACACGCTTCAGTTACAAACAGTGTTTCTAGGGAACCTCAGCAACTTCCAAGGGGACCAGAAAGAGGACTTATAGGTATTAAAAAAAAAAAAAAAAAAAGGTATACAGACCTCTAAACAATTACCCTCAACAATTATATTTTTTTATTATTGTTGAAAAATATAGAGATGTTGAAATGGCTGGCATCACAAAATGAATCATGGTTATCAGTTCTCTTTAGTTTTTGTTATCCTTAGTTTTGTCAATCCAAACAACCTACTGTGTGCAGGTATTTTAACTATTCATTAGTGCTTCCCTCTACCTATACATTTTTAGACAATTTAATTTTAATTCAGTAACATTTTATTGTGTGGATAATACAGTTTTTAGGACGTCACTCCATTAACCCCTCTGATGGAAGCTTAGCCTCTGGACAGCACTTTGACTTTGAATGCAAGTTCAAGTTATAACACAATGTGTGTTTTTTTAAAAAAATAAAATATATATATATATATATATATATATTTCTGTATTCTTCAGACTGTCTGCTCAACAAAAGATCCTCAACTTGCCATAATAACTGCTTGCTATAGATCTGCATCGCTGTCCGTTTGTTTAGATGTTCAGATGAAGGTTCAGTATTTTCTACAGTACGTTCCATATCAATCTATTCTGTCAAACTTGGCTTCATCTATCATCTATCTGTCAGTGTTAGGTGTTCATTTTTACACGTGTCGCCGAATGTCATTCAGTGTCAACTCAACCAGAGGCCCCAGGCTAAAATTTGATCATTTTTTTCCCTGGTGAAATAAATGCATAAATGAATTTAATAATGAAATAAATTCAATTTCATGAATGTATATTTACTGAGTAATTCACTATTTTGTGAATGACAAAATGACAGTTTTGGATTTGGAGCCAAATTACAGGGTGTAAAAATGACTTTAGAAAGATGGCAGAATCATTATTTTATTTTTACACAGAGATTGGTAGGTCTATTAGTAAAATCTGTTGACTTTAGCAATCTTTGTGACAGTTCAAAAATGGCAAAAAGCACTTTTTTTTTTTTTTTTGCCTTAAGTTTGCATGTCTGCAACTCAAGAAGTATTAAAGATAACTTAATATCCTTTTAGATTCTAGTTCTTAACAAACTTTTTTTTCTTTTTTTTTGCATCTTCATTTTAAAGGCCCTCGATGATTCAGTTCCAGAGATATAGAGATCTTATTGTGGCTACATGAGTAAATTTATTAGTGGTCAAAAACCAAATGTGGGTCTCTTTGCATACAGCTGATTTTTTTTTTTTTTTTTTCCATTTAAAGAGGAATATCTGAACATGTAATGTTGAAACTAGAAATGTATCTTGTTTTGATTATAAACACAATTTCTATCAACATTCCCACATAAATCCATTACTTGGATACAGTGCGCCCTCCACTGATGAGTCACGGACACCACATTTGTGCTGAAATTACTCTCTCCATCTCCAATCTGACAAAAGTAATATTTACACAAAAGCATTGATTCTAGGACAAACCTCTGTAAAACTGTATTACTGTACAGCATGAATGTTCTCTGGGTGGTTTTGAAATAATGCGCAAACGAGAAGATGCATTCTTAGTGATACATAATTAATAAATAATTACAGTCTCACACCTTCTTTAAAGGGATACTTCTCTTTTAGGAATATGGTTTACCAAACAGGACTAGGACTTACATAGTGTGTGTGTGTATATGTATATATATACCAGTCAAAAGTTTGGACACGGTAAGATTTTTAATGTTTTTAAAAGAAGTTTCGTCTGCTCACCAAGGCTGCATTTATTTAATTAAAAATACAGTAAAAACTGTAATATTGTGAAATATTATTACAATTTAAAATAACTGTTTTCTGTTTGAATATATTTTATAAAGTAATTTATTCCTGTGATCAAAGCTGAATTTTCAGCATCATTACTCCAGTCTTCAGTGTCACATGATCCTTCAGAAATCATTCTAAGATGATGATCTGCTGCTCAAGAAACATTTATTGTGTACAATTGTACAAAATATTTGTGTACAATATATATATATATATATATATATTTTTTTCTTCTCAGGATTCTTTGATGAATAGAAAGTTCAATTTTTTTTTATTTTTTTTTCTCCATACTATGGAAGTCATTGGTAACAATAACTGTTTGGTTACCCATATTCTTCAAAAATATCTTCTTTTGTGTTCAGCAGTAGATAGAAACTCATACTGGTCTGGAGGAAATTGAGGGTGAGTAAAGGATAACAGAATTTTCATTTTTGGGTGAACTATTCCTTTAACTTTTTCCAGCAATGCACTGTTGCACTTCCACCACAGGACAGATCTCGCTCCTGTTTACAATCCCATCTTTCAGCCTCTGCTGCGGAGCTCAGGAATCATGTCAGACTTGACTCTGTCTGTCATCTTACCAGTTTGACTTTCAGTCAAGGGTGTCACATTTTTAAGGGTGGGCAAATTTGTGATTGCTTCAGTCCCCTTTAAAACACATGAAACCGGCGACAGGCTTCGGCTCCTCCCCATCTTATAGTCTATGTTATTCAGCATGTTCTTCAATCCGCAGCACAAGCATCAGCATTAGATTAACATGCAGTCATGCACGAAGATGTTTGAAGACACAGTCAGTGTCAGACAGCGCTCAAAGTGCGCTCGTTTAAATGTCTTAGACGTTTAATGACAGAGACAGAGAAACGTGGAGTTATTTTATTCCATGAAATAATGACCCAGCAGCTAATTGTGACACATTTATTAGCCTTAGAGTAAATGGATTTGTGTTTTTTGTCATGATGAATTATAGAAGTGGCAAATGAATTTAGTTAAAATGATTTGAAATGAAATCAATATTCAGGGGTTGACGTGATTGGTAGTGTAGAACCTACCTTATGTATTGTTCCTGCCTACCCTTATACAAACAATATATTAATTTTTTTTTTTTTTTTTAATCATCATACCCTGAGCCCCCCAATATTGAAACCCTCTCCCCTGACTTGCTTCCTAGAAATGTCCTCCTTGCAAACTCCTCTCTCGCTCTGTCGAGCAGTATATCTGTTACTGTTGAGCAGGTGAGTGGACAGAAGCTTGCTTCGGATAAGGTCATGTGAGGACCAGCTCTGTGAGGTACTGCTGTATCTCATTGTGGATTGGGAAGAAGGCCCTAGCTTTGGAAAACTTACTGTGTTGGTCCAGTGCCAACGCTGAAGTCTCCAAGCACGCTTAAGGTAGCGGGCTGTACCAGTGTATAACAGAAAGTGGCCTTTCCTGTGCTGCCATCTGCTGGAGAATTAACATCAGTGCCGGTGACTAAACAAACCTGTCAATCACTAACTGAAGTGATTGATGTCATTAGTCAGTTGTTGATTAACACCCCTAGATCCCAAATGTCTCTAATCATCAGTTCATTAGAGGCTTCAAGACCAGAAGCTGTGTGTGCTAGTATAAATATCACCGTACTTTCATTAAAAGAGAAAATATAAGTTTTACAACTTTTAAAATGATCTGTATATCAGCTCAGCATGTTCATTCCACATCGCCCATGTTAATAATGTGATTTGGAGCTGATATTTTATAGCAGTAACATGCTTCAGGAGTGAAGTAACATTCACTTACTGTACGCTGTGGTTGATCAGAGCCATTTTATTCTCTAGAAGTTTGTGATTTGAGTTTCAATACTTTGACCTTTAATCACTCTAGCTCAGGCGAGAACTAAGAGAATCCAAAGTTTAAATCCAAGGGAAATAGCTTTAGATTCAGATTTAAGAGGCTTTATTTGATTAGGCAAAAATGTTCACCTTTCCAGTTTATTTTGTATTTTGTATATGTCTCACAGTCAGCCTTTCTTTGGTATTCACCTCTATCTCTCTATCAGCTCAGGCCCACAATCCATTTGTTTATAAAACACTGGTCTTTTTGAAGTTTTTGCTTCTGAGCAACGTTCACTGGATTTGGTCGAGCAATGTTTTGGATTTGATGTCAGATCTCTACATGAGCCGGTGCTATAGATGAGGATTATGCGTCTCAATATACAATATAATTTTTGAAGAAACCAGTTTTCATATAAAGGTCGAAAATAATAGTTTTTGATCTCTCGCTTATCAAGAAAGCTCTTTTCTTGCATCATCAGATTACCAGACAACATTGCTGAGATATAGCAGAAGAAACACCATCTGAACCATCAGACATTGTTCACTGTGTGACTGTTGCTGATATAGTTTTATAGTTATACCTCTCTGTTGACTGTCTATGCCAGTGTTTTTCAGAAACAGTCATTTTTGATCCCTACTACAATAACCAGTTCCCATAGATTTAATGCAGGCTGACCCAAGCCTACCAATCTGCCACTCATTCTGGATACATAAGCTTTTTTTCAGTCCTGTAGTTTTGACACATGTGACAAGAAATGAATTTGGATTAACCTGTTAAACATGTTTAGATGTATTTGTTTACCTTTTGGCACTTCTTCCATTTTCTCATAAATGTGTAGTTTACCCTTAGTTATATCAGGATGGATCAATACCGTCAAATTGACAGTCATAGTACACATTATTTTTGTATGAATCTAGGCAAAAACAAAAGAAAGTACCGCACACTTTCAATGTATCAAAATATCTTTGTCACAAAGTTTTTCCAACATAACCACATCAAATAGACAACCTGAGTGGAAACACAAGTAATGACAGAATTAATCCTATATATATATATATATTTTTTTTTTTACCAGTTCTTGGATGACAAAAAATGATGTTTTGAATGTATTGTTGCACTGGGCACAATTCCCACATCGATAGTTGCCATTCTGTTTGGGACTAAGTAACCTCTGAGAAGGACACAGAATATCGCTCTGAAAACTGGCATGTACTAGACGATCTCTCAAATTTGTAGCCCATTTATAAACAATCAGCGGAGAATGTTGAAAAAGAACATTTAACTCCGGACCACAAGGCAACAAATGCCAGTGCTTTTTTACGATAGGACTTGGATGAATAAGTTGTAATAAAAGTAAAGGAATGTTGTTGTTTTTTTTTTTTTTTGTCTTTTTCAACAACTCAGAATGTGACAGGATATGAACAGATGTATTTAAATGCTTCATCGACCCATTCAGAAGGGTAACAAATCCTCCTCAGCATATAAAGTTGATTCTTAGGCAATCCCCTTTTTAAAGCTTGAAGCGAATAACAAGGTATTACGATTAGACTCTTTTGTAAATAACGTCATAATCAAAGTATCATCATATTTCTGTACCCACATATCTAAAAAGTGTACTCTGGATGAATTAGGCTAACTTCCAAAGTGAATTCCAGGTTTTCCTCAAAGTTTGATTTTTGACTTTTTTGGTCCTTTCTCCTACGCACCTATCCATTACCTACAGGTGTGCGAGGGTAATTGCTAATTAATTGTATATATCTTAGCAAAAATTTATTATGAATATCCCCAAATGTAGCACTAAACTTGAAGAATTAATTGAGAATAAAATATAGTTTGATGCTTGTTTATAGCCCCATCTATTGAACTGTCACCACTGCCAGACAATCAAATCTTCTGAGTGATACAGCTGACTATATTTTGTCTAACACACATGCTACTCAAATTTACTTGATCTTTATTGCAGTGCGTTTACTTTGGACATTAAGTGTTGACAAACAAAAATAACAAAGAGAAACCTTCAAAGCAAACACTGAAATAAGCTGTACAAGGCCACAATATAGACAATTATTGGCATAAAGCTTGAGCGTTTTGTTTGTAAATGTCTTGCACTCAAGAAATAATCAGGCCTTATTTTATATTAGGACAGATTATTTGAGTTACATGCTGTATACAGTTCCCATCCATTTGGATTACAGTTTATTAAAGGGTTAGTTCACCCAAAAATGAAAATAATGTCATTAATTGCTCACCCTCATGCCGTTCCACACCCGTAAGACCTTCGTTCATCTTCAGAACACAAATTAAGATATTTTTGTTGAAATCCGATGGCTCAGTGAGGCCTGCATAGCCAGCAATGACATTTCCTCTCTCAAGATCTATAAAGGTACTAAAAACATATTTAAATCAGTTCATGTGAGTACAGTGTTCAATATTAATATTATAAAGCGATTTTTTTTTTGTGCACCAAAAAAAAAAAAAAAAATACCGACTTGTATAGTGTGGCCGATTTCAAAACACTGCTTCAGAAAGCTTCGGAGCGTTATGAATCTTTTGTGTCGAATCAGCAGTTGGGAGTGCCAAAGTCACGTGATTTCAGCAGTTTGGCGGTTTGACACGCGATCGAATCATGATTCGACACAAAAGATTCATAACACTCCGAAGCTTAATGAAGCAGTGTTTTGAAATCAGCCATCACTATAAAATATTTTGTCGCTTTAAAATATTAATATTGAACCACTGTACTCACATGAACTGATTTAAATATGTTTTTAGTACATTAATGGATCTTGAGAGAGGAAATGTCATTGCTGGCTATGCAGGCCACACTGAGCCATCGGATTTCAACAAAAATATCTTAATTTGTGTTCTGAAGATGAACAAAGGTCTTACGGGTGTGGAACGACATGAAGGTGAGTAATTAATGACATTATTTTCATTTTTGGGTGAACTAACCCTTTGGTAGACACCATATCTACATATTTGAAGCAAGGCAGAGATTTCAATACTTGGTACACAATACACAATGACAGTAACATTCGATGGATCGTGAATGTGCCATTTTGAGTAGAAAATGAACTCCAAATGTCACAAAATGTTACTAAATGTTACTAAACCTAACCACAGAAGCAGTGTAAATACAGCTGTAAACCAGCGAAAAATCAACCTCATTAATTATTCAAGGCCCAGTGCATGATGGGAACACCAGTATCAGAAAAGTTGAGAAGTTTTACTTAATTTTATAATGTTGATGTTTACGCTTTAATTTCTACAAGCTTAAATTGAGCACTAATACAGAATTTACTTAGTTTTTTTTTTTTATTCTTGCCTAAACTAACTTGCCTGAACTTACTCATGTAAAAATTACATTTGTTTTTCTGTAGTATTTACTTCACCATAAAATAATTTTAATACTTTAAATATTTGACAAACTTTAAATATTTGTCATCAATTAT
The DNA here is from genome assembly GCA_037950665.1 of Hypophthalmichthys nobilis. Classification (NCBI taxonomy): domain Eukaryota; kingdom Metazoa; phylum Chordata; class Actinopteri; order Cypriniformes; family Xenocyprididae; genus Hypophthalmichthys; species Hypophthalmichthys nobilis. The sequence continues at coordinate 5,769,567 of CM075475.1, read as the reverse complement.
CATATTTATCATCAACAAATCCATTTTGTTTCAGTCTCATCCATTTTAGCTAATTGAGTCTTGCTTGTTCCATAGTTAAACCATTTTTACATCTTAACTGATTCAACTGAATAGTTTTCACAACGAACATATCTCGGCTGATGCTAAGCAGTTTAAATAAATGCATTTTTAAAAATAGTATTATTTAAATAAATCAAATGATTCATGTATTCATGTTTTCTTATTGATGCAGCTGAACCTGCATTTAATGTCTGGGTCATGTTCTTGTGTTTAATGCATGAGGGCATGTCATTGTCATTGTTTCATTTCTTACTGACGAATGAGTTTGATTGGACACGTAGCCCCAAAGGAGCTCAAATGTTTTTCTCTTTCTTTATATAGGCCTAGTTGATCATTTAGTTTTCTATTCAAACACTGCATGATGGTTTTTAGCATTGTTTCTTTCCACCTGCTGGAGGAGTAGAGTGATCTGTGAATCCCAGTTGTGAGCACTAGATGGCACTGTGCTTCCATTGAAATGCCATGCATGAGCCCTGCAGTGTCATAACCGAGCCAGATTACTCTTCATGTCTTATTGACCGTCATCATACTGGAAGTCGTCCGCCTTTGAAGATCAAAGCTCCCGCACGGTCACTATCACCAGAAGATAACGTCCCCATGATCCTCAATAAAGCCTGAAGAGAAACTTCTGCCGGTCTTTGGCAGAATAAGAGTTGCCTTTAATGTTTCAGACCTTTTTCAGGAATCTTTCAAATCATGTGAGCTAGGGTTAGTGTTGTTGGTGTAAAACGTTGAACTTCACAGTTTGCACAATGCACAGTTAATCATTTGGACAAGCATTTGTTTGGCTTGACAGGAGGCTGGAACGGCCGGTTTAGTGAAATCCAGGTTCTGTGTGTGTGTTTTGCGCCCTGTAACCAGAAGACACGGAAACTTGGCAGATGTCAAACTCTCAGTTGGGTCATGGCCAGATCTTTGTGAAGTTCAGGTCTGAAGTGACGTGCTTGTCATGCAGGTGCGCCGGGTTATGACTGGGTGACAGTAATAGCAGCGCTATAAAAGCATCGTCTGTTTCCCACAGTGTGATTGTGACACATGCTGTGCTGTATATGCAGGCTACGGCTGTGTTTGGAATGGAATATTAGCCTACTGCTGTATACTGTTTACTATATATCAGAACACTGTAATCCAGGTTATTTTTCACATTCATCTAAAAAAAGGGCAGAAACAGGGAGAATGATACTTTAGTTTTTTATCCGTTAATCCCAACTGTCAAACTAGTTTCTTTGAATGAGAGAGACAAGCTCATGTAGTTCTTTTCAGGAAGCCATTGTAAGTAAATACGAAAAGAAGCTTGGAGCACTGCATACTTGAACCTTGCCCAAATTTGCTTTCAACAAATCAGATTTGGTGTGATTTAAAATGCTTCGTTAGGCAGGTTCCAGCCTTCAGGGATTACGAGAAACAGAACGAGGAGGGTGAAGTTCTAAGCAGACTTTGCAGCATTATCAGAGCTTTGCCATCAGTTTGCTCTGTGTGTGTGTGTCCGAGCAACCAAATGGCCCCTGTTGACCAATCGCAGCACAAATTCTAGTGGCCGAATGGAGCGCTGCCAATCAGAACGTGGCACAGAGTCAGATGAGGGCGGTCAGTGTGTGGATGTGTGCCAGCGTGTTCAATCAAAGCTTATCTCGTATCGGAAGGCAAATACTATACTTTCAGATTATTGACTTGGTTCCTCGTGTAGTTCTTCTCACTCTTTCCTCTAGATTGTACTTTTCATTTCTCAGTGACAAGCAAAAACAAAACAATACAACTTTGTTACATGTGAGTGAAGCTTCTGTGTTTGGCTGCTAAGACAAGCAGCTTTCGTTGTGTGTGTGTTGAGGTGTGGTTAAGTTACTGAAGGTCAAAGCTCAGGTAGGCGTCTTGTTCTCCATACTGTAGCTAATTTTTAAGACATTTTGCTCCATATGCACATACTGCTCCACAATTATATTTTCAATAGTATGTCCAAGGTTTGGCTCCATAACACAGTTTTGGCTTCAGTACGATACCAGAATCTAATACCTCTGTATCAATGCTAAATTGATACCATAGATAAAAAAAAAAACACTGCATGAAACTGTGCTCCATGCTGAGTATACTAGTTTGTATTTCACATAGTGCAAACTGAATGAAAGAAAAAAAAAAAAAGCACTATGAAAATAAACTCTAAAGTTGCTTTCATATTTTCTTGTTGCTGATATTTATTCTGAATTAGTGGGCTGGCTACCTGAAGATGCTTTTTTTTCTCTTTCCGTGGGTGTCAAAAGAAGGAATAATGAAATGTCATGTAAAACATAAGCTGTCATGCATTGACAGTGAATGATCAACAGCATTTATTAATCTTGGCTAATTAAGTTTAGTATTTGGGTTCATATTAGTTTAATGCATCAAGTAAAAAAAATACTGAACTAGATTATTGAATGCTGTAATACTGTATTATGTTACTTAAAGGGTTAGTTCACCCAAAAATGAAAATCCGGTCATTAATTACTCACCCTCATGTCGTTCTACACCCATAAGACCTTCGTTCATCTTCGGAACACAAATTAAGATATTTTTGATAAAATCCGATGGCTCAGTGAGGCCTGCATTGACAGCGAGATAATTAACACTTTCAATGCCCAGAAAGCTACTAAAGACACATTTAAAACAGTTCATGTGACTACAGTGGTTCAACCTTAATGTTATGAAGCGACGAGAATACTTTTTGTGCGCCAAAAAAACAAAATAATGACTTTATTCAACAATATCTAGTGATGGGCGATATCAAAACACTGCTGCATGAAGCTTCGAAGCTTTACAAATCTTTTGTTTCGAATCAAAATGCCAAAGTCACGTGATTTCAGTAAACGAGGGTTTGTTACATCATAAGTGTTTCGAAACGTTTCAAAATTCCAATGGTTCACATGACTTTGGCAGTTTGATACACGCTCCGAACCACTGATGTGAAACAAAAGATTTGTAAAGTTTCGAAGCTTCATGAAGCAGTGTTTTGAAATCGGCCATCACTAGATATTGTTGAATAAATGTTTTTTAATGGCGCACAAAAAGTATTCTCGATGCTTCATAACATTAAGGTTGAATCACTGCAGTCACATGAACTGTTTAAAATATGTCTTTAGTAGCTTTATGGACATCTGAAAGTGTTAATTATCTTGCTTCAATAGAGGCCTCACTGAGCCATCGGATTTTATCAAAAATATCTTAATTTGTGTTCTGAAGATGAACAAAGGTCTTATGGGTGTGGAACGACATGAGGGTGAGCAATTATTGACAGAATTTTCATTTTTGGGTGAACTAACCCTTTAATGAATGTTGAGAAATGTAGTTTTATTCTAACATTAAAATGAGTAATATTCATTACTATTATTAAAATCAGTGTTACTAATCTCTTTATTCATTCAAGCAAATTCAAGTAAAAATGCATTTGTAAAGATCGAGACCTAAACATCATTGGTTCTATGGTGTCACGCACACATTTGAGCTTCCATGTTTACTCTTTATTTATTAGTTTAGGGCATGTAAAGTGAGGCTGCATCTGAAATCACACACTTCCCTGCTATATTTTAGGCAAATGATGATTTACTACTTCTGGTGAGATTCTGAAGTGTGCATATGATGGACAATTTACTATCCCATGAGGCCACGGGAGAGGGTTTGTGAATGGCAGTGAAGCAATACCACTGACACTGGTAGATCGCATAGTGAACGTAGTACGTCCAGATTACATACATACTTATATACTATACATATATATATATTGTTGTGAAGTAGGCCTAATTACTTACTCAGAATAAGTATCTACTCCAGAGTATGTGATTTCGGACACAGCCTGAGATTTCTCTGATTGATTCATCTGGTTTCTTTATGTTGCCACATTTGCTGGTTTCATGTCAGTTTGGGTAACACACTGCGGTGTGTTCAGAACAGCAGCATATCAAGTATACCGAAATGAGCAAAGTCATTGTACAATTTGAAATATAATATATACCAATATTTTTACAGTTCTGGTATACCGCACATTATACAAATACATTTTAACAAAGAAATTATTTGGTACCTTTTATTAAGGCATTTTCATCAAATGGACGTTTTACCATCATTGTGAGAACTTTCGGTCAGAACACATTAGTTTTCTGTTGTTTTTATTCAAAGATAATTCTAATGACTATAGACTTGGTCTGGGCAATAAATCAAATATTCACCATGTTTTCACACAAAATATATTTTATATGAAAAGTTGCCCGTCCGACAGACTAACCTTAACCCTAAACGTGAACTTTAAATCAAATGATTTATGTACTTATTCATCATTTTTACTTTTTAGAAAGAGAGGATTTGTCAGTTTCTGCTCACTTCTCAAGGCAGTTTTGTAGTGAAGTGAAGTAAAGATCACATGCTGTCAATGCTAATGGGATGGCAGCAGTTTTTTTTTTTTTTTTTTTTTTTGAGGGGGTGTTTTTAAGCAGGTGCTGCTGTAGCAGTCAGGCTGTTTTAATAGGATTAACTCACACACACACACACACACACACAATCAATCTGACCCAACTCTCACACAGGCAGGGCTCCAGACTTCAACAAATGACTAGGGAGACAAAAACAAAATGACTCCCGAAAATAATTGCAGACAAATGTTCAGTAGCATTAAAGGGGCCATATGTAAGAATTTTGTGTATTAATTAGTTTTTGTGTAAAACACTGGCATTCACTCTAAAGAAGATGTAAATTAACTGGTGGCTAGATTTTAAATGATTCTTGAAATTAGTACAGTATTTAGTGAGGGGGTCTTCAAATATAGTTGTGCACAATGGGGTGCCTTGAAGTCAAAAAGGTTGAGATCCACTAAACCAAACCCTCCTAATGATTTATTCTTTTAAAAAAGTCTGTCTTTTACCCATTTAACATTGCCTCTGCCTCTGCGCTGGCTGTTTTATTAAAGCTGAGCTTGAGAAACTGGCCAGTGCTCGTTTAGTGATATAACTTCACCTCCTCACTGGCACCTGCGCAGAGACCCGTGAGTCCAAACAGCGCTCCGCTCCAGTCATGCGTCATGGCTCAGAACTGACGGCAAGAGCGACGTCCGGCGGTCCCTCAGGTGGGTCTGCCGCGTGTCCTGCCAGCTCAGAACCGTGGCGCCTCGGTCGGGGCAGGGCTGAGAGCCGCGGGCCGGGGCCTGGCCGCTGCAGGAAATGGCACTTAGATTGTGGAATAAAAAGTGAGCGTGAGAGCTATTGAGCGGGTGATTAATGATGGTTTACTCTCTGTCCTGCCAGCCTGTCCACGTAAGCAGTCATCAGTCGCTATGGCCCAAGGGGCCACGGGCCCTTTCCAGCTGAGCCAAGTTGGCCGTGCTGAAAACAGAAGGCTAATAGAGGCCACATGGTTGTGATCAGGAGATCAGGTGGAGGGAAAGTTCCTGCCTGGACCTGTGACGTTTGGATTCTGTGTTTAAGGCTTGGACCGTTTCTCTCAGGGCTCTGTCTATGACTGTTCTGATCAATGTATATGATCGGGTCATACTTTCAACCTGAAGAGGTTTATATTGTGATAACAGCAGGCACATGTTTATTATGCCCAATAAATCACTAAATGGACATGAAGTGTTGATTTGAGTAGAAATTATTTTATTATGTGAAAAGAAATAGAGCGGAGAGTGATACAGAGATATGAATCAGTCAGGAAAAGTGTTAATTGTAGAGTTCTACACAAAAAGAAAAAATTATCACATGACCCGGGCTGGTGGAATTTGTTTCTATGACATTCATGTGATGTTGCTGTGAAACAGATGCAGTTCTCCTGCAGTAACGTGAGGTGAAGTGTTTTGATAGCTCATGGCTTGCTTCTCTCAGGGATTGAACAGCAACTCTTCAGTAGCTATACTGCACCACAACACCACCATCATGTTTATGCGTTAGTGATTAATGAGTTAAATTAATGAGAAGGTAACTTTATTCTGTCTGTGCTGCTCCAGAGTGTTTTATGAGTTCAGTTAAGCGTCACAACGCATGTTCTTAATCAGATGAAGCTGTTAGTGTGTGTGTGTGTGTGTGAGAGAGAGAGAGAAAGAGCTGTGTGCTAATCAGCTAAAAGACATTTTGTTCTGAATAGAGCTGTGCAATTAATCGTTAAAAGATCTCGATCTCGATTAAAACACTCACATAAACTTATTCCTAAATGACAATGATTCTCCTGTGTCTATTAAACTTTTGACAAAATCACTCTTGAACATTGTGTTCATGCCACTGATCGAGAGAGAGCTGTTGTCATCTATAGATATGAAACCGCTTCACAAACGTCTTTTTTAACCACACAGTATCATTATTTCTGTGTTACAAATATTCATATTATCACTGAAGTACTGGGATAAAAGTTTATAGTTCAGATATAAACAATGATGTCCACAGAAGTTATCAAATCAGCTTTTGAAAGTATTTGTCATTGACTCATTCATTCAAGAGATTAGTTCAAAAATGCTGATTCATCCTGCAATGAAACAAGTGAAGTATTTATGAGTCACTGAATCATTCATTCAAACAATTTTTAAAAAATAATTCATTCAGATTAATTAAACATTTTAAACAGACTGCAGCAATTAACATTTCATCATAATCTCTGTTAAATTACACTACCAGTCAAAAGTTTGGACACGGAAAGATTTTTAATGTTTTTAAAATAAGTTTCATCTGCTCACCAAGGCTGCATTTATTTAATTAAAAATACAGTAAAAACAGTAATATTGTGAAATATTATTACAATTTAAAATAACTGTTTTCTGTTTGAATATATTTTATAAAGTAATTTATTCCTGTGATCAAAGCTGAATTTTCAGCATCATTACTCCAGTCTTCAGTGTCACATGATCCTTCAGAAATCATTCTAATATGCTGATCTGCTGCTCAAGAAACATTTATTGTGTACAATTGTACAAAATATTTGTGTACAATATTTTTTTTTCAGGATTCTTTGATGAATAGAAAGTTCAAAAGAACAGCATTTTTTTTTAAATATAATATTTTGTAACATTATAAAGGTTTTTACTGTCACTTTTGATCGATTTAATGCATCCTCGCTGAATAAAAGTATTAATTTCTTTAATTTCTTTTCAAAAAAATAAAAATAAAAATTCTTACTGACCCCAAACTTTTGAACGGTAGTGTATAATGTTACAAAAGCTTTGTATTTCAGATAAATGCTGTTCTTTTGAACTTTCTATTCATCAAAGAATCCTGAAAAAAAGTACACAACTGTTTTCAACATTGATAATAATCATAAATGTTTCTTGAGCAGCAAATCAGCATATTAGAATGATTTCTGAAGGATCATGTGACACTGAAGACTGGAGTAATGATGCTGAAAATTCAGCTTTGATCACAGGAATAAATTACTTTATAAAATATATTCAAACAGGAAACAGTTATTTTAAATTGTAATAATATTTCACAATATTACTGTTTTTACTGTATTTTTAATTAAATAAATGCAGCCTTGGTGAGCAGACGAAACTTCTTTTAAAAACATTAAAAATCTTACCGTGTCCAAACTTTTGACTGGTAGTGTACGTGTTTTGTTTAGTTGTCTGTTCAAAATCGTGGGAGATTCGCAATCTCAATTTGAAACTCGTGATTCTCTATTAATCTAGATTCGTGCAGCTCTAGTTCAGAACCACAAACACGAACAGAGAGAACTACAAACATAATTGTGAGATTGAAGTAGGGTTTGAGTTATTAATATCTATTTTATACATTTTTATACATTAATATATAACAATATGATAATGTATATGGCCAAATAACTATTAAATTGAATAATTATGTAGACTTTTGTGAATGAAATATCTACGACTGGCAGATTGAATTGCTTTTCTCTCCAATACGGGAGGGAAGAAATCTTCAGTAGCATAAATTAAATGCAATTAAATTAAATGTGGAAAGTGTAAATGATGTTAACTATGCAACAAAACGGCCTGTTTCAAGACATAAGCTTATGACATGGTCACTTAGGACAAGTGATCCTTGTCCTCCTAACAAACATTTTAGGACACTGGGGTATTCAGGGTGTTCTGGGTATTGGTATGTAGTTGCTAAGGTGTTCTCCGGGTGGTTGCTAACTAACCCAAGTCAAAAGAGCTCTGCACACCCTCTCTATGATATTCTGGTCTCCAGATATGGCCCAGGTCCCTTCAGCAAACAGTTTAGTGCACATTGGGACAAGATGCAACATTTAGGATATCACACTGTTGTGGACTATTTCTGTTATTAAATTTCTTCTGTTCCCTTTGTCTTTGCTGTGTTATGTGTATGTTTGATGCTCTTGAGGTACATTTAATATCAGTTACTTTATCATATAACTTTTTTTTCTCATGTTCTATTTTAACTTTTACTGGAGTCAATCTCCATGAAGGTATCTTTATTTGGTTTGATATTTTTATAGCACTGAGATACATATACACAGAGACACACAGAACATGTTTTCAGCAGTTGTGTTTGTGTCTCGCAGGTTATCATTTGTCTTACATCTACCGGTTAAAATCTGGTTTGATATGGTAGACAATAAATTCCCAGTGGCCTATTCCTACCTATCATAAAGTGACACATTTGGCCTCAACATTAAAGCAAAGCCGCAAAAGCACTTTGAGACGTCTGGATATTTGCGCAACCATAAAAACATCAGTGTATCACTCATATTACTCAGCAGCAGAGGGTCAGATGAGACACTGTATCTCATGTGTATCTCAGGGACAGTAAATCAAGGTCAAATTCTCTGAATTTCCAACAAACGTTCTCATTTTTTGCTGTAGCCTGCAGTAGAGCGGTTGACTTCACAAAGCCTTCAGTTCAGTGTATTGTGAGGAGGGCCTCATTCATAAAGATGTGTGTAGAATGTGAAAGGACAATCTTTTTCACTGTATGCACACATTTCAGTAACATTTTATTTCCAGGGCTGCACGATATTTGAAAAAACTGACATTGCGATATTTATTTATTTATTTTTGCGATATATATTGCAATATGAAAACAATTCACCAGATGATTTGAATAGCTATATTTGGAAAGAATGAATCATTCTGGAATCATCGGGGTGATTTTGTAGGTGCCTGAATATGCACAGATAATAATGAACAAATTATAAGCATAGATAAATATAATAGAACAAAGATACAAATGAAATAAATAGTGCTTTGTATTAGTACAGAAAAAATACATTTACATTTATGGATTTTGCAGGTGCTTTTTATCCAAAAAGACTTGCATTGCATTAAAGGAATACATTTGATCAGTTCATGCACTCCCTAAGGATCAAACCTGTGGTGTTTGTAGCATCATCTGTACTGTCTGAACTACAGATAACAATGCCTTTTTTATAATTAATGTGCTATTTGTAGTAATTTATAGTAATACAATAAACTGGGTAATAACTATCCCTTAACCTACCCCTAAACCTAAACTAAACCCATGTATTTATTTTATATTAACCAGTACTTTCTTAGCTAAGAACACTGTAAGTGCACATACTTTAAAATAAAGTGCAACCGTTAATTTATTAGTTAACCTAACATTAACTAACAATAAAAACACTTCTAAATCATTTATTAATCTTAGATAATGTTAATTTTAACAGTTTACTAATACATTATTAAAAAAAGTTGTATCTGTTACTATTATGTTTAATGGACCTGAACTAAAAATGAACAGTTGTATTTTTATTAATTAACATTAAGAATGAATAATAACTGCTGTAAGATATTGATCATTGTTAGTTACTGGATTAACTAACATTACCTGGCCTCGCTGCAAAGTGTTACATATTGCTCTCTACAGTTCATTTGCACTTTAATCTGAAACATTTGCTTACTTTATGTATTGTTTTATTGTATTTAAATGTTCTTTTTGTTTGAGTTATTAAAAAAAAGTTATTAAACCTGTTAGGAGGACAGCACTTTTTGGTAATTTAATTCAATACTGTGATAATACAATATACCGTGATAAAAGCTTCAGCAATTATCATCATATGAAATTTTGATAGTGTCACATGCCTGTTTGTGCTGGTCTGTAGTGTTGGGATAGACTCAGTCATGTTAATAAATAAACACAGCAGTGGCTCCTGTGTGTTTATGTCGGAGGCCCTTTGTCCATCATCTCTCTCACCTCAGCTGGCCACAATATGTGTCTGTGGACACTTTTAAACTGCGAGTCTGTGTGTTTGAGCTCTGTTTGGTCGGAGAGTTTTTCACTGTCTGTTTCTACGCTAATGGAAGAGCTCAGAACTCACATTGCTGTCCACGGCAGATAGAGATTGTGCTTTTTGGCTTTATTCATGTGTGTATTCATGCTTTTACTCTAGTGTGCTTATCCAAGTGATATTTGGGATTATTTCCATATGAGAGCCAGACTGTTAACAAATAAACGCTTACTGACACACAAACAGTTTCTCTGAGGAATGTCGAACATGCTGGTGCTTTGGTACTAAAATGCAACAATACCAGTCCTTCTACAGTATCAGTAGAGCAGAGTATCAACTCAGTACAGTTGTGATGGACAGGTATTCGTGTGCTCTGAGGACAACTGCCCATCAGGATGTGCAGCCTAATATACATTACCTGCTGCTGTTTATCACACTGCTAATATTAATCAAAGAACAATATTAATAGGAAAAGAATAAACCATTCACTACTCAATGCATGGGTAACTTTAATAGCCCTCGACATCTAAACATGAACACAAAAATATACATTAAGTTTTAATATTTTTTTAAACCTTTTTTTATTGAATAGTGTTGAATGATTGTTGTTACACTACCATTCAGAAGTTTGGGGTCATTATTATTTTGAAGGAAATGAACACTTTACTGTTAATTCTTTTTAGAAGTTTAATGTGTCCTAAATTAATAAAGACATTTATAATGTTACAAAATATTTCTATTATAAAAAATGCTGTTCTTTTCATCAAATAATCATGATTAGAATGTATCACAGTTTCCACAAAGATATGAAGCGTATGTTTTCAACATTGATAATAATCAGAAATGTTTCTTGAGCAGAATGATATCTGAAAGATCATGTGACACTGAAGACTGGAGTAATGATGCTAAAAATTCAACTATTAAAGTAATAAATTACATTTTACAATATAAAAACCAGTTATTATAAATAATATTTCACTGTTTTTACTGTATTTTTGATTAAATAAATGCAGCCTTGGTGAACCTAAGAGACTTGTTTTAAAAACATAAAATCATACCGACCCCCAACTTTTCAATGGTAGCGTATCTGAGGAAGGTACAGTATGAAAAGCTTGAATACGTTCTACTTTTGTAACTTGTATTGCAGGACAATAGTAAATGTAATGCCAAATTTACACTGCAAAGGTGCTTCTGCAGACTGTTTAATGGTGCTCAGAGGTGGCATAAATGCATTTACACAATTTTAACTGCACATTGTTATACTAGGGGCTGAGATGGGTCAGAGCAGGCATAATTTAGTCTGGCTTTTATGCTGCATTGCTTCTTTACACAGAATTTTAAGCAGGCACAGAGCAGCCTTACTTCAGCTGTGTAAAGATGGCTAATGTGCACCGGGGAAAACATCTCTCAAACGTGTTAAACACCTGAGATCCCGAGATTTTTGTCCAAAGGCCTAAATAATAATAAAAAACAAAGATGTGGCATCCAAAGTATGTAAGGTAGTACAACTAGATCTCTTTTATTGAATCCAAAAGGTTTTAATTATATTTTGCTGCATATAAAGGTATTTTAAAGAATTTGAAGTTTCAATATGTCATTCGGTTTAACCGTCCAAAGGCCAATACAGCCATTTCATTTGTTATTAAAATATCTTAAAATGTAATATGTACACTACCAGTCAAAAGTTTGGACACGGTAAAATTTTTTATGTTTTTAAAAGAAGTTTCATCTGCTCACCAAGGCTGCTTTTATTTAATTAAAAATACAGTAATAACAGTAATATTGTGAAATATTATTACAATTTAAAATAACTGTTTTCTGTTTGAATATATTTTATAAAGTAATTTATTCCTGTGATCAAAGCTGAATTTTCAGCATCATTACGCCAGTCTTCAGTGTCACATGATCCTTCAGAAATCATTCTAATATGCTGATTTGCTGCTCAAGAAACATTTATGATTATTATCAATGTTGAAAACAGTTGTGTACTTTTTTTTTCAGGATTCTTTGATGAATAGAAAGTTCAAAAGAACAGCATTTATCTGAAATACAAAGCTTTTGTAACATTATACACTACCGTTCAAAAGTTTGGGGTCAGTAAGAATTTTTATTTTTATTTTTTTAAAAGAAATTGAAGAAATTAATACTTTTATTCAGCAAGGATGCATTAAATCGATCAAAAGTGACAGTAAAGACATTTATAATGTTACAAAAGATTATATTTCAAATAAATGCTGTTCTTTTGAACTTTCTATTCATCAAAGAATCCTGAAAAAAAATACTGTACACAAATATTTTGTACAATTGTACACAATAAATGTTTCTTGAGCAGCAGATCAGCATATTAGAATGATTTCTGAAGGATCATGTGACACTGAAGACTGAAAACTTCTTTTAAAAACATTAAAAATCTTACCGTGTCCAAACGTTTGACTGGTAGTGTGTATATTTTTTATTTTGGCATGATTTTATAACATCATTTATCAACAAAATGGTATTAGAATTATGTGTAGAAGTCGTTGCTTTGTTATGAGAAAGTATGTCTGGAAAAATGAATTCCATTGATGTAATTCGGTGTAACCAATATAAAGGGACCATTTTGGATCAAGTCATGCAGTCAGTATCGCGTGACAGAATGTGACGTCATTCAGACACCTGCAAAAAATCACATGGTTGTGAAGCAAAGTAACTAACTCTTTCTTAACTATTTAAAATATTCATGTTTTCACTTGCTCATACGCATGTCCCGAAACATCAGGTCATTCGGTACAACCGCAATAAAACATGGGAAATGTTGTAATATTTTAAAAACTTGTACTGCATAAAAAATGTTTGATTGTCCTTTTGTTAGATAGCTAGCAAGCTAACTAACCAGCTAGCTAGATATTAGCCTGTTAGCATTGTTTGAAAATATCGTCATTCGGTATAACCAAAAGTGTCATTCGGTAAAAACGGAATTTTGGTTAAGCCGAATGACTTTTTTGGTGCACACATACCGGAAGAAAACACGTGTGTAGACTTTCACTGCATTTCTATAAACTTTGCATTTTGTCTATAAACAGTGCATATGACAAGCTTGACCAAAAGCTTATCGCAATAAATTCATTTGTGCTTCACTATAGCACAATATATTCAATATATATCATGGGTCCCATCTCGCCTAACTTGAGCAGTGACAGTGACCAAGACGCACATCCCTCCTGCAAACAGTTTCCATGCCGCGGTCTCTTTTCTCTCTCAGAGGACGGCTGTTTGTTTCTATTCATGTATGAAATGTCATAAAAACATGTGATCTATCTTGCTGTTGGGCAAAAATAAAAGCATAATTTGCTCTGCCGGAGACATCTGCTGCACAAATGTGTGAAGAATAAAGAGTCCCGGGTCACCCATCTTAATTTGATTTACATTTCGATGTATTTTGACACTAAACACTCTTGACATCTTTAATAAGGTGCGTTTATTTCTCAGACATGATCTCTCGTGCATCACAGTGGCAGATTCAGTGTTTCTGCTAACTTTGCTAATTCACAACTGAACTGTAAAGCTTTTTTTCTCCCAGCATCATGCTTGTTTGGTGCCGGATCTGTTTACTGAAATGTAAATCACAAGTAAAACCACAGCGTACTGGATTTCCATGACTTAGCGTACAGATGGGATGATATCTCTGAGTTCACTGAAGTTCATTGGCAGTGCTGCTGATTTGATTTTCTCTTCCGTACGCAGGTGTTGTGTGGCCGCAGTGAGTCAGATGTTGCAGTAAGTGTGTGTTCTCTGTGCTGGAAGGAAGAGAAAGGGAATGGCACATTAAAGTGTTTTCCCCTCCACCCCCCGTAGAGGCCTTTGTATTACATAAAGCCTTGAGAACAGTTCTGTCATTGTTGTGAACGGAAAGGGCCTTTTCTTCTGATGCTTGCAGTTTTGAATATGATATGTGCACATGGAAAGCATGGACAAAAAACTGTGTTGAATTACCCCGTCTGTACCAATCTGTCAAAAATGGATGCAGCTCAGTTTTCATTTGACAGCCGCACCAACCAGCAACTCTGGACTTTCCCTGGAACTGGAGTTTCCACTTTTGTTTTAACCTAATTATGTATCTCTGCGGCCGCGCTGCTTAATGACACTATTGTTTAGTGTTTGTGACGAGCAGTTCTGAGAGTACGACAAAGAAAAGAGGGAACTACAAACAAAGTTTGCAAAAGTTCAAGCACAATAAATTGAGTTCAAATCTGAGATCATTATTTGAAAGCTTCTGACTGTGCCTCTAGCTGTGTATGTGCCTCTGATTGTGCTCTCTGCCAATGTCAAGGGATGGTGGGAAATGCTGTGCCGTTTTTTTCTGTCTCTGAACTTGAAAATTAGTGCACTCTTGCTGTGGAAGAGGAAACGCATTCAGTTACAAAGTCTAGATCACTGCCATGCGTCTGAACATTTTACATCTTGCATTACAACTAATGTGCACACAACAAAATCTGTAAGATGATATGGAGCACACCTGTAAATCAAGACATTCACAAGCCTCAACTTTTCACCCGTCTTGCTTGAGAGCCTGTGGACCGCCCTGTTTCCTGTGTCATTGCTTAATACTGTTTGTCACAAAAATGAGGCTTTTATACATTTAGAATTTCCTTCATATTTACTACTTTGTATTCTAGTTTTGCAGAAGAACGGTGTTGAAATTAAAATGAATACACAGAGGAATGGGAAAACTGCTGTGTGTGTCTGTGAGAGAGAGAGCTCTCAGTGAGTTAGAGGTCAGTGGTAGAGGAAGTTCAGCATCTCCTCTGCAGGGCTCTTCCTGCGCCCGACCCAAGGGATCAGTACCTTGATAGTGCCAGATAACACAGGGTTTGTGTTGGAGCATATGCAGAGACTCTTTCTCCCTTCACAATCACTTCTAAGAGATATTTTTAGCCATTCGCACATGACAGGAAGGCAATCTGAAGTGGCCAGCCATATTTGAGCATTCATGTCCTTTTTGTTGTGCTTTTTTCTTGGACTTTCGCATTGATATACTCTACAATTTGACATTACTCTGGAGAAGTGATTGAATTGAGACAGGTTGAATTAAGCATAATGCGGCTGGAGCATGCAAATTCATGAAAACAAAACTGGATATTAGAGTAAATTCCTCTCCCAAGAAAGTCTAGCATTTATCAATCACGCTGGCCTTGATATACAGTATGTGGAGTGCTACAAAATGGAGTGCTGAATTGCAGAGCCCCATGCATGAAGTAGGGTTGGTTATCTTTGAATTTTAACGATTCCAATTCTGCTTATCAATTCAGATTCTTATTGATTCCTAATTTTTGAGTCCAATAAGTTAAAAAAAAAAACGTAGATATCGTTCACAATTATTGTTATTGCAAAACATTTCATTGTAGCTAAATACCATGCACAAAAATCAACAGGCTCAAGAATGCAAGAACACAAGGAAATTAAAAATATCATAGCAAAAACAACCTGACTAATGTAAATTTCAAGCATTATTAAAGACAAGTAAACACTCAGTAATTAATAAATAACATATAAACAAATTAGCAACTACACAAATAAATACAACCTAACAAAGATACGATTAAAATAAACAGTGTTTTAAGATTTTCTGGAATTCAGGTACAGAAACTGTTATCAAATGTAAAATAATACTGCACTTTATAAATAAAATATACATTACAAATATAGTTACAAAAGTTATTCATTCAAGAACAGCATTGTCTTTTGTTGTTTGATTAACATTAGACAGCAGAAGGAATTTTAGGCTGATGTCACTTTAAGAGCTGCACGGATCCAATATGCTGTTACGTGTTTTCTTTGTCAACTGTTTATGTTGACTTAAAACATAACTAACTGCAACTACGAGAATATTTTTGTGTGTATTTGTCCATTCAAAAGACACAGAAGAGAATTCAGTTCAGTATCACAAACTATATTCAGTATGAGACAGCTTTCTGTGTGCACGTTTTGGATGTGCAGCACAGAAAACAGTGCACGGGTCTTCTTGCGCTTGAATGGCTTAAAGTCATATTAAAATGCACACAAAGGAATCGATAAGAGGAATCAAATTTTAATTATATAACAAGTATCCAATTGCTGACCTTAAGTATCCGATTCCAGAATTGGAATATGATTTTTGAACGGGAATAAATTCTTATTTATTTCGGGGCTTCATACTAAAATATGGTAGTTCACCCCAAAATCCAATTTGTCACCATTTACTCTCCCTTCATATCATTCCAAACTTGAATGACTTTCTTTCATATGTGGAACACAAAATAATATACTTTAAGACATGCTTCTATCAAGTGATCTCTGTAATGCTCACATGACACTGATTTGATCTAGTTTCTGATTTAATATAGTTTATCTAACTTCATGACACAGAGTAGATGTGAATCACAATGAGGAAGATGTATATGAAATGAGACATAATGATTTATGCCTTGAAAACTAGACTAAAGCACATTCTTGCTTAGTATTTAGTAAGCAGAGCCATGCTGCTCTGAAGTTTGGGTTTTTTGGAGAGTGAGCATAAAATGCTTTATGTGTACAAAACAAATATTCCGAGTGTTGGGAACAGGCCCGGTGCTGCGGTGAAGTGGGGCGAGGGGGGTAATTGCCATATTAAGAGGAAGGAATTCAAAATAAAGTTAATCTTTCCACCCCTCCATAGGCACAGAATGAGCATGCTGCATCTTGTTCAACACACAAAGCACTTACAGAGACAGTGTAACTTAGACAAGGATGAAGGCTCTACTGTGCCAGGATCCAGTTCAACCCAGTTTAAGATCAGGCCAGGAATGGGTTTGACTTGGCACTGATGGTGACCAGAAGTACTCAAGAGATGTGTTCATGTGCGTAGGTTCAAAAGAGTTCATTGTTATGTAGCTCTTTATAGTATGTAGCTGTAGCTCGCTGTGTGAATTTAACTAGTACATTCCTCATCCACCCACCCGCCTGCCCTCCCGTCGTTGTAATGCTTCATTTTCACTCAATGACAACCTCACCTTGCTGCCAATTTTTCGAAAGCTCCTCCTTTCTCCTGGCAAAAGCTAACATGGCAGTGGTGTTTGCAGTACAACTTTTTGATATTTCCTATCATCTTACTACTAAAACATCTTAGTAATACAAGATTATTATTGCGTTATGTGCATTGCCATTTTTAGTCAGGTAATTGTGGTTATTCCAACATGACTTGCATGAAGCAGGCGTTCAGAGACTCATCTGAGCTTTGCGGTCTCAACTGAGCTCTTGTCATGCTCTAGCTCAGCGATTCTCAACTCTGGCCCTCAAGGTTTTTGCTCAAACCCTAATCAAACACACTTAAACAAGCTAATCAAGGTCTTCAGGATTACTAGAAACTTCTATAGTCAGGTGAGTTTGATCAAGGTTGGAGCTAAACTCTGCAGGACAGCAGACATTGAGTGCCAGAGATAGGAACCCCTGGTCTAGCTATTAGTGTGGATTCTCCAAAATATTAAGCCATGGTGCTCATGTGGGTGATGAGTTTGACCACAGATTATTGTTGTCATGATACTGGAATTTCCAACTTCGATACGATACTATGAAAAATATCGATATTCAATACAATTTTTGATACCACGGGAAAAATGTTATCTCATAATTTTTTGATAATTTGGGAGGCTTTGGGATAAACAGGGAGGCTTTATTTGAATCACTGAACTACATTTACAAAAAAAGACAAATAAACGGTCAGTAATAAAATAAGAACAAATAAACAAATTGCAAACAATAGCACAAATAAATACAATAGAATAAAGAGACAAATGAAATTAACATGGCTTTGTTTTTTTTAGGTGAGTATAACAATCGGCTAGTATTCAGGTTAGAAATACTACAAAAATTAAAGTAATCAAAGTAAAATAATACTCGATAGTTTTCATTGTGAAAAATTAAATACAAATTAATGCTTACAATTAAAGCACAAAAGTTAATCAGTCTAGAGCAGCGAGTTTTCTTAACATGACAGTCAGCAGCAGGTTTATTGGGCTGTTGTCGCTTATGCACGGATCCAATATACTGTTACACAACATGCGTTTTCTCTCAACTATTTATGTTCCAAAACTGACTATGTTCACCTTAATACTTGGCAAGATGGGCATTTTGACATAATTTTGTATGTATTTGACCATAATAAGCCACAATAAGCCACAAAAAACAACTAAATTTGTTAAATTTGGCGAGCTGTTTGAGAGGCGGTTTATGAGAGCGCCGCTTATATACTAGATCAGTAGTGCACGTGCATTTGGTGTGAATGTGAAACCTGCGGGAATGACTAAAATCGTGCGCAATACAAGCACCAGAGTGAATGAGACAGAGTAGCGGTGCACGTCCACTGGCACAGAGTGAGCGTTTTTAGTTCATTCCTATGGAGCTCCACTTCCATAGGAATGAACTGAAAACGTTCGCTCTGCTCTGCTTTGCTCGCTCCACGCCAGTGGACATGCACCGTAAGTGACAGGAAGTGGTGTGTGTCAATTCGCTGTCGGAGAGAAGAGAGAGTGAGATCGCGCAGCTGGTATCTGTGTATCGATACTGCAGAAAAGGTGTATTGGAACTGTTTCAGATATTTCAGTGTCGATACATATCGAAATATCAAAAATTCTCAATACATATTGATAATTCGCAATCCTGTTCCCTCTTCATCATTTCCTTTCTTGACTGTCTACTGTATCTGTCAATAAAAGTGGTAAAAGGGACATGAATCAAAGAAAGTAAAAAAAAAAAAACAACTGTTCCATGTGCATCTTTTAAGCTATGTTCCTTTGGAAAAAAAAATTAAAAAATGACTTCATATAATGTTACTTGAAATATTTCTAAAGTTCATTGAATGTTGATTGAGATGTTTGGCCATTGCTCCATTTCTCCACAACAGATCTGTCATTTAACCATCGTAAACATTTGACTTTGTTTTCCACTCTGTTGGATTTGATTTCTAGAACAGTTAGTAATGTATCCCTTCTGTTTCTGCCCTTGCCACAGTGGGTCCACCCTGACTTCGCATGGCTCTTCCTGAAGAAAGGAAAAGCCCTGATGTGCTTGTCACCCGAGCTGACGGCCGGGGCTGCATGATGGAGCCCGAATGTCTTCACTTGGTCCCTCTTCAGACACTCAATGGCCGCTCTGTTTCAGCCTGACGACGAGTCGATTGGATATAATCTTGAGCGCTGGACTCAGGAGATCGGGTGGGATAGGGAAACTCTACAGTAGGCTTTGCAGGGAAGGATCATCTTTCTCAAGAAGTAGGAAACGAGCGTCGGAGGGTTCCTGCTGCCAGTCGGCTCTCTCCTCCTGTTACGACACGGGACCAAATTCAAACCATGTGTCCTCGCACCCGGTTAGCTGATTTTGCCCACCTCTAGCATTTGCAGTCTGGACGGATCCATTTCACTGCCCCTCTCCTGTGCAGCGTTCTCATTCTCCCAGCCCCAAATGAGCCTCTCCGTGGGACTCCTGGCTTAATAGGCTGGAACTTTCCCATGTCCGGTCTCCGAAGGTGGCTGTTATCCTCTGAGTGCCTCTGTGCGAGGTTCAAGCTGGAGCTCATGTTATGCGGTGAGTACAGTAGCCCACCTCCAGGGTCAAAGGTCACTTCCTCTTCAGATCTCTGCTTAAAGATGTGTTAAATATGCAGGGGGACTGGATGTGTTTTGGGAATGCCTTTTTGTTTAAATATGTTGAACTAATGTGCCATATAGTGGGGAGGGGGGAAATATTTGCTGCCTTCTGCAATTCTGATCTGTCACCACTTGAAATGTGTATTTATTTATTTATTCTTTGAGAGAAAAGAATGGAGGGCAGAAGTTGGGAAATTTATTGCAATAAATGACTTGCACAGATGGCCATTTTGAGGCCTGTTTGATGGACAGCTTTCAGTCTTCGTCGAATATGACCCCTCAGCTAAGGACCATGGACAGCGTAATGACCAGGCTTTGATAGCAAAGCCATACTATAAGGGAACGAGGACGAGATAAGAAATTTAACTACTTACACTTACTACTATTGTGGCGCTTATATGAAGTCGGTTATCTTATGACAGCACTGCAAATGTTCTAACAATCATTGTCCATGACCTTGTGTTGAATGGATGGGCAAGAATGGACAGCATGTTGAACTGCAAGAATGACTTTATAAGCATCAGTTGCAGTGCGACTCTCAGGAAGTCAGTGTCAACTTCAGACAAACTTCATATTCATGAGAGTGAAGTATGTTTTTGTTCCTGTTTAACACAAGGTCATGTTAGTTACTTATGTACTTTGTTTGCTTTGTGTGTCAGGAGGCGATTTGAGAGCAAGGCCCTTTCTGTTGTGAGGCCTTTTCCAGGTGAAACGGTTGAAACATGCAAATGCATCTAGTGCATAAAGCAAAAACAGGACTTGATGTTCTGTCTTCCAACACACATGCATACAGTTTAATATAGCTATCTATCTTAAACAAGTACATATTATAGACTTTTTTTTTTTTTTTAAGATTTGTCCTTGAAGTAAAAAAACTTTTCATATCTTAAAGGGGACCTATAATGACCCTTTTATAAGATGTGATTTAAGTCTCTGGTGTCCCCAGAATGTGTCTATGAAGTTTCAGCTCAAAATACCCCACAGATAATTAATTATAGCTTGTCAAATTTGCTCTTATTTGGGTGAGAGCAAAAACACTGCGTTTTTGTGTCCTTTTAAATGCAGATGAGCTGCTTTAACAGCTCGCACTTCGGTTGCTCAACAACAACAAAGCTGGAGAATCTCACGCAGCCAAAATGACGATTCAGCCTTACATTGTTCAAACCAGAGTCAGACATTGATGGAGAGACTCCGTTTTAGAATGAAACTGGACATTTCTGAATGGTTAGTGGGTAAATTTATGTAGTTGCTGTGGAGTTAATTCAATTCATCGACTAGCATGTGTTGTCATGTTAATCTTTTGTGCAAATCCAACGTTGAATTGACCCTCGTTTGTGAAGCAGTCCGGCGTAAAATGACGGCATGGTAAAACAGCCCAACATGGCCTCACCCCCTTTGTTGCGTGTTCCCGGGGGCAGGGTTTATGTAAATTTTAGGGTTAGTGATGTCACTAGGCTGGGAAGAAGCTTGTTGTAGTCTCTACCACCCGTTTGTTGAAGTCCTTAAACAGCGAATTCTTTAAAAAAAATATCTCCCTTTGCATTGAACTTTAAGCATTGTAACTTTGCCGATGTTGTTTATGCTCTAACAGCAACAGTAAAGACTAACTAAAGTTAAAAAAGTGAAATCATAATCAACCACCCCTTTAAACAGCATTTCATAGTAATCTGAGGGATTAGCATGAGCAAACAGCTCATGAGGTTAATTCAAATCACAGGAGACTGAAGAGAGATTACACGTGTTTGTGAGATACACTGAGAGGTTACATTGATCTGTCCATTCATAGGAATTTTTAAAGTCCCCATGAAATCAAAATTGACACTTCCCATTTTTTAATTTAATATTGCAAAATTTATTATAAATGATTTGTCATTGCACATCGTTATTTTTTAAAAAATTCATGTGCTCTCATAATCTTGAATCAAAATAACTTCACCTCCCTCTTGCAGTGACATCTCTTCTCTTTTCTGATGATGTGTTTACTGGCGGGAGGGCAGGGCAACCTGTCACTCACATGAGATCCACCAATAACAAACCACACCCATTCAACTATCCAATCAATCCAATCATACGACATTTTTTTCTTGGTCACTCGGCTTTGTCATAGTAGAGAAGAAAAGACTATCGCAACTTCCGTTTCATGCTGACTTAAAATGGTGGCAATACTTTATTTTTATAACTGAAGTAGGGTGCAGCCGGTAAGTGAATGAGTATGTGACAGGTCTGTGTGCCGTCTTTGTGTAAATGCCAGTCATCTGTCCAGGCACACTCGTTTTCTCTTCAAGACACGCTGCTATTTTGAAATGTTTCAAATCAGTCTGACCTGTGGCCTCTCTCTCTCTTTCAGTTCCTTATTTCTTCAGCAGAACTTGTACACTTGTTGCAGTGATGGATGTGTGTGATTAAATCATGCTCACTATGACTGGATGTGGTTCATTTGTGTCCCTTTTAAAATGCATTATGAGAAGCAGTGTTGCTGTGATTCTGACTTGGACTGGAATTGTCTGAGTATCTTGCTGATGGGATCCACGTCATGTTTGTCTGCTCAGCAGTGATGTGAACGGTGATGAGGGTCCAAACAACACCTCTGTCTCTCGTCTGAAAGCCTCTTGTCAGCAGATCAGGTGTCTTGTTCACACACCGATGTGTTTCATAGCTTTATGGTGTGTTGATGGGAGGGAGGGGTGTCATGATGGAAAGCTTTTAATGGAGACACTTTGAGTAAATGTGCAGGGATTATCTGTGAAGACAAGGCTGCTTTTATCTGTACACAGAGGGAGGGAGAAGCGCTGGCGTACCTGTGTTCACTGTTTGATCATGTCTTACCCCCTCCGCATCCCAGCGTTCCTCTGATTCTGCTTGTGCCACGGGAGACAGCTCAGCATTCCTCTCATAACAGTCACCCGCTTCTACCGCAATGAGAGACGGAGGTATGTCCCTCCGTGGATTACTGTACTCATTACTGCCGTACTGTATGGGAAAGACAAAACAACCAGGCCATTGAGATTGCTTCTGCCCTAAAGGCTTTTTGCAGCCCTTCAAATTTTTCTCCTTACCCGTCACAAAAAATCCCCAATTGCCAGGTAGCTGTTTAAAAACTGATATTGGCTCTGTTCCAGACAAGAGGTGCCTACCTAGGCAACATTTCAGGCCCAAAGGCAGTAGGCAAATAACTATTCTACTTTAGAAATACCATTGTTTTACCATGATACTGTTTTTTTTTTTTTTTTTACATGGTACTACCAGGTCGGTTCCCCTAGGGCCATTTTCCTAGTTGCATTTGCACCGCCACTAGGAACTCTGAAGTGATGTAAGCCGCCTTGTCTTTTATTTTGTCGGCGCGCCAGAGTTATTTTGACAGCGCTGTGAACGCCACATTCTCTATCTTCATTAGTTTATGATCTGTTTAACAGTCTTGTCTAATATGTTATTAGATAGAACTGTTATACAAAGAAAGTTAACAGTTAACCATGTGGTTGACACCTAATGTCGCTAGCTGAACAATCCCAACAAAAGCGCCGATAGGAGTTTAAAGTTCTGTGGCTGATCTACTGACAATACGCACATTAAAGAACATGGAACATGGATCATTTCCATAATGACCAACACAATCAACCAAGAGCAGCGCAAATTAGTGTCGAGTCGCAAACAAGCAGAACCAATGATTATCAGGTGCGGGTTAATCTACTAACAAAACAGAGCAAATTAAAAATAACCTAACTTGGCAAACATTATGTTCAGATTACGTCTTCCAACATGAGTGGAGAATAAAAATAACTGTGCCCATGCTTTTTCATTGCTAATTTTTCACTGTGTCTATAGTAAATCTTGACAGTAGTTTTTTAATGCCAAAAGAGGGTTTGTGCTGGCGCAATCTGTTAAATCTGGCCCTTAATCTGAATTATCCCAGAAAATAAGACGCATTTTAAGACGCAAACATTAGCCGACATTGGGGCAAGAGACATGCATGCATGGAGGTGCAACTGTACAATGAACACACATCTGGCAGCAGTGCCCTGTTTAAGGACCCATCTATAAATTTGTCCTTCAGTTATGCCAAAGGGCTTTATTGGCATTTCGCCTTTATTAGATCTGACAGTGAATGAGAGGGACAGGATCGATAAAGAATTTAGCCGGGACTTAAGAATGTATAATAACCAGGGTTGGGTTGCACCAACCATTTGTAAGTTCTTACTTAAATTGGAACATAAAGGCCTGGGGCCAGTTGCATAAACCGCTAAGACTAGTCTTACCAGTTAGCAATGCATCAATGCTTTTTCTTTTAGACTGTTCATAACTTAACCAAGTTATTTCCCTAAAAATGTAGATTTGCATAATTTGATACCGAAAAGTAAGATGGAATGCCCTTTGACTCACTGCTAGTGGGTTATACTAGATCTTAAGACACTGTCTTAACATAATGGCTATGTTTATGCAACTGGCCCCTGGTTTCACAGACAGGGCTTAGATTAAGCCAGGCTTAGACCTTAGTTAAATTAGGACATTTAAGTAGCTTTTTTTAAACATGCCTTCAAAGATGGTGTGCATCTTGAGACAAAACAATGACACTGACATACAGTATTTTAAGATATGTCAGTGTAAGTTGCTTTCAGTTAGGACAGCTAAAACATGCATTTTAGTCTGGAGCTAGGCTTAAGCCAAGTCATCACTACAGGCTTACTAGTTTGTATCTAACTCTGTACTTTATATACTTTATACTATATGTTTATACGTAGACTTGCATTTCAGCTAAGTTTAATGGTGCAACGCAGAAATATTTCGTAAGTTGTAACTTAGTGCCCCTTTATATCAAAACTAGGCTAAGTTGTAATTTAGGCACAGCTGGTGCAACCGGCCCCTGATGAGTTTCAATTCTTTCCCTTCAGCAACCTGTCACTCGATTGCAGTATTTAGCAAACAACAATGATTTAATCAATTCCCAGTGGACAATATCAAGTCCCAATCTACATTTTTTACTTGTTCAATAAGACATTTCACTTGGATATACTTCACAATAGAGTCGAAAAGACTGTTTTCTGTTTCATGCCGACTTTAAGGGGATAATCCTTCCAAAAATAAAACAAAAACATACTTTTTCAAACCCTCAGATTGTCCCAAATGCCTTTCTTTCTCCTGTAGAACAAAAACTGAAAGATTCTGAAAAATGTTCTTGTCTGTCTTTTTAATGCAAGGACAGTTAATGATGACTGATGATATCAAGCCTTAAAAACTATACAATATACAATAATATATAAAAATACAAAATACAATAGAATAACCATGAAAGCATCATATACTTTAAAATAATTTACATGATCCTTTACTGCTTTGATAAATAAATAGCTAGTCTAGATGTATTGATCCATCAGATTAGATCAGTAGTAGAGTATTTGCTCAATCCTAAGTCAAAACTGGTCATTATAAATGATCAAAAATCATTTAACAACTAGTTTCAGTTTGTTGACATGAAACCAAGTTCTTGCACAGTGATTTGAGGGAGACATTTTTGTGCACAAACGCGATATATTCATTCCTCTGCTATAGGCGGTCCTGGGATTTTGCCAAGTGGTAAATGTTTTATTTTAAATACAGTGGTTTTGATGTTCTAATCCACCACAATTAATAGTTTAACATCGCAGCTGTACATCAATAGATGTATATCAGTAGACTCTTTTTGTTTTGGAATTTCGCTGGAACTGATGGCAAGTTGCAGAAAAGTGATTGAGCGCAGCATTTGTCTGACACAGCTGTCAAAGCACCATGTTTCTTCACTTCACTGATGACAACCGCAGCTAACACTTGATGCACTGAAACACTGCTCATTTTAAACTCACACGAAATGCTCAACAGTTCATGTGCTTCCTCTGTATTAGCACTTTTGGTGCACACTGAGCATTCGAACTCTGGTTTGGACCAAGGAATCGAACCAATTGTGAAAGCACCCTTAGACACATCTCTGCCACAAACTATTCCACATAGTTGTTACTGTGCAATGAGGCAAGGGCTGCTGCAGTTTATCCTACCTCAGCCATGATGCCAGAAGCCCTGTGTCCCAGAATCCACGTGGATGAAGTTCTGCCCCCTCATAATCTGCATCACTACACCCATTGTGACACGAAAGTTCAAAACTGACCCAAGATCAGACTTGTTACTAAGAGGATTTAGACACGTTCTCGTCTGTGTGTGTGGGTGGTTCTAAACACTGAGGTCAGGTGGGGCAAAAACTCCTGTTGCAGTTTCTCTGGCAAGCAGGGCTGCAGTTCACACACATGGTTTGCAGGGTTGCATCAAAGGGAGATTTGCTTGTTAAAGTGTGTTATGGTGCTGAACGCAGCAGGGTGGGACTGTGCCTGAAACTTGCTGTTTAAATGTTGGCTCTCAGCTAGAAAATGGCCCTGTATGTAGAGCAGCTTTGAGAGTGGCCCAAGATTTACACATGAAATAATCTCAAAAATGAAAATTCGGTAACATTTATTCAGTATTAACTACAACTTTTATCTCAATTAACTTATAATTTACTGCTTATTAATAGTTAGTAAGGTAGTTTTTGTAGTGTTTAAGGGTTGTAGAATAAGGTCATGCAGAACAATACATTAAAGCATTAGTTCACCCCAAAATGAAAATTGTCATTAATTACTCGCCCTCATGTCGTTCCACACCCGTAAGACCTTCGTTCACCTTCAGAACACAAATTAAGATATTTTTGATGAAATCTGAGAGACAAACAAAAATAACGACTTTATTCAACAATTTCTTCTCTACCCTGTCAGTCTCCTACGCAGTTGACGCAGTGCAGCGCTTCCGTGTTTACGTCAGAACGCCAAGGTCAGTATTGGCTGACACTGTTCACGTGAGGAGCATAACGCATGCGTGTGATGCTGACGCAGGAGCCGGCCAATACTGAGCCGGCGTTCAGAACACGAAAGCGCTGCAACGTAAACGGCGTAGGAGAATGATGGGAGAGATGAATTTGTTGAATAAAGTCTTTATTTTTGTTTTGTTTTTTGCACACAAAAAGTATTCTCGTTGCTTCATAATATTAAGGTTGAACCACTGCAGTCACTTCAACTATTTTAACGAAGTTTTTTCTAGTTGCTAATGTGGTAATTTCATTGATTTCTGAGTATTAAAAAAACCTCTCGGATTTCATCAAAAATATCCTAATTTGTGTTCTGAAGATGAACAAAGGTCTTACAGGTGTGGAATGACATGAGGGTGGGTAATTAATGACAGAAATTTCATTTTTGGGTGAACTAATATGTGCTTTGTAAGTACTAAGAAACAACAAATATACTAATAATATGCAAGCTAATAAGCAACTAGTTAAAAGTGAGGATTGAACCCTAAAATAAAGCGTTACTGAAAATTCTGCTATTATTTATTCACCCTTGTTTTGTTCCAAGTCTCTAAGAGAGAGAGTTTGAATTATGAAGAATCTTTACCTAGCTCTATTCCATATAAGAACAGATAAAAATGACCTTGGCTTTTCAAAAATGATCTTTTTTCCACACAAAATTATGGCTTCAGAAGACTTATGGTGTGTTCACACTAGACGCGAATGAAGCATTAAGCGCGAGTGATTTACATGTTAAGTCAATGCGAAGACGCGAAAAGACATCCTGCGGCGCGAATTGAGCGTTTCGGGCGTTTGACGCACGTAATGCGTGATTCGCGCGAAACGTGCAAGTTGAAACATCTGAACTTTGGCAAATATTTGCGCCACGTTAACCAATCAGGAGCTTGCTCAAGTAGTGACGTGATTACGACGTAGCGAGCGAAGGCAGAAATCCGAAACAGCAATGGAGGACAAAATCATCTTCGCTGTATGTGGATACCTGGAGCTGTACGATACATCTTCGTACTTTTATAGAAACAGGATTAAAAAGGATCTTGCTTGGAAGAAAGTGAGTGAGGAGGTCGGACAATCTGGTAAGTTGTAAAAAAATGCTCTTTACCCAATTTGAGTAATTTATATATATAAATATTGAGACTGCCGCCTGGCAGAAGCCCCTCACATGTCGCAAATTCGCGTCTGTTGTGAAGTGAATTTCACACGCGAATGAAGCCAGTAAACTCAAAATGTTCAAGCGTCCAACTACACGCGAATAGCGCGATTTATTTGCACAAGTCACGTCTGGTGTGAACGCCCCATCAGAATATAGCGCATGATTCGTATGGATACTTCTGGTGTTTTACATCCCCTTATTTTCCAGGTTTTTAGAAACTGTGACCGTTGCAGAACTGAGCATGTAGACTGTCTTGACAGCCACTCCTGTCAGTACCAGCGAAGGTTTGATGACGTGCCAACAGTTTGTGCACAAGGGGCATCATCATGCTGGAATAGAAAGCAGCTGAACGCACAGAATTCTGGAGCATGTCATCATCACATGGTGTAGCATTAAGATTTGTCCTTAGCAATGACTTGAAAAGCCATCGATTAGAAGGGGCGCATGCTTTTGGCCCTATGAGGAATCTCAAACATTCCGAGCCTTGCACTTGAAAGAATTTTTGCAGGCTAGACAATCTTAGATTGATGTGCAGTAACGCTGGGTGTAGTCATGAGACACCCACAATGAGCTTGTTTTCTTAAGATGAAAAGCTGTAAATCTGTCATCTGCAGTGAATAATACAGGAAGATTCTGATTGTGTTCTGAAGTCTTTAGGCGTTAAATGTTTACACAAGGCAGTGTCAATACTCGCTTGCTCGTTATTTGCAGAAAACTTCCCTCTCTCTCTCCCTCTTCCTCTCTCTCTCTAGCCCACGGGAGCAGCACCTGTGGTAGCTGGCACCGAAAGCCCTCGAACCGTGGCACTGCACAGACATGAAGCACAATAACAATGAAAAGAAATTGAAAAGCAGAAAAACATTTGTGGTTTGCCAGGAGAGAGGGCTTGAATAACAGCCTGTGAATGGGTTGCCATGTTTGTGTGCGGCCGGGCTGGGAACAGGATGTTTGGGCCTCCAGGTGTGTGTCGGTCTCTGTCGGGGCTTGTGGGATTGGTGCGGAGATGGCAGCGTGACGGCTGTAATGATAGGCTCCTGCGGGTGAAGACATGACTGCGCAGTGGTCCGCGGGCATGTGTTGGCCCGGCCCCCTCCGCAGACGCACACACAACAATGAGCCATAAATCAAGAATCTCCCCCACAACACAAGCAGTTGATGATGAATTTTTTTTTTTAGTCTTTTAAATGCACACCAATGCATACAGCTGAAAAAAAACGAAAAAAACGAAGTCTTCTCCTTTTTGCGTACTGCTCCTCTACAACTGAACGATATGACACACACACAAGACAATTCTGGTGCCTGTAGGGTGTTCAGAAACAGCACAATGACTGTGATTGTCTGTCTCTGTCTCAGAGAAGGAAAACTGGGGTTGTGGTGAACCGACACACACAATAAAGGTGGAAGACGGGTTCTGGATCCCATTGTGGGTTCACCACACCGGCCGCGTGCACACTCGTTTCCCTGTTCCACCAGAGCGTTTCTACCCCGTGCGGTTGTCTCTCAGAGCATTCACACATGGCCCATTGTCTCTCCCGACCCCTCAGTCCACACAGGTGTCAACAAAAACACATGCAAAAAAAGAAGTAACACACCGTCACGCCACCGCGGAGCGTGTCTTATGTCCTGTTAAGTTGCTAACCAGCGGTTAATGAGTGCCAGTGGGTGTCTTGTTCTCAGATCCGTTTCAGACGCCTTTTCATTTCAGAGCCCATATTAACGGTTTCGATCAGGTTGGGCGCAAACACCACGTCGCTATGCATTAACATGAAAACATTCCTATTAAAATCAAATAATTGACAGCCTACAACAGTTTACACAGTAGATTACTTAGATTTCATGCTTGGGTGTTGAGTTTTATAAACCACACACTTGTGTACTTTGCTGATATATCAGCGGTATAGCACATGATACCTACTGTCACACTTCCCACCTCTCAGTTACAATATTCACAATCCATGTGGAAGCAGCGCGGCGCTGCGTTGCAGAAGCATCACTGCAAGTAGAGTCCACTCACTAGAATTCACTAGAAGATGACCTTGATGCAAGTCACGGACCTACAAACACATTTTATTCTGTAAATCTGACTGCATCCAGGAGATTTAAGCAATTTATAGTCCACATTTTGGGGTTTCGGTTTAAATTAATTGTGTACATATATTATCAGTCCTTGTGGAAAAGAAGTGCACTTAATTGTATTGAATGTGCACTTTAGTGTACAGTTTTTTTTTTTTAATGTTAATGAAATAAAAGGCCAATTATTAAAGAGACTACACTTAAGTGTAAGAAACTTAGTCATGAAAAAGTGCACTTTGTAATAAAATCAAATAAAAAATGTATTAAATTGTACTAACTTATATTTTACTATACTTAAATGTACTAAATTGCAAATTCACATGCAGCCAAGTGTCTGAAAACATTACATTCAGTTTGCACTTCAGTGTATTCAATGTATACGTATATTATTTCTGTAATAAGTACTCTTTTTAAAAGTCTGCTAGAGTGTACTCAGTTACATGATGGGGACGCACATCCTCACATTTCATGAAAAACAAGTTTGTAGTAGTTCTGTCCTGATAAGCATTTTATAACTAATGGGCATAAAAAACAAAGGAAATTCTCAATGTAACCCACAAATTTCTGTATAGAGAAACACTGTGATGTACTGCCTCAATGGAGACAGACAGAAGCCGGGTTTCCATTACAGATTTGCGCAAATCTTTTGCAATATTTTCTAAATGTTTATAAAAAACTATTACGAAATGACAGCGGTTCCATTAACTGATGTTATGTGACTAAAACGTATTTTTTTCCTCTCGCGATAAGTCTTTCCAAAAATCATGGCAACAGATGTTATTAGGTTTAAGCATATCGCAGCCACTGCACTAGCCATTATTTTTAATCAAATGAGACGTAGGTGTGTTATCCAAGCATTAATGGCAAGGAAAGCCCCTTATACTTGGGAGCGGCCATGTATGAGGTGTTTCTGGGTGTTTCTTCCTCCTACCTGCTTCAAGGTCTTGATAAATTGTGGCATTTCTTTGTTGTTTAGAATCTAGTGTTCCCGTAATTCTTTTGTCATTTATGAGTTTAATAAAGAACTCTGTCTCGTCTTTTGTCCAAACTTACTTTTACGTACGCCAGGTGACCTGTAAATGTGAAAAAACGGTTTCCATTGCAGTTTTGCGAAATATTCCTTTTTTGAATTGCCTGAAAAAACACCTCCTGCGAGGTTAAAAACTTTTTTGCAATATATGGGAGCTTTTCAATTTGCAATTTCAATTTGTGCAATTTGAAGGGTAATGGAAATTGGAAACGCAGCTAGACAGATAGACAGACGGGCTATAAACTCCACTGTCCACTGTTTGGGCTTAATATCTATTTTTATCACATGGGCAGTATCAATATCAGGCAGAGTGAGCTGTCATCTTTGGTTTGCCTCAGAGAGATGTAATGCATTGTGGGTGTGTGGGGTTCAGGGTTTTTCCCGGCTGACGCCACGCCAGTGTTCAGTAAGCGGCTCAGGCCACAGTTTCCTCCGCAGGTGTCTCAGATCTACAGTAGGTGTGCGTTAATGCTCCCTAAATGAGAATGTGTCTGAGTTTGTCTCATTCACATACTCTAGATTCTTGCTCTGTGAAGTCATCTTTTGTTCCTGTTCTGACACAGTTCCCAGACCAACGGCCTGGTGCTTTCCAGAATCAATTCTTCTGCTAAGGAAAGCTTTTGAGAGAGGAGTTTTCATTGTTTCGGAAGGATTGTGAAATGGATAGTGCAGGTCAGGGATGCTGACTGTCCAATAATTTCTGTCCTTATTATTTTATATGTAGTATGTAGTCATGTCGGTAATAAAACACTTGATGCAGTGGTATAGTCTCGCTTAAAACACCCTTTAACCATCACTGTATTCATGATATATGTAACATGACTTCTCAAGACTGTGTATTACTTAACTAAACGTGTGTTGTTAAAAATGAACCACAGTTCAAAACACAAACACTGAAATATCTCCATGGGAACAGTGACAGATTAGTGACAGGACATTAACCGGTTTGACCGAGAGTTGAGAGCATTGCAGCACAGCGCTTCTAATAGAACTTTTCTCATCTCTAGAACTTTCTGCAGACACTTTTTTTTGTGGTGATCAATAAACTATAACTGTAAGACCACCAAGCCAACATGTCCTTTATGAACACAGAGAGGTCAGAGCATTGACAGCTCTTGATATGAGCAGATACGTCAGATCAAAGCTGAAAACTGGCTCTCACAAAACCTGTGAAAAACACGTCTAATATCCAATCAAGCATATTTGTCATTAATCTAATAATCATTCAAATCATGGTATCATTACAGTTGTTCACCAGACCTACAGCACATATTATATGACAGCAATGTGCTCCCGTTTGTTTTAACATTTGATACATGTTCTCTTTCAACAGAAATTCTTCTAGATTGATTGACTGTCATAATTATAGTGTGTAATAACTTTCCAGAACGTGGTTGTATTGTGTTGGTGCGGAAGGTGATATGTGAGCTGTAATGGAAGGAATGGACTCATTAATTCGATTACTCAGATAATATCACCAAACACAGACACACCTCAATGCTCGAGTTATGTGACTTATTCCAGGAGTTAAGTCAACACAAATATCACTCCTCATTTAGCACTGCTGCCGTCACCCACATATCTAAAATTAAAACTGGTCTTTAATGGTTTTTAGGAATGACTTTGCTTATAAGTAGTTGAATGGGAATTAATGGAAATGTATAAAAGTAAAGCTTTCCATATCATCTATCTGTCCAGAATACTGTCAGCTGAAGTATGTAGGGCAGGTTATGGGCGAATTCCGGTTGGAAGTGAGAATGAATGTAGCAAACTCATTCTGAAGGTAAAGTCAGTTTTGTGGATTTGAGTCAGTTCTACCAGAATAACCAGCAGTGTTGTTCATCAGATTTGTAAATGGACGCGTTTGAGAAATTGCCCAAGACTTGTATCTTCATTTTTAAAAAATATATCTATAGCTTCATATTTTGAAAGCATGCAAACTTTATTTTGTGAAAAGTTTCAGTTGAAAAGTGTGTTTCTGTGATATTTCCTATTTAATCTATACTGCAAGACATACATTGCAAATAGTTTTTGGCCCCACTGTGTGTGTAAATCCACACAGTACATCACCACAACTGCATGTTAATTTGACAGTGCCAAAATGGAATTAATTATTATACTGTAGCTGTCAAGATTGTTGTATTAACTGAAACTTTTGTCTGTATTTAATCTGAATTTAGTGTATCTGTCTGTTCAGTATAAACCAACTAGCATATAGCAAGAATGTTGTAATCCCAAGATTTTTAATGGTCAAAATTACCTCATTAAAGTAAGCATGATATATGCACTTCACTAATGGTGTTGTGAAAGGGCTCTTCCTAAAAGGAATTGAGTTTTGTTTTAGTGGTGGCCCCTTCCTGTAGTGCTTTCAGGGGGCCTATGTCTACGTTAATGCCCTATGTTATCTAATGAAGTTAGATTCATGGTTACATTTGTCAGTTTAAAATTGCAATAGTAACACATTTATTGTAATGCTTTACTGCATCGTTATTTTGGCATGAGAAACCCATGGTGCTGTTATTGTACAAATTTGAGTTAGTTTACCAACATTTTCTACATATAACCCCTCCAGGAACCTTCAAGCTCTACAGCCTTCAAACTCAAACATTAATTCATCCATAAAACTTTCCTGCTATGGCCACCAAATCTATCTACACCCATCTATCTATCCTTTAACTACAACCTACGAGCTGTCTAGCAAAAAAACCCCAAAACAAGCAACCGCATAGCTTGAATTCTCCCTTCAAACTACTAAATAAAGCCTAAACTGCTTTCTGGCTTTGCCAGGTAAACATTTAAAAATAGTCTTGAAGTTGTCTAAGGACAGTTAATGGATGTGAATGCATTATTCATTGTGTGTTTGTGTGAAGTGAAGAACGGCTCCTCGTTCAGCACGGTGGATTTGTGGTTTCCTGGCTGTATTGACAGCATGATCAATTGATGGGTTGTGTGCGTATGTGTGTGTGTGTGTGTGTCATGTGCACGCTGTCTCTGGAGTTTGTTCTTGGCGTGTGATGGTCCAGTCCTGCCTGAAAGCGAGAGTGGCAAGGCATCTGGGAACGGGAAGGTGCGGTCGAGTGTGTCTGTTCCAGACGCAGCCTCTGGTTCCTCCTTGCCAACAATGGGTCGTGATCGTGGTGCACGAGGGCCTCCGGCTCCCCGACCACTGTCCATGTCTGTCTCCACGGCCCCCACAGGCGCCTTAGCGAAAGTTGCACTTTCTTCAGGTGGAACTGTGACTGTAGCTCAGAACCAGATTGTTCTGTGGTTTGGCTTCATCTGTGTTGACACAGTTTGGCTTCTTCTCATAGACAGTTTGGCATCAGTGATGGGCATGTGTTTCACAGTTTTATTGGCTGCTTGCATCATCATCTCATCACCTGATTGTTTATGACAACATTGTTCATGTCAATATAGAGACACATAATGTGTTATAAATGTAAAGGCCTTTTTGAACCAAGATTACAAGAATACCGCTACTAATACTAAATTACTAAAGAGTATTTTTGTCACACTTACTGTTGGTGTAAAAAGTAAATATACATGTTTTGTCCAGTCATGATTGTATGCCTAAATGTTGAAGATGTGAGCAGGCACGTGAAGTTTACTGAACCCTGAGATACACTGAGAGTGAGTGTCTGGAGGTCATCAGAAGAGAAGAGACATGTCATTTTACACTGGGTTTTCATTTGATCTCTGAGAAGATGAAGCATTGCTGTGAGACGCACACTATCATGTCATATTTTCATCAAGATAACATCTCTCTAACATCTGTTAATTAAATGCTGTGGTTTAATCATCCTCTGCTGAGATCTTGAGAAATTAAATTGATTTGATTTGATTTGCAGTTGATGTGTTTCAATGGCTGACATTAGATTGCTTATTATTTGCTGTAGAAATTAATTTAAATGGAAATGAAAAAAGTTGTGAACAGAAACATGACGGAAACATTTGAAATAAAATATTTACAATTGAAATACAAGAACAGTTGAAATAAAATAATTTATTTATTTTGGTTGAAATGAACATTAACTTTGGCATTGAGAACTTAAGTCTAACTAAACTGTTACTAAGTATAATTTTGTCTAGTTTATATACTACTATACTTAATATTATAAGTAAATGCAACTTAACTGAATTAGAGGAAATTGATAACTCAAAGTTAAGTTGAGTGAACAAAATATATTTTTTTTATAAATATATAATCACTCAGTCTCTCTAATAAGGATTTCACAGGTTTGTTTTTACCATATAAAGATGTAAAAACAGAAAGAAGACAGAGAGAGATGGAGATGGACTCAATGCTGCATATAAGCTTCATTAAGCACAAAATTTAATCTTGAGGAAAGGAAGATTCGCAAAACAGGACAAAGCAACACTGATACGATCCAGCCTAACACTAAAGTCAAGTCACCTTTATTACTGTAGCACTTTACTATACAGATTTCAGAGCAGCATAACAGTGATAACAGGAAAATGATTCACTGATGCAAACAATTCAATTCTGCTGTAAATCAGCACTAAAAAGACAATAGTGTCATTTTCAGTTGAAAACAGTTCAGTGTTGATCCAGTTTTGTTCAATAACTATGTAGTCATCAATTATTAAATTAGTTCAATTCAATTTATCTATAAAGCAGCTCTGGAGAAAACAGTGATCATCCAGCTCAGTTCTCATCCAATAGTGTCAGTGCATAATATACTAATATATAATATACTAAAATGGTATGCTTACGATAGTTGTTTAAATTAATTAGTTGTGATTGACACAACTGATTGTTATTAGAAATATGACAGAAAGAGTTTGGGTAACATTTATTTTACAGTGTTCATCATGTTACTTGTAGTAACTTATGCGTAATTACATGCACCTAAACCTATCGTAAGTACATGTAAGTTAATTAATATTACTCCATACTTAAAAGTATAATTACACTGTAACACAGACACCTTAAAGCATTAGTTCACCCAAAAATGAAAATTCTGTCATTAATTACTTGCCCTCATGTCATTCCACACCCGTAAGACCTTCATTCATCTTCAGAACACAAATTAAGATATTTTTGATAAAATCCCAGGGTATCTGAACCACACATAGGCAGCAACGTCATTGCACCTTTTGAGGTCCAGAAAAGTAGTAAAAACATGCTTAAAATGTACATTGTGACTACAGTGGTTCAACCGTAATGTTATGAAGCGACAAGAATACTTTTTGTGCGTGAAAACAAAACAAAAATAACCACTTTATTCAACAATTCTAGGCTTCATATTTTCTTTTGAGAGCAGAATGTTTTTTTTTTGTATATGACATTCATTTAAGTTTGTTTATATGATAACCGTTCTATTATTTATTTATTTATTTATTTGTTATTTTTTTAAGTTTATTTATTATTTTTAAGACAGCCAGTGACTTGAATGCTTTGTTTGAGTACTTTACCAGTGGTATAAAGCAGTGATTATGTGTCATTGTATTTGACATCATATAGCAGAGCAAAACCCCTGTGTAAATTACAACCATCCTTCAATGCAAACGTGATTCCACAGCTGCCGGCGGCAGTCTAGAGATCTGCTCTTCTGTTTTAGTTCATTCTTGTACTAGAGTGAACACAAGTATGCCATGTCCTGTTTTCACTGTTGTACCACGTCACTATTCAAACTCTCTGAAGGCAGGTCACAAAAGTACAGAATGTGACAGCAAACATTAAAGTGTGTCTTAAACTGAGTGAGTAGATGAGTATCCTCTTCTTTAACAAGCCATGTGTACATACAAAACGGCCAATGATATGGTGCAGATTCAATTCAGGCAAGTTATGTACATATCAGCACAGACGCTTGAAATTACAGACTGTGAACACGTTCAGCATTCTCATCCATATCAGATATCAAGTATGTTATATTAACTTGCCACACCTGAATGTTCAGCCAGGTTTTAAACACTCTTTTGGCAGCTCGGTTCACTCCAGTCAGTTTCCCAGAAAACATTTCCATGTCACTCAACGTGACTAATTGTTGTCAAGCAGCGATTGTGTCCACAGGCAGTCATGGCGCCTTCATAAGCACCTGACGTACAGCCAGAGACGGAGTTACGTGCAGATGAGTTTTTGATAACAGATCGCTCTCTCATCACTCAAGAATGACTTCTCAGTTATGATTCATTTAAGCATCAACTTTGTCTCAGATTCATCTAAAAAAATAAAAAGGACAAAGTAAAATGGATGTGAATGAGGGTATTGCTGACAGACAGTAAGAGTGTAGTGCTATAAAATGAATGTGGGTAGCAGCTCAGATCATCTCTTCTGGTCTGGTGGAAGAATTTGATGAGTTCCTATCCAGATCTCTGAGATGCAGTGGCTAATTTTTGTTTGCAGTGTATTAAGTCGAGAAATTGCACATTTCATTTATTTAGTCTTAGTCTGGTGTCAAATGTACTTTAGTTTTTATCATATTTAGTCAACCATGTCTGGTTTTTGTTTAGTCTAGTTTTAGTCAATGAAAACTTTTTTCGTCACATTTCCGCCATGCTGCATTAAACTGATAATCATGATTATTTTGCTCAAAATGTTGTCATTTGAGAAATTTCTTTTTACATTTCGTCAGAATTATTGCACTTTAGCACAAATCATGTCAACTTGTATGCATGGTTTATTTGATTTCATCTAGTTTCCTGATTTAATAATAGGCTATGGGGGATATGTCAAATGTCATCTGACCAAACCAGGAAACAGATTTCATCAAATCCACGTGTCAAAGAAAGTGTTAACAGCAGAACGAACTGAGTGCGATATCTATGTACTTTTAAGATAATCAACTAACCTAGTTAGTTGTTTTTTATTGTTGGTGTTTTATTCAGAAAAATAAAAAAGTTTAATCTTTTAGATATCACTCCGCATATGTGATCGGCATCAGTTATGCTTATCTTTGGTATCTCCTTTGAAGGCATCAGGAGTAAAACAGCTCTATATTTAATGCAGCACATACAGAAGAACTGAACCGGAAGCGACACAAGCTGTTTGACAGAATACAGAAGTTTTTGTGCAAAACCCCTGTTTATCTTATAAATTAACACACACTCTAATGAAAACTGGTAAAACAAGAAACGTTTCTCAAATATTAAAACAGAGAAATTCCTAATAGAAATTCCAAATTACATTAATGTTTGTCTATTAAAACAACAGCAAAAAAGGGTATGGGCCACCTCTAAAAAAAAAAAAAAAAAAACTCTGTTTATGCTTAACATGAAATACTATTTTAAGTTGTACACATATTATCAAACATGGCTTTAATTATTTTACATCACAATTCAATAGCAACAAACATTCCTTTATTTAATTATGCTTTAGTGTTCGTGTGAGGATCGCTTTGAACTTGAAATGGACAAAACAAGTAATCATGTATACATTTCACCATGTTTGTTCAATTAAAAGAGATGCATTTTGGGTCACACTTTAGATTAGGTTCCAATTCTCACTATTAACTATCTATTAACTAACTATTAACTACAACTTTTTCCTCAATTAAGTCCGAATTATTGCTTATTAGTAGTTGTAAGTTTAGGTATTGGGTAGAACTATGTTACCATATTTAGAATATGGTCATGTATAATAAGGCATTAATATGTGCTTTATAAGTAATAATAAATAGCCGATACCTTACTAATATGCATGCTAATAAGAAACTAGTTAATAGTGAGAAATGGACCCTAAACTAAAGTGTTCCCAAATTTGGTAGCTTTGGTCTCACCAGGTCATCCCAAATTAGGAAATCGGGTATGTTTTCAGTTGATGTGTGAACAAAACTTCACTAAACATTATTTTTAGCGCCTGACATCCAATAATCACAATAAGCTTAGTGCTTGGCTACTTTTAATATGAAACAATGTCTCTGCTTTCAGATCACAAAATTCAAACAATAAGTGTTTTTCAAGCGCACGTGAACCTATCATATCTTCCTCTTTTCTATTAGTTATAGCATGAAATAAACATGAATAAACATCAGAAGGTATGTTGAAAGATACAGTACAAATTACTGAAATGAATCCTGTGTCATGTAATCACTCAATCAGTGTTTCAAACACGGAAAAATGTCAAAAAAAAAAAACCTTGTGAGCAATGTCACGTAACGTCACATTTACCACAGGAAAGTCATTCAATGACCATAACTCTATAGAAGATCATTTTGATAAATAGATGTGATTGCATATTCATTATTTTTGCTTAACCTGTTCATTATATTTTTACTTAACATAATGACTTTGTCATTATTTAATGTAGGCTATGTTTACATAATCTGTCACTAAAACAAGTTAGGTTAATACTGCCGTTGTTTAAATGTTTATTTTGCCAACAAATTGAAGTTCTATTATTAAAAAAATGATATAAAAACTGCTTTGTGTGTAATTTAAATGTTTTTACAACTCAGAATTATTTGAGTGTTGATTATTAAATAAATTTGATTAATTACTTGATTATTAAATAAACTTTATTGCCGAGTGCATCCTGAAATTTCATTTCGGTGCATCACTAGTATAAATGTATTTACACAGGAATTACAATCGCAGGAAACATTGAATTTTTTTTTTTTAACAATTCATTCCTAAACAATGTGCTTTATTTAAGAACATCTAAATTGTTTCATGTAAATCAAAAATGTAATTTAATCTGAATATCAACCTGACAAAGAAATTAAAGAAGTAATTTAAATAAGTAATTTTTGTGGGTTAGATAAAGTAAAAATAGATCTTAAAATTACAAATGCAGGTTACCACTTATTTCCAGTGTACGTTTTAGCGTGCCACCCTAGGAATTTTACTGCCCCCTCTGACCACGTCATTCAAATTTCCTGGCGGCACCACTGCATGTCATCTCCTCTTTTTTAACCTATAATCATGACACCAGCATTGTAACTGTCGCAAACAACTGTGTATGACTCACGCCTGAAAGTAATTCAACTTCATAAAAATATTGGAACCCTACCTCCATTTCACCTTGTTTATTTTAAGCAGAACTGAAATGATGCAATGGCTTGTGGGTAAATTTCCCTTTCCATTTCCTGTAAAGTTAGTATTGATGTTCACGTTTTCCCTATGCCTGTGGCAATGATCTTTGCACTGGATATAGATCTTTCTGATTTGGAATCTTAAGGCCTGTTCAGACCAACATGAATGTTCAGTGTGATTTTTCACATGTGATTTGTCCATTCAGACCATTATGAAAAAATAAAAAAATAAACGGCCTGCAGACGGGCCGAAAACAAAAATGCAAATTCATTCTCTGACAGTAGGTGGCACTTATGAAACAGCAGTACAGAAGGGCAGCGCTGAGGAAGTCAGACAGTATTTACATGTGGTCATTCAGATTTTTATATTTACAAACAGACAAAAGAGCCGCTTCCAGATTCTTTCTCTTCTGTAACCACAAAGATTGTGTCACAGTGCAATGGAAAGAGATTAGAATCACATCACCATAAAAAAATTGTAGCATTTAGGGCATGTGAACGTTCATGTTCATCTGAACAAATGCATGAAGAGCCGTCCATTCAAATTAAAATGTTTATCACACCAAATTTTCAGACCAAACATTTGTGTTGGAGTGAACAGGCCTGAATTTAAGAATCTGACAATCAGGTGATTGGAATATACTGGCAGTCTTTACAGTCTTCAGGAAGTCCACCCACAAGATGACTTTGCACATTCAGCTGAGACAGGAGAAAGTAGATTATCATCCCAAAAATTATACACTTCAGCTTTAAAAATGGTAATAAGTGAAAGATGATTGTCTTGTCTGTCTCTCGCTGAGCACTGTACAATAATAATAATAATAATAATAATAATAAATCTGTGAAATATATGGTAACAAACGGCAGCTGTGGTTGCCAAAACATGATGGCAACATTTTAAGTTTAACAGGCTGAACTTGATTTTACAGTTAAAAAAAAAAAAAGTTTCATTAACATATACTGATAACCACCATATAAAACACAGGTGTTAAAGAGAAAGAGATGATGAATCAAAGTTCATCACAATCAGCCTTTCCACAAGATGAGGAATAAACTAATATATAGAAGGTGCACACAAATACAGAAATACATACAAAACATGGTAAATAATGCAATAAATATTATTTTTTAACAACAAGATTTAACATAAACCTCTAATGTACATAACTGATAAGAAAAAGAAAAAGTGTCACAGAGAATTCTGGGAATGTTAATTTACATTTTTTCCACCATAAAGTATAAGATGACTTGTTCTTTTTCAGTTCCAAATATTTTACATTTAACAGTATTTTACTGTAAAATTACATGAATAGTCTCATTATATCAGTTACAGTTTTTCCCCGTATGGAGTAAGGCAACTTACTTAAAATATGTGCATACTCGAGGTGTGAAATGTTGTGATGTTGAAATAAAAAGTGTTGTGCCAAAGTGTTTGAGCTAAGATGATGACGTACTGAATGAGACGTGAGGAACAACATCAACTCACATTAAACCTGGCATCAACTCACTTTTTTTTTTTTTACTCATGCTTTATTGCTCCAAGTCAAAATTTTCCATCAAGGAAACAAATATGATTTGCATGCTCATACATTGAAACATGACACTTCATGACAGATTCTTGTCATTGATGGCAAACAGTGCGTGCGTGGAATCATAAAGTCTTAATTTTTTGTCTGTTCCTCACACAAAGTTATCGTTTGACTTCAGAAGAACTTGAATACCATGCATGAGTTTTATGGACTACTGTAAGGATGGTTTTAGAGATTGGCAGCCCTTGGTCACTTTATATTTCAGTAAAAGACCAGCATGGACATTCTACTTATTTTGTATTCCACAGAAAAAAAGAAAGTCATATAGATTTGGAAGAACATAAAGATGACTAAATAGCGGTGAAAACTTGTTCTAATAAAAACCTCTTGTCCTTGGTGGATTTGCTGTCTTGCGTTAGTGTGAGATCAGGTTTGCTGATTGAATGACTCAGTTTTGGCCCGTGTTAAAGGCTGAAGCAGTTTCAGCGGTTCTCGCTGGAGGTCCGCTGACTTTCTTTACGAGATCAGTGTTTCGTCAGCAGTGACGTGATGGCACCGCTGAGTTCATGCTGTTGGCTGCAGAAGGAAGTTTTGCTCTCTTCTGCCAGACTGGGAGCTCAGGACTTTATTTTAGGAAATTTTCTAGAAATAGACTCTGGCTTGAGCTGTGAGTTACTCCCCAAATCCCTGAATGACACACGCTGGACGCGAGACACCCGACTTCTGTCCAGAGTACAGTTCCCACCTCTCTCAGTCTCAGCTTGCCTGGTTTGTTGTCAGTTAGGACATGCCCTTAAAGCAAATACATTTGAGCAGTTGTTTACCATTTTTGATGAGCTCTAAATGTGTGTTGATGATTGCTTGTTTGTGAATATAAGCATAAAATAAATCTGTTCATCATATGAAGTGATTGTCTTTTCAGAAAACTTGGATTAAACCACTTTATTCATATGGATTACTTTTACACCTGGTCACTTCATGCATTTTCTCAAATCATGAAAAGACCACGTGTAAATTCCCTCTGAAATGCATTAGAGACGGATTTAAATCCGATCGCTCAAACCATATATCAGGAGGTGGTCTGGGACGCATTCCAGACGAAACTGAACAAGTCTAAATGCATCTGGTTGTTGAAACCACATATGTAAATTTTACTCCTCCCAAAAATTCTAAAAAATAAACACGTGTTATAGGCTATATGTCACGTTATAGCCAGATATGACAGTGCTAATCTCCTCAGTAATCCAACGCGCAAACTGCCGCAAATTAAAGTAAGTCGCAGATGCTAAATACACAATCATCATCATTAAAACTAAAAGTAGGCTAAAGAAACTAAATTATCTTTCCAGTGCTGTTGCCGCTCTCTCTACTATTGCGGAAATTAGCTCATGATCAATAAAATGCAGCTCATATTTGTTGCTTTCGGTGACCTGAACGCCAATAAATCTGCATATAGCGTGGGAATTGAAGATGTGGAGACACATTTATGTGACCAAGTGTAAATGCAATCATTTTGATAAATCAGATAGGTATCCAATCAGTAAAAAACGTATGAAGTGACCAGGTGTAAACAGGTAAATTCTCTTTAAGAATTTTTTGAAGTATTGATGTTTTGGTAGAATGGACTTTCAATGAAGTCATAATAAGGACATAAAAAAGGTGAACTAACCCTTTAAGCTTTAAGAGAAAAGGGACCATGGTTTTGGTTCTTTTCTGACTGGCCTTAAGAGATGAGATCAGGAATTAGTAGTATATTCAATAGTCTTTGGTGGACTAGTGTAAATCTTTTGCACAGGAGATTTACTGATTTTTAGAATTGTGTGTGTGTGGAGCAGATGTGTTTGTGTCTTGGAGGTTGCCGTATGGCTATTGTGTGCCACATGTTGGGTGGTCCTCCGCACTGGTGTGACTGTAATCCTCTAGGCCCATGCGTCATTGTCCAGTTCTGTTTAACCACCATCATGTCACCTCTGAAATACCTTCCAGCTATCTGCACTACCAGTCTGACACATGAAGAATACAGCGTTCTAAAGTCAGACTCTCATTACTCATGCATGCTTCATGGATGAGGTTTAACATCATGTAACACATTTTACACTGTACCCATACTCAACGTTCATCCAACACTGGTCTGTGTTCACCGTCAACGGACCCCTCACTAATGGGTTCATATGTGTCTTCCAGGAGCTCTTCTATTGGCCATTGTTTATATGAGGCTGTAGATTAAAGCTAGCAGCGATCAGAACTTCAGCCATGCAATTAAGATCACGATGATGATGATGACGATGATGATGAAGCCCTATATCGCTCTCTGACTCCATCCGTCCCTTTAATCTAGGCTACAGAAGGACAGCAGATGCTCTCGCCCACTCGCCGGCCTCTGCCACTCAACAATAAATAAAAGATAAGACAGTGCCATCGGGACTGTTTGGAATAATAACATTCAATTTCGAGAGAAGTGCCTCAACAAATGCACGCCAGAAGAATAGAAAAGCAGGAGATGAAAGGAGATATGAATGGAACTCCGGCTAAAAACATGCTCGCCAAACAAATACACTTCCTGAGAGGGCCAATCACAGGCTCTCACCCTGATTCCTGACCCGTGGAGGACAGACCCGAGGAACGCAATTTGTTCCTTTGTACGGCAGGATCATAAGAGCGACTGCGACTTACTTTCTTTCACTGTTGCCGAGTGCAATTGAGTTCTCTGAGCAGGTGGTCCAGGCCTGCTGCGACCTCGTCAACTTTTCTTTTTTTGTTCCCTACAAAGGTTCGCTGAGGTTTTGGCAGTCGGCTCTGGCGTGTGGGGCTTTCATGAAGTCGAGGATTAAGAAGGGCAGATAGGACGAGGAGGAGGTACAGACAGTCAGCTTGCATTAAAACAACTCCTCATGGCTGATGGCTCCAGTCTCTCGGCCTCTCCACACGTGGCCTTTGTCTGCACCTAGACTTCCACAGGACTGAGTTGCGTTCAAAGCTCAGCTGGTCGGGTATTGTGCCCCCTCAAAGACGGCCGTGAGGGCAACCAGAGGAAAAAGTGTCAGCCTCAGCTTTTACACACCCTAGGAAAACTT
Source organism: Hypophthalmichthys nobilis (assembly GCA_037950665.1). Classification (NCBI taxonomy): domain Eukaryota; kingdom Metazoa; phylum Chordata; class Actinopteri; order Cypriniformes; family Xenocyprididae; genus Hypophthalmichthys; species Hypophthalmichthys nobilis. The sequence continues at coordinate 5,724,997 of CM075475.1, read as the reverse complement.
AGGAGAAGAGAAAGGCTGGATTAGCTTTAGCTGACACTTGGCTTGCCCACTCGCACATATCCAGACCCCCTCAGCTGTTTGAGACATCACTTAAGCCTGTTGTCAGTTCAAGCATTTTTGCTCGACATGGGGACACCCAATGTGCAAAGTCTCAGAAGAATGTTGCTGTGTTGGTCTTTCTATAGAAATCACATCGTGGGCAGAAGTCTTCTTTTGATCTGGTTTGCTTTGTGAAGATGCAACTTTTTAATTACTTGATCATTGGGACACTTCATCTTCCTTTGATAAACCCCATGGCGAAGAGGCCCAAACAGTCAGTAACAATCACTTGCACCTGCTGATAGCGTGGTTTGTTTGTACATGCTGGATTTACCAAATGTGCCAACAAAATTAGTGCTGAGCAGAAGTTAGGGCTGCCCTCAACTAAAGATTTTTCTAGTCGACTAGTAGTCGTTCATTTAAGCGATTTAGTCGAATATTAATAAGCCATATAAATCATTATAATGAGCCTTTAATGGCCTATATATAATACATATCCTCAGTGGCGTAGCGGACGGGCACGCAGGGCACGGGTTGCGTCAACAGACGATGATCATGTATCGACGATAGCCAGAGATATTGTCAAAAGCATCAAATATGGGCAATATTAAGAGTATTTGGTATTTCCAATTAATGTAGGCCTGTTACATTCTTATATATTAGGTTTAGGTTATCCCAGCCAGGGCTTGTCATTAACACCCCCCAACCTGCCAAATCAGGTAGATTTCAGCTGTGGTGGGTAAGTCAGCCACTCCCACTAGCCACTTTGGCGGGTTGAATATAATTTCAGCCTTCAGCCTAATCAAAGGTAGCCAAGCTCGTCGTAGCACAAAAGCTCACGCATAAAGCTTGCAGCAGCGCACCGGCAAAAGTAATGATTATAGACGTGTTGTGGAAAAAACAGCAAGGAGACCAGCTTCAGAGATGAAGTACATAATCTGAGAATATTTGTTTTCCAATTGAATTTGTTGACAAACGCTTGACATTTCAAGCTCTCTATAGATATTTTTCTCATGTCTCAATTTTGGTTTAATTTTTGACACGCAGAAAGCGCATCCTGTTTGTTTTCTTTATTTTACAAAGGCACAATGTTTTCCTGTTATTGTGAGTGTACACAAATAAAAGTAGAGTTTCAGATGATGTATTAATCTTATCTGTATGACCAAAAATGACGAAAAATTTTAAGCTGTTTACGCTGTTGTCAGGACAAATGCAAATGATCGGGCTGGCGCCTCCATGTCATGTAAGCACGCTATATTTCAGCTTCCGCACAAACACTTGGATTTCCTCATGTATATAAGTTCGGAATAGCACATTTATCTAGGTTAATGTTTGAGGGAGCAGTCATGTAAAGTTGCTACTGCTTATATGTTTCAAATGATAAGTCCTATTTGAGGTCAATGGATAACAGGCGAATATTTGGATTCGCCCGACATACTTTAATTACAACAAGGATCCGCCGTAAATGATCTGTCACTCACGGACTGCATGACTTTGCCACAAGGTTTTTTTTTTTTTTTCTGCGACTATGCAAAATTTTTGGTTGACTAAGCCAACTAAGTAACGATTTGTCAAATATTACGGGGCAGCCCTACTGGAAATGCTCTGTTAAAATGTTCTCTGTTCTTCATAATCACTAGAAAATGTACACAAACTTCCATTTTAAATAACACTGCATTTACCATCACCTTTGCCAACCTGGCTTAGTCTATATATATATATATATATATATATATATATATATACACACATATATATATATATATATATATATATATATATATATATATATATATATATATATATATACATATATATATACACTACCGGTCAAAAGTTTGGAATCTGTAAGATTTTTAATGTTTTTAAAAGAAGTTTCGTCTGCTCACCAAGGCTGCATTTATTTAATTAAAAATACAGTAAAAACAGTAATATTGTGAAATATTATTACAATTTAAAATAACTGTTTTCTGTTTGAATATATTTTATAAAGTAATTTATTACTGTGATTAAAGCTGAATTTTCAGCATCATTACTCCAGTCTTCAGTGTCACATGATCCTTCAGAAATCATTGTAATATGCTGATTTGCTGCTCAAGAAAAATGGACTGCGAGTGGTCTGTAAATAATACATGGAGTTTAGTGCTGAAGCACAGTCTGCTAGAGTTTCTAAATGTTTAGAATTCGCCCCAAAGTGTTTATTCATAATATCTACTTCATGGTTTTATTATCTGTCCTCAGATATGCAGACAATACCTGAATAAAGCCAAACAGTGTTTATGAAGGCTAAGTGTTTGAGCCCAATGCTGTAAGTGTGGCCAAGGTTTATTTTTCTGAGGAGAAATAAGAGTGGCTGACTCCAGTCGCAATGATAAACAGGGCAAATTGGAAGCAGACCCTGATGTAGTTGTTTGTTGGCCTGGGGTGATCTCGTACCACCTAGACCAGTCCTTTGAATCACTTGTTTATGGGTGATAGTCGGTCAGATTAAGTCCTAGCTGGGAATCTAAATCATCTCTTTCTAGTGCCCCTTGTTGGAAGAAGCACCATTGATGATGAAACTGAGTTTTGTTTGAAGATGGGAACACACTCATCATCAGTATCAAAAGATGAATGCTGATACAGCATTGCTAACAGGACTGTAGAAGACACTTGTGAGGTGCTTCTGGTGCTCGGCCAGACTCTCAGCACACGGTTCAGTGGTTGGAAGAGTGTTGGGGCTTAATGACTCAAGGTTTATGTAAGCGCTTCTTGAACGGAAAATAGCAAAAGCCCTTTAGGAGGCATTTAATTAAAGCCATTGCCTCCTCCTCTCTCCTATCTAAGCATAAGGGGAAAACATGACATCACACATGGTGGAAAAGAAGAGAATGAGTAAGGGCAAATGAACAGAAATGGTCTATAGATGTAACTGAGTGCTGGTGGGGGTCAGTTGACCTATTTGACCTCTGGAAACACAAGGTCAGAATGGGGCTGCCTCCTGCTTGACCTTTAAGCCCAAACTGTCAATTAAGACGTCTCCACCAGAAGAGAAAGAAAGGTCCATGAGAGAGGTCCAGAGATTGTATTGTTCATCTTCCACCATGACTTTGCCTCTTTCTTTCATACTAAACACACTTGGGACCAACACACTTAAACTTACAGAAGACTCTTCATTTTGGGCTGGTTTGGCTCCTAGTCTATCACGCTAAAAAGGGTAACTAGCATATCGTAAAGAAAATGTGAGTAGTGCTTGCCCATGCTAAACTCACCCCCATAATGCTAGGTTGTTGTATGTGGTTGCCGTGACATTACTATGCAGTTATTAAGGTGTTGAGTGTCACTGTGGTGTTCTGGGTGGTCCAAAGAGACCTCTGTTTATATGGCTCTGGTCCCTTCTTTAATTTAAGTCTATGGAATGCTTTTCACTCATTATCAAACGCCAGGTGAAAAATGCATTAGTATGGTTCTCGTCAACAAGCCGTATCATTGTGGCGTTCATGTTTGTAGCTCGAACGATGAGTTGTGCGTTGAAGTTTAGACTAATACTTGGGGTCAAGGTTTGACCTTATTTATGACCAGTAATTATAATGGAGCTTTCATTAGCAACTGTCCTCAAACAACATGTGCCTCTCTGAGAATGCAGAGTGCACTTTTTATGTCAGATAATTTCTTGCTTAGATACTGAATGCATCACACAGCTAGTTAGTTAGTCTTGTTGGGGTTCTGGGGGAATTTAATTGGTTTATTGAAAGGGTCTAGATATGCTTCATGGTGCATATCCTTATAGGAGACCCCATTCTGTGAACTTCTAAAACCTTCCCTGTAATTGTTGCTACCATATGACACGGGCAGTCAAACATTTTGCCTTCTTTGTCATAAGTACACAAGAATCAGTCCTGAAGAACTCTGAACCATCTGCCTGAGTGACTAAACCTCTTTACCTGCTGTGCTGTTGTGTGTGTGTTTGTCAAAGAAAACAGCCAACCGTTTACAAGTGTTTAAACACACATGCCCCGCCTTCAGTGTTCTCATTTCCCACCATTCCGCTCTCTTTCAACAGTCCTGCTGTCATCTTTAACTTTCTCTCTTCTGCTTTCTCTCTCATTTCCATAATACCCTCTTCAAAGTTACTCCCTTCTCTGGTGTCTCAGCAATGTCAGGTGGGCACTGAAAACCCAAATCCGCTACATTTCAACACCGTTTCATATCCCCTCACCTACCGACTGTTTGTGTGAGCTCAGAGTCGGGCCAGTCCATCAACACAGGAGCACGTCTGCTACCTCAGAGCAGCTATGCTGTCCCTCTTGACCTCATTCCCCTGGACCTCAGCGCCATCGGCCCAGAGAACTCGGATCAGCAGTATTCCCCTGGACCTGAAAGCATTCGCTTCACACCATGAGGCCAGAAACAGCAGCGTAACCCTCCTGGTCTGCTTTAAACCACAATGGGAACCATGTGCTCACGTTTTGTGAGATTGGAGCCCACCATGGAAGAAGCTGTTTCTAATCCCAGTAAAACAGCATGGCATGGCTTGTGCGTCCAGTGAAGACCTGCAAGATGCCTTTGTTTTTATCATCTAGTGAAGAAAAAACGGTTGTGACCATGTTATGTAACCACACCATGGCCCATTCTGAAGTTTGACCAAATAATGACTCCAATCTTGGGCAGAAATATATTTCTTGTATAATATGATCTTTTGCAGTTTAATGCCAACATCTCTACTGCACCTTTTTTTTTAAAGGAATAGTTCACCCAACAATAAAAATTCTGTTATTTTCTTGCTCTCATGTTCCAAACTCTTTTCTGTTTTCTGTTAAACAAGGAGAAATTCAACAATATGTTCAAGCTGCTCTTTGCCAAACAAAAGTGAATGATGATTCAAGCTGTCAAGCTCCAAAAAGGACAAAAAACTAAATGAAAGTATCATAAAGTGTAGGGATGCACGATTTATTGGCCACCATATTGGTATCAGCCAATATGTTCATTATTAATGTTATCGTTATCGACCCGATAAGAAAATCTGGCCGATATATAATGGCTTATTTCCTTCAGCTGAGACACTTCAGATATGCATTGTTTGCCATGATGGTTTTGAAATGCTTGAAATATGATTGGAATCACTTCAAAAAGGAAAATACAGATAATTTTTATCATGTCTGTCAAATAGGCTACATAAAATTATAATGAGAACATTATAATTGTGTGCTTTGGACATGGCTTTTAATGGTGAGACTTTTGTTTTCGTAATCAGGCTCTCAAAAATTATATAAATTTATTGGCCAATATTTTGTTTATCGGCTTTCAAATATAAAAAATTATCGGTTATTGGTATCTGCCAAAATTATCATATCAGTACATCCCTATAAAAGTGATCCATATAAATCTGAATTCTTCATATATCTTCAGAAGTCATACAATAACTGTGTGTGAGAAACGGAGCCAATTTTCATTCAGTTAAATTCATTAGTCATTAGGTTAAGTTTTGCCCTCTGCTGTAACTCCAACATCTATGAATATGTTCAAATAATCAAGACGCATCACGCCAGGTCTGACATCACAGACCCCCAACCTCATTGGGACACTATACATAGGAATGTTTCAGTTGAGTGAGTGAGATTTGAGAGTATGGCAAAGGTTCAACTAACCCTTTAATGGCTGAATGTCGATGATTGATGAAAATGAAAGCAGTGGCTTTGGGAAAACTGTTGACCTGAAATAGTCATCCATGTCTGATAGGGGATCATGTCTCTCTGTGGACTTCTAGCAATCTTGGTTAAACTTGGCATCTCCGCTTGTCTTCTTCTCCTGTAGTCTGTCAGTCTGAAAGATTGCTGTCTTGCTTCTATGTTGTTTAATGTTTGTGTTCAAGCATACAGTCATCTGAAAATGATAGAAGCAAACGAAGAGATTACCAGCGGGGTGTACAACATCCAGCCAACAGGAAACACAGTCCAGATGAGAAGTCTGTACTGGCTTAGTTTTTTTTTTTTTTTTTTTTTTTTTTTTTGGACCAGAACAAACTGTGGCCAAAGTAGTAGTATAACTCAGAAATAAAAATGTGAAAAATGTTTTGTTACAGGTTACAACATTGTAAGACCACAGACACACTCTGTGTGGACGTGATGAGAGTGTGTGTAGATGCTGGTCTTAATGATGTTTTGTCATTTTCTTAAGGTTTATTGAGTTTTGTTATTGTTATAATGCATTTTATATAGCAGATAGTTGTGGTCCTGGATGCTGATTGGTCAATACAGTATTCCTGCCAACAGGAAACCATGACCTGTTTACCAAAGCTACTGTGTATATAATTGTGCAGCTCACCCGTATAAGCCAACTAACCTTAGTTTCCATGTCAGAGAGAAGATCTTATAGCGAAAGGATGACATTTATTAATGCGTTTCATAAAATAAATTTTTAATGAAAAATTATGTCCTTCATACAGTATTTAATCCTTACCATGTAATAACCATTTTATAATAGACAAAAGGTATCTAAAATGCCCTTTAGCAGTGACTCTATTCACAACGTAGCACAAACTGTACCTTTCTGCTGAGCGGGAACTCTCTAGGTATTGTTGGTGACCTCATGGTGACAGCACCTCTCCGGTTCTTTCACCTGAGGTTGGTAACAGAGAGGTGGGCAGGGCTGACAGAGGGGATCAGGCTCACTCTTCTTTTCCGGCTGTCTGTCATTGACAGGGGTCTTATATGAGACCGCGCTCAGATATCTTGCTCTCACCATCACCTGCTGAGGGTCACACTGTGTTCAAACCTCACAGGGGCTGAGAGAGCCTCTGACCAACACATGACCCTCTGACCTTACTGTCATTCTACTTATTCTAGTCACCCAGCTTTTCCAATGCTGTTGGATCAACATAAAAAGCCTGGATACTGCTCAAATGAACACTCATTACTTAACCTGACTCTATTTGAATTGAAATCACACTTAATCAGTAGAATATTTTAGGAACTCTCTGTGTCTTGACTATCTGCATCAGTTGTGTGAACAACTTTGTTTCTAACAATGTGTACACTTAATAATGAAGTAATAATGATAGTAAAACTTCTAAGTAGTAACTCTGAGTTTTTAAATTCTAGTTGATTTGGATCAAACTGATGTTATCACGTTCAGCCACAGGCTCTGACTGAGACTCTTTATTGGTTGTTGATCAGAGTGAGTTTAATGAAGTTGCCCGTAGGTCTGTGGTTTTGTTTCCAGTGCCTGTGTGTGATTAGCACACTTCCAGCAGCATGTCGAGTTTAACCGGCCTGCAGGAGAGAAGATGATTTGGAACATCCACCACCACCAAAGATCAGATCAGGACTGGGTCATTGAGACACACACATACACACACTCAAGAACTACAGTTGAGCACAGAGGAAAAAAAAAAAGCCACATCATGCCAGATAATTTGGTCATATGCTTTTATTAAAGGGTCATGAAACCCTAAACTAAATTTCCTTTTTAATTTCAAGCATTATTAAAGACAAGTAAACACTCAGTAATTAAAAAAAATAAATAAAAAATAAATACAACTGAACAAAGATTTGATTGAAATAAACAGTGAAATTTTAAGATTTTCAGGTATTCAGGTACAGAAACTGTAATCAAATGTAAAATAACACTGGACTTTATGAATAAAATATACATTACAAATATAGTTACAAAAGTAACAGCAAGTGAATTTTCTCTTTGTCTTTTGTTGTTTGATTAATGTTATTATAGTGACGGCAGCAGGAATACTAGGCTGCTGTCACTTTAAGAGCTGCATGGATCAAGGATACAAGGATATTTTCATATGTTTTTGTTTATTTGTCTGTTCATGTGCAAAAAGACGTGGAGGAGAACTCTGTATCACACACTGTTCAGTATGAGAGATCGCTTTCTGTGCGCACGTACCATCTGTTAGTTTTAATTGTAGGAGAAAACTAGTTAATTTTATTATATTCAACTTCCGGGTTTAAATTCTTCTTTGTGTCAACATCACAGGATTTTCTTGTACAACGATGACTCATCTGTGTCTCATATTTATTCATGCATGTCCTTATCCTACGAGAAGACGCCTCACTTAATTATTTGCGTTGATTTCCCATGACATCACAGACAGTAAGTGAAAGATGCTGTAATGGGTCAAAACAAGTGTTTGTTTTTGCTTTGTAAGAGTTTCTGCATCGCGTATTCTCTCAAAACCATGTGTTTATTGTGTTGCGTGTAATGGTAATTTGCAGCATGCATTTGTGGGAAGCTTTGATGCTTTTAACTCAATGAGAGTGAAATAAAACAGTCTGAATCGAAGCTGTTGCTGTGTTGTCGGTCTCCCCTCTTCCCCCTCCACTCCGCAGCTTAACCACGCCCAGTTTTGTAGCCTTATTCGAAACTGTGGTGACAACCAACTGCTGCTGAAACATGGGGTTTCATGACCCTTTAAAGTCTGACGAAATGCAAACCATTCATTTTCTAAACTAGTGCTCTGGGACAAAACCCCATCTGATAATGCAGGAAATCACATCCTGTTTACTCACAAAATCTGAATAATCAGTTGCTTATGTCTGATTTTCAGAATTAAAACTGCTATTAGATTATTTTACTTGTTGTTTGTGCGCATGTAAGTGGTGCAAAAGCCGCTGCTAATGATGATGTGGTGTTCTGAGTGGCTGCTAGGCCTGTATATATTTTAATATATATTTAAATATATTTATATATAACTTATTAAATATATTTTGTATATATTTTTTACATATTTTAAAATATATTTCTAAATATACAAAAAATATATAGCTAAATTGATGTTAAAAATATTTCTGTTGATATATACATTTGATTAGTTAGTTTCGTCATATTTATTTTTATTTCTTATATACTTTCAATGTAAATATATACGCATTTATATTGTCCATATTTTGCATTCGCCTAAAAATGTATTTTACGGCTGGAAATGTATTTTCTTGTCTCTTGAAGTACATTTTCTAATATATTTTTGCATTTGAATTTTAAACAAAATATATTTTAAATTAAAAAAAAAGTTCTTAAAGGGATAGTTCACCTGTTATCATTTATTCACCCTCAAGTTGTTCCAAACCTGTATGAGTTTCTTTCTTCTGCTGAACACAAAAGAAGATATTTTGAAAAATGTTGGTAACAGTTATTGGTCCCCATTAACTTCCATAGTATTTTTTTTTTTTTTCTTCCCCCCCATACTTTGGAAGTCAATGGGGACCAGCTACTGTTTGGTTACTGACAAAATATCTTCTTTTGTGTTCAGCAGAAGAAAGAAATGGATTTGGAACAAGTTGAGGATGAGTAAATGATGACAGAAGTTTCATTTTTGGGTGAACTATCAAATAAAGCTGTGCTGTGTACATTATATTGCCACGGTTATCAATACTTTCCTTAGCAAACTAACCACTAATAACATGTTTAAGATCTGCTTAGGTGCTATGAGTGATTAGACTTGCTGATCTACAGAAACAGATATTGTAGTTTATGAGGGTAAATGTGGTTTTTGTAAAGCAGGGGTGTGTGTGTGTGTGTGTGTGTGTGTGGAGCTCTCATCTGATTTACACTGTAGTGTACCTGACAAGTACATGTGTTTGAGCATATGTTCATGTCATTTTTGCTTATTAAAATGAACAAACTGACCATCTGCAGTGCTCTCCATGTGCCCAAGCACAACTCTCACTGGTTTCACTGGAAAGACAGTCACAAACGCAGCAGTAAACTAGCAGTGGAAGAAGCGGCTTGATTTTATTCTGGCATTCATTGCACTGCATCTTTTTGTTTATGCATCTCTTTATTTTGAACTATTAGACCATCAGAAATGATAGTAAATCATACTCTTTGTGGAGCGGGCCCTTATCCAAATGCCTTTTATTTTGTTGATGTTTAGCAATGGCAGGGAAGCTGTGGTTTTTGTGTTTGTTACTTTTATTTATATATTTAGAAGTCATTTTTTAACTCATGTTATTTTCATTGTACAGCAGCTGAGAGAGAGTTGTAATTGACTGTTTGAGTGTGTGTGTGTGTGTGAGTGTCAGGTTTTGCTGTCTTGGACTGGAGTATTATAGGTTTGGAGTATAATCTACTAATTAAGACAATGTGGCAAACATCAAACTAAAGTTGCCATGTTGTGGGAGTTACAGCCACAAGAGTGAATCTCTTACATGATGGATCTGTGTGTGTGTGTTATAAAAAGAGTTATACTTTTTGACTAAAATTGTAGATGTGTTAATGTGCACCAATTTTTAGTAGACCATTTATAGAGGAGCTTTTTTCTTTTAAACCGTGAGCTCCCTCTGAACTGTTGTGCATGGAACACAGGAATGCATGTAAAAGAGAGAGACTCGTGTCAAAACTAATCACAGGTCACAGAAGGAAACTTCATACAGCCTATCAAGAGTAATCAGGAACTATTTAATCAAAACATCTCAGAGCAATTTGCATATTTTACCAAAATATTGGCAGTGGAGGTATGTAACTGCAAGTTGTAACACTGTCAAGCTGTATGGTTACTTTTGAAGAGCATAACTGTAACCATGCGGCATATAATACTCATACTACAGATGTGTGGGAAACAGTGAACATGAGCTGTTGTGCAATGGCAAAGATACTACCTTGAGTCAGTTAAACGAGAACCGTACATGTCCAGACTAGTATTTTAATATAGTGTATGCAGTAGAATTAAATGTGCCACCAAATGAAGAACTGAGCGTTCAGAATTGTATGTCAGGTCAAATCAGGTAAATCTGATTTAAGATAAAAAAAAGAAAGAAAGAAAAAGAAAATAACAAAAGAAAAAGAAGAAATTATTTTCTTGACTATTTAAATTGTAGTTAATTTTCATGAAAATAATGTCTAACCATTCCAAACATCCTAATGGCCCTAGAAGCAGACTTCCTTTTCTTGTAAGCGATTTTCATTTCTTCAGGTGAAACCTGACCCGGACATGTTTTCAGTCAGTAAGGTTAGACGTGTTCTACATGTACATATAACTTAGAGGTTTCCGTGTTGGCATTGCTCTCATTGATTTACGTAACATAAGCCGTCAATGTGAGTGTGCGGTGAACACACCGAGATATCAGATGGAAATGCTGTGATTGCCCACCTCTGACAGCAGTGTGTGTGTGTGTGGCCTGATGTAGAGTTTGATTACGAGATGCTGATCAAGAGAACGACAGAGACCTAGAACAACTGAAAATGATCACAGTATTATGTGCAAAGCGTCTAATTAAATTACTTTTTCAAGTAACTAGTAAAGTAACAAATTACTTTTTCAATTTAAAACAAAATATCTAAATAAGTAGCGGAAGTTACTTGTTCACATGTATTGACTGACAGCTCTGTTGTGTGCTGTGTGAACATGATGGTTATTGTAGTTCTAGACTAAATGTGAACATACAATTACTCATCTTACTTGCACAAAAACAGTCAGTATTTCTCAAAATAAATAATAACTGTGAAATGCAATCTCAATTTTTATTTGGAAATAGATTTTGAACTTCCTTCTCCTGTATCCTAACCTTCTTTAATCCAGAATGGCAGCACAGCTGAGAGGTTTGTTTGAGCGGCGCCCTCTACTGTACAGGCGTAATTTGCATTTTCTTTAGCCTGAGGCTTATTCATTTCACTTTTTGTGTGAAAGGGCCTTACTATTGGCCAAAAAATAGAACTTTTTTTGCTGTTATTAAAAAAACAAGCAAGCAAGCTGAGCCCAGGTAAGGAAAAAGTAACACAGAAGTAATGTAACGCATTACTTTTCATAAGTAACACAATTAGTTACTTTTTTAGGGAGTAACACAATATTGTAATGCATTACTTTTAAAAGTAACTTCCCCAACACTGATAATGAGTGTGTTAGAGGCATTGCTGAGGGTCTCGCTGTGAGCTGTAGAGTGAAGTATGTGGACTCGGGGCAGACTGCCAGCAGACAGACGGATGATGTGATGGAGTGATAAGCCCTGGCCCCAGGCAGACAGACAGGCAGGCAGGTTTGAGCTGCAGGCGTGAGGCCCAGACAGGTAGAGGTGGAACGTGACTCCTCACACACAGCAGAACGCCACAAACGCCGCTGACAGACCCGCCACCCGCGCTCATCTGTCCGTCTCCGTGCAACGGGGAAACAACGGTGATGTCATGGTGTAGATGCTTTTGTTTGTGGGTTGCCACATCAGGTTGTTACCGCAAACAAAAGTGAAGTCACCTCACCTCTCAGATGGTGACGACATCAGGAACGCAAGCCTTGTGGAAGACATTCACATCACATTCAGCATCGTGGCAATCGGGGGTCCGGTCCACAAGTGAAACACTAATGCTGATGAGACTGTGATGTTGTTTTGGGCAGTTGCCTTTTTTAAATTCAGCTTTCTAGATTTTTGCCATTTTGTTTGTTTTTAGTGCTGGAGATTCAGATTTTAAATAAAGTCAGACTGTTCAGTTCTAAAAACCTTTCCTTTAGATCCCAAGAAAGCAGCTGAGCTGGCAGATCCGTCTTCACGCTGACAGCAGCTCTGTCATTAAATCAGCATATGTCTTCTGTCCATCAACAGTCATGCGTCATCCGATGACATTCTGTATGAACTTGTCGTATATTTGCAGCTGTACAGTGTAAGAACAGTTCTAGACAGATTTCCCGTAATATAATCGGCTCGTGATGCCAGGGCCTGTGTGGGTGTCCTGTATGTCTGTGTGTCCCATAGGGCAGTCCTGGGGACCCACTGCTCTCTTATCTGACACACACAGCTCAGTTCATGGAGCTCCATCCTAATGAAATGATGATTTGAATCAGGTGTGTTAAATAAGGGAGACTAGTGTTAACAAAAATATGGATATTTTGATATGTATCGATACTGAAATATCTGAAACAGTTCCGGTAACTCCTTTTCTGCTGTATCTGTACACAATACCAGCTGTGCGTTTTCACTCTCTCTTCTGTCCGATGGCAAATTTACAGTTTGACACATACCTGCCTCCTGTCACTCACTCACTCACTCACTCCAGTGCTTGTATTATAAGTGGCGCTCTCATAAAGCCGCCTCTCAAACAGCTCGCAAGAACCAAATTGAGTTGTTTTTCGTGGCTTATTGTGCTTAAACAGTCAAATACATACAAAATTATGTCAAGATGCTCATCTTGGTGAGTATTCAGGTAAATACAGTAAGTTTGGGAACGCAAGTAGTTGAGAAAGACGGCGTATGTTGTGTAACCATATATTGGATCCGTGCATAAGCTCTTAAAGTGACAGCAGCCTAATAAACCTGCTGCTGTCTGACATGTTAATCAAAAGACAACAAGAAAATCACTCGCTGCTCTTGTAACTTTAATTGTAAGCTTTAAAGGAGCAGTAGTTGATCTGGGAAATGTTAACGTTAGCCTGCTAGCATTGAAAGCATAGGATCCCACCTTCCCTGCAAATCGCCATCCAAAGCCACGCCTCCTCCAAAACACATGAAGGCACACACACAGCGTTAAACTACCTCCTGTCTAAAAACACATCATATTATACTAATTAGGGATGCACCGATCGGGCCGATACCAAGCTCACGTACTTGTACTCGTACTCGAAAAAATACCCCCGATACCAAACGGCAGCAGCAGAAACAATATCAGCCTCAGATGTTACTTCAAAATGAATGATGACAACACACGCATTGTGAACTGCATGCTTTCAATCACAATTCGTTATCGATTAGTGAAGGCGGGATATGCGGAATTGCGCTGAATGACACAGACCAGAAGCGCTCTCTCTCGCACGCGCTCTCTCTCTTTCTTGCGCGCGATCCCAGTTCTTTCAGACAGCGCGCGATCAGTTCTCCTCGAACTGGTCAAATGCACACATAGCTGTCAAAATGTCCATCGCGTTGAGTATCTCATGTAAATACAGTTGGTTATGGCTTAAGTCGATGTAAACATTTGGGTGAAAACAGGATATGTGTCAGTATCCATGGATTCGGTCGTAAAGGGACCGTAGCCTATATTTGTCGTTAATGTTAATAAAACAACAAAATATGTTAAATAAATGTATACATGGTAAATAAACCTACTGTATCTGAAAAACAAGTTTATTTAATTTGTATCTCTATAGTATTTGTTGTATTGTTTGTAATTTGTTTGTAAATTTCTTTTTATATAACAACAATTATATATATTGGTAATTATGCCCTTTGAAGGTTATTGGACACTGAAATTTTTGTTCTTTAAGTTTGTGACAAGCACATAATAATTATTTATTTTTTTCATTAGAGTAATAATAAAGAAGCTGTCCTACATTCATTAGTTTCACTGTGTTGTGCTTGGAAAACTGTAACATCAAAAAAAAAAAAAAAAAGAGAGAGAGAGAGAGAAATTAATAAATGTACAGGCATCGGTATCGGTGAGTACTAGAAAAAAAGTATCGGTACTCGTACTCGGTCCTTAAAAAATGGTATCGGTGCATCCCTAATACTAATAATGAATGTAAATAACTTAGAGAGCTTGTACCTGACTGCGGCAGATTTCGTTGTTGATACTGTTGACATAATTCTGAGTCTGAGGATGTGAACAGCCCCGTTTAGATCATCATCACGTGTTGCCATCTCTTAATTATGGTAGTTATGGCGTGAACGCAGCATGAGCTTGTTTTTTTTGATTCGGGAGGAACTGTAAAAGGTGGCTGCTGTTTATTTGCGGTGCTCCGTGACCAATATCTGTCTAAAATCTGAATAAATTGCATAGCATGAAACGCCCTGATGACATATGATGTCGGCGTAAGCAGGATGCGCGAGGGTGTGTAAAAACATAAGCTGACAGGCAGGTAGGACATCATATTATTTCATTCAGACCGAATGTAAATATTGGATGAACATTTTATGGTCCTACACCTTCCACAGGCGATATATTTATAAAATTACATTTAGACCAGGGGTCGGGAACCTTTTTTGACCAAAGAGCCAATTTTTCTTTTTTTGTTAATAAATTTTTCTAAAAGAGCCAAAGTAGGAAACTAATGTAGTGTAATATTATTTGGGGAAAAAAAAATGCAACAAACAATAAATAAGTTGCAATATAAAATTAATTGTGCTGGGCTTTCATATGAGGTTGATTTACCACCTGAGGAGCATAAATTCTCTTCAGAGTTCTCTCTCTCTCTGTGTGTGTGTGTGTGTGTGAGAGAGAGAGAGAGAGGAGAAACAAGTGAAGAACAACGCCCATCAACTGCATTTATGTGAATACTCACCAATGCGGGCATTTTGACAGTGTGTGTATTTGACCGTTTAGACGCAACCGAAGACCAAGGCTACTATGCTTGTCCATGTTCCGCTCGGAGCGAGCGCACAGAAACATCCTGTCAGTAGCGGATTCAGTTCTCTTTCGCAGCTTTGCGTTTCCTTTTTAATACCAAGCTTGTCCCGCTCTTTACTTTCTCATTCATTCATGTTTCTTTATTAATAACGGCAACAGTCGCGCCCACTGAAAGCTGCGCAGATTATCATAGATCTAAATATGACACATTTATAGGACATAAAGGTCTATGTGGCAAAAGCGAAAGTAACCGGTGAAATCTTTCGAAAAGTCTCTTGGCACAGCAGAGCACCAGTTTCAATAAAATGATATTTTTCAGTCCAGTCACTATTTTGCATACTTTTCGATTTTCGCTGCTGTTCAAAAATGTTTTCTTTTCGCCGTTTTGCTGGGTACACACTACAAGATAATCGGGCTGATTTTGGGCCGATTTCTCCCCTTCCGACAATCCTAGGTATGTCCCGATTTTCTTGATGGTTCTACAGATTATCTTATCAGATTTTCCTGTGGTGTGAGGTGTGTTAAGAGTGACTGAATCTGCTCAGAAGAACGTCGGAGGCGCCCCGATCATGAACACGATCAGAAATCCTGAGGTGTGGGGGGAACCCCGAGGACGAACGCACGCACGCTATGGAGATTATGACGTGAAACGAAACAATATCCAATCAGAAAGCGAGCTGACAGAAGACAGAAGCATAACAAATGCAGTCATGGCACAACACAAAATTAAATGGATTTGGACAGCAGAGATAAAGGATCAGCTTGACGATTTGTGGCAACAGCACGAGTATTTATAAAAAGTGTCTTGTAAAACATACCAAAATCATTCCAAACACTGTCAATGCAATTTCTTCCTACCTATTGTCTGTCATGTTTATTCTGAAGTCTCGAGAGATTTTGCGAGATTTCCCGTGTTCACAGTCGGGACTGAAAATCTGTTTGTGTGTGGTGTGCTGTCTTTTGCTGCGTTCACGCCACCTCGTATTTACCGGAATCGTGAGATGACAACACGTGGTGTGTTATTCTGAGCTGTTCACGTTCTTGGACTGGGAATTATGCATTTCTATGGCACCACTATCAACGCCTAAATGAATCTACAGTAGCGGTCACGTGGTACATCTGGGAGCTTTCAGAAAACTCCCAGCTTACAAGCTGTAATTACGAACTCTACGAGGACGTGAACGCTTTTTACAAGCTAGAATCTCGTAACTACAGGAATTACAAGGTGGATGAACGCACCTTTAGTCACATCATGGCACACCACACGCTATAGGAGCAAAACGGTTAAATCTGGGATTTTTTGTCCTCATGTTTGTGGTCTCTCACACTTTGAAAATCTTATAAGTTTTCAAAAATCTTTTAGTGTGTACCCAGCATTACCACGAAAAAGCTGCATAGCCACTTGAATCTGAGAGCAGGAGCTCTAGGTTACTATAGAAACCTAAGTGGTTTGTTGTTAATTGCTCACTACACTCGCGATGTCGCGAACATCACTGAACGCGCACTTTGGCCGGTACAACTTTAAATATATTATTATTATAAACTTTTAATAAACTTCGGTGGGCTCTGCAACACAGGAATTGCTGATCTATAGTGATGTCGAATTTGTTATCGATCATTTGTTAGGAAAGGGTGAGAGACCTGGCGAGCCACATGCTTTTTGTCAAAGAGCCAGGTTCCCTGATTTAGACCATTTAACATAGTGAGTGCTTTCAGGATATGAGGAGACTTTCAACCAGTATAACAAAAATAAATGTTTCTGTAGAGAATTGCCTATTACACCTTTAAGCTGTTTAAATTTTACAATGAAGACTATCCAGTGTTGTTATTACATTTAATTGCTTGATTTAATTTCTGTAGTGTTTCTTTCCTGAATACTAGCTTACTGTTAGACCCACTTGAAAAACTTAGTTTATTTCATTTGTCTTATTATTTTAATCTATTTATTTGTGCTGTTGTTTGCAGTTTGTTTGTTCTTATTTTATTACTGTTTACTTTTTTTTTTTTAAGTTCAGTTTCAAATAAAACATTCCTGTGCTTTGTGTAAGCAATTGCAAAAAAAAAAAAAAAAAAAAAATTGATAATAATAATAAAAATATCTGTATGGCAGTATATTTTCCCTGTAGTATATCAATATTTTACAAGGTAGGCCTATAGAAATTCCAGTATTGTGACAACAGACACAGGGAGACATTCAAAATGTGTAGAGCGGTGGGTCCACAGGACCAGGATGAAAACCTCTACTATAGAGGCAGTACTGCAGTTTCCTCTAATAGAAGATCTAGACTCATAGATACCAATCCTGTTTCATTTCAAAGTCACACATGCATCTGAGCTCTACTTCTGATCAACTAATTATTATTTTTTTAATGTCTGTCTTAGTCTTACATAAAAATGTAATAATTAGGACTTTACCTGACATTTTTCTCTGACATCACCAAGCCTTCTTATTTTTTAACCCCTTCAACCACCATTCATATAGAGACCTTTGACCTTCCAGTGGATTTCATATGGATAAAATCAAGTCCTCTTGTACACCCTTTCAAGTTGTCATTGTCCCATTCCCAATCCCATTCGCTCTGTTTTAACTAAACTGGTTTTGATGTCTAGATTTATCTTGTTTGAATTGACTGTTAGCATAACAACATAAAGGAGATGGTTTTATTCGCAGCAAACACATACTGCATGATGAAAGGGTTTTTATTGTTTGACCTCAATATTACCTTTTAATTTCTGTCATCTCTGTTTTATTATTATGGAGATGTTTCATTAATCTCTAAGACTCTACCTGTATTAGGTGAATCTGAACATGTTTTTTGTTTGTTTCTACAGGGTAGTATCTGAAGAGAGCCATGGTTGAGTGTGACGGGAACACGGGATTTGAGGATTGGTGAGAGATATTTGGAGATGGCCATTTCATAAGTGGATTTAAGACATTGCTGTGGCTTTCCGTTGTATGGGACAAACATCGACGTCATGACATCTACTGTTTCCTTTTACCATGCTTTGACTGCAGATACTGGATTACCTGGACTGTTTTCTACTTTATCATTTTTTTCCTTCTGATTGGTCAGTAAACTGTTCCAGTGATGCTAAAATGCACAACATAATAACAGCTATGATGCTGAAACTCCTGATGACCATCCGCACCCATAGAGACCCTATTAACCTTAGTTTATGTGCCATATTGTGTTATATTGTGAACAATGACGTGTGTGGCACTGTTTAGCCATGATGATGACGCAATTTATTGCTGTATTTTATTACTTTTTTTGTATTCATGGTTGTATAACTTATTTGATTTATATGCATATAACTAATTTAAAAATTATTTTTATTTTTTGCCTTAATACAAAAAATTAAGTGGATTGAAAAACGTTGTCATGATGTTAAGAACTGTAAAAATGACATGCACGATATAAAAAATTAATAAAAAGAAACCTTTCATAATTAAATATTTTATTATACATTTGTAATAATTGCACTGTTGGAAATTCCCTCTGATTGCTGTCCTCGAGACCATCAATGCCTTTACATGCAAAAAACAGCTCAAAACAGAATGACAAAGTATAAACATTGACTAATTAGTTCTGTTAGTCTTATCTGACATTGATTTACTACAGTACAATCATTATATGTGTGTGGCAGACATCCTGTTTACTCTCTATCACAATCTGGCCGTCAGCTGCAGATTTATTGAGTTTAACTAACCTTAAACGAGACGTGTCACATCTGCATGTGACTTACTGGTGAGCAGCGACAGCAGCGCTGGACTCGTTCTGCTCATGTGCAGGAAATGCTCAGTACCAGTTAAGCTGGAATTGAGTTTATCTGAAGTGTCTTTTTGCATAGATCGAAAATTCTTAGGAAGCAGTCATAAACTGAATTTCAAGAGAACAACCTTACGTCATGAATGAATGTGTTTCCCATGTGTTTAAAACCTGTCAAAACTTGTAAAAAAAACAAATACTAGACATCTTATTTAAAGAAATAATGTGCTTTGACTTTAAAGCTCCTCAGAAGGATGCCATAATAATAATAATATAGTCTTCTCAAATTCTTCTTTGTATGATTCAGCCTTGCAAGTGTGTGTCTTTGCGTATGTGCCAGACAAAGATGGATTACATATTGTGTATCCAGTCCAATCTTATGGATTCCCTCCATGATAATTTCCTATTCAAGTGTCCTTCAATGTCAGCCAGAAGCAGGGCTCAATAACAGCCGTCTGCTTAAGTTACGAGCCCAGCGGGGTGCTGTAGGGCAAGAAGTTTTGGGTTATATTTGTGGAAAGAGGGCAGTCGTTCTTCCCATATAAGCTCAAGCTCACATACAGAAGCATTTTGACACTAGTTCACCCTGAAATATTCATCAAAGTTTTCCTGTGTAGACTCTGGCGGCCAGTAAAAGGTCCTGCCGTGGGTTTCTGAACAATGGCCGCTTAGGCCAAGCGCTGATGTTTTGGCAATTAAATTTCATGACATCTTTATGCCGCTATCTCCGCTCAACACCATTAGCATGACCACAATGCTTTCCCTTCTCGCTCGCCTTTCTTTTTTTCTCTTTTTTTCTCACACGCAGAGAAAATGACCTCTCCGCCAATCTCAATTCACTGCACTTCTATAGCACTGAATGGACAAACTCAACAAAGGTTGACATAATTTTCTCAGGCTTTGATTGGCCCCCAGCATGCCCCACAATGACATCATGCCCCCCTCCTCTGCTGGATGCTGGATCGTCAGGGTTACGGTGGGCAGGATTTGGCATCAGGCTGTTTGGCTGGTGTTAATGAGTATGGGCAGCGATGGCGGCGTTTTGTGGTAAACAGTCCTGGGAAACACAGGGTGAAAGTAAGGGAGGGCACATCCGACCCCCAACACCCCGACACCCCCGCCGCTGCAGGAACTTTCACATGGGACATCCGCGGGAACATGTTTGTACAGTACACTTGCTTCGCACTGCCTAGTCACTCTTGCTAGAGCCACAAATGTGTAGCATTAAACTTCTGAGGAGGCCAATAAATGGAAGTGGCCGTCGGTCAGTGGACGGGGGGTTGGTGGACGTGTCTCTTGGAGGATGTGAAGTGATTAAAGGAGCTGTGTGTTGGGAGAAGCCTGCTGTGATGAATTTTTCCTGAATTAATTACAGAAGCTTGTGCCAAAGGGGATTTTCTCTGTCCTCCACCACCACCTCCCTGTGTTTCTTTGTTTCCTCATGACTCCGTCCAATCGCATGACAGGAATTAAATCCCTAAGTCACACCCGTAAATCTCCAGCCCTCGCTCAACTGCGGCTCCCTTTTCTGTCTTGCCATTTAAAGGAATAGTTCGTCTAAATATTAAAAAGCTGTCATCATGTACTCACCCTCATGTCATTCCAAATAAGTATGACTTACTTTATTCCGTGGCACGCAAAAAGAGTCGCTCTACTGTGGACTACTCCAGTCTACTGCAGACCACAGCTGCCAAGCTCCAAAAAAGAGTGAAAGAATTTCATGAAAGTATCATAAAAGTAGTCTACGACTTCTGAAGCCATATGAAAGCATTGTGTGTGGAACAGACTGAAATCTTCCCCTCTGGAGCTCTCCAGTTCACAGAGGGCGCCATGCCCACAATCAATTAAAAAAAAGACACAACTAGATGCCAGACATTATAGGTTTTCATGTGTCGTAACTGGTCACAGTACACCAGCATGGAATCCAAAGTGAGGTTTGAGATTCTCAACGAATAACGACTTAAATTTCAGTCTGTTCCACGGGTTTGAAGTGACATGAGGGAGTAGTTGAAACTGATTCAGTGTGATAAAGGGTGCTGGTTAATCAATTAACACCGGTTGTGTAAGTAGACCTTGATTATGAGCTGTTTGTCTCGCTGTCAGAAGTGTGTGACGTCAATGTCTAAATTCCCTTTTTTTTTTTTCTACAATAGCCATCCAGGCCTTTAGAGGCTTTGTTGGCCAAAACATATCCGTGGGTTTTCCAGCTGGGGACCTCTGACCTAGCGCAATGAAATGTATTTTTCTCTTTGGTGGAGCTCCAAAACCCCAACAGCCTCGTAGGTACAAGTATCACACACAGACAAATGGCCATTTCCCCTTGGAGGAGCCGTTAATGAGAATAATTTGAGGCTGAAGCTTAAACAGGGCAGAGTGCCAAACCTTGCTGCATGTGAATGCTCACACAGCACGCTTTAAGCTCCATCCAAACCATTTCCTCAAAATGCTCCTGCCGTCCAAAGAACGACAGCAGAATAGAAAAAAAGTCCACAATTACTCCTCAGTTGCTGGCGTCGTCCCAGTGCGAGCTGAAGCTTTATTTCATGACTGTACAATATTCCTGTGACCTCACAGATATGCCCAGAGACAGACTGTTGAAGACATTCCACCATTCATTACCATTTTCCCGTCTTTCATCCGTTACCTGAACCGAGGACACAAGACACCTTGGATACATCTCTTGGTGCCATTGTGACGAATGTTCAGCCAGTACTCTTTTCACATGTGTATAGTGCAGTGATTTATTTCTTTTAATAGGTTTATTAAGTGGCCCATTACTAATGGCCAGGGCAGACATTAGCCAAGACTTCCCGCTTGTCAGGAGAGCGTTGATCTCCATGTCGCTTGTGTGGCTGTGGGCGTTTGGCAGCGCAGGCCACGGGCGTTGGGCTGGGCCACTGCGGGCGGACGCCTGCCAGTTTGGATGGGCCGCACATGTATCGGTTACTGCTGGCTGGTGGAGGGTGTGTGGGTGTACGGGAATATGAACCACACCACTGAGCTGGATCGCTCTCTCTTTCTCTGAGCATGAGAAAACTTTCCAAAGCAGTCCCTCAATCTGTTGACCTTTAATAGAAATCTCTTACTTTGTCACTATGGATGTCAAATGTCATTCTTTCATAAAACAAACAGTTGCGGTCCGGAGCGGTGATCAGTACAGCTTTCAGTACACTTAGATTACTCCAGGAATTAGTAACAGCTATGATGTGAAACCACTGTTCGAAAGGATGCCACTTCATGAATTCGTGTTTCAAAGAATTTTTTTTTTTTTTTCTTGTACAAACAGTTTCATAAAAGCAATAAGGCACTCGAGGCTATGCTATATTGTCAGTAGTCAGTCCACTCATGCCTAACACCACCCTTTATCCATATTCACAATGTTGCATAACCTCCTGTACCATATTGCTTCATTAATACACAACTTTCTAGAATACTTGATCATGATGGCTGCATTCTGCGGTCGGATTATTTGTACAATGACCGCTAAACTGTATAGCTGACCGATGTCCCAGGCAAACAGTTCCTACATACAGTAACAACATTAGTTTCATGTCTCTCTGATAGTATTATTCTGCAATATTTGTCTTCTCACATAACAATTTACACTCAAGTCATTACTTTATTTGGTAAATGTAACATAATCCATTGTGCATCAGGGTCCTGTTCAACCTGTCTGGGTTTACTTTACTATAACGACAAACTAAGCAAACGTTATCCCATATTTATTTTGTGTAATACAGTTGCTTTATTATTGCTGACTTAGTAGTGCAGATGGATGATCATTCCTCAAAGCTATGCAGCAGAAAAGTGCCAGAAGAGATGTTATGTTGGGTGAATCTGTTGAATATAAAACTCATCCCTTACTTTCTGTTTCTTTCTCATTGACAGTGAGGGAAGCGGGGGAGGTTGGGGGGTGCATTTGCAGTGCGGCGGCCAGCAGCTAGACTGACATCCATGGGAATCTGGAATTCCATTCAGCAGTAATTATCTCCATCAATACAGAGAGCAGGGGAGGGGAAAGAGGAGGAGGAGGTTTGGGAGGACCAATGGAGGCAGGGGAAGCTTGAAACTGCATGTGTTGTCAGAGCAAATCTTAAGTCTGAGTGCTCAAACTAAAAGATGGCACTTCTGTTTGGTGCCGCTAGTGGTGCAGGCACTCTTCACTATTATTCATCCAGTGTGCTGAATATGAGCACACCAGCGACTGGTTTCCCCTTTGGTTGAAGTCTCGATCCAGTCCAGGCCCCCAATGCCCAGGTCAGGTACAGACGGTCCAATAGTCTCCCCTTGTTCTGAGATCCTCACAGCCATGTTAATATTCAGAACAGCATGATTGCGAGTGTGATATTACTTTTAGGGCTGCCCCCCAATAGTCGACTAAACGTCAGTCGACGAGAAGAGGCTTAGTCCACAAATTGTATTAGTCAGTTAGTAGCAGAAAAAAAAAAAAACTCCACAGGAAGTGGCGAAGTCACAAAATCGGTGAGGGACAGATCGTTAACGGAGGGTTTTTGTGGTAATTACAGTATATCGGGCAGGAAATCCAAACGTTCGCCTCTCATCCATCGACCTCAAATGTGGTTTATCATTTGAAACATGTAAGTAGCAACATGGCAGCTCGCTCTAATGTTAACCTAGATATATGTGCGCTATTATTAAGTGCATATCAAAGTGTTTGTGCTGAGTGTGCAAGTTTTTCCTGATAACAGCGGAAACAACTTAAAATATAGTTGGTCATTTTTGGTCATACAAATAAAAGTAATACATCATTCTGTACTGTAAAGGCTACTTTTATTTGTGTACTCTCACAATAACAGGAAAACGTGCCATTGTAAAATAAAGCAAACAAAAAGGATGCACTTTCTGCCGTCTTGGTCTCTCTGAACTGGAGCGCGTCATAAAAATGAACCGAAACTCAGTGTATATAAAGGCTACTTGCCTCACAGACATGAGAAATATATCTATAGAACTTTTAAACAAGCTAATTTTAATCGAAAACAAATACTCTCTGCTTATGTAATCCGTATGAAAGGTGCATTTATACTCTCTATAGGCGCATTCGCTATATTGCAGAGTATAGTTGTCAACTTCATCTTTGCAGCCGACACTGACTCAGAAAATGCTTAAATTAATAAACAATTAAAATGTCTCCTTGCTATTTTTTCACACATTGATAATCCTTACTTTTGCCAGTGCTTTGCAATAATGCATAGGCCTAATGCAAATTCCTCAGGTCTGAATGTGCAGTTCTGTTATTACAGATTTGTGCTTGGATTCCAAATAGTTTGAGACAACTGAGATTTAAACAATTAATGATTCAACTTAACATTTCTCTGTTTCTTTATTAGGTATTGTTTTGAAGTCCAAATAAGAGCTGACATGTAATTCAATGGAATTCTGTGGTGGTGTGAACCTGTGGTTTTGCCCCATTGAGGTAAAAGGTTTGTTTAGGGTCCAGGAAGTTTATATAATTAATTCTTGGCTGAAAGTGTCACTAATTATATAAACCAGAATTAACTGGGAGGTTGAACAATGAATGATTATGTCACAGGTATGTTATGTCACCTTGCATGTGTGATACAGCCAGTAGACCAACTTTTATTTTTACAGTGACGAAGAACGAAGGATCAGTCCGGTAGCAAAATATTTTGTGCGAGTATTCTGCTGTTGACTCATCTTTGCTCTGTGTTGTAGATTAGAGAGGCAGTTTTCCTCCAGTAGAGCTCAGGGCTGCTGTGATAAAGTATCTAACATAACCTCTGTCTACTTCAGATTCAAAGCATTTCACCTGAGCTGCAGACTCGAGCTGTCTGAATGAACGAGGCCATGCATGAGGGATTGTGTTTAGTGAGTAGATGTATGCTGGTATCCGACCGATGCTATCGGGACACTCTTGTTTTTAAGTGAATGGATTACGCGGCTAGGCACATGCACGTAGGGTGGTGTACGTGTCAGGCTAGCAGTTTCAGGTCTGTTCAGCAGTTGTAAAGAAACTAAAGGTCATGGGGAACTCTCCGACCTTCTGACCCAGGGACAGTCTCAGGTCAGTTTTACAGGCAGCACTTGAATTTCATCAGGCGGTGTGGTGGTATGACAGGGAGGTGAGGAAACCATCTATCAAACGAGGGACAGCTAGGTGACACGCTAGCCAGGTTAAGGACACGGACGCTCTGCTCAAGCGCCGGGGTCTGCTTCTCTTCTCCTGGGGTCGTGGGGATTCTCTCTGGCTCCCACGGTAGCTCCCTGTGCACTGATAGATGGTGTCAGGGTCGGCCAGCGGGTCGATAGCCATTCTCTTATCTGGGTAAGCAGCGGTCATGTTTGCTGATGGTGATGGACGCCTGATTGAGCTGTTTTTCCTTCTTTTTCACACATACCGCACTCGAGGAAAAGCATGCACTAATGGCTCAGTGTTTTTGGCCATGTTTAGACATGGAGGAATGTTGACCTTACCTGCAGTTCATGGTCATGTTCTGGAAAAATCCATTAAAAGGATAGTTCTCCCAAAACTGAAAATTATCCCATGATTTACTCACCCTCATGCCATCCTTGGTGTATATGACTGTCTTCTTTCAGACGAACACAATCAGAGATATTTTTAAAAATATCCTTAGTCCTCCAAGGTTTATAATAGTTGTGAATGGCTGGTCAAATTTTGCAGACAAAAAAATGCTTCCTTCCATAAAAAAAAAAGAATCCATACAACTCCAGGGGGTTAATAAAGGCCTTATAAAAACCGTGAGAGGCATCAAAGCTTACGATACTCCTACATTCTGCGTCATACATCGCGTCACGGGTTACTCATTTGGCGCAAATTAACTTGCGCATTCTGCGTACGGTTATCCACCGGAAGCTCGTTATTTTACTTTATAAAGATTTAATAAGGATATTTGTTTTACACAAACGCATCGATTCGCTTCAGACGGCCTTTATTAACCTCCTGGAGTCATATGGATTCATTTTTTTTCTATGGGTGGATGCATTTTTTTGTCTTCAAAATTTGACCAGCACAACCATTATAAAGCTTGGAGGACTAAGGATATTTTTAAATATATATCTCCGATTGTGTTAGTCTGAAAGAAGATAGTCATATACACATAGGATGGCTTGAGGGTACAGAGTCCCCAAAGGGACGTGATGGTGGAAAAAATTTGGGATGGCAGGATTTTTTTATTTTTTCAAATCTTTTGCGTTCCCACGCAACGATATTTGCGTTCCCTCACAAAACGTTTCCGTTCGTTTCGCAAAACTTTTTGCGTTCCCTCGCAAAGATATTATCGTTCCTGTTGTGAGCTCGGACAAACATTTCCTGTTTAATGTCCAGCTGGCTTGCAGTAATGTTTCAGTCAGCACCGCACGTTAATAATGCACACAAATAATGTGCGGCTCATAGAGTTTGAACTTGTTAGACTCAAATATAAAGAAATGTGGCCAGTGCTTAACTCAAGGAGTTCAGTAAAGTTGGCAATATCACAGATTCGAACTTCCCGGATCAATAACTCGAGAGCTAAACGTTGTTAAAACACAAATGCAGCTATTTCCAATCATAGTAACCTAGACAATGAGCTTTTTTTCCCACAAATGTGCTTTATAATATATAAATTGGTCTCTATGAGCAGGCGGCAGAGAGACAAGTCTGAAGGGACCGTCTGAAAAGTGCAAAACCCAAAACCCTTTTGCTCATTTTATATTATGAAAAATACTCACTAACTTCACTGTAACACACTGTACTGTCACCAAATTCAGTTCATACGTCACTGCAAAAAAAAAAAAAACATAACTTTAATGATTATGTATTATGAAACAAAAGCAATAACTTCACTGTTATTAGTAAAAATATTAAATCAATTGTAGTGCCATCAAATTCAGTAAGCATTTATCATGCAGAAGCTATTGTAAGTATGTAAGCTGTGTACCAACATCATTTGTGTAAAGAAGGCCTTTATGTGCTATTACTTGCCAGACTAAAGGCCTTTGTATACTGAGTCCGAAATTTTCGTATGTGTTTACTTCAGGATGTCAGTGGCTCAGTTTGATGCTTTGCTATTGGCACAATCTGTCTTTATATTCTCTCTTTGTATTCCACACTTTGTTTGTCATACAGTGCTACTGCTTTGTGCTGTGGACGGCGTGGATCAACTTCATTCGGGATTTTGGCGTTCGCTTGTACGGTGGCTCTGAATTGTCTAAACGTCTCTCAAA
Organism: Hypophthalmichthys nobilis; assembly: GCA_037950665.1. Lineage (NCBI taxonomy): Eukaryota > Metazoa > Chordata > Actinopteri > Cypriniformes > Xenocyprididae > Hypophthalmichthys > Hypophthalmichthys nobilis. The sequence continues at coordinate 5,697,731 of CM075475.1, read as the reverse complement.
ATGCGTGCCATGGATGCGAAAAACGCAGAAAATCAAACCTGATTCTAATTTTTTTATGACGGACGAAAGTTTCGGAGGCAGTGTGTAAACGTGATTGACATAATGTGAGGTCGTATTTTTTTTTTTAACGTGCGAAAATTTCGGACGCAAATTTCGGACTCAGTGTGCAAAGACCTTAAGTGTTGTAGTATAACCAGCAGGAGAGCAGTGATGTGTTAACTGAATTTGGTTACACTACAGTGTGTAATATTTAAGTTAATGACTATTTTTATAGTAACGCTTTTCGGATTTTGCGCTTTTCAGACGGTCCCTTTGGATTTGTCTCACCGCTGCCTGCTCATAGAGACCCAATTTATATTATAAAGGTTGGTTGAGGAAAATTGGGTTGTTGTAGCTCGTTGTCTGCATTACTATGATTGGAAATAGCTGTCATTAGTGTTTTATCAACTTTTAGCTCACAAGTTATTGATCCAGGAAGTTCGAATCTGTGAAATTGCCAACTTTACTGAACCTCTGAGTTAAGCACTGACCGCATTTCTTTATATTTGAGTCCAACAAGTTCAAACTCTATGAGCCGCGCATTATTTGTGTGCATTATTAACGTACGGAGCTGACTGAAACACTACTGCCAGCCAGCGGGACATTAAACAGGAAGTGTTTATCCGAGCTCAGGTTTTGCAAGGGAGCGATAATATCTTTGCGAGGGAACGCAAAAAGTTTTGCGAGGGAACACAAAAGATTTGAAAAAAAAAAAAAAATTCCTCCCATCCCAAATTTTTTCCACCACCACGTCCCTTTAGGGGCTCCGTATGAGGGTGAGTAAATCATAGGATATTTTTCATTTTTGGGTGAACTATCCCTTTGAGTTAAAATTTCAGCACATGTCATTTGGACTAAATCATGTACAGTACCACATCTATGTAAATTTGTAATTGTATTGTTCGTTTCAATATTTTCTTCAATAATAATAATAATAATAATAAATCTATGTTCTTTATTATTACTCTTTCCACATTTTAGGGTGAATTACTGATTCCTGCTCTGCATATACTGGGCTTCTCTCAACTAAGAACTAACATCATGAGGTGCATTCTGGGAAGGTTTTTAAACCGTTTTTATGGATTTTCAAGGTATGTTGGCTTGCTTTTCCTTGTATATCCACCCCAACACAACCATAAAGGGACAGGGGGGAAAACATTTTGTTTTTGTAAAGAAATTCATAAGTAGGCACAATTTGTATTAGTCTTAAAACTAATTTCAGCTTCAGATGAAGAGGTTTTTATTAGTGATGAATCAGATATTAAGTCATCCTTTCTACACACAGGTTGAATGAGACTCATTCTCATACTCATAGAACTATAAATAGTTCTTTATATAATAGTGACATGGCAAAAATATCTCTGTTTGTCTAGATGCGTCACGTTATCTACTGTTCTGCTGCGCATCCTGCCTTGTACTTTCAGCTCAATCCCAATGTTATGTTTAATCTGGGAACACAGGCTTATTAAAATAATGACGACTAAGGGATTTTCTCTCTCTATTCATGTTCAAAGAGATCTTTGTCCTTCAGTGCAACCTACTTGAAATTTTGCCCAGAAAGTTGATGCTGCCCGATTGTTATCAGCAGGCCCTAAAATCACCCTGTTTATATCCTCTCTCTTGTAATTTAAACCACTTGCTTCTTATTAGAAATCTGAGATATGCTGCATTTTTTTTCTTCTCTTTGTTTTTAATCTCATCTCATCCCTGTGTAAAATATTAATTCCCCTTCATATCAAATGACATCAAAATGACAGCTTGAAACGGATATTGCTCCTCTGACAGCTCGTTAAGAAGATGGGCAGGTCTGGAGCACAATGAATGGCTCTGTGCCACTGCTAATCTAGCAAATCCTATTATTTAACTCTGTCTTAAATATATGTATTCAGTGTGCTTATGTATAATTAATTGAAGTTGTTTTGGCCTCAGAACAGCCCCTGAAACACAGGAAGGAAACACATCCTCTGTGTAGTGACAGTTCAAAGAGAAATGAAAGTGAGATGTGAAAAAGTGAAATGTTACTGTATGCTAATTTTATACATTCACAAAACAAGTGGGTGTTCATATTCCTGGAACTTATTCATTAACACTTTCATTTCAACATCATTTCTGTCATATTCAACCGTTCCAAAACTTTGTGCCAAGAGTAATATTCACCTGTAAAATACTGATTTTTTTCTCCATTGCAAAGCAAAATGAAATTGGCTGCAAGTAATGTGGGTTGCCAGGTTTATATAACAAAAACAGACCAATTGCTATTCAAAACAGGCCCAATCATGGCCAAAACTAATTTCCACTGAAACAGGAAGCATTGCAGAGTTATTCTGGTGCATCTTCACACGATCAGCAAGGTGTGTGGAATAAAAACAGAGCTATTTTTGGACAATACCAGCAACACTTGTGATGTCAAGGGGTCAGAATAAACAAAAGATGGTGCTGAAAGAGTAATGTTTTATTTTGCCAATGTGTTTCGGCGCACAGGCCTTCATCAGGGCTAAAAGATTATGGTGTGTATAGGTTCCTTTAAATACAAACAGAGACAAAACTCAAACTCGCAAACAACCAATGGAAAAATTAGATAATATATCATCCACCAATCACAAAACTCATCGAACAAATAATCATGCATCAACCAATGGTTTGCTTACACTCAACAATGTTAAAAAAAAAACACACACATATAGTTTTAGTGTTTTAATATACAATATACAACACAATTTTTCCATTGGTTGTTTGCAAGTTTGAATTTTGTCTCTGTTTGTATTTAAAGCAGCCTATACACACCTGTAATCTTTCAGCCCTGATGAAGGCCTGTGTGCGCCGAAATGCGTAGGCAAAATAAAACATATATATATATATGAATGTGGCACTTTCATGGAATATAACCTAAGCAGACTGATTTTGCACCAAAAAAACCTCAACATTATGAATCATTTTTTAACCCACTCCATTAGAGTCCATTAACATAACGTGAGTTCTGTGCGGAGTCTCTGAGCTTCGCTGGACACGACTCAGCAAATCCATTTGCTAAAATAACAGTATAATTGCGCTAACCTGCTCTCCAGAGATTATTTCCTCTGCGCAGACACAAATATGAATTCACTTAATATAGGCAATTTGATTTGGAGGGGGAGTTGCATTGCTGTGGATATTGTCCAGACTTTTGGGAGACGTGTGGCGTTGAATGGCAGAGGTGTATCCTTGCAGATGTGCCGTACATGACGCAAACTAAGTAGCCAGGAAGTCCGCTGGCCCATGGTGTGGCGTGCCAGTTGGGATTGACAAAATGGTTCTCCGTTATAAAGATTTCATTCACCCAGAAGTCTGCGGCTATGAATATGAATATGTTTTTTTTAGCTGTCTGTATGCAGAGACATGTTCCGATCAGAGGGGGCCTGTAGGGACACATTAAATCAGGCCGTTAAGTGGTGGAGGAGGGTGGGTGACTGCAATGACTGAGTTTGACAGCCTGCGTGATTTTCCGTAGAGCAGGACCAGGGGCGGCTTTGGGTTTGAGGGACCCTGGGAAAGATAATGAAAATGGGCCCCATTGGTGTAAAAATTCACAGAATATAAAAACCTCAATAGCACTACTAGCACCATTAGTGTGCTTTGAGTGTTAAATGTTGAAATCTGTGCTCATTTAAATGGAAATATTAACATTATAGCCCTCATCAGCAAATGAGCGATCTGCGCAGGTTGGTCCTGCTTGTTAAATTTAATAGGACGGTTTAATTGTGTCACGATACTCTGCTCGCTTTCTTGTGTCCACATGCTGGAAGGGTCACGTTGGTTCCCAGACGGCCATCTACACTGTAAACATTTTTTTTTCATGATTTATCACAACATTTTTTCTTTTGTCAAATCAACTTAGATAATTAATGTGGTTCAGATAACATAATATTTTGAGTTTCTGTTGATTAAACCAATCGCCAATCAGTGTACTGTATATCACCTATAGCAGGGGTCTCCAAACTCCAATTAAACACACCTGAACCAGCTAACCAAGGTCTAATTAGGCATTCTAGAAACTTCCAGGCAGGTGTGTTGAGGCAAGTTGGAGCTAAACTCTGCAGGACAGTGGCCCTCCAGGACCGAGTGTGGAGACCCCTGACCTATAGCAAGGGTGTTCAGTCCTGCTCGTATAGGATCACTATGCTGCAGAGTTCATCTCAAACCCCAGTTGAACACCTGAACCAGATAATCGAGGTCTTCAGGATCACTAGACTTCTAGACAGGTGTGTTAGGGAAGGTTGGAGCTAAACTCTGCAGGACAGTGGCCCTCCAGGAGTAGGTTTGGACACCCCTGATTTATAGGATGGGCCAACCCTGAGTGAGACCGCAAACATGCTCCCTTGAGGTTCCTTGACCACTGACCATACTGCATTTAAACATGGCAGTCTTGCTTTAAATATAGGACAATCTGTCAATGTCATGTGGTACAAAGAGGCACATCTTTGTGAGAGTGATAGTGTGAGAAAGCGTGGGATGTAATTGGTCCTTTGGGGACAAGATCTGCTTCTATTGTGATATGGACGCAGACTGAGACAGAAGAAGCTAAGTGCCTCATCACCTGTGGCCACTTGTATGTAATACCTTTGGGAACTGGTGGTTTTTAACGTCTCCACTGGGGATTTTGTCCATTTATGGAGATCCCTTTTATACAACCCTCTTACGCAACTCCTTTGTCACGCTAAACCAGGGTTTCTCAATCCATTCCTATGCTGCACATTTTGAGTATCTCACTAATCTGACACGGCTCGTTTAGTTCATGGAGCCCTCTAATAATGAGCTCATGAGAGAATCAGGTGTGCAAAGTAAGGACGATATCCAAAATGTTTCGATCGAGCAATCAAACCAAGTCTTATAAAGTGGCCTCAACGGCACCTAGATAAGTTGGAAATTCCCCCTTAAAGTATCTTCATCACACTCTGTGTGCTTTCAGTGAAGTATAAGTTTCATGAGTTTTTCCTCAGCTTTCATCCACTGATCGGCACAGGGAGAGGAGGGATTCTAGACCAGTAATACCGGGAAGCGATCCATAGATCATCTGAGCTGTGATGGCAATGCTAGCAGTGTTAGGGCTTGTTTATGTGTTTACATCAGTGCTGTCGCTGACTTGATCTGCAGCAGCGGTAAAGTGACGCGGTCACTCTGACCATGAGTGTGAAGTCATGGGGTTTGAGAGAGCTCCAGCACTCTGCATATCAGATCATTAGCAAACCAGTAACAGCCATAATGACGCTTTGGGGGTTATAGAGAGGCAATGATCATTTTATGGGGAAAGTGCAGCAGTCAAACTACACATGCCAAATGGTCTCAGTCCTGAGTCTTAAAGAGCTTCTAATATCTTCTACAGTAGGTTTACATATTGCTTGTTTGATGGAACCTGGTGCATGTGTGTATTGGACTATTGGTTATTCCTCTTCGGTGGTTCTGTCCACTTCAGTCCTAAAGCGTCTGGCACAGATGAGAGCAGACTGTCAGGCACCTCTCTATGGGTTTTCTGTGACTGTAGTTTAAATGTATAAAATATTTACTTAGGGCAGTGAATGTGAGGCTAGTCTTGTTTAGCCAGACTTTTGACTTGCAGCATTCAGTCCGGTCCACTTTAAACTTTATTCAAGCCAAGAACCAACTAGTTAAACAAGAAGAGATCATCTCGAACACAGTTTGTTTTATTTTTAAGTATTGTTTAGGGAATGTTTATCTGAAATAACTGATGAAAAATGCTTTAGAAATAATGCCTGCACCAAAAATGCCAAAGTAGAACTGGATGTGTGTAGACTTTGTAATCATAGTTTTCGATTCTGCATTGTGGAGGATTCGGCAAACCGCCATGACCTGGCACGCTCTGCTGGGACTGTATGGCATCACCCCACCACTCGCTGTAGATGTAGACTTCAGTTGTCGTCACCAGTGCCAGAGAATTTCACGAGTGAAGGTGAGAGTCTTAGTGCTTGAGTTTAAAGTTGTGTTTGTCCAGTGGCCTGTTACGTAAAGCCCGTTTCATTTGCTACCCAGGTAAGTTTGAGATTATTTTGAGCAAACTCTGTTTTTTTGGGCTCATAAAAGTGGATTGGTTTTAAGCGGGTTTAATCGCCATGGTAACTTACGCTACAAGGCTAACCTGCTCCGGAGCAGGTTTTATTCTGGGTTAGAAAACCAAAACTGGACCAATCAGCTGTGAGTAGAATGACATGGATCTCATGCAATAAAGCCAGATAAACCCAGATGAAATCAATGTCAACTGTTTTTGATTATTATAGATTATTGTTCAGTTTCAGCCTTAACTACTAATCTCAGAAAGATTAATGCTCAAGCCCAGCTAACAGGGCATGGTCTCATAACTTTGGCTAATGTTCTCTCAAAGATATTGTAGTAAGGTTAGATGATACGGGAAGAAGGAGGCGGGAACTGGCGAACGTTAAACACAACTTTAATGCAAAATAAACAAATACAAAATGAAAGTTAAATGCGGCAGTCCCTCACGGCCGACTGCCGGCCACACAAACATAATAAAACTTAACATAAAGTCCAGGCCTGGTCCTCTCTCGTCCTTCACTGTCGTCGCTCCTCCTTTTATGCTTCTGGAGCTCCTCCGTGAGAGATACAAGACCGTTCCCTCGTGCCGTTCCCTCACGGCTCTCACCTCGCCCTGCTCGTCACATACCCCCATCGCCCCTCGCAGGCCGGGGGGTACCCACGGGACTGCGCTCTACTCCCCCTGGGGGCCAGTCTCGGTGGCTGCAGCACCTGGGGGTAAGGACAGACAAGACGAGAGAAAAGGAGACGGAAGCACAGGGAGCGACAGACGAGAGGGAAGAGAGGAAAAAAATTTCTTGGTCCGGTTCCCAGACACACTGCCGCTCGGTCCTCAGCCAGCCAAGAGGCTCTTCCTCGCGGTGCCATGCGATGGTACTGGACGCTTGGTGGACGGCTCGATCCTCCTCTTCCCCCTGGCGGCCGGCGATGGCTCCTCCGACTGAGGGCAGCCGGCAGCAAGTCCCCCATTCCCTGCTCCTCCCCTTCATGATGGACAGCAGCAGGCTCCAGCCCACTGCAAATGGCGGTGACTCCTCCGCTCCCTCTCGGATTGCAGCCACCCCACCTCTACCCAGGAGCACGGCAGCGAGTTCTCTGTCCCACCTTTTGATCAATCACTCCAGCACCACCGCCTCGGGCAACCACTTGCGGTCTTCACACTCCCGCGCTGCACGACCTCCTCAGCACCGCGGGCTCTCCGACAGCATGTCCTTCATTCCTCCGGCTTCGGCACCAATGTAGTAAGGTTAGTTGATGTAGTAAGGTTAGTATGCTTCCGGAGCTCCTCCATGAGAGATACGAGACCGGTGCAACATGCAGCTGGCCTCGCGCCGTTCCCTCACGGCTCTCGCCTCGCCGTGCTCGTCACAGATATGAACAAACATTTTTCTAGTAACATTAATAGAACGTTTGTTGAATGTTATCTGGTCTTCAGTAATGTTCTCAAAAGGTTAGCACAAAAACATTATTCATACAATGTTTGTAGAAGTTTTTTTTAAATGTCCTCATAATGTTGGGAGAAAACATTCTTAGAACAACATTTTTGGAACATCCTTTATACATTTAGAATTTAACTAACCTGAAATGAATAAGGTTGTATTTGCTGTTTTAAAATAACATCCTTGGAATGTGGGAAAGTTTTGTAGCCTGTCCCATAGTTATTGTTCCTGACTTTTCTCTTAAATTTATGTAAAGGTTTGTTTTTGAAAGTGTTTAATCCTATGTTCATGAAATCACTACATATCGTCATTAGTATTTGATGAATGTTCTCATAATGTTGGCAGAAAACATTCTTTGAACAAAGGATTAAAACCTGCTCAGTCTTCATATGTGTCCACACTACAGAGTGTTAAACTGAAGCAGTTTTGGAGGTTATTAGATAATTAAGCAATAATTGACTATTATTAAATATTTGAAGTCACCACTGTGGTGACTAGTGTTTCCTGTAGTTGTGCTTTTGACTCTTGATTGTTCTGTTAGTTTTTCTCTGGTTGCTTTAATAGTGTGTTCAGAAAACACATTTGTTTCATCAAGAATAACATCAGGTGATGTTGGCTGTTAATTATTGTCATTGTAAAGTGGTCTGATTCACTGTTCAGAAGTGTGTTTTATTATTAGTTTACGTATTGTCTATTGACCATGTGATACTACTATGATTATCAGATTTTCTGAAAATGATGAAAACATTATGTTATTTATACACACAGACATCAACAATCAGCATATGAAACTCAACAATGGTGACATGCTTCATGCCAGCACACAAAACTCATTCATGGCTCCCAGCATACATTTCGGCATGAATAAATTATTCTGCTGAATTCTTTTGCTATTTATATTTGAATAGTTTTTGATTGTCACCACTGCTGAGGTTTGTATGATGAGTGTTGATCTCTAAGTGTGCCTCGGTTTTTACAGAGGAGGTTGCAGTGTTTTTGGAAGAGCGCACACTGACTTCTTCAGTGTTACAAGTGATCTTTCTGTCACAACAGCTGAATTTATTACCTTTTTTATTCATTAATGCTTCAACTTCATAATTAAGCCAGTTATGAAGCTATAGAAAAAGCAGACACGTCAATATGCGTTTTCATCTTTCTTGAGCAATGCACAAATGTTCACTGAAAACACTTGCAATCACTGAAAAAGAAATAAGTCAACAAAACTCAAGGGTAAAGAGCCCAACTAAAGCAAACACTGATCACCGTCATGGTGACTTCAAATGAAACATTTTTAACTAAACATCAACATTTAAACGAGAACTTTTGTACATGTTTGAAAGAAATAAATTCAACAGCTTTATACTTGTTGTTTCCCATTATAAAGCTTGGATGCGTCAGGATATTTATTAATATAACTCAGATTGTGTTCATCAGAAAGAAGAAAGTAATATTCACCTACGATGGCTTGAGGGTGAATAAAGCTTGAGGTAATTTTTCATTTTAAAGTGAACTAATCCTTTAACTGTATCTTGACTAACTTGTGAATAGCTTGTAGCTTGTCAAACTACAGTTTAAGAATATCTTCCCCAACACTAATTCCACTATATGGACATCTTTTTTGCTGTTCGGCAGAAGAAAAAAAGTCTTACAGATTTGAAATGGCATGAGTGACAGTAAAAATTTTCATTTTACCTTGAACTATTCCTTTTATCTCTATCCTTCACATATGTGGTGCCACTAATCAAATTCTCGTCTGTTTGTGTCTACTTGTATAGAGTGTGATTCTGCCCTAGTTTGGAACATGGACCAGTATTGCTTAATTTAGCCTGCAGAAGAGCATAGGTTTTCTTGTGTGGTCTGACGTGGATGAAGTTTCCTGCCAAACAGGTCAGGTGGTGTGTGCTGCGGTCTGGAGGCTGTCACAGGCTAACACCACCACCACCCACTGCTGCTGAGCCGTCCGCCATGCGACCAGCTTACTGCTAATGCTTGAGATAATCTGCCTCCACTTCCACCTCCACAGCACCCTGCTCACACACTTATCTTATTTGTATAGTTTGATGTGGACTTTGCCACAATTTATATTGAGCCAGTTAAATTTGCTGTACCCATAACCCCAAAAGTCACTTACAGAAACCTTTTGGCATTTTTATGATGTCCTTAGCCTGTATGAAGCTGATGTCATGTGGACCATTGGGAACTCTCATAATATTGGTATATCTAAAAAAACAAACAAACGAACAAAAAAAAAAACAGGTATTTACTATTTTATTAAACCTGACACACACAGACACACACAGAAAGAGAAAGATATTCTTTCGGGGTTAGATTTATAATGCAGACTTCTACAGCCACTCTCCCATGCACACACACACACAGTGGCATTTGATCAGTAATTTATGAGCATGCTAACTCATGCACACACACACATGCTAAGACTTAAATACACACATGCACCCTTTGAACTATGCAGAAGTCTCTACGCCCGAGATCAATGTGTTTGCTAAAGGTACGAGAGGAAGTTTTTCTTTCTTTTTTTTTTTTTTTTTCAGGGTAAAGAGCCATGCCACAGGTGAGGTTTCTCGTTTTTCATGTTTTGTTTCATTCTTTTGCATCTCAGCCCTGTCTGCAAACACACTCAACTCTTCAAATCTCTCAAACAAACTCTCTGATATTACTCATCAGTTCATGTGGATGTCATCGTTCTAACAGTTTCCTCCTCAGCTCTTATCTTATCTCTAAATCAAATTCTTCATTATCATTTAAACTGATGTGGGAGACAGGTACATTTATTGAAGAAATCTCCAAAAAACATTTATTTCTCACTGATACAAAAGGAGCCCAAAAGTACTGCTGTAATTCAATGGATAATTGCACATGCTAGCTTTATTCTTTGAAAAACTTTAAACTATGGTATAATACCATGCTATGTGAATATGGTAATCATCTGGTACCATGGTACCAAAGTATTGATGGCCTTACTCTACATTCTTAATCCTACCCAATACCTAAACTTAACAACTGTCACCGAACCTCTCAAGATCCAGAAAGGTACTAAAGACATATTTAAAACAGTTCATGTGACTACAGTGGTTCTATCTTAATATTATAAAGTGACAAGAATACTTTTTGTGCGGCAAAATTTTTTTAAAAAATAACGACTTTTCAACAATATCTAGTGATGGCCGATTTCAAAACACTGCTTCGAAGCTTACCGAATCTTTTGTTTCGAATCAGTGGTTCGGATCGCATAAACGAAGCCTTTGCTTACTGAAATCATGACTTTGGTGCTCCGAACCACTGATTCGAAAACAAAAGATTCGTAAAGCTCTGAAGCAGTGTTTTGAAATCGGCCGACACTAGATATTGTTGAAAAGTCGTTATTTAGTTTTTCTGGCACACAAAAAGTATTCTCATCGCTTTATAATATTAAGGTACCACTGTAGTCACATGAACTGTTTTAAATATGTCTTTAGTAGCTTTCTGGATCTTGAGAGGTTCAGTGACATTGCTGGCTATAGAGGCCTCATTAAGGATTTCATTAAAAATATCTTAATTTGTGTTCTGAAGATGAATGAAGGTCTTACGGGTGTGGAACGACATAAGGGTAAGTAATAAATTACATAATTTTCATTTTTGGGTGAACTAACCCTTTAAGTACTTCTTTGGTTGTTGACATCAAAGGCTGTGTGTCCATGTCCAATCAAATTCTACAGTACTGTGTGAAAAAGAAGTGCACTTAACTGTATTGAATGTGCACGGGTAGTGATGAATTTGGTACTTCAAATCTTAAAATTATATTTAAAAAGTACTTGCAGATATAATATTAATCAAGAAAAATTTAATATATATATATATATATATATATATATATATATATAATAGTAATCAAACAAAAAGGCCACTTAATTGTACTTACAGAGAATACACTTTCATGAGTATGTTTCGCTTTTAAAAAAAAAGTGCACTTTGTAATCATTTTAAATTAAAAGTTTTATTTTAAAGTACGTTTTAAATCATTTGTTATTTGTTGTGCTTTAGTGAAGTTGACTTATTTTGATGTGGTGACTTGATTATAATCTTAACTGTAGTGTGTTATTTGATATTACATTTAAAGTTAATATATTTTAAATGTACTAAATTTCAACTTAATCATTACAAAGTTTACCATAAATGTTTGTCAGTACATTCGGCAGAACGCTTTAACCATATTTAAAAGACAATAGAAGTAGATGATGATGGCATTAAATATAAAGAATAGAGATGCACTGAATTAAAAATTCTGGACCGAAACTGAAAATTCACAATGCACTTGGCTGAAAACCGAAAATAAGTAACAAATTAAAAATCAATTAATTAATTCAAACTTATTTAATAATCAATACTCAAATAGCTAAAACTGAGTTGTACAAGCATTCAAATTGCACATAGTTTATATGTCAACTTTTTATTAACAGAATTCTTTTTACTCTGATCCCCACCACCCCGGTTGAAACACTGACTGAGTGATTACATGAGACAGGATTCATTTTGGTAAGTTGTACTGTATCTTTCAACATTGGAAAATCAGCCTAAAATCGAAAAATAGGTGTTTCGGCCCAAAATTTTAGGTAGCCAAAAATTTAGTGCATCCATAAAGATGTACTTAATTCCTACTAAAGTGGGCCAATTATTGCATTTAATATACATTTATTGAATAATATAAAATATGATGCGTTTTCATGTAATTGCAATAAACGTGTCTGAAAACATTATAGTACATTCAGTTCACACTTTAGTATATTATTGCTGTTAAAATTGTGCTAAAATGTAATTGTTTTTCACAAGGGTTAGTGACCACTGCTCTTATAAGCACAAAAGTAAGTTTAACAAGTCTATGTGTTTGCCCTCGCTGTCACTTTTTAGTAGTTTAGTGTTCAAGTTTGTCAGCAAAGGCCTCCAGCTGCAATCATCTTGTTTCCTCCCCTGTGTGCCCCGGGTGCACTGCTGTCATGATGTCATCCACCTGTGCAGACAAGAATCTGCGTGGCAACACTGAACAAAATAAACTGGTTACTGGTTCAGTAACCAAAGAACACAACGATTCATTCAGGTAGACTTCACACAGCCACGGCAAGTGCATCAACCTGAACGATAATAATAGGACGGGACAGAACGGAGGTCTAGGGCAAGATAAATCTGTGTTTGATCGGGCTGTAAGACATGCTGATAAGGGTCTGTCTGGGGCGGAAAATGACTCATGATTGTGCGTTGTATCTGTAAATCAGCAGACTTGCGTTACAGTGTCTGTGTGTGCAGTTGACATTACAGAATAACTGTGGCATTAGGTGAGTGTTCGCTCGATATGCAAGATTGCCTGTGCGGTAGAGCACATGTTGTCCCACTTTGATTTTTGTCTTTTTGAAGTGACAGGAGCCAGAGGTGTTTTCTGGCTCAGTACACTGGGTGTAGATGTGACAGGATCATTCCTGCCAAGTGGGCTAGGATGGCGGCCCTGCACATGGGCATGTCTGTACAGGGCCGTCTCAAGCTTCCTGTATGCTGTATAAACTTGTGAGTGAGCAAATTGCTTGCAGATAATCATAGGCATTATTCCCGCCTAGATAATCATGCTGCCGCAAAGGGTTGTGGGTAATGATAGTGATAGTGGCTTTGGAAAGAGTGATGTCATCGAGGAGTGCAAAAGGCAATCTGGTGCTGGTGCCCAGATAAAGGGCAAGGGCTCTAGTGGGGTGGCTATGTGTGTCTCCCCAGAGGACAACTGTAATGCTCTTTCACAGGAGGCCTAATGGAGTTCTGCAGTTAGCATACATTCAGCTGTCCCTGCTGGGAAATCCAGCATAAACCAGTATGACTTATACATTGGTCCAGGCTGGGTTATGCTAGTTAGAGTTGGTGGATCAGCATAGTCAACCAGCAAAACTGAGCTGGTGTAGCTGGTCCACCAGCACTCAATTCCCATGCTAGGAACCAGCAAACCTGCAACCAGCATCCCACACTGGTCCCATCATGCAAACATGCCTTATGCTAGTTCTTAGATGTTTCTCTTAAAGACATAGCAGTAGACACATATTGTTCACATGCAGCAAAAGCTATAAGACTAATGTAGATATCATAGCTCATGTATAGTGTAATATATATATACACCACCAGTCAAAAGTTTGGACACACCCTCTCATTTAATGTTTTTTTCTTTATTTTCATGACTATTTACATTATAGATTCTCACTGAAGACATCAAAACTATGAATTAACACATATGGAATTATGTAGTAAACAAAAAAGTGTGAAATAACATGTTTTATATTTTAGATTCTTCAAAATAGCCACCCTTTGCTTTGATTACTGCTTTGCACACTCTTGGCATTCTCTCGATGAGCTTCATGAGGTAGTCACCTGAAATGTTTTTCCAACAGTCTTGAAGGAGTTTGCAGAGATGCTAAGCACTTGTTGGCCCTTTTGCCTTCACTCTGCGGTCAATCTCATCCCAAACCATCTCGATTGGGTTTAGGTCAGGTGACTGTGGAGGCCAGGTCATCTGGCGCAGCACTCCATCACTCTCCTTCTTGGTCACATAGTCCTTACACAGCCTGGAGGTGTGTTTGGGGTCATTGTCCTGTTGAAAAATAAATGATGGTCCAACTAAATGCAAACCGGACGGGATGGCATGTCGCTGCAGGATGCTGTGGTAGCCATGCTGGTTCAGTGTGCCTTAAATTTTGAATAAATCCCCAACAGTGTCACCAGCAAAGCACCCCCACACCATCACACCTCCTCCTCCATGTTTCACGGTGGGAACCATGCATGTAGAGACCATCCATTCACCTTTTCTGCGTCGCACAAAAACACGGCGGGTGGAACCAAAGATCTCAAATTTGGACTCATCAGACCAAAGCACAGATTTCCACTGGTCTAATGTCCATTCCTTGTGTTTCTTGGCCCAAACAAATCTCTTCTGCTTGTTGCTTTTCCTTAGTAGTGTTTTTTTAGCAGCTATTTGACCATAAAGGCCTGATTTGCGCAGTCTCCTCTGAACAGTTGATGTAGAGATGTGTCTGCTAATAGAACTCTGTATGGCATTAATCTGGGCTCTAATCTGAGGTTCTGTTAACTTGCGATTTCTGAGGCTAGTGACTCGGATGAACTTATCCTCAGCAGCAGAGGTGACTCTTGGTCTTCCTTTCCTGGGGCGGTCCTCACGTGAGCCAGTTTCGTCGTAGCGCTTGATGGTTTTTGCAACTGCACTTGGGGACACATTCAAAGTTTTTGCAATTTTCCAGACTGACTGACCTTCAGTTCTTAAAGTAATGATGGACTGTCATTTCTCTTTACTTAGCTGATTGGTTCTTGCCATAATATGAATTCTAACAGTTGTCAAATAGGGCTGTCATCTGTGTACCAACCTGACTTCTGCACAACACAACTGATGGTCCCAACCCCATTAAGAAGGCAAGAAATTCCACAAATGAACCCTGACAAGGAACACCTGTGAAGTGAAAATCATTTCAGGTGACTACATCATGAAGCTCATTGAAAGAAGGCCAAGGGTTTGCAGCGCTGTCAACAAAGCAAAGGGCGGCTACTTTGAGGAATCTAAAACATGAAACATATGTAGAGTTATTTCACACTTTTTTGTTTGCTACATAATTCCATATGTGTTCATTCATAGTTTTGATGTCTTCAGTGAGAATCTACAATGTAAATAGTCATGAAAACAAAGAAAAAACATTAAATGAGAGGGTGTGTCCAAACTTTTGATTGGTAGTGTATATAGATATACACAGTTGCATGAAAAAGTATGGGAACCACGTGCAGAATCTGTTACCCCCTTTCCACCAGCACAAACTGCTAGTTCAGAGCTAGTGCTAGTGCCAGTTCGGAGTTGGTTCAACTGACAAGCCTTCTAAGAATGGGTTTGCCTTTCCACGGGCTAGAGAGCCAGCACAGAGCCAGGTCTTACGTCACTGTATATGTCTCATATTTCACAGCAAAGCTAGCGCTGCAGCGCTAAACACAGACACACCAAGCTTGTTCGAGATGCATCGGCTTCTCGCAGAGCGATCACAAGGCGGTCACAAGTTTCTAACCCCGCCCGCAGCCCCTGACGCAAGCGGTTCTTACTTCTAGCCCAGCAATGTTTTGGTGCTACTTATGAACCACTTTTCCTGGTTCGGAGCTGGTGCTTTGGGTGTCAAAAGACAAAGAACTGATTTGAAACTAGGCTCTGGCTCTGAACCAGCACTCAAACTGCCTTGGTGGAAAAGGGTACTGTGAAAATGTGAATAGCCGGGGGGTGAAAACTTTTGAACAGGATGAAGATGTCCAAATTTTTCTTATTTTGTTGAAATATCTTCTTTTTTTTTCTTTTCCATTTAGTACTGGCCTTTGGAAGCAACAGAAGATACTTGCATGTTTCCCGGAAGACAAATTAAGTACAATTTACCTTGATCTTCAAATTCAAAAAGTTTTAGTCACTGCTGGAAAGGGTTCAAATATGCAAAAAAAATCCTTGAAAACTGAAGAATCTGCTGGAGGATTTTTCTGAAGAATATTGGGCAGTTTAACTGTTCAGGACAAACAAGGGACTCATGAACAACCATCACAAAATGAATAAACAGTCGTAGATCATCCAGGTAACCACACACAGTATTAAGAATCAATGGTTCACAAACTTTTGAATGGGGTTATTTTAATAAATTCAGCTTTTTTTTTTTTTTGTCTTGTGGACTATATGTAAACATCTTTTATGTAAAATATCTTACTCAGGACAGTACTAAATAAAAATAACATGCATTTTGTATGATCTCTCTTATTTTGTTAAAATTATTCACATTTTCACAGATTCTGAACGTGGTTCCCATACTTTCTCTCTCTCTGTCTCTAAAAATATAAATATATAGTCCTGGGAAAATTTGATTAGTTCATATTGACATTTCTGACTGCAGACTTTGGGATCTAGGCAAATTAGAGCACAGTTCGAGACATTCTGACATAAAGAAACATATGAGAAGTAAGAGAAAGTTAGAGATTTTTTTTCTTGTGCGTTAAGGGGACTTGCCCCAAATCTTGTATACCTTTTTTTTTTGAAAAACCCCTACGTCCTTGAGGCATAAAGTGCTGGGCTATGGTAGTGCATTTACTGTGTAAACAGACCCTTGTGAGGTCTTCACATACTCCTTCTCTCCATCAGCCCCATTCTGGGCCCCTCTGCTACTTCTCCTTGAGCACGTAGCCACCCCGTCCCTCCCTCACCTGCCCGTGTGTGTAGCCACCCGCATATTATATTCCCCTGTTCTGTCCACTGGCACACGCTCAACGTACATGTCGTCTGACAGAGTGATAACACTTGACAACATGTTTCCCCGAGGCTGCATGAAGACACAGTGGATTTTAACTTTGTTTCATCATGACGGCATCTCGTACGAGCTACACATAATATTACTGTAGCTCAACCTGTACCTGTAGCCATGCTTGTGTATTAATTCATTTGATCTTTACTACATTACAATAGCTCAGAATCTCATCGAATGATGATTGAATGGATCAAAAAGCTTGAATAAGCCTGTTTGTTTTCATGTCTTCTCTCCTCTAATCCTTTATTGACTGTCCAACCGGTTAGCTAAGAACATTGTGCAATTCCCTTTGTGTGAAGCTTTAAAGAGTGCAAACAGAAAGATCTTTCCTCCCCACAAACTTGCTCTCTTTCTGTGGTTGACATTACATGAGGTATTCTGATGAGGTTTGACTCAGTTAGCACTGGGTTTGCAGAATCAAAGATACCAAAGAGAGAAAATTGACAGGTGCTGATGAATCCAAGAGCGATTCATGTAGATTCATGCTGCAGCACTGGCTGGACAGAGCACAGTGAATGTGGAAAACATTGGGGCCACATTGCTTTTCAGATGAGCATGCTGCAAAAGGGTGTGAAGTATCTGCTGAAGATATGACCCAGTTATGGCCCAAACTTAACACCAGCCTAACAGGATGTTAAGTTGATTTTCTACAATTTCTATAATGTGCGTTTTACTCTGAGAGCTTAGCTAAGGATTTACACACCATTTAGCTGGATGTTTAGAAGTTGTAGTTTGACTGCACACTGAGCTCCTTATCTGGGTTTTCTTAAAGCATCTCAAATGAGTAAAGCACTGGGGCTCTTGCTTTAGCTGACCTCCTTGCCTGCCACTGCATGCTGGGTAATGGCACAGTGATGTACGGGAGCCATCTTTCTCTAATGTCTGACACCACCATCTTACAACACCTCAATGTCCCTCAACCTCTCAGCATGGGAAGGGCCTCACATATGGGATCTATACAGTATAATGATGGGCCATTAGCTAGCGTACCATCACTCTTTACATCATTATTCATCACCTGTATGGATGTTTCTCCTGTACGCGGGCCATGAGACAGTGTTTTTATGCAGTAATGTAATGCAGACCACAGTCATGTAGCAGTCTCCAGTATTTTGTTGTTGTTGTTCAGTCTGTTTAGTTTTGTTTTCTACTGTGAAACAACAGCTCGGCCAATGTTGCTACCTTATGGAACAACTGATTAGTCCAAAACAAATACAATATGCATGTGCACGTGTACTATAACAAATTTGCGTCACGCGCACTGTACACAGACCTTCACATACTCATAAAAACCTAAGTATACTTTGGGCTTTAGAACTGGTCATTGTTCAAATCACTAACGCTAAGTACTACATTTCATTACATAACTCCACCATTTGTGGAACAGACATGAATTATACCTCAAATCATGTGCCTTATTGTGAAGAGGTTTACAATTACTTTTGTAAGCGGTCAGACTTAAAGACAGGAAAATCCCTTAGACTTACATTGAAAAGGGGCTCCACACATATCTAGAGAATTTGTGGGCTTGTTTGACTTGGGCCAGTAACTGCCTAGCAACCCATTTAAAAAGAAAAAAAAAGCAGTATGCCTAAGTGTATCTAATGTACATGTTTGATTCCAGTACATTGTTTCATAACCAAAAATCTTAATCCGTTTCTTATCGTCAAGTACGCGTCAAGCATGTACAGTTGAGCTGCTGTTGATCATACAGTATTTGATGAGCTTTGTATGTTGATCAATGTTTGCATATGAATAAATCAACATACAAAGCAATCGAAGGCTAGGATTAAATTCATATGTATTTATTTTACGATCTCTTTGTGCTTTTTGAAGAACTGGTGGAACAGAAATCTCTGAATGATAAAGGAAAGTTTTTTATGGGTTTGGAACGACATTAGAATTATGACAGAATTTTCAGTTTTGGTGAACTAACCATTAAGTGCTTCTAAATAAGTTTAACTTCTTGCATTTATTTATTCTCATATGACCACATATGAATTCCCTGGCAACCACTAACTCCACCCTAGCACTGTGGCAGTTTTTGAGTTTTTCCAAACAAAAGAAAATGTAAACATTGAGCCTTTTTCCATTTTTTAAAATTATTTTTGTTAGAAGAGGGGATATTAATGGTGTTTGGTATATATTTCATTTGCACTTCAGAGATATGATCCAGTGTTTCCATAAAACGTAGGCGTTCTGCTCTGTACTAGTAGACTAGCTCATATTTTCTGGATAAAGAAATGCGGCTACCGATGAGCACAAAGGAAGGAAGTAAATAATCACGTACTGTACCTGTACTGTACGCTCACCTCAAACTGTAGCTGTCAATCAACTTGTACCACTTATAACACCTCTCAGACATAAAGGAGCCTGTGTTTGTAAATCTTTTCAAGAAAAGAAAAAAGCAAGAAAGACAGACAGACAAGACAGTAAGACATTCTTTCTGCATATGAAGTGTCATGTTTCAGTCTCAAACAAATAGTCTCTTGTCTGTGGATGTGTTGAATTGTCCTGGTGCCATGAGGGCTGTTTTCCCCTCGCTCTGATTTGAAGATCACAGTTCAAACGGAGGACACGTTTATATAGATATCTGAGCGCTTGCCAATGAAGCAGTATTATGGAATGTCACCACATCAGCTTCTGAATGAGATAAACATGTTCATGCTATCTTGAGTTTCATACCTGTGCAGTCAAGGCATCAGTTCAGGGAATTCGTGCAGTCGAGCAAAGCCTGATGGGGTATTTTTTGCAGTGATAATCCTGTGCTGCTGGTGCACACCTTCGAGCAAAGGCCTGTTCCTCACTGCACACAGAAACCGAGCGGCAGCATAACTGCAAAACACACTGGAGTTCTATAAAGAAAGTAAAGTCAGCTCTGAGTTACTATAATGAGCATTTCTTTGAATGAATAACTGGTATATATTATAAAATGCTCACCAGGATTTGGCCACTGAGAATTATTGCAAACTTTTATCATTATCAATTGTTAATCTACATGGAGTGGAACCAAAAGCCCAAAGTGTAGTTATGAACTGCCAGATTTACCAAAATATGTGTTGCCTTTTTTTTTAAACAATGGCTGAGTAGCTCACTGTATTTCCTTATTAGTTGTAAAAGTCTGGTTTGTAATGCATTTTCAATGTGTATAGCGAGCTACATGTTAAAAATGGGCACTGCTTTTTGCGTGTGGTGTGAAACGGGCCTAATGTTCTCAGAGCTGCGCTCTATTTTCTATTCCATCTCTGCAAACTTCATTAAAGCCCTAATATGTTTCTTATTTAAGGTGAAATTGTAGCAGACTACCATTTGAGCGTCTAGAAATGGAAAGCGTAAATGCATGGCATGTTATGGCCAATGTTTGTCAGATGGTTTCAGGGAGCTCAACTCATTTCCTGTAATGTGTGCATGAAGACTGCAGTGTCTAATTCAGGATGAGTTGAAGATGTTTCCAGAATATCTGATATTCTGGGCTTCTTTATATTCTTTAAATACGCAGAGATGCGTTTGGACTTGGTGCCACTGGGCTGGTTTTTCTTCTAGCGAGCTCCTACCTGTCCTCCCTGCAGCCGCAGGCGAAGCGTAATAAGAGGGTTTTTCAGACGTGCTGCTGAGACTCGTTAGGATCTTTACAGTGATTCTGTTCATTCTGCCACCAAACCTAAAGCTCAGATCAATACATTTGGAAAGGCATCAGTTTATGTGTGTCATGTCATGAAGTGCTCAGTTTGCGTCATGGGTGTGTGTGTTGGTTCACACTGCTCGTCTCGCTTAGAATTTTGACAGTTGTTAACTGATCGGATGCTTCAGCGTTTCCAGACTGGAGACGAGAGAAAGGCCTCTTCCTAAAATCTCCATAAATCTGTCCTCGGATTTCAGTCTTTCCAGTGCTACTTCACAGCGAAAGTCTCAAATGAAGTGCTGAGGAGAGATTTAGATGAGAGCCGTTGGCTTGGATCAGCTGGCTTCCTCCTCTTCAACTGATGATTTCACATCAGTGGAAAAATGATTCATAAATCCAGCTTACATTCTCGGTGGCAACAAATCCCTTCAGTGAGCCTCAGCATCCACGCGGATCTGCTCTAATGGCACTGTCAACATGCGGCGGGCGGCAGTGAGCGCTGGGAGGCTGCCATGTCAGATAGAATCGCTGCGGAGAAAAGAGCGCAGGCCCGCTGCTCCAAGCCGCTCCTGAGAGAGTTTTTGGCTGCTCCTGGTCTACCGCTATAGAGCCAGCCAGAGATAAATTCAGACCGAAGAGACATTTTTAGTAGTGATGAGAAGGCGTTGCAAATCCTTTTTTTGCCTTTTTGTTGGACTAATATATTTCATGTCTCTGTTGAGAGTTTAAAATAAACAACTAAAAAAGTACTGGAAACATCATGAGAACTCGAGTTACCCTTACTTAAAACAATGCTGCCTATGATCACGTGGCTTATTACTGCTCACAGAAAACTGCACCAATGTCTCTTACTAAGTCAGAATCTCAGTTTTCCCCCTTATTGACTACACTGCTAAAACCAATACCAAATCAACCCACACTTCTGCAAAATCACAAAGAAACTCTTGATGAAGACGACACTTCGGTCTTTAACAGTGACAGATGCATTGATTATTCACTGTTTATTACAAATGGGTGTGTTGTTGATTGGAAGAGATGATTTCTGAGACTTTTTACTTCTGTTATTTAGTAGTAAATAGTACCAGATATCAAGGTGACATTGATTCAATGTTGAAATTCCATCAGAATCATCATTTTGGTTGAGGTTGAAAATTCAGTTTTAATAATGTTGGATTAATGTTGATATTTCAAAGCTTTTCAGTGTTGAAAAGACAAACATTGACTCAATGTTGATTTTTGGTCAGCTTCATTTCCCCACTGGTGGGACTTGGATATCAATCCATCTGTCCCCTCATTCAACACATTAATGCAAATCCAAATCAATTGGGTACATTTCCATGAAATGAAGTGAGCGCATTCATGCTCCTCAAAGGATGAATCCTGTTCATTTTGTGAACTCATCATAGGTCATGAAACAAAAAAAAAAAGTAAAAAAAAACCCTGCCAACTGAGTGTGTGGATTAACAAATAACTATATCTATCAGTTGGAACTCAGTGAGATGAAGCAGCTGGACATTATCACTATAGTGTTATTATTATTATTATTAATAGTAGTAGTAGTAGTATTAAAGTTTAAGTAATGTTTTCAAAACTCCCCCATCATGGAAAACGTCTCCACCCCTCTACAGTGTTTTGGCTAGCTACACTGTGAAAAGCGAATATGGGTGTATGTTGGATTACCATAACTATTTGAGTCTATTTATGTCGTCTTTCTGCTTTCTGTATTGTAACTCAGTATTGTGCACTCTTTCAACTTAAACATAGAAATTCACAACTACTCAAATATCTCACTTGCAGCCAACATATAATTCCCAGCGTCAGACGTTTTTTTTCTGACGTCACAAGTCTGTCTTGAACTTTCTGCTTGACCGCCATTTTCTTTTTCTCCCCAGACTTGGATGAAAGGTAGGTTGGAAATTTGTTTTAATTAATATACTCAATAATGCAACGTTTGAATGTGTGTTTTAGTTGTTTATAAGTTAATTAACGTTGTTTGTGAAGATGAATAAATATCGTCTGATGAAAATGTGAAAATGTGAAATGGCTTACCTTTGCAAATCTTGCCACCATGATTCGCTATTGTGTTCCAGGTGGTTGTTTTCTGGCCGACTCTAAGGCTCTGTTCCTAATGGCACCCTCACGGGACCTTGAGTATCGGGTAGAAGTCTGCTGTGGGCTTGGCAGAAGTGCGCATCGAAGTGCGATGTGAGCACCCTTTTGAAAACTAAAATGTATGATTTGAGGCATCATTAAAGAATTAGTTCACCCAAAATGAAAATTCTGTAGATACTGTTGAATAAAATTATTTATGTTTTGTTTTTGCACAAAATGTATTCTCGTCACTTCATAAAATTAAGGTTGAACCACTGTAGTCACGTGGACTATTTTAATGATGTCTATAGTATCTTTCTAGACCTTGAAAGTGATATTGCTGTCTATGGACGAGTCAGACAGCTCTCGGATTTTATCAAAAATATCTTAATTTGTGTTCCGAAGATGAACGAAGGTCTTATGGGTGTGGAACGACATGAGGGTGAGTAATTAATGACAGAATTTTCATTTTTAAAAAATGACTGAAGCATTGTTGTCTGTTATACTGTTAGCATGTTTGAATTCTGTCCTGTTGTTAGACACTATCTGTTACATTGAACAGACTGTTCTGATTCCACGGCACATCCTGTTCTCTTTTCCTTGGCACTGTGATGCTGGCAAGGCAGATCTCTACCTCACATACCTAGCAGTGCGGTTTACAAGAGTCCACAGAGTGCCACAAACAGCCCTGGAGCCCCCCCAAATCCCGGCCTTTTAATATCACGTCCCTTCGAACGTTAATTTCTCAAGTCCTGCTCTTTTTGCATGCTTAAGTATAACCACATGTTATGCCATGGACGTAATCTTTTCCACTGAAGTGAGTTGGGCTCTGGGAGAGGAGAGGAGACAGGCCTCTCTCTGCCATCTATGGTGCTGGCTGGCATGACGGCGGGCACGATTCAAATGTCAGAGTGCAGAATGTAAGCAGTTCTCTAAACTAACATATATCCACATACATGCAGAGCAAGGCTACCTTGCAGCTCCTGGAAGCAGCTTTAAATGTCTTTACTTGTTTCGGTGACGTCATTAGCTCTTCTTGAACTCCCATTTCTTTCTAGTTTTGATGTATCTATGCAAACATGCCATTAATCAGAAATTCTGAGTCATGTAACTCGCATTAGTTGACGGGCATTGCATTCTGAGAAATGAGAGAGCGCAAGGATGGGCAGATATTTACCTCCCATGTCCTCTGAAGTTGCATAAGTTTCCAACAAAGGATGTGGATACTTTCGAGTTCTACACGCTCTTTAGGCCCAGCTCATACAAGGAAGAAGCACTGGCCTTTCTGTTCTAACGCAATCTCATGCGCATAGCTACACATAGCTCATTCTTGACAACATGTCAAAATCATTGTTAATCTTGTCCATGAAAACACTGTCAAAAATGTTCTTTTTTGAGATGAAACCAAAAATGCTCATCAGGAATGATAATTAAATGATTTTAATGACATAATAACATATGTACACTGCCCGGCCAAAAAAAAAAAAAAAAGTCGCTGTTTGGATTTTAATAGGCAAATACTTAAGAATCTATGAATGGATCATTATTATAGTGATTATTATGTTTCTAACATGTTATATGTTTGGCAACGGTTCTTTTAACCCTTAAAGATGGAGTGTGTAGCTTTTCATTTCTTAAACAACCATGTAGGATGACACATCATGGCCATATTCCAGATGGCAATGTCAAGATTCACCAGGGTTAAAATTATGAAAGAATGGTTCAGAGATCATGAAGAATCATTTTCACACATGAATTGGAACCAGACCTTAAAGGATTAGTTCACTTTCAAATAAAATTTTCCTGATAATTTACTCACCCCCATGTCATCCAAGATGTTCATGTCTTTCTTTCTTCAGTCAAAAAGAAATGAAGGTTTTTGATGAAAACATTCCAGGATTATTCTCCTTATAATGGACTTCAATGGCCTCCAAACGGTTGAAGTTCAAAATTATAGTTTCAGTGCCAATCTTCAAAGAGCTTTAAGCGATACCAGACGAGGAATAAGGGTCTTATCTAGCGAAACGATCGGTCATTTTCGAAAAAATGCTAAAACCGTACTTTCGTATTCTTCTAAAAGCTTACGCTGTATGTCCTACGCCTTCCCTATTCAACTTACGGAACAAACGCAGCGCTAGTTCCATTTTTTCCATAAGTAGAATAGGGAAGGCGTAGGACATACAGTGTCAGCTTTTTGAAGAATACGAAAGTACGGTTTTGGTGGAAGCACTTGGAAGGCGATCATTTGTTTATATAAAGCATATACATTTACATTTTTTTCGAAAATGACCGATCGTTTCGCTAGATAAGACCCTTATTCCTCGTCTGGTATCGTTTAAAGCCCTTTGAAGCTGCACTGAAACTGTAATTTTGACCTTCAACCGTTTGGAGACCATTGAAGTCCACTATAAGGAGAATAATCCTGGAATGTTTTCATCAAAAACCTTCATTTCTTTTTGACTGAAGAAAGAAAGACATGAACATCTTGGATGACATGGGGGTGAGTAAATTATCAGGAAAATTTTATTTGAAAGTGAACTAATCCTTTAATTTCATTGAAAGTCTTTGGGATGTGCTGGAGGAGACTTTACAGAGTGCTCACCTCTTGCATTGTCAATGATCTTGACCAAAAATTGATGCACCTCTTGATAGAAATAACATCACAACATTTATTTCCATCGAGAGGTGCATAATTTTTTCAGTCAAGATCTTGTATTGACAATGCAAGAGGTGAGCACTCTGTAAAGTCTCCTCCAGCACATCCCAAAAACTTACACTGAGGTTAAGGTCAGTGCCAATTCATGTGTGAAAATGATTCTTCATGCTCCCTCCCAACAGTTCTTGACATTGATGAATCTTGACATTGTCATCCTGGAATATGGCCATGATACATCTTAATACATGGTTGTTTAGAAAATGAAAAGCTACACACTCCATCTTTTAGGGTTAAAAGAACCGTTGCCAAACAAAAAACATGTTAGAAACATAATAATCACTGTAATAATGATTCATCCATAGACTCTTAAGTATTTGTCTATTAAAATCCAAACAGCGACTTTTTTTTTTTTTTTTTTTTTGGCCAGGCAGTGTATTTTATGACACAAATATGAGAAAAAATTAATATAGCGAGATATTTTAACATATTTCAAATCAGCAATAAAGTCTATCCCATAAATAATGTTTCTCATGCTCAAATAGCAATATAAAAAAAAAAGTATATTTCATGTTGGTTCAGTTGAGTCACGTTGCAAATATGCTCTTTACATAATAATGCACTAAAAAGAGTCTAAAACATGGACAATGAATAACCAAAGCATAAATAATTCACAACATTGTAAAATATTTGTTTTGTTAGATTATTTGCTGACATGAAAGGGTGGCGGTTTTTGGTAGTGTGTGGTAGGCTTTAGAGAGAACCTAATCTACCTTCATCAAGTATCAGTAGTGGTGTGATTTTTGAATCAAGATGTTTCACTATTGTAAAATCAGTTAGTATTGTATGAGTAGTGTTTATGCAAATGCATTGCCATTTTAAACGCAATGGATATGTTGCGTATAGTGTGAGGAATTTTCTGGAGTGCCAGCAAGCGTATGTGCAACAGGAAGTGAGAGGTGAGGGTGGGTCCTGAAACCCAAGGCTGCCCTACCTGCTTTTGCCTGTCTTTGCGGAGAGAGAGAGAGTGAGTGAGTGATTGAAAGTGTGCCAAGTATGAACAGAGTGAGAGACAGGTTCTCGTTATGAGGAATTCTGCCCCGACAAACATCCATCATCACCTGCAGCAGAAATCTCCATGGTGACTGGAATGTTTTCTTTAATAATAGCAAAAGCTGAACATTGAGTTTATCTTCACATAGCCATTCTTACAGACAGCTGTCAGATACATGTACCACAAACGCATACCTGCAAACGCCATTCCACATGTTACAGTTACAGGGGAAACATGTGACCATCAAATGCAAAGTTTATCATTCCCACAAAAAGCCTTTAGGGTACAAGAAAAGAATGTATGAGGGTACAAATCAGCCCCCCGGTGTCTTGCTAACAACATATTTCATGTCCTCTGAGCGGAAATGACAGGAACTATGTCTGACAAACAAATCAGCTGCATGTTTTGGTTGAATGTTAACGGAAGAGATTGTGAGGTGTTATCTCTTCAGCATATCTGTGAGCCGAAAGGAGAGAAGTTTAGATCAGTCTCTCTTTGCTAAGGTGCTTACAGAGAGCCAAGGACGGGTGGTGTTGTTCTGCATTGAGCCCACGCTGGGCCCTCAGAGAGCTGAGAGTACAAAAGAGCCAGCATTCTTAAGGCTTTTTCTCTAAGCAGAGATCATGAAGGTGCGTCTTTGTGGTGCTCAATACACAGACGAAGATATCTGTACTCTTATTGATCTTTGAGAAAACTAATGTTTTTCTCAGATGCATACAATCTGTGCATTATATACCCCTTTTTAGTGGCGTCGATTGGCCACTTCTGGGAAATTCTGCATATTAAGGTGCTCATTAAAGTTGTAACCGATCCATGTGCATTTAGCTCCAGTTCCTTCATGCTTTTGTTCGCTATGGGAAAGACACCATATCCCAGAGTCCACTCTGCCCTGTTGAACTGTGTCTTTGTCCCAAAGGAGTCTAGAGGGTTTCTCTCACAGTCGAACGGGCTTCTACCTCATCTGCCAGGTGTGGTCTGCAGGTGAAATGGCACCATGGGAACTGAGTTTTTACAATTGAAGTCAAGAGCACTGCTCTATATAACACCACTAACTCAGTTTAGCTGACAAGCCTTTGTATTCAAAGCATAAAACACAGGGTACATGATTGTATGCTATGCTAGTTTCTTTTCAAATCTGGTAATAACTTCATTTTCCTGCCTGGAAGGTTATGTAACCTTTCTGCAGGTGGATGAGACATGTATGGCCAACCTGAGCAAATCTGCATGCCGCATCAACTGCCATTTTTCATCTGCCAAAGAACACTTGAACAGGGCCCCAAGACATGATACTGAAACATTCAGAGCTATTTGATATGACGTAGAGTTAAAAAGACAGAAAAAAGTAATCCCAATAAGGCACAAATTCCCCTATATGTCTTTCAGACAGTATGATCTTGTTTCAAATGGAACAGATATGATTTCAGGGTGCACAGTTCTGTGATATTTTTTATTGTGATTAAACACATGTGGAAAAAATGTAAAATACTTCGACCATCAGCCAGATACTCATCAGAGTCTAAAGTGTGGGTAATGCTGCATAGATTATTGGCATCCACATCTTCACCAAATCTGCTCACTGGCCTCTATCAATTATGGCCTTTAAATAATCCTTATAAAAACACAGACAAACTGGTGTGTATCAGGTGTTCTTGCACACTATGGCTCACCCAGGTGGATGGGGGCACTCTTGAGCACCTTTCTGAATCATAAAATGGCTGTTTGAGATGTGTGAACAAAAGCTCAGAGACAAGTCTATGGGTGCTTCTCAATACTCCTCGCTCCTCCGTCCTGCAGCCCGTGACCTGGAAACCGAACACAACCATCTTGAAGGACAATCTCAATTCCCTAATTCCACGGCAAGGAGGTGAGGAACGAGAAGTGAGGAAGCTTTCTGAGGAGTCATGAGGTATATCCTTCCCTCGCATCCTAAGGGGGTGGAGCTAAAAGACAAGGAAAGGAAGCGAGGAAAGGAAACAAGGATGCACAAATAAGAAATGAGAAGCGAAGAAATGAGATTTTCATCGCTGGCAAACAATAGGATCCATTTGCAGATTTGCTTTCAATTGACTGTAGGTCCACAGCCACTTCACGCTCTTGATCTTAAATTTCCTGTTGAGAGTGAGAAACCACTTCAGACGATTCAGTGGGTGCAGGAAACTGAACAAATTATTCAAACTGATTTGCAAATTAATTTAGACAATTTTACCAACTTGTTTGATCAAGTCTTTGAACAGAATTGACTCAAAACTGAATGGGGCATTGCCCATGCCCCAGAAAACGGACTATGCATTTCTTAACATGTATTGCATTAAAATAAAGTAACGAGAGGAACGTCCCCCAGTTTAGCGAAGTAAAAGTACCATTTTTTTTTCATAAGAAATGTACTCGAGTTAAAGTAAAAGTATCCACCTTTAAATCTACTGAAATCTACTTTAAAATTAAAGTACAAATTTTCCATTTACTCAAGTAAATGTAATGGAGTAAATGTAGTTTGTTACTACGCACCTCTGCTCTACAATCAGTATTAGTTTGTGTTTCACACATTAAATGTGTATAGAGTTTTTAATGAATATAGTTTAGTGTTGATATTAAATCTGTACACTGACAGGCAGTTAACAGTACTTAATCACTGACTACATCCAGTGTTCTACTGCGTGGGAGAAAACAAGTTGAACAGGAACTAGGACCTGACAGCATCAGCCCTGCAATTCTGTTTTTCTTTTCGATTGGGGCTCAGGCCTGATCCCATAATCAGTCTGCCGCCTGGACCCAAGACAGAGTCCAAACCTCCCAAATCCCATTCTTTGCAATTTGTCCAATTTTGAGACCTGGAAGCCAGGTTAAATTTTCCTGGGTATGTTCAGTTTCCAGTTGAATAGGAAAGCGCCCAGTGATTTGGATGAGCTATATACTGTACTTAGATCACAAGGCTGTTTTTTGTCTGTTCAAAGACGGCAGATTGTGCCCCAGCCTGGGGCCGCCCCAGAAACGCTGGCCTTAAGGCAGGAACACGCCGACGAACTAGTGGCGATGAAAGCAGACTGCGGGGTTGGCTCACGTGGGCAGCATCTGGCTCCAAAGTTGTCCTGACATACCAAACCGACGCTCGACACCAGACGGCCAAGTAGCACGTCCGTTCTGCGCCTGCGTAAGATGAAATGCCTTTCCGTACCAGCAGGTGGCAGTAGCTGAACAGCCAATCAGAATGATCAGAGCTGACCGATCTCTGACGGCGATTCAACATGTGGAATCGGCCGAAAAAAAGCCGACGAGGACCAACTTCAGCTGACAGTGCCACTGAGAAAACTTAGTCGGCTGATGAACAAAAACTGCCCGACGGCCGACCGTCGGCTTGGTGTGTTCCTGCCTTTAGGGAGCCAAGACTGGGCAGAGATCAGCAGTTGATGTGGACAATAATAAATACACCGGCACAGTCTGCTTAAATGTACACACAAGTATATTCTGCGTATCTTTTCCAAGAAAACCAATTAGTTCCATTTTGAAAATGTACTTCAGGAAAAACCCTCATCCATCTGTTTCTTGTCTGATTTCATAACAAACTGGGAATTATTGATTGGATCTGTAATTGTACGAAAAGATCTGCTTTGAATAAGAGCACAAAACTTCTTGAGCAAATATAATTCAAACGCAGTTCCAGAGATTAACATCTAAAGCACAAACGTCATAGTGACGGACTATCCATTCACCACTGTCACTCAAGAAACAGCAGCCTGTGACATCATCGCCACGCTCCTGTGAGTGCAGTGTTGCATGTGTAGACAGCTTTCACTTCCCTAATACACCCGGATAATGTCCCTTGCCTAACTCTAGGCAAGCTCTAGACAGCAGAAAGCCCATTGGTTGTCACATGAATCTGTCTGTCACGTAAGGTGTTCCAGTGAACGTGAAGAGGGTTTGGAAGTTTACTTTTCTGTTCTCTGTAGTTTTTGTGTTGCCAATTGTGTGGTATCGGATATTCCTTCTGCTAGTGTGGATGTCTGAGACCTTTATCTGCATTTGTATGCTTTTCCCCTTGAAGTCTAAAAAACTTTCACATACATTCAGATATTTCCCCACATATGCCTGTGAAAGAGAAGTTTCCCAACAGTTTAAATGAATCAGTCTTTTGGTGTAAATGTCAAGGTAGACTGAGACAACTTACTTGTGGTCTGAATGGGAAATTAATTGCTCTTGAGAATTTTTTATTTTTTTAAGAGCACGTCTGCCGGATGGGGGAGGGGAGATTGCCGTTTGTGTGCCATAATCAAACTTGACAGTTGTGACATTGTTTGTGTTTGTTTAGTCCATACATATGCGTATTTTCCAGACACGTTAAAATGTTCTGGCTGTTTAGGGGTTCCCAAGGCAGATTTACGGTGAGAACCTAACTTATAACAAACAGGCAGGAAGGCGCGGCATGTGTGAAGCATACTAATGCATCATGAGCTCCAGTGT
Source organism: Hypophthalmichthys nobilis (assembly GCA_037950665.1). Classification (NCBI taxonomy): domain Eukaryota; kingdom Metazoa; phylum Chordata; class Actinopteri; order Cypriniformes; family Xenocyprididae; genus Hypophthalmichthys; species Hypophthalmichthys nobilis. The sequence continues at coordinate 5,666,980 of CM075475.1, read as the reverse complement.
CCTGCATCCAGGAGGCCCAAACATGGGTGGGGGGGAGGGGTATGCAGAGACCTGCTCTTGATGGTGCCTATACCCTTGGCATTGTCACTGTGGTAAATTACAGTTAGGTGAAGTAATTTCATAAAGCACACAATGCAGTTTTGTAGCTGTAGCTGTTGAGGTAATGATAGACTTTTAACTCAGCTGTTATCGATAGTTGTTCACTGGTAGTGGAAACTGGGCAGACTGGTGGCCCTACAGAACATTTTTATTGTATTGGGCCAATTGCTGGCTTCCCGTGATCAGGTACCTATCCGTGAACACTCCCAAGAACTGACTTCACCCCATGTTATGCGTGAGTGGCCAAATATTTGTGTTTATGCCAAGGCCACAACTCTTGTATGCTACAGCATGTGTATGGCATTGAGCTGGCAAACATTTGCGTTTCTGCCAAGGTTTCAGGCATGTGTGTATGGTGTAGTAAGGTTAGCCACAAGGTCAGTGCTGCTCTAGTTGAAGTTGCTCAAATACCAGTAACTTTAATCGGCAATTGCTCAGGCTTAGTAATCTCATTCCCTGAGGACATAATAAATTAGGATTACTGTGTGGTAAGCAGAAACAATATATGTGACTCGTCTATGAGGACTGGTTGGGTAAGCCAGCCTTTAGAGGGGGAGAAATGGGTCAACTGCCAAAGAGGAGATCATTAAGACTTGTCTGTTCAAAGCCACTGCAGAGGAGAGACATACACTCAATGTGAGAAAAGAGCGAAGCCTTCGTGTCCACTCCCATACTGCCTTTCACACGCCCACAGTCTCCCCAATCCAAGCCGATCTCTGCCATCCATCTACCTTTATTAGCCCTGCCTGACTTTATAGGCTCTCATTGCAAAAGCACACATCACAAATATGACTTATGAAGGGGTTTTAAGAACGGCGCTCTGCTGCCAAAGCGGAGAGCAGGACCTTCTGCGGTGACAGCGAGTACCCAGGAGAAGGCTTGTTTTTCTCGGAGTGTATGTGTATGTGTGTGTGCTTGCTGTGATTTACGGACGTCACAGAGCTGCCCCCGACTGGCCCATGAGCTCAGCTGAACTAGAGCTGGTGGAACTGTGCAGGGCCTCATGGTGTCTTTTGAACGCATAACTCGATGTGCTGGAGAACGCCAGACGCTGCAGCCTTGGCAGGTACAGTTGGCGGCTAGAGAGGGAGGAATGGCTTGAAGGAAAGAAATAGAAAGAACGAGAGTGATGGAGCTGTTGAAAATAAACAGAGTTAATCTGGGGCACCGGAGGAACTCCAGTGGCGGCACCGGTAGATTAGTGCAAATAAATAAAGCAATAGATAAAGCACAATAAAGGCAGAAAATGCTTGTTCTTTGGGAAAAGGTGAAGTGTGTCATTTATTCGCTAAATTATTTATCTAGCCATTGTACCTCGATGGCCCCATTTATCATCTGCAGTTACACTTCTGGGTCAAACTCAGACTCAGGAAGTTTCATTTGTGTTAGCTCCACTGCTCATTTGTGAGAGGAAGCAGTTGGTATAAAAATTATGAGGCATATGTGCACTGTCTTAACGGCCGGGGCGGCACTGCCCTATGGGGATCCAATTAACATAAACTATCCATTTCTGTGTATGCGTGATGCAACACGGTTTTCCAAACCCCCACGCCTCTAGCAAAGAGGGCACTGAGGAGGGGTAGGATGATGGCACCAACAGTTTTGGAATCTTCAGTTACAGCAGCTTTAGGACAAACGATTGATGTCATCTCCTCCCTCCCGCCTGTGAGAAACATGCCTCTCATTTGCTCTCTATGTATATTCATGTGTGCCACTGCCAGTGCCACAATGAAAGGTCTGGCACAATTAACCCAACTCTTCTGCATGCCAATTGATAATCGCTTCATATTGGTGTCTAGACTCTGAACATTTGATGCAGGCAGACTTATTATTTTTCTTCCTGGTTCTATGTGCGAGATGGGTGTGTGGATGAAGGGGGGTTAAAGTGAGCATTCTATTGAGGTCTTAGTTTGGCTAATCTCCACCATGTGACAGTGTGCAGGGCTTTGCTGCCATGGAATGCCACAGGCTCTTGTGTTGGGGACAAAAACAGACAGAGGCTTAATCTGCAGGGGTGGCAACGCTATGTGTCCCCAGAACACCAGTGCACTTTGTCGTGGGGGTGGGGAGAGAAAGTTCTCAGGGTTTAACCCGGCGTTATCATCATGCTACCTCAGTCTTCATAACCCCAGCTGACAGGTTCAGCCTCTCCTAGAAAAATTGCCCCACTTTAGCAATCACTGTCTACAATGGCTAACTTGCAATGGTCACCTGAACACATTTCTGTTCCACTCTACTGCGTGTTCGGGCCTTGAAATGTTGTTCTACATTGGAGGAGTATTGTTGCAATATTCAATAGCTGCATATAGATTCACAAAATAGAAAGTTGACTCACAAATACAGTACAATCGGATCCACAAATAAATGCATTTACACAAATAAACATGTTTGGTATCTGTTATAAATTTCTGCCTTAGTAGAAATAGTTTTTACTACTTTTTCAAAAGAGCTGTTAACCTCAAATTATGAGTAGCATGACAAGCCACAGCTTGAAAGTAACACTGAGAAGAGAGAGAGAGATGGTGTGGATATCTCTCAGCTCCACCCCTTCACCCGTCTCACTCTCTCTCCATGTCTCCCTCTCTAGTGCTGCACTCCCTGGTCTTAATTAAAAAAAAATAATTGTCATTTGCATCACAAAGGACACCATTAGTGAGCTCTTTTACCATCAGGACTGCAATGAAAATGTAACATCTCTCAGAAGAGCTGCAGCGGCGGGAGTGTCTTACATCATATGTAGAAGAAAATCCAGCCGGAGCAAATCCACTGGAGTGGGCCTGAGTGCCGGCCGGTGCAGAGGGGTTGCTGAGGTCTGAACCAGCCCAGGCTAACACACACCCCACCCCCCAGCTCTCTTTATAACCCCCTCCCCTCGTCCTCTCCTCAGCTGTCTTGCTCTACAATGGCCTGAGCATCTTTTGTAGAATTAACGGTTTGTAGGAGCAGGGGAACAATGTATGAGAAGAGAGGAGCACGGGGTTCCCACACACAGCCTCCACATGCCCACACACACACGCACACACACACACACACACAACACCACACAGCTGATCCAACCCCCCTCACTGCCAACAATAACACACACCGCACACGCAAACACACACGCACAGTGACAGGGAAAAAAAACTCACACATGTGCACTGTCACAATTCACTCAACCTGCACAAACACACACATGCACACACACACACACACATATATATATATACAACACCGTTCGTTTACACGACAATGACATTTTGGTGGCCTAAAAAAACTTTTGAAAACAGGTTTCAAAGTTTTTGGAAACTACCGTTGTCATTTTCATGTAAACTGCAGAAATTGTGAATGTGTATTACGCGTTTAGTCTATCCACCTTATTTTTAAAGCAGAAGTAAGGTGTTTTCTGTTCCAATTTATTAACTGCTATAGGGAAATAATGAAAAGAATATCAAAGTGCAGTAAACTGTAAAAACAAAGTGGATAGGCATGTGTGTTTGGCGTGAGTGCTCTGTAAAAGAATGCGTATGCGTAGTCTTTCTTTACAAAGTAACATAGCCAACTACTTGTCTGGCATGTGTAATACAGCATTTAGTTATTTTCGCGGATCCATGTGAATGGGGATAGTTTTGATAACATTGTCATCTGTACAAAAAAATAAAACTTTTCCGTTTTTAGTACATCGTTGTCATGTAAACATACCCATATATATATATATATATATATATATATATATATATATATATATATATATATATACACTACCAGTCAAAAGTTTGGAATCTGTAAGATTTTTAATGTTTTTAAAATAAGTTTCATCTGCTCACCAAGGCTGCATTTATTTAATTAAAAATACAGTAAAAACAATAATATTGTGAAATATTATTACAATTTAAAATAACTGTTTTCTGTTTGAATATATTTTATAAAGTAATTTATTCCTGTGATCAAAGCTGAATTTTCAGCATCATTACTCCAGTCTTCAGTGTCACATGATCCTTCAGAAATCATTCTAATATGATGATCTGCTGCTCAAGAAACATTTATTGTTTAATGTATTCAAACAACATTTATTGTTTAATATTTTTCAAAATATTTGTGTACAATATTTTTTTTTTCAGGATTCTTTGATGAATAGAAAGTTCAAAAGCATTTATTTGAAATACAATCTTTTGTACCATTATAAATGTCTTTACTGTCACTTTTGATCGATTTAATGCATCCTTGCTGAATAAAAGTATTAATTTCTTTAATTTCTTTTCAAAAAAAAAAAAAAAAAATTCTTACTGACCCCAAACTTTTGAACATTAGTGTATAATGTTACAAAAGCTTTGTATTTCAGATAAATGCTGTTCTTTTGAACTTTCTATTCATCAAGGAATCCTGAAAAAAAAAGTACACAACTGTTTTCAACATTGATAATAATCATAAATGTTTCTTGAGCAGCAAATCAGCATATTAGAATGATTTCTGAAGGATCATGTGACACTGAAGACTGGAGTAATGATGCTGAAAATTCAGCTTTGATCACAGGAATAAATTACTTTATAAAATATATTCAAACAGAAAACAGTTATTTTAAATTGTAATAATATTTCACAATATTACTGTTTTTACTGTATTTTTAATTAAATAAATGCAGCCTTGGTGAGCAGACGAAACTTTTATATTATATTGTGTGTGTGTATATATATATATATATATATATATATATATATATATATATATATAATCATTATTATACACACACATATATATATATATATTTTTGTTCTTCCTCATATTTAAAATATTTCATTTTTGATGGTTTAATTATTTATATATATATATATATATAATTAAACCATCAAAAAATGAAAAATTTTAAATATGAGGGAAGAACAAAAGACAAAACTTGGTTAAGGTATTTATCTGACAAAATTATGCTACAGGTTTTATTATTTATTTTATTACGCAAAAAAGAAAATGCATTAAAAAATTTGCATTTGCAAATGTTTTTGCATTTGTTCATAATTTTTGGCCAGGCTGTCACACAAAGAAATAATGCAATGAAATATGACAAATTTTGTTGACATGATCACAAATAAAGCAATTGACTCCAAGCACAGCTATGCAATATGTTTACAAAATCTTTAACACATTTTTTAAATAATATTTGAATAAAGGGTGAAGATGTAAATTTTCCTAGGTTGAAATGTCACTTTTGGCCAGTACTTATACATACACTTCCAGTGAAACTTTTCTTGAAAACCTGACAGTGGGGGAATCTCCTCAGCCATCATCCGTGTGCAGCATCATGATGTGTCAGACGGCCCAACACACACCAGCTATGAGTTTGTGAAGGAAAAGCATCTATCAGTTCTGTTTAAAAGCATCTCAGGATGAACCTAATGAAGTTACTTGAGGAAATGCCCAGAGTGTGCAGAGCTGGAATCTAGACTCATCAAAAAGAAGTGTTCAACATTTGGTCACTATATAATTTGCATACTTTGCATTTCTGAAACCTAGCATGTAAATAGTAATGCTGAATGAGTAGTTTTGACAGGTCATGACTGCATATTCAGCTTCATAATTAGCTTACTTCTAGAGACAGTTTTGTCCATAAAATACACCCCCTCAACAACCAAACACTTAGCACATACTTGCTCTGAGTTTTAATTGCCAGTAGAGACAGGCGATGGGGGTCGGAGGGGGTGAAGCTCATTGTGATGTAGTGGCTGGAGGGTTTTTGGGTAGCTTGATTAATTTGTAGTGTCATATGTGGGAGGGTTCATCGGGATGGGGGTTATGGGAATTCACCAAACTCCAAACACTGTGAGAAACACAGAGGGAAATGCTAATAGAGAAATGAATATTCAACACTACCTCATAGCTCGCTTTTATTTCCCCCATAAAAGGAACTGAACACATTTTGAAATGGAATTAATGGTGTCAAATTGAAGTTTAACCTTCAGCTGGAAATGTTTAATACTGATGATCAGTGGGGCTTGATTTTTGCTTGATCTTAGTTCCCTATGTGAAGTCATCTGCCCTAATAAGATGTTAAATGTACATGTCAAGAAATCAAACAGCATCACAAAAGAGATGTTTCTCTTAAAAAAGGATGAAATGGAGAGCAAATGGAGATTTTGAAAGTCTTCTATAGGTGTGTTCACACTTGTAGTCCAGTTCGCTTGGTTCGTTTGGTCCGGCCCAAAAAAAAAAAAAAAGTACTCCTGGTCCGCTTTATGTTCACATTATCATTTTTAACACCGAACCAAAAGATACCGAACCTAAAGGGATAGCGATACGTTCACAACCTGATTGATTGGCTTTTATGACATGTATTTTGCGACGGAAGTTATCAAACATCCAAAACAATGCTGTGTTCTGAGCTAAATGCGTTTATATTTTGACCAGCTGAGAACTCGAGAAGAGCTTAAAATGTGTAAAGGAGTCAAAACAGCATCAGAAATCCCTCCGTCACACACACAAATGAAGATCTGCTGCAAGGAGACGCGGTTCTGATGCTTGTACCGAACTGTGATAGGCAACAATGCGACTATGATGAGAAAAAACAGGTATGATTAAGCATTCTGTCCTTTTTAGGGTCACATCTTGTGACATCATGTCCTGTTTTGGGTTTGTTTAGATGTCTTTGGTCTGTGTTGCGTTCATATTTCATTCGATTCCCTGAAAAGATGGATCTCAGTCTGCCTCCAAATAAACTCTGGTGCTTGTTTGGTGCGCACCAGGGTTCTGATGGTAGCGTTTACACTTATTCAAATGAACCGCACTAACAGAGCAGTCGCACCAGAGTTCATTTTAATCTAACCAAACATGCCAAGTGCGAACACACCCTAAGATCAAACGATCTATGCTTTCCACATAATTAGCTCTATGCCGCATATCAACAATTGTCTTATTTGTGTTTATTTTTATGAGAAACATTTCAGACAATGTTGACACATTAACACCATTAAGTTCCTCTAGGCAGTATTAGATATTTGAGCCCTATCAAGTAGGGTTCTTGAGGATTGCTAGAGCCTACCTTTCAGTTTCTGAGAGATAAAGGCATGAAGATGAGAAGCAGAGAGCTGTCAAAAGAAGCACAACTCTTGTGTGGAGAGAGATGGATTCTTCTTTTAAAAAATCTTCTTTTGTATTCATCTGAGGAAAGAAAGTCATATAAATCTGGGACATCTTAGGTGATTTATTTCATAGACCTTGTTGAAATTCATTGTCGGATAGCCTTTTAGAGAAAGAGGAAGACTTTTCTCTTTATTAACACTTAAACAACACTTAAAAAGTTATGATGTGATAATATAAGTCGCTTTATCAAACTGGAAAAGTCAGCCGTTTTATAGAATGCCTATTAAAACACTGTTCTGTTAGGAACTCCCTCACAAAGCTTTAAAAAGCTCAACAGGTTTTGCAACCAAGCTTTTATTTAGTGCAGTAATGATGTGTAAGGACATAGTGTTAACCTTTAGCTGTGTTTAGGGCTTTTGTTCTCTTAGCATCTGTAATGGATTACTCATCATTTTAAAGAAATATTTATTTCCAGAGTCACGTAATCATTACCATGCTCTCTGTGGTAATTGGTTTCTAATGTGTGTTATTTTGTGTGTAAAAAGATGCTTTTCAGGAGCTTGCAGAGGTTTGATGTCATGATGTGTGCGTGGCCATCACTGATCTTACCGCTGACTCACCATGAGCCAAACCCTAGAGAAGAGCTCTGCCAGCAGGGCAGGAATGCTGCTGTCCACTATCCCTTAGGAGAATTTTATGCTTTTCATAGATATTAATTTTGAGTACTGCCTACCCATGTAAAAGTCATTGCTAAGATGCTATTGTAACAAAGTGTAGCTATTAAGATGTGCACAACCTCACTCCACACACTAGCAACTGATCCTAAAGGCTCTGGTCTTTAGTGCCCTTGTTAGTGCACCCGCCTCCCATGCTCATCATGGCACAATTAAGACCAGTTACATTGGGGTGATATGGTTTCTAATATGTCCAGGATGATTGTTAACTTGTTGCAGTGCAGTTGTTGGTGTTTTCAGGGTGGTTGCTGTTAACCTACCCAAAATCTCTATAATATTCTGGTCTCTAGATATTGCTCACTTCCCTCTTTCAATTTAAGTGTAGTTTTGCATAGCTAAGGATAATGATGATTTCACATTTTCACACATTTCCTCCCCTGAGCTTACACATGACACTTAAAACTTCCCAAAAGGGAGTGTGTAAGTAAAAGAAAATCAGTTGAGTGAAATGTGTCGTTCTCACTTGCGATTCCAATCTACTTGGCAATTTAATGACGTAAATGGAGTCTGAGACAAATGCAGCCCTTCAGCTGCTGCCAGATGGGACTGTTGACTTGGTCATGATTCCAGGTGCCTTCAACTATTATGGAAATATGACAGGTGTGATCTATTGCGGCGTGTGTTGGACTGATGATAAGTAGCGCCACCTGTCTGTCTCAGGCCTGCTGGGCTAATGCATCACTCTGAGTGATGTTTTAGTGTGTGAATGTATACAAGGCTTGACAAAATCCACATGGCAGAGATCACCTCTGGGGTTGACGGTCATATTGGCAGTCTGCAGAATAAGGGTTGGTGTAAATCTGAAAATACTGTGGCAGACATTAATGTTAGCGTCTCTATAGCGATTTAACACTTCATTCTGCTAGAAGCCCTCTTTGACATCTCAGGCAATGGAGGAATGCAGGAGTAGAAAGTACCTTTACCAGCAAACAAAAATAGTGCAAATGCTGTCTGGAATATAAAGCTAATGAAAGGCCGAGGGCCAGGTGCCCACCCCTGCTCTTACATTGGGATTCAGGCATCACATTCGCATCTGACAATGCATGGTCATTACTAGAGGTAGAAATTTGTTTCCCATGATGTCTGGTCCTAGTGTGGGCACGGTAGGGTGGCCTCCACACAATACCACCAATCTGATGACTGATGGATGAGCCCAGCTCAGTGCTGGCCAGTGAGACACAATCAATCAGAGCCTGTCAACCCAGTTGACGGCAGTGGCTTTCCATGGACCCATAGGTCAAGAGATCTGTCAGGAGCCCTCCTATGGCCAATGATCCTTCTGCATGGTGCAAATCACATTACATTTAGTGCTTCTTTCTAAAAACAAGTGTTTGTTTGAGAGATTATGGCTATTTGTTTGTGTGGCATTGATTTCAATAGAAACTACGCTTGAATAGTTCAAGAGGTGAATGTCAATACAGCACCTACTTAAATGTGCCAAAATCTCCAAAAATGACAAATCAGCAATAAAAACATAGAGGTCCGGTCTCTATATTTCCTTCCCAGCGGAGGTACAAACAATACTTTTTTGGTTGTACATTTCCATCGGGGCAGCACAAAACAAAGTTAACTAGAAATTTCAAAGATTTTGTCTTACCATCTCCATATAATTTTCCAAACTATAACATTGTTTATTTTGAAATGCTTTTAATATACTGATTAATAATGCTAAATGTATAAAAAAAAAAAAATAAACACATCTAAAAGCGCCACACGTTAAAGGGATAGTTAGGGATAGGCCCCACTGAATTCCATACTTTTTTTTTTTTTCCCATACTATGGAAGTCAGTTGGGTCCATGAACTGTTTGCTTACCCTCAAGTTGTTTCAAACCTGTATGAATATCTTTCTTCTGCTGAACACAAAAGAAGATATTTTGAAGAATATGGGTGAGTAAATGATGACAGAATTTTTATTTTTGGGTGAACTATCCCTTTATCTTGTCACAAACCTGGTGTAGTTAAAGTTATTGCTCACCCTCATGTCGTTTCACACCCGTAAGACCTTCTTCAGAACACAAATTAAGATATTTTTTTGGATGAAATCCAAAGGCTCAGTGAGGCCTGCACTGCCAGCAAGTGAATTAACACTTTCAATGCCCAGAAAGGTACTAAAAACATATTTAAAATAGTTCATGTGACTACAGTGGTTCAACCTTAATATTATAAAGCGACGAGAATACTTTTCTTGTGCCAACAAAACAAAATAACGACTTTTCAACAAGATCTAGTGATGGGTGATTTCAAAACACCTCTTCGTGAAGCTTCAAAGCTTTACGAATCTTTTGTTTCAGTGGTTCGGAGCACCAAAGTCACGTGATTACAATAAACGAGGATCGTTACGTCATAAGTATTTCGAAATTTCAACAGTCCACGTGACTTTGGCAGTTTGATCCGTGTTTCGAATCAGTGATTCGAAACAAAAGATTTGTAAAGCTTCGAAGCAGTGTTTTGAAATCACCCATCACTAGATATTGTTGAAAAGTTATTTTGTTTTTTTGGTGCACAAAAAGTATTCTCCTCGCTTTATAATATTAAGGTTGAACCACTGTATTCACATGAACTGTTTTAAATACAGTATGTCTTTACTACCTTTCTGGGCATGTGAAAGTGTTAATTATCTTGCTGTCAATGCAGGCCTCACTGAACAATTGGATTTTATCAAAAATATCTTAATTTGTGTTCTGAAGATGAATGAAGGTCTTACAGGTGTGGAACGACATTAGGGTGAGTAATAAATTACATAATTTTCATTTTTGTGTGAATTAACCCTTTAAACTGTGGGAGTCATCCGTATGACAGATAAAAATAATTGTATTTGCTGCATTCTTGTTTTCTGCAGTGTTTTAGCAAAAGTATCTATTTCGCTGCTCACTGTGTATCTGCTACTGTTGTTAATATAACCATGTCATCTGCAGCTCTTAACTTGGTGCTTTACGTCTTTAGCGGGAAAGAGCAGCAAAACACATGGAGCGGAAAGGACTTGAATGAAGCGCGTTTGGCTCTAGATAGAAATATTAGAAGACGTAACGCCAAAAGATCATTACCGTAAACAACCCTGAGAGCTTGTGGTGTGAACCGCTCCATTGTTTTGACATGCTGCTCACTTTAATTTGCCGAAATCATAAAATGGCACAATTATGTCCCACAGTCCAGATGGAACCAAGTCAGGGTCTGCCATTTGAATTCCATTGTATTATAAGATTTTCTTAATACAAATTAGAGTAAAAACTTTTTTTCTGGTCATCAATGCTAATGCACATGCATATTTTAGGGCAGGGGTGCCATACTCAGCTCCTGGAGGGCCTGCAGAGTTTAGTTCCAACCCTGCCCAAACACATACCTGTAGTTTTCAAATAAACCTGAAGAACTTGATGAGCTGGATCAGGTGCGATTAATTAGGGTTGAAGCTAAACTCTGCGGGTCTTTTGCACCCCTGTTCTAGGGTAAGGACCATTTTGGAAACGGGGCGATAAATTAGCCACTAATTTGAGTGGCTCTTTTAACTGAAAGATGGCTCTACCTTCCCTACAGCCCTCATGTTGCATGTTGGGATCTCTCCCATTTGTTTTTGAATAAATGGCCTATCTCCTTCTGTCTCTGGATAAAATAGAAACTGTTAGAGTTTGGTTTCACTGAAGTCCAGCAGTTAGGTGCAGTTTGCGAGGCATTAAAACAGTTCAGAGCAGATGGCTGGAAGGTTCCAGTAGGAAGGAGAATGTTCCTCTTTCTGACCTACAGTATACTGTTGAATCCTTGCCCATGTTCCTGGAGATGTGTGCAGTAAAATTGAACAGCAGCTCAGAAAACCCTCGCATCAAATTGAGTCAAGATGTACTCTCTGTGTGCTGCCGGAGAAAGTGTTTACTCGTCAGTCAACGACATGAGGTGTCATCTGTCGATCACTTTGACAAATGGCGGGTCCAAGAAAACAACGACAGGATCCTGGAAACGCTAGCGAAGGCAATGAGAGGCCTTGTGTGTCAACAGTAGGAGGCTGTTGGCTAAGCTAACCTCATCCAGGGGCAGTTTGAATCACGTGAAGGGCAAGAGCAGTTGTTTCAGTTCCACAGAAGGTGACCACTGCCTCAAACACAGGAAACCCTCAAAGAGTCACTTCAGACATTATTATACACAACATTAGACTTACCAGCAATATTTTGACTGGGACTCATTCATGAAACAAAAGCAGAATGAATTTCTGGGTGAATCATTCGTAAAACCAACAATTTGCATAATAATGGTTGTACACATGGTTCACACAGATATTCATTGTGCTTGTGTTTCATGAATTGAGGATCTACAGACCAATTGTAAATGATTTGAGTTTTTGTCTTGTGAGAAGCGCAAAACTGAAAGGGCTTTCTCAAAGAGTGAGGGGGGGAAAATGTCAGGACTGCACAGAACTGAAACTAAAGATCTTTTTACTTACTCAAGGTTTTCTACTGCTACTCTGCTTGAATTGACTCAGCATTCTATAACCCAGTCTGGAGGCTGTATTTTCCCTCGCATTAACAGGAGCAAATGTTCATATCTGTACTTTTCAAATGTCATATGCCTTGGAATGGTGTCAGTATTTCCCATGGGCTGCATACACTGGAAGCAGAGCAAACTTTCCCTTTAGCGCTGACCTAATCCATTGTTATGCGACTTTTGAAGGTTAAGGTTTTGGGTAGGGTAAGCTGGTTCTAGTTTAGCGTACAGGGAAGCGCTGGAAAGCGAGCGGTCTGGGAACGGCATGCCCGACCCTTTCAAAATCTTCGAAACTCTTTGTGGACGAGGAGAATGAGGGGAAAAGGCACTCGAGAAATGGCCATTGAGCGCGCGGCTGCGTGTGTGTGTGTCGTCTGAGAGGCTGCAGCGAGGAGCATGCCTGCGGAGAGAGGGGAAATGTGTTTGACATACGCTCGGCACACACTGCCGGGGAGGCAGGAACAGCAGGATACGATTAATGACCGCAGAATAAGATTGTTACAATATGGCCTCCCTCGCCCCTGCCTCCCTTTCTGTTGGGCTGTCATATTTCACAGCCCTGTTTCATGAGAGGCCGTCTATTTGTCCGTTTTTGTTTTTTCTCTGGCCTTTCATCGCTCCCTCCCTCTCTTTTTATTTCTCAGTAAGCGTCATTGATATGCAGCAGTGTGTTCCTGGACGAGGCTGCAGACTCTGTTCTCATGGTCGGCCTTTAAAACAGCTTGGCGCTGACTCACGGGTCCAGAACTCTTGTAAACATTCAGGTAATGTTTCGGAGTTCTTTGAAATGCAAGTTTTACTATCGCAGACGTTCCTAAAGTGCATATATGACACATTGAAGAAACATTTGACATGAAACCAGTGCATAACAAGTGGATTTCTAAGCTGGCTCCTTCCTGCCCTGTCTCTCTCTTTTCGCTTATTCACTGTCTCTCTTGCGTTCCCTCGCTGACAGTGGCTGAAAAGGGAAGTGACAGCTGTTTGTTTAGCTTGCCCTCGATGTCACAGACCTGATGGTCTTGTATGGTGAGCACTGATAACCTAAAACCATGCTGATTTGTAGTACAACAAATAAAAGTGGGTTTTAAAGACATCTGCAAGGGTTGGGGGGGAATCTGGCAGCCAAATGTTGCCGATTCCAGCAGTGATTCAGGGTGAAACTTCGAGCCATCCTGAACAGTAGTTCTGGGATCTGGGCTTCAAAAAGGTGAACAGATTCTTTGGATCTTTGCGCATGAGCGCGTCCATAGCCAGACCAGTGCGGCTGTGTTTGTTGACACATTGAGAAGAGAATTTCAGTGTTTTCGCACTGTTCATCAATCAGGAGCAGGCTTGGCTTTTCCCAGGGTCAGAAATGCTCTGGAAGCACAGCTGCATATGCGTCGAACGAAACCACCAACAAAATAACCATGTTAACAGTGGTTCTTGCCTCATTTGTTATCACTACAAGTTTCTATTTAGAACCATTTAGACACGTTCAATGAAAAAGTCTCGTGATTTAAGTGAATCTGACAAAAACAATGCCTGGGTCACATTTCATCCTAAAATGAAAAGAAAAACACAACAAATTTTATTAAGAATTAGTCTTTTTTAGGACTGTTTTTTGTTTTTTACATTACATTAAATTATGAAATTATTTTCATTACAATTAAAACATGTACTCCCAAAATTCTCATTACTGTAATGTGTCCAGACATACTTTTTATAACCAATATTCTCATTATTATCACTATGAATAGTAGTGGCCTAATACATCCACACATTCAAATATAATGATTGTAAACACCGCTATATTACAATTCTTGGTAACACTTTATTTTAAAGTGTCCTTGTTACAGTGTAATTATACATTTAAGTACTGAGCAATAGTAATTAACATGTACTTACTTTAGGGTTAGAGTTCGGATTAGTTTGGTTTAGGGTTAGTTGCATGTAATTATGCTTAATTTATAGTTATTACTATAGTAACTACATGTAACATGTAACAAGGACACTAAAATAAAGTGTTACCCTTTATTTTAAGGTGACATAGTTACTGAAGTTATGTGCACTTACTTTAGTAATAACAGTAGCTGATGCATAATTACAATCAACTAAACCTAAACCTAAATCAAACCTTAACCCTAACCATAACCTTATAGTAATTACATGTAGTTAATTAATATTACTCAGTACTTACTTGCGTAATTACACTGTAATAATGCCACCTTAAAATAAAGTGTAACCGTTTTGCAAAACAACATCAGTACAGTAACTACATTGTACCTAAAAATTTTTATGTAAGTACATTGTAGTTAAAGACACCTAATATAAAGTGTAACCAAATGCATAATTGTATAAAAATGTATGAATGTATTTTACAATTAATATATAGATTAATTCTTAATACAATTAATGTAATCCCTACTAAGAACCTTTACATTTACAGAAGGGTCTTTGTTTTTATATAGAGTATAGTTCTTTGGAGTTGGCTCTGTATAATAACCCTGCTAAACATTTTTCTCAGAGGCTTTTCTGCTCATTTCTTATAATAAAGGTCATCATTTTAATGGTTTTAATGTCAGTTCAGGGTTCACATTCACTCTTTATGGATTGCTGGAATTTCACAGGAGAGCGACAGAAATTCAGCTCACATTGCAGAAAGGAGAGTGAGACAGACAGGAAGTGAGATGGCAAATGCCGTTGTATCATCTGGCAGCTCATGCGCTCCTTCCTGCTGTTGAAAATTCCTCCTTTCTGAATGATCCGAGAGGGACATTTACCTGTCGCACATTCGCCAGTTGCTTTCTCCAGATCCTCATCTGGCTCAGTCTGTATTCTCCCTCTTTCTGATTTGGACAGATGTATGTGTTGAACACATGGCGGTGCTCATAGCTGTCCATGCCTCCCTCACACCTGTTCCACACAGCTGCCCTGCAAAGCTCTCCATTAGCTCCAGCTTTGTGTCTGAACACAGCTGCAGTGGATTCTGGGACCATGAGAGGCTGCCATAAGCCTGCACTGCACAAATGTCTCCGGATTAATAGCCTTCATGCTGACAACGTTTCAAAAGAACGAAATGAAACTGTGCACACGTTATATAATATTGTGATTTCTTAGAGTTAAATACTGTATGTCCGGTTTTATCATTGGCACATTGTATTGACCACACAATAATTCACTTCACCAAACACACATTTTACCTTGTATAGATTTGTTCCAGGGTGAAAGCATGTCACACAATTAATCTAAGTAGGCTCCCTTGTGTAAAAGAAGTGTGCTTAAAGGGATAGTTCACCCAAAAATGAAAATTCTGTCATCATTTACTCACCCTCAAGTTGTTCCAAACCTGTATTCATTTCTTTCTTCTGTTGAACATAAGGGATGACATTTTGAAGCTTGTCAGTAACCAAACAGTTGATGGGCCCCACTAACTTCCATAGTATGAAAAAAAAAAAAAAAAAAAAATGATGGAAGTCAATAAGGACCAGAAACTGTTTGGTTACCAACATTCTTCAAAATATCTTCTTTTGTGTTCAACAGAAGAAAGACGTTTATACAGGTTTGGAACAACATGAGTGAGTAAATGGTGACAGAATTTTCATTTTTGGGTGAACTATCATTTTAATTGTATTGAATGTGCACTTGTAGTGTATTTCAAAAATCTTAGAAGCACCTTTTTTTAAACGTACTTCAAGAAAATAGTAATAGGCCGCTCAAGAAACTTTTAAAAAGTGCAAAATGATGTCAAATTAAAAGTTGTTCTTGTACTTTTTAAGTCATAATGTTTTAACAATCTTTTGTCATGCTTTAAAGTACACTTGTTTTGATGTGTTGACTAAAATAAATTTCCCCTTTGGGGACAATAAAGTGTATTTCAATTTCAATACTAAAGCACAAGTGAAGTACTTGATTATAATATTAACTGTATAGTGTTATTCAATATTACACTTAAAGTTAATAAATTGCAACTTCACCATTACAAATGTGTAATTACAAATATAAGTAAATACATGACATGCAAGTTTCAGTGACATTAATAAAGTATATTTAAGTTTACCATAAATGCTTGTCAGTACAGTATTTTAATTTCTAACTTATGTATTTTCTTTTAAAGTATATTATCCCTGTAAAAGTCTGCTGAAGTGTAGTTCTTTTTTACAAGGGCTAGCTTACAGCAATTGGTAAAGTTTCATTGTACTTTGATATCAATAACAAAAGATACGGAAATAGAAATCAGTGGATGACAAAACATCCTGAATGAAAACTGAATACATGGAAGAGATTTTTTGGCTTTTTCTTGTTTCTAGTTAGAAAATGGCGTTAAGTTACATACTTTAACATAATTTTTAATCTCTTCCTACTAACACAATATTAACTTGATAACAATTGCTGAAGCATGTTGATGTCTTCCAACCCATTCCTGCCCAGCAGGGCAACTGTAAGTGACTGCAGACCTCAGCAGCGTCTGCGCACACATGTTGTCCTCAGAGCAGGACCACGGGGGTGTGAAACGAAACTCCAAACAAAACAACCAGTCGCTTTTACACACACACATACACAAATACAGAGCATCTGGAATCAGTGTCTTCAGTTCGCGGCCATGTGTGACAGCGAGAGACGATATAAATTCACAGGATCTGAGACTTTATGGCTCTGCACACACATGACAGAAACAGCTCCTGTGCAGCAAAGAGCAGCTGCTTTCAAACCGTAGCAGGTCGAGCTGTAAGCTATAAGCAGTGAAACTACAGTCAAGCTATGGAGCATGTTAAGAGATATATAATTAACTACGATGAAGCTTTACAAGACAATTAGGTGTGCAGTGCAGAGTGACTATCACACTGTATGCTGTAAGTAGTAGTTCAGTTCAGCACAGCACAAGTTGTGAGTCGGTTACATTTTAAGACTACAGAATACTTGCATATTAATAACCGTATGTGTGTTAATCTGTAATTAACACTGAAACAAGACTGACAACTGTTTTCAGCTGCTGGGTGAATATAATAGCCAATGGAAGTCAGTGGGAGATTATTAAAGACCTCATGAAATAGTTTGACAATCACAGTTTTCAGTCTAGATGTATTTATGTTGAACATACTCATTCTAAACAGTGTTTTTTGTTTTTGTTTTGAGAAATCAATATTTTTAGCCATTTTCCCAATAATTTTTAAAGTATATTTCTGCTTAGAAATGAAGAATGAGTGACCAAATTATGACTTGAATGTGTGAATTAGATTTTGAAATGAACATCCAAATGAACCAATTCACTACCTGTCAATGTGTTGCTGAAAAAAATAGCTGGATTAATGTCAAACTACTATTTATTTATTTATTTTAATATGCTTGAATGATGTTTCTAAATAAATCATCTAAGATATTTAATCTACCTGTGAAATATTATCGGTTTGGTTCTGGCTTTCAAAGAGACAAATCTCAGTGGAAACAGCAATCTTCCCAGTCTTCATATATTTCTTAATAGTTTATCTTTACATTTCTTTCCTGCAATTGAATAAAGAACGAATCCTTCCTTTCTGAGAGAAAAGAAAGCACTTTCACATCTGATTGTGAAATTATTGCACTGCATTTTTGGACGTTTAGAGGTTTCTATGAGAATTTTAGGCAAAAACTAAAATTATTTATTTAGCAGATTCATACAGTATGTCATGATAATTCATAATACTGTCAACACTGTGAGACCCAATCAGACATTTTTATTTTTTTATTTTAAGGCATTTTCAATGAAGATACACCATGTAATGTCATCATGCGCATATGGTGAAGCCAAGTAACAATCATTCAAGGATGATAATTGAAAACAGTTGGAAGGATGGTGGTGGAAAATCCCATAATTATATCAAGATTATTCCTCTGTATTATTGAATCTGGGCATTGAGATGAAGATATAGCCATCTTACCGCTGGAAACCTCTGCATGAAATAAAATTCTCTTGCATTTAATGTGGCACTGGATTCATAACTACAGAGAGGTTTCCATTTTCATTGAAGATAGTGCTAGAAACAGCCATATCCTCAGTAGCATGCCCGACGTACCAGTGAACCAAAGACACGGCAGAGATAAACATGAGATAAAAATGACCTGGATGAGAATCGAGTGAACGCATGAAAGAGGCAGTTAAACCTGGTTTTGTCTCTTCAGAGCTGCTCAAGCACAACACATCATTCTGCTGCTCAGGGGTGTGTCTCCCAAAAGCATTAACTATGGTCGCAAGTTCTGTCATTACCAACATTTTGATGTTTCAATGAATCATAGTTTCAAGGAACATTCGCAAACAGCGCCACAAACTTATGTGGTTATAACTACAGTACAGCTTTCGGGCTGTGGTTTCTTGTTAAAATGACTTAAATAGATCGCGCTCTTGGACACAGTAAGCAAGCTAACATCCCATTTAAATATATATAGATTTTAATCTATATGTTTTTGTGTGTCAACAGTCAGCGGCATTTTTTGCGCATGCGCATAAATGCGTACAGGAACCCGCGATGAATCAAACATTAAAGGATTAGTTCACTTCAGAAATAAAATTCCCTGATAATTTAATAAACACCCCGATGTCATCCAAGATGTTCATAATTTATTTTCGCCTGAAGAAAGAAATGAAGGTTTTTGAGGAAAACATTCCAGTATTTTTCTTCATATAGTGGACTTCAACGCCTACCAACGAGTTGAAGGTCCAAATGTCAGTTTCAGTGCCGCTTCAAAGAGCTCTACACAATCCCAGACGAGGAATAAGAGTCTTATCTAGTGAAACAATAGGTCATTTTCTTAAAAAAAATAAAAATGTAAAACATATATATAAATATACTTTTTAACCACAAGTGCTCTTCTTGCACTAGCTCTAATAATTGTAATCATGTCGGAAAGGTCACGTGTGACGTAGTGTTTACAAGTGTGGAGAAGGAGGACCGTTCAAAAGTTTTTGTATGTTGAATGACACATATTTACAGTCTAACCAAAATTTATTCAGACACCTTGAACATTTCATTCATTAATACAGTTTATTCACTATAGTTTAAAAAAAATGGTAATAAAATATGACAAGATCTCAGAGTTAAACTGTGTCAGAAAATTATCTTAATTATGTCAGATAACACTTAAGCAAAACATGGTCAGGTCAAAGTGTCTGAATAATTTTTGGTCCCAAATTTTTATCAATTTTATTGGTAGTCCACTGTATGAAGAATTTTTG
Organism: Hypophthalmichthys nobilis; assembly: GCA_037950665.1. Lineage (NCBI taxonomy): Eukaryota > Metazoa > Chordata > Actinopteri > Cypriniformes > Xenocyprididae > Hypophthalmichthys > Hypophthalmichthys nobilis. Next base: position 5,647,437 of record CM075475.1, on the reverse strand, counting down.
GGTATAATATGTCACAGTTTACTTTATTTTGCTATCCTCACTTACATAAATGAACTATAGTGTCCTGCACTCACTAGTAAAAACATATAAAAAATGTCTGAATCATTTTTGATTTGACTGTATATGTTTAAAATGTTCCTTTCGTATGTGTATCCTGGATCTTTTGAAACACTGGGTCGATACTTCCGCTTACGTACATTTCCAATGTGATTATGTAATGCGTGGCGCACAGCAGAGCAGTGCAAGATGAGCATTTGTGGTTAAAAAGTATATAAAGTTTTATTTATTTATTTATTTTTAGAAAATGACCAGTCATTTCACTAGACAAGACCCTTATCCCTTGGCTGGGATCATGTAGAGCCCTTTGAAGCTGCACTGAAACTGCAATTTGGACCTTCAACCTGTTGAACCCCAGTGAAGTCCCAGTGAAGCACAATTCAAATCTCTGCATGTGTTGCCAGTTTAACGTGCATCTGGAAACACAATGTGCACTGGGTTTACTTACTTTATTTACATATTCACATCATATCCAACATTTTTGTGGGGAGAAGTTTAAAGCATTTTAGCAGAATTCTGCCAAGATAAAAGTTATATGATTTGAAAGCGTGAGGGTTTGAACATTTGAAAGTAAAGAATTTAAGGCATAAATATCAGTATTAGAACATTATTCATTTAAAACATAATAATTATATTAAAATATATTTAATAAAAAAAAAAAACATTTATTTTATTATCACTTTTTTTTATTTTACAGTACAATTTACAACAGTAAAACTAGTGGTGTTAAAACTACTAATACTACTACTAAACAGTTCAATCCTCAGTATATCACTAAATAATATTTTTTGGTAACACTTTATTTTACAGTGCCATAGATACATGTTACTACGTGTACTTACTATAGTAATAACAGTAAATTATGTATAATTACAAGTAACTAACCCTAAACCAAACCCTAAGCGTAACTCTATAGTAAGTACATGTAGTTAATTAATAGTACTCAGTACTTATTTGAATAATTACAATGTAACTACGGCACTGTAAAATAAAGTGTAACCTATTTTTTGAATATATGACAAATTTTAAAATAAAAACAATCAAAATAAAACACTAAACAAGATCCATTATTTTATGTTTACTTTCATATGTACAAACATCAGAGAACTGTGAACATGTGACTGTGTTGTTAAATTATTGAAATATTAACTTAAAATCTCATGAGTACAAGTAAATATTTTACGTCTAAGGGGTTCGTCTGACAAATGAACAATGGAAACCCCCTATACTCTACAACATGTGAGCCTGGAAAATAGAGTTTCCAGAGATTTTCAGAGTTTTCAGTCTTTCCCCATTCTAGTAGAAGCTGTACTTGAACTCAGTGCTTGTTGCTGATTCCTTTTGGCACATATGTTATGCTGCTCTCTCTCTCTCTCTCTCTCTGTGTGCTATTGTTGTTATCAGTGTTTCTGCTATTGTATGTTTTTATTGTTATGAGCTCACCAAGAAAAATCTATGTTGGTATGGCAATAAAGTATTGGATCTTCAATGACGTGAAAGAGTTACAGATATGGCCTCAGACTGAATTAATTACTAACTTTACTTCAAGGACTTTGATATATGGCTCAGTTCACTCCTTTAATGATCATCTGTGGGACTGTCTGATCGCTTAATTAACTGAAGTAATAACAAGAGTCTGAATTTTCATAAACTCACTGAAAACAAAGGAAATTACTTTAATGGAGGGATGAATTATAATAATTCCAAGTGTTATTGCATTTATTTTAGTTATTATGATAGGATAAGATTTTGATCTTTTTAGGGCTCTACAATGTATATTGGCTCGATGACTAGCAGAGTTGGTTTATTTATACCGTTGTCTCCTGATTGGGATTTTCAACATTTATGAACTTTAAACAAAAGTATAAATACATCTAAAATAAACATGTAGGAATGGCTGTATATTGTTGCTGTAATTTTTGCCTTCTGTAACTCAAACAGTAGCGTGTGATGTCAGCAACACCAGTGTCATGCTTGACTCCAAGAGAGTGTATACCTAGAATTCACTATAAGTCGCAAATGAAGTCACCATGAGTTGACAATCAATTCTGCAATTTTGTTATAAGTGATTATTGTTTTGAATTCACGTGCCACGTAATCTTGAATAACATCTCTTACGTGTTTACTGGTGCAAGGGCGGGGCAAACTGTCACAGATCCTCCAATAGCAAACCACAACCATCCAACCAATTCCCCATGAACAAAATCAAGCCCCGCCCTACATTTTTCTGCATTGCTGCATTGTTTCACTTAGTTATAAGTAACAGTAGGAAAGAAGAGACGATTGCAACTTTCGTTTCATGCCGACTTTAGGGTCCAATGTAATTACTGCTATAATTCCAATGAACGAATGAGTTCGGTAACACTTTATTTTAGTGTTACACATGTTACATGTAGTTACTACAGTAATTGCTATAAATTGTGCTTAATTACATGTAACTAACCCCAAACCACATCCTAATCCTAACCCTAAACCTATAGTCAAGTCAAGTCAAGTCACCTTTATTTATATAGCGCTTTTTACAATGCAGATTGTGTCAAAGCAGCTTTACATTGATAACTGGTATATAATTTTGGCTGCACAGCAGCTCTTAGAGAATAGTGTCAATGCCGGCAGATCAAAGCACTGTTGAATATCAAATGTCAAGTCAAATGTCAAGTGTCTCCAACTAAGCAAGCCAAAGGCGACAGCGGCAAGGAACCCAAACTCCAACAGGTGACATCAGATGGCAAACAGGTGGCAAATAGACTTCTGTGTTAAAATGGAGAAAAAAACCTTGGGAGAAACCAGGCTTAGTCGGGGGCCAGTTCTCCTCTGGCGAACAGTGCTTTGTTACGATTCAGGTTGCTATCATATGTCCGATAGGATCGCAACATTCAAAGTATTTATTCCAGTTCAGTCCAGTTGAGGATCGTATTCATCACACCGGTATGGGACGGTTTGTTGAGGAGCTGTGCCACTGGCTGTCGTGGTCGATGAGGCCTTCACAATGGATGATCTATTTGACTCAATCTCTGCTGATACTTCAGGGCTGCGTTGTGGTCGTGTCAAGGCGCCGGTCCTCGGTCTCACCTGGATACGGCCCGGATCTGGTTGACTACGGTCAACCTCGGGATAAACAGAAAGACTAATATTAGCGTAGATGCCATTCTTCTTCTGATGTAACGAGTACATCTGGTGTTATAGGAAGTGTTCCCGGTTCCGGCTGACCTAATTTATGCAGCCTAATAATCCTTTAACGGATTTGAAAAATATAAATATTAATGGTAAGTACATGCAGTTATTATTACTCAGTAATTACACTGTAACAAGGACATCTTACAATAAAGAGTGACCCAGAGTTCTTTATTAGTTTGTCTTCAATAGATTAATCAGTCTGAATATTAAATCTTGAGACTTTAATATTTGACTGTGTCTTCCTTTGTGTAATGTTTTCTGGTTTGTCAGTCGAGTGTGCTCAGTCAAAGGGACCACCCATAGGGCAGTGCAGCGGCTGATGTCTGTGTGGAATAATGATGTGTCCCTCTGGGAAACACTAGGCTTGCTTCCTGTCCTCCGCGTGAAGGAATCATGCGTGAATGCCGTCTGTCTGATGGGGCGTTCTCATTCAATCAAATGCTGACACTTTAGTCACTTCCTAAATGTTTAATATTTTTTATGAACATTTCTGATATTTAGCAAACTGGACAGTGCTGAGTTGTTACAACATTTGTTTAGTTTTGTCAGATTTAGATAATCTCTGGGTACAGTTTTTTTCTACAAACTATGGTTAAGTTGGTACACACAATCTTAAGTTTTTAATTGCTACTCTATATGCATTTGTTGATTTTTTTTTTCAACTTGTTTTAAAATAAAATGTTTCCTATTTTGCAAAATGCTTAGTATTAAATCATTTTGCACAAATACATTAGATTAACAACATGAATGAAAGTGCCAGAGTTTAACTGATGAACTGATACTGAAGGAGGGACATGAACCCATATATAGAGACTAGAATATCATAGGCTGTTTTTTCATGGCTCAAGTGACCCAATTCCGATTTTTCCCTCCCACGTGGCACAGATCGGATATGACCCACGTACATGGATTCTGATATTCCCAGATCGGTTTCAGGCCTCATGCATATGCGGAAATAAATCCGATATGAATCGGATACGTGCACTTGCGTCTGCCACGTAAGCGGACAGATCAGATATTCCCATCAATGCGAGTTGTATGTCATTGAAAAAGCGACGGTGGCGAATGACGTCAACTCAGGTTGACACCAACCACAACGATTACAGCAGCGATCATTGCTACATTCACACAGGCTGAAACAAGGGCTCTTTTTTTCCCTTTTTTCTTTAAAAGACCAATGTTTTTGACATTTAAAGATGGTGCAGAAAGCAAAAGCTTGTATTATTTTCATCTGGGTCCATTGCAAATTGCATCGTTTTTACTTCCTTTTGCTTTTGCTTTTGCAGGTCGGTACATCTTGTGATTTTTCGCCAAATGTATAGTATAAATGGGTCACTTTTAAAAGAAGATGTAAACTGGTCATCAAAAAAAAAAAAAAAAGGATATATTAAACAAATCAACCTGCAGTGTAAGTGGCCATATAGTCTGCCTAGCAAACATTCTGAACACTCTCACATTGCAGCGGCAAGTTATTTTCTTAAGAAGATCATCATAACATGCATTCTTTTTCTTTACCATTTCTGTCAAACATATTGTCTAATGTGTTGTGGTTTATAGATTCATTTTCTCCAGTTTTTTGATTGTTTTCCTTGCTGTTGTTTAATTAATTGACACAGTGATGTGTGCAGCTTCATTGATCTCCTAATGACTGATGAAATCACCACACTGCTGTTTTTGCAGCCAAACGCTCCAGTTCCTGTTTTCCTCCACATTTAGCATGATGAAAGATCGTCAGTGAACATACATCTGAGCGCTGATTGCTTTATCAGGTGTCTTCATTACAAGACATTATTCACATCCTCCATTCTACACCATCAAATTTAGTTTATTTTGATGTCATTAATGTTTGAATTCATTGCATGTGTACTGAATTATTTCTTGTTACTCTTTAATGTTGGATGAGTAGATAACCGTGTTATAATGTTGTGTAAATGTCATGAACATCCCACAAAAAAACATCACAGTTGATTGAAAAGACATTTTAAAACAAAGAATATTTTCAATATCTTTCTTTTTATTGCAAACAATATGATACAAAAGATAAGCTTCTTTTAAGACGGTGGCATGTTTTACAGTTTTTTTTTAATGAAATAAAGAATAAGGGAAAAAATAAATGCTGGTGTTTTCTTAGAGATGTAGCCAACAGCCTGCAGAAGTTCCAGTAAAAAAAAAAAAAAAAGGAAAAAGTTCCAGTTGTTTCTATGACAGGTTTGATCAAGTTTCACAATTATATTCGGTTCTCAACTAGATTATCAAAAGAACATTTTTAGACAGTTTAAATGGAAACATTAACAAATGATAAATAAACGAGATGGTTAAAGTTTGCGCTAAAACTAAATCTTAATCATCTCTGGAAACATTTTATCACAAATTAGTCGTACAAAGCCGAAGTACATGATAAAATGCAAATAGTATTACTTTCAAGTCAAATGAACACTAATGAATAAATTAAAGAGGTTAAGACTCGATGGCATCTGAAGGAATGACAACCTGACCAATGGTGAGCTGCGGAGGAGCCTCAGGTCAAAGGGCACTTCCTGTTTCTCCTCCAGCAGAGGCGATCTCTATAGGCACAGATGGATGAAGGCAGTTTTCACAGAAACAAGAGCTCAACTGATATGGCAACTCTGCAGCTACGCTTTAGGCACGGACTCTAGAAGCATTCAGACTGTACATCTGTTCAACACTTCCCCCAGCTAACCTGCACACACTCTGCCCAAGCTTTAAGAACCCCCCCACAGATATATACAGAGGAAAATATCAGGAGTCTTTACAAAAATATCATCAGTGAAGTCAGGGAGGTCACAGACAGCTGCGTATAAATCCCCCGATCCAACAAAACTGAGAAAAACAGATAACACATACACAGTACATACTAAAAATAATTATCTTGATCTGTCCTCACAGAGGATTTCTCTTTTGTTTCATTATATCTAGAAAAATATAATCACAACTCCAAGCAATGTAAAAAGGCACAGTTGGGAGCCATTCCGTTAGTTTCAGTACTTTAAAAGAACTCCAGCGTCTTCCCTCCGGCTACGAGAGCGTCTCTAGACGGCCGTTTAGTCTCTCACGGCCGGGACAGTTGGGTGTAGACCGGCTGCTGCTCCCAGTGCTGCGGGCTGTGAGCCTGCGGCACGGACGCGACGCCTGTCGTGTCGGCGATAGGGGTGTACATGGGCCTCTGGCTGGGGCTCATGTAGCTGAAAGCGGGGTACTGGCCCGTGGCGTGGCTGTAGTAGGAGTTGGCGGGACTCTGGTGCTCGGCGTACTCGTACTGCGTGCGGCCGATGGAGGGGTAGGAGGTGCTGTAGTGCTGCAGGTTGAAGGAGCCGTAGGTGACGTGCTGCGGGGAACCCTGCCGCTCGCTGTAGTGGCTGGGACTCAGCTGCTCGGTCTTGATCTGTGTCCTCTGCTGGCCTTGGCTCTGCTCGCCGCCGTTGGCCATCGTGCTCAACGAGTGCTGCTGCTGTTTGGACATCCAGCCGTGGGCCGCGGCCCCTCCGGCCTGAGTGCTGAGCCCGTAGCCGGCGGAGTACGCCTGCGCGCTGTTGGAGGCAGGGATCCCTGGGTGCCCGTGAGGAGGCAGGTACTGGTCAAACTCGTTGACGTCGAAAGGCTCCATGTTGGAGATGACGTCACTGCTCAGCTCGCCGATATCAACGGCCCCAAAGTCGATGCCCTCCTGCAGCGGACGGCCTTCGCGCTTCAAGTCAGCTTTGCTGGATGGCAGGTCTGTTTTGGGGGTTGTGGGAGGTGTGGGGGGACCTTGGGACTGACCTGGTTTTCAAAACGGAGACAAGAAAAAAAAAAATTAACGTACTACCTGGCACAAATTATGTTACTGACGCAACCAGAAAGCTAATAAAGATAGACAGCGACATTAAGAAGGCCAGATAAGATTTATGAGTTTTCCTGCAGGCGTTACATAAGGTGCTGTTGCTCGGTGTAGTGCAAAGGCTGCCGGTCAATTTGCATGAAACTTTCTGTGCTTCAAAGTTAAGGTGATGTTCAAGTACCTGAGTGGTCTCCGGGGGAGTGCACTTCACCCATGCTGGACGCGGGAGAGTCGGCCTGCTGCAGGGCTTTGAATATGGCGTTGGGAGAGATGTGGGTCTGCTCGCCGTCCTCGGCTTCGGTTTGGCCGTTCTTGACGGATTTTCTCCGCCTGGGCTGGTACTTGTAGTCAGGGTGGTCTTTCTTGTGCTGGACCCTCAGACGCTCAGCCTCCTCCACAAACGGACGCTTCTCTCCCTCATTCAGTAGTCTACAAATATCCATGAGAAATGATCAACACTCAGATTTACTTTCTGTGCCTTCTTCAGTTAATAATAAACAAATGCGTTCTTTAAATGACTCATATTATCATATTATTTTTTCCTGAATCATATTAACCCAAAAAATAGAAAACGATGATGTTTCATATCCAGAACAATATTTAGATAATTTCTTAAAACCAAAGATTTTTACCATCTACACAAATGAACTTTTTCTACACTAATGTGCATGTAAAGTAAGGGTTAGTTTGTCTATTTACTATTTAGTTGAACTATCCTTTACCACTATTACCTTCATCTTTTCTCAAGCTTATCAGTATTGGCTTATTAGCATTATTTAGTTGGTGATAATAATGCAATGTAATATTAATAATACAAATACAAAGTCTTCCAGAGTTTGCCTGGGCAAATAAATAAATAAATAAGTATTGCTCTGACTTCTAGAGATTTTCTAGATAAAAAAAAAATACAATAAAAATAAATTAAACGCAATAAAGTAAAATCAAGTTCTTACCTCCAGAGTTTCCCGAGGGTTTTGCTGAGCTCGGCGTTGTGTAGGTGCGGATACTGATCCGCCAGTTTCCTGCGCGCGGCTTGAGCCCAAACCATGAACGCGTTCATGGGTCTCTTCACGTGCGGTTTGCTCTTACTGGAGCCGTTGACTCGGACAGGCATGGGCACCAGGGTCCAGTCATACCCCTTCAGAACCTGCGACACCGCGTCTCTGATACACACGGGGAACTTGTCCTCCTCGTCTTTTTTAAACTCTCTCAGGTGCTGCTCCGCTCGGGTGTTCTCGCTGTCCGACCCAGATCCGGAGGGACACGGAGACCCGGCGGAATCCTCGGACATGCTCGGGCTGGGCGCGTCGGAGAGACTCTTGTCCTGCTCGTCGCTCATTTTCAGGTAGGAGTCGAAGAGATTCATGCAGAAGAGTGAAGAAAACTCTAGTGTAGCTGTAAAATCCTCCTGCAGGAGTTGAGATGAGTGCGTTGAATGCGCGCGCCCCTGCGCAAAAGAGCTCCAAGTGTCAAAAGTTCCTCAGAACTGCTCAGATCTGCTTCTCGCAGGTAAATAAACATATACAGCACGACATATATCACTGAGATGAGGACAAATCCTGTCTGAGTGTATTTGTGTGGAGATATAGAGAGGTTCTGCTCCCTCTCTCTCCAAATCACATCACTTATATATGGATGAATGGAGGCGGAGCAGAACCCGATCTCTCTCTCTCTCTCTCTCTTACACACACACACACACACACACACACACACTCACTCACTCAGTGCAAAGAGAAAAGAAAAATAAACATCACCATGACACACTACAGACTAAAAAATATAAAATCTACAACAACCTGGTGCTCACCTGGTTCCTTGAGTATTTAGACTACACTATAAAAATGCATTAACTTAGATGTGGTAAGAGCTAAGAGAACTGGTTTTATTCAAAACTAAAATTAGTTACACCAAGTGAAAAAAAAAAAAAAAAAAAAAAAAATCAGCCAGCTGGTACAAATGTATGTAGTAATTTATATAGTATATAGTATTAGTAGTGGTGTGGTATAGTTGTATACAGCCGAATGCCTCTATATGATGCTACTTTTGTTTCTTTTATTATGTCGAAAGTAGGCTATAAGCCTCACCGGATGACGTCTGGAGTGCAAAATCACTCTGTTTTCCATCTGAAGTCAGTTTTCTGCATTTGATACATCTAAATGTCAAAGAAGTTCATAAGTGTAGAGGAGTGTTTGCACAGTTCAGTGTGTGTATTTCTGCTCAAATCACTCGTGTTTGTGAATGACAGCGCGCGGGGTTTGTTCGTTGTGTGACCGATAGGGGGCGACATGAGTTCAGAGACTCAACCCTACATTCATTCAGTACAGTCCACAAACAACTGCGTTACTCCGTTTACTTCAAATCAAACAATGAATTTCGCTGGAAAATGGCTTTTCTTATCATACATTTTTTTTCTTAAAATCTCAGCACAGCACAGTAATTACGTAAGCACTCCAAAAATGTAATTATGCTTTGCATTTATAAAAACCAAAACGGCTGGGCATGTTGTCACATGTTGTCTTTGTAAATTTCTTGTGCGATAATGATGAAAATGTTCAGTGGCTTTTTCATAGACAAGAATTTAACGTTACAGAAAGGCCATGACTTTCCAAAAAAAAAAAAAAAAAAAGCACTGGAATAAGAAAATGTTATATGGCATGTGATGCATTGTAGAATCTCTTCAATGCTAAAAAAAAAAAAAAAATCAATGCTTTAATTATTTTTATTCAACTGTTTTATTTTTATTGTTCATTCTAATTCACCCCTTACAAACTACGTTGAACTAAATCTATTAGTATTCTTTAAGCTAATTTGTTGCATTGAAAACAGATAAATAAAACACAAATTAATGTATTTATTGAAGTTAAAATCTCTTTTTAAAGTCTCTTTTTTTAGTTTATTTCTTGCATTTTTACATTTTTTGTTTGCTTGTTATTGTCATTGCTTTGATTTTGTATTCCTCGTTGCTTATGAATATGTATATTTCAGCCTTTTATTTCAACAACATTTTTAAAAAGCAAACATTATTAGCATTACAAACAGTATGTTTCATAGCTATTAAACATTCAGCGCTACAGAACAGTGAACTGAAGATCTTTCACTTGTCTGACTGTTTATACTTTACTCATTATGAATAACTTTCATTAATATGCTTTCAGTATTTCTAAACTGTAAATTCAAACACAACTGTACAACAGCAACATCAATATAATAAATCTTTGGTAGTAGGGTAAAATAGAAATTGCTCAGTTACTCTCTGTCTCTCTGTGTTTATTTGTGCAAGTAATGTTGTGGAAATGTAATTTTGGGCAGAACGTGGGCTACACATGTGTTCCTCATGAGCTACCTGAAATATCATGTTTAATAGATCACAGATGTGCGTCTGCCCTCTCTCTGTATCGCCAAATTACCACAATTACATGATGAGAAAAGCCGGCTTTTTCGCCTTTTATAAAACGGGCAAATCATCTACACTACCGTTCAAAAGTTTGGTATCTGTGCAATTTTGTATGTTTTTGAACATCTCGTACGCTCACCTAGACTGCAATTATTTCAAAGACATCATTTATATCATAAATACAGTTAAAACAGTAATATTGTGAAGTATGATTATTACTAAAGTGTTTTCAATGTGAATAAATGTAATTTAGTGATCAAAGCTGAATTTTAAGCATCATTACTAAAGTCTTTAATGTCACATGATCCTTCAGAAATCATTCAAATATGCTGATTCTATCTATCTATCTATCTTTAAAATCCAACATCAAGGTTTTTTTTTTTACGTTCTGCTTTTTATGGAATAAAAAACTTTTTATCTCATAATTCTGACTTTTTTTCTCAGAATTGCATGATATAAACTCGCAATTCTGAGGGGAAAAAAATCAGAATTGTAAGATAAAAAGTCACAATTATCTTTTAAATTGTTTTATTCCGTGGCGGAAACAAGCTTCCATAGCTTTCTTTTCATTGTACATTGACAGTGCAGGTGAAGCAGGTTTCAGATCAGTGTGTCTTTCCTCGGCACCTCAGTATACACAGATGTAGCTGTTGGTGCAGCGGTTGAGTTTTACACACAGGTAGCAGAGGCGTGGGTGGGTTGTGCGGTATCAGCCGGTGGTCTGCAGGGAACTGATACAGCGGGTCCCTCCTTATTCTGCCCTGAGCGTGAAGCACCGTTCCTCGTACACTGTAACGCTGGGAAAATTCTCAGCTTTATTTCGAGCCCCAGTGTTAAAAACTGGGAGACAAACAGTGAAAGTCAACTGTTAAATCATGTCCCCCATTCCTGCTCACGCTTGCAGATTCTGTGGCTGTCAGCTGAGTGGCTTTCTTGGTGTGTGTATTTGTGAAGTAAGGCGTTCATGCTTGTGTGTCATGCTTGTATTGTTCCCCCATGTACTTTTATAATGCAATGTTTGCGGACAACCCTAAGTGATGTTTTCAAACAGTAAGATACTTTTATGGTACAAAACTGTTGTGGCTTCTCCTCAAAAGAACAGCATTCATTTGAGGCAATACTGGCTGGATCATGACAGTGCGAGATGTTTCGTTCAGGGCTGTAATTGCAGGTATCCTGGGTACAATGTATAGGATCCAATGATTAGCAAAGAAGAACTGCATAGCACTAGATTTTTACTGAATTCATTTATGAACGATTATATCAAAACAACTGAGTAGTTCTTCTTACGTCATTGCGTAATGGCTTCACTGCGAAAATCTAGGCTGCATCCAAAAACCTAGACAGCTGACTTGCTGCCTCGGTGCCCTATCAGGCAGTGACTTGTAAAGCAGCGTTTGTGCATGAAGGCACCTCACGAAACTGATTTCGGAGGCAGTGTAACAGTTTAATGATCTACCGCAAAGTAGCGCACGCTTTGGTGAAAACTAAACAAATATTTAATTACTACAGTATGAATTTCTCGCTAGAAATGGTGGAAAATGTTGGTCAAAAATATACATTTACACACAAACTGACCAGCAAACGCAACTTTCTGACGCCATCTTTATTTTTCTGCTCAACTGTCACAGAATGGAAAGCACAGGATTGTGGGATATCAAAGGCATCTATGCTGCCTTCAGAAATCGATTAGATGAAGGTATCTCAGGAAACAGGAAGTAGCTAACTTCTAGCTAACATTGGATTCGGACATGCCTTGATGCCTTCCTACCTTGAAATGTGTCCTCAGAAGGCAGCATTTTCCCGTTTTCAGACGCAGCCATCGAATCCCAGCATTGTGGATCTTTCTATTCATGTCTGAAATATGATTTCCAGATCAATAAGACTGAGGACTGCGTACTTGCAGACTTCCAGCATTCAGTTGTTCCAGCATCAGTTACTCCAGAAAGCAAGGTTAACTTACTGTCACATATACCCTGAATTCTTGGTTGATTAACCCAAACCTTGCTTACTCAAGGAATGCAGGTTCCAAAACTGCAGTCTGGATTAAGTTTAGTCAACCCAGAGTATGAAGCTCAGAATTAACGGTGACCACACAAAGACATTCTTAACCGAGCACCGAATCCATGAGTCATAATGCTAAAAAGAAGCTTCTTCTTTTGTTTAATGGCGATTTACATTCTTAGTGCATATCTCCACCTAGTGGGAGGTTTTGTAATCCTATTTTAATCTTATGGTTTAATCTTCCTTAAGTCAGTTTTTTGGAACAATAGTTATATTGTTTGTTTGATGCTAAATATGATTTAAAAAGAGAGAGATGGATTGACCTGTGCTTTCAAATATAATATGGCTGTATAAGTTCATGGAGCCCCATCATGCACTGAATACCTCTGAATCAAGCTAAACATGGAACATTTTAATTTTGTCTTTGTGCACCTGCAAATCTTTTAGCTCTGATGAAGACCTGTGTGCCGAAATGCATTGGTGGTGAAGTAAAAAGTTTTTTTTTCAACCACAATCTGATCTCTCCATATCACAAGTGTTGCTGGTATTGTTCAAAAATATACTTTTGTTTTTTCCTTCCTAGTTGATTTTGTGAAGTTGAGGTTATCAATTTACTCTGAGTAAACTTGACATAACCTGTTTTCTGGAACATCCCCCGGGTTCCCGGGGAGTCGAGTCATGAACTCTTTCAAATGATTCAGTGAACTGATCCAAACAAGGCAATTCTGATTCATGAACTTGACATTTCTAATGGAAACACAACTAGCTCCTGCCTCCTGAAGTATGCATCTCTGTTGGATTTTGGATCTTCCATCAGGTTTTAGACTTATCGGCTGAATCCATCTCTGTTGCCTTAGTAGATTGAAGAGCACCTTCTAGGGATTGTTGCATGTAGTGGAAAAAAGAAGCATATTTGGCTTCTATCTAGTAGAGGCTCAGTGAAGAATTTGAGGAACTCCCTGCTGCATTGACGGGCAGACCTTTTCTCTAGGAGAAAAAGAAAAAAAAACAAGAGGAAACATGAAGGAAGGAATGGAAAGATGATGGAGTCTGTGGCCTAGACTTGTGAGAAATGACTTTGCACCTGTCTGCTACTTTCCCCTCAGAAGTGCCAGCTTCCACAAGCCTGCCAGGATGGATACACCTGGACTACCAACCCAGCGGTGACAATCGGACAGGGATCGCTCTCCTCTTTTTCCCAGCCCAGGGTGTCGGCACACCGTCAGAAAGCCGCTCCATACGGACGGCTGTCTCTGAGTGTTTGCACGGCCAGATCAGAGCGGAGCGACACGGGTTGAATGTTGACACATAGCATTTTGGAGAAGCTAACGTTTGAACAAGACTTATCATGGGCCTGACACCTTCAGAAGGCACGACTCAAATGATCCCACAATGTTTTTTCACACTTCCCTGACAGCCCCCACCAAATTTGGCAAAATGGTGCACTCTTCCAGATAACTTGAGCACAAGTAGAGGTACTGAGAAATGATAGGACTCAAGCAAGAGTGTAAATAAGTTGTTTTCTGACAAACTACTCAAGTAATTACTTCACAAAGTAGCTTTTTAGTACACCAGTGTTAATTTTGTTAATGAAAACTATGACGAAAAATATTCGTTGACGCCTTTTTTCCATGACTAAGACTAGACGATGAGAGACGACACCAATGTCATTTAACAATAACATGACTAAATCAACACGTGCAATATCGTTGACGAAAAAAGACGAGACTGAAATATGGCTAAAAGACTAAAAATATTACCAAAATCACTCTTTTGAAATCATTTTTTGTTTTTGTCGAATAAAGGAGACAAAACGTTACAGACTGTTTTACCAGCGTTCATGCTTATTTAATTCTACTCCACTTTAAAATAACATTAAAACTGGGCATGTATTTCTAGCAGGTAAAATGTCGTAAATACACGACATTCAATCAAATTACCTCATCTTTCGCGGTCAAAACTGACTGCATCAACGCCATCAAAATTGCGCAACATTAGTGCTGTTCTCGACAATATACCTTTGTAAAAGTGGGGATTTAGCACTTACTAGCTTGAAGGACAATAGCGTATAGACACAGACTGCATAGAGATTTAAGATTAAAACTCTCTTCGATACAAAAACATACCCTTCTGTGAGTTGGTTTTTAATGTTGATCATATTATACCAACAAGAATAATATATAATATCCCGAATATTGATTTTATACAACAGTTCAACAAACAAAAGGGTAATATTAAGTGATGTACATTTTTCAAAAGCTTAAATGAATTGTTCTAAAGAGAAAAATTATAATGACTATTTTGTCTAAAGACTACATATGAAATAGCTATTAAAATTAATGTTGGTAACTGTAGTTTGACTAAAAGTAATGACTAAGACTTGACAAAAATGCGATGACTTTTCGTCGACTAAAACTAGACTAAAATATGAAAGACAAAAATGACAAAAATGTGACTAAGACTAAAGAGCATTTTCGTCTGAAGATAAAGACTAAGATTAAATCAAAAATGCCTGCCAAAATTAACACTGTAGTACACCAACAATGAACTCTTGAAGTCACTTATGTCATAAAAAAAAACATCAACAGTATTTAAACTGGTATTTAACCCATATTCAGATGGAGCAGACGCATTGTATTTCATTTTGTGGTCACTGACATTTCTATCCTTGCGAATCTCTAACCCTCAGTAAGAGCAATAGTAGCTCAAAGTTCTGCATGGCTTAGTAAACAAAACGATTAATGCCACAGAAAAGCAACCTTTTCTGTTCATTTTTACAAGCTTTTAGACATATAAACATATAAAACAAGGATTTTTCCCTGTAAGAATCTGATACTGAATATTTTCCATCAAACAGCTAGTTATAAAGTCATAAAGAAGCGGTCAATTTCAGCCTTCACTTTTACAGCCCATAATTGCCATTGCACAGTTCCTTGTGTATCTTTCTTGGCTTTCTTCTCTGTGGCCATTATCTTGCTCTTATCGGCTTCTGGTTTCGAGTTAAGTGATACACCTTGTGCACTTACTGAATGAGGATATGCGTGAGGGGCCGGTCATTCCAGATAAAGCCTTGCCGTTGGACGGATCCCACCTGTAGTGGGGGAACATCATCAAATGCCCACTGCCACACAAATGTGCAGCAGAGTCTGTACTTCA
Source organism: Hypophthalmichthys nobilis (assembly GCA_037950665.1). Classification (NCBI taxonomy): domain Eukaryota; kingdom Metazoa; phylum Chordata; class Actinopteri; order Cypriniformes; family Xenocyprididae; genus Hypophthalmichthys; species Hypophthalmichthys nobilis. The sequence continues at coordinate 5,631,811 of CM075475.1, read as the reverse complement.
GACTTGTGCATTTCAGTTCTCTCATTTGTTCAATAAACAAAAAGACTGAGCCAGATAATACAACACCTTACAAATGTTTACTGTACAGCAGATCATATGTGACTCTACAATGCCTGTAAAACAAACAAACACTTTCAATCAAAGTCTCAAGGGAAAGAAATCTGAAGGGATTTAAAAGAGCTGTATTAATTGATTCTTCTGTATCTTCTTCTGACTCTTATTTGTTAGGTTTTTATTTTGTTTTGTTTATGGCTGTTTGTGAACTTGATAGAGCAAAAATGGGCACTGCACCAAAGAAATGTGCTTCAAATCAGCCTCACCCTATTTTATCTCCTGCTCGTGTCGGATGTGTCGGCACATCAGGGAAGCAGGTTATAGCTGCTGTTGCCATCACTTCTTTGTTTGTTTTTTATTAATATCAAGATTTTATGGTAACACTTTACAGTATCTTTCAACATTAAGTTAATGTATCAGCTATCATCATTTAACAATAAATAATACTATTACAACAGCCAATATGCTAGTAATATGCAAGCTAATAAGCAACTAGTTAAAAGAATAAAGTGTTACCAATATATTCTATGGTATCCTTATCTGGCAAAGTACACATGATTTTGTGTTTATGTGTGAGTGTGTGTTATTCTCTTTTTGTTGGCTTGGCGCCTGACCTTCTTTCAAAAGCATTTAAGTATTAGTTTAAAACAGGAAAAGACATCAAAAGTGTTGTCCAACTTGTTATATTAGTCTGCTAACGTATGATTAGCAGATACAACAGTTTCAACAAAGTCTGGAGTGAAAACGATTCTTTTGCAGATAAGTAACTGTCTGGTGTATTAGTGTGAAGATTTCACCGGTGACTCATGCAGATGTCTAGAGTTTGTGTGTGTGTGTTTGGTTGAAGATACTGATTCAATTTGAGGTTTGCGCTCAGTTCTCAGCACTAGTTTAGTCTGGGTCGACAAACCGCAGTGACTCACGGTTTTATCTGAGTGCTTTGTGACCTCCAGTTCAAGCCGCTGGGTTGTGGGTCTATAATTAAGCTTCTAGAATTCCCATTGACATTCACACAGGTGCGTTCACATCACCCGCACCTCCTGCTTCACTGCAGCTCCCCATAGACCTGCTGCCATTAGCAAAGCTCGAAGTCTCCAAAACTCTTCAAAATATTTTAGCTGATGTTCTTCCATGCTGTTGCACTTTATTACAATGTCATAAAATTCTGCCTTAAAGGGTTAGTTCACCCAAAAATGAAAATTCTGTCATTAATTACTCACCCTCATGTCGTTCCACACCCATAAGACCTTCGTTCATCTTCAGAACACAAATTAAGGTATTTTTGATCAAATCCGATGGCTCAGTGAGGCCTGCATTGCATAACACTTCCAGATGCCCATATTTAAAACAGTTCATGTGAGTACAGTGGCTCAACCTTAATGTTATGAAGCAACTAGAATACTTTTTGTACGCAAAAAAAAAACAAAAAACGACTTTATTCAACAATATCTAGTGATGGCCGATTTCAAAACACTGCTCGAAGCTTTACAAATCTTTTGTTTCGAATCAGTGGTTCGGAGCGTGTATCAAACTGCTAAAGTCACACCCCCCAGTGGTGAACCATTGAAATTTCTAAACATTAATGACAAAGCCTCATTTACTAAAATCATGTGACTTTGGCAGTTTGATACACGCTCCGAACCACTGATTAGAAACAAAAGATTCGTAAAGCTTCGAAGCTTCATGAAGCAGTGTTTTGATATCGGCCATCACTAGATATTGTTGAATAAAATCATTATTTTGTTTTTTTGGCACACAAAAAGTATTCTCGATGCTTCATAACATTAAGGTTGAACCACTGTAGTCACATGAACTGTTTTAAATATGTCTTTAGTAGCTTTCTGGACATCTGAAAGTGTTAATTATCTTGCTATCAATGCCGGCCTCACTGAGCCATCGGATTTTATCAAAAATATCTTAATTTGTGTTCTGAAGATGAACAAAGGTATTTCGGGTGTGGAACGACATGAGGGTGAGCAATTAATGACAGAATTTTAATTTATGGGTGAACTAACCCTTTAATGCTTCATATGAGAATCGTTGCAAAATAACCCATTTGTGTTGATCAAGGGGTAACTGGCAATATTAGTTTAAAACATTTGAACCTTTGCTAGCTGGTTTGATGGTCTTGAGTTCTGAATTCCAGTGATTATTGATTGGGCCACTGACTGTTACTAGGTTTCATGAACTTTCAGAAAGAAGGTTTAAAAAATGCAGCCTTTGAGTGCAAATATCAGAGACGTAACATCAGAGTTCCCAAACAGTAAGCTGGGTCAATGTCTCCAGAGGTCTCATCTGAGTGCCGTTCGGAACAGGACGGAAACAATCTCTTCTGTGGAATTTCTCACCATCAGAGCTTGCTGCACAGAGGGAAGGAGAGAATGTGACCCCTCCGAGAGCTCCAGGGAACAGATGAATGTGAAGAGGAGGAGAGAGAAAAATCAACAGCGGAGTGAAGAGCCAGCCTAGTGGGATTGATGTGCTAATAAAAGCTGCGTAAGCTCTTCCTGTCGACCTCCGACTGACATCACGTGGAAGTATAAGTGCCATTTTAACAACATTGCAAATAATAGTAATATTCGATAATTGTTATCGCTTTCTGGCCTTTCTGGATTCAAAAAAGAAAAAAACTTCTTGGTCAGCGGTTAACTAGCATTTGAATTGTCTTTTGCTTTTCTTTAAAGACCCCCTGTGGTGAAAATCAAGTTTTTCATGTTGTTTATATGTTTATGTGGTGTTTTTAATATGCTTTAAGACAAACCATGTGCAAATTCATAAGTCAACACCATTACTGAGTATTGTCTCCTTAAAACTGCAGTGAACCAAAGACAGTCTCAAAAACGCGGTTTGAAATCGCTGGTGTTTCTGACGTCACAAACTACCTTGTAACCAATCACATCGACGTGTGATCGTCAATGAGTGGATCTCTGAACTGGTGCGAGTGAGTGGGGGCGGGGCTAATTTGCATATTCATAGAACCGCGTATACTAAATGAGACGAGTTACATTCAAGCTATTTTAAGGCATAAAGACATTTTTTCAAGGAAAAAACGTTTAATTATGTCATTTTGGTGATCAAAGATGAGTTTTAAGGGATAATATTATTAACTGCAGGGGGACTTTAATGATTTCACTGTACTCTGGATTTTCTTTTAGCCCTGGCGTTCTGAGCATGAGCTGAAGTCAGTTACAGACTGAAGCCAAATGGTATTTGTCATAAGTTTTTATTGTGAATTCTAACAGTAGCTATGTTTCCATCCAAAGTTGTGAAACTAACTTATGTGCCAAATTAAAATATCACATAAAACATTTGCAAATAAAGCACCGTTTCCATTCTGTGTGTTCAGGAGGGGAAAAAAAGTCATTTCCTGGGAAGTTGGTGCTAAAATGGAAGTTGGTGCAATCGGGGAAGAAACTGTGGCTCTTTGACTTGAAACGCAATAAACGCTGTCATGTTATGTTGCATTCCGAGGCGGACACCTGGTGTTTGGGAAGGCAATCCTGTGAGATGCTTCTGGGAGGGAGTTATACCCAATCATTCTGATAACAGACTTTGGCTCAGACGTTTTGAAACCACCAAACCAACATTTGAGGTGCTGTGATGCGATCGGTCCGCTGGTTAGTCCTCTGTTGAGGTAAAGTCACCTGAGGTTTTTGTTGCACATCAAGGAATTTATTTGGGAAATGTGTTTCCATTGTAGTTTATGTGCATGTCTTCTTATCAGACAAAAAAAACCCCATGAAACTCAAATGAGCGCATATAAAAAAATATGTTTTTAATGTGCATTTTTAGAGTTTATGCACATCTTGGCATTTTTTAATGCGATACCCTAAAATTTGATTAAAATAAGTGAATGGAAACATGGCAAGTGTTACCATTCAGTGTTTGTGCATTTTGTGTATTGTTGATGAAAAAGAACAGCTAGAAAACTAAATAGCTATAATGCTTGAAATGATCATTTCTGACCACAAAAGAACTTCCCAGCAGTCTAAATGGCAGTTTAAAAAAAAAAAGTCACTGTAAAGTTTATCACAGCAGACAATAGTGCATCTGTTGAATCACCTTTCCTGTGACGTAAATGTGTATGAATGCTGCTTTTATGACAAAATAGAAAGAAATATATTGAGCTCACATTTTTGTCATTATTGTGGTTTGTCATTATTGCCTAGAGAAAAAAAAACTTATGACATTTTTTGTCAAGCTAATTCTCTTCAATCTTAAAGATTAATGTGGACTTGTATTAGATAATGCAGTTGTATTAAGGTTTAAAATACATTAATTAATGTCAGAAGTTTAGGCCTATTTATTTGTTTTGGTGACACTGTGATGTCTTTTAATACATACAGAAAGACTTTTATGCATTACATTGATCAAAAGTGACAGTAAATACTTTTACATTGTTATGAAAGATTTTATTTTTTAGAAAAAAAGATGTTCTTTTGAGCTTTATATTCATCAAAAAAATCCTGGAAAAAAAGCAGAAACTGTTTTAAACATTGATAATAATGATCAGAAATGTTTCTTGAGCAGAATGATTTCTGAAGGATCATGTGACACTGAACACTAGAGTAATAATGCTGAAAATTTTTGATCATAGGAATAAATTACAGTTTACAATATGTTCACATAGGTAACAGTTATTTTAAATTATAATAATATTTAACCTTAATCTTTATTTTTGATGAATTAAATGCAGTCTTACTGACCCTTGAACTTTTTTAACGTTAGAGTATCTAAACTATTTGCTCTTGTGCAACTGTTGTTCAATTTGACATTTTTGGATGAAATTAACTTGTAATTTTATTTACATTAGTAGAGATTAGATTGGACAAAAAGCCTCTGTAGAAAGGCCTGAGACTGCTGTTTGCCTGTGGCATAGCAGATCACTGCAGGGGTCCCCACATGGTCCTCCGAGTGTTGAGGAAAAAACAGACACATATTAAAATGAATTAGTTCTGCAAACGTCACAGAAATTAGGGTATTTTGAAAAAGATACCCCACAACCCTGCAGAGGACAAAGCGGTTATGGTGAATGGATGGATGGATCGATTGGAACAAATATGGTTTTTTTCTGAGTTTCTGGGGAAAAAAACATGCTTAGCTGCTCATATATATGATGTTGCCCTGTGTGTGTGCTGTGTAAGAACAGACAGATAGATTTCCTCAGGACACACTTGTCCTCAAGCTTGACTTTGGATTTATTTGAATCTTTGAGTTTTCAGTTTCAATAAGCATTAATTAGCAGTGCTCAGGAATTCTCAGCTTTTCTAAACATTTGGGCCGGTCCTGTCAGTACAGACTTCAGCAGACAGGGCGTCAGAGGGTGAACCCCAATGATCTCATCAACCCGTCATCCAGTTCTTTTTGAAATCATGTCAAATCAAGTCATCCTCTAACTGAGCTATTGCATTATGTGTACACATTCTCACCCAAACCCACTTTTACAGTGCTAGCTTACTTTTCACATGGGAAATTTCTGTCATCCGATAAAAATCATAAATGAGACCTTTTTAATATCTGCGCTCAGCAACGTTTCAAACTGTGTGCATTTTAAGATATTATAAAAGTCATCCCAAAAAAAAAGATCTGACTTTACATTACATTCTATAGTTCTACAAATTTAATTTCTTTCTCCTACAAATTTTAGGAGAAACATCTGAGGTAAAGTTCACACTTTAAACATAACTGAGAACTCAATTAAGTATTGTAAGCTATACAATTTTTCTGTTGCGAAGCTGCAATACTTGAGGATTTAAAATTAAGTTTTCAGTCTCATTGTCTACGCTCTCATTCTTACAGCCTCTTTCTGCACCTCCACCAACAGCCTCATTTGTCTGATTTATATTGGAAGCAATGAGGCCCCGCAGGGCCCCTGAGAGAGATTTATCCCCTGTGTGAGTCAGTGGACTGCTGTACCTCCATCTAATTACCCCTCCACACTGAGCCACTGAACACACGCAATTACAATCCTATTACACTGAGAGCCGCACACTGCGCTACTTGCTAGTCAAGAAATAAATATAACAACTAGTCACTAAGAGATGATCATTTTAAGTTAAGTTTGTTCATTCCATCAGCTGTATTTTTGATATTGTCTGAATGAAGAAGGCTGTAGTTTCAACTGAAAAATGAAAAGGACCCAAACTTGTAAAGCATGCTAGCCAGAGGCTTTGATTGGTCTAAAGGCCATTTCCTTCTCTGGCTTCCTCGGAAAACATACCACATAATAATGCTGTTCTTCAGACCAACTGGCTGCACTTGGTGCAGAACTCAATACCATGTGAAGTAGCACTGTTTTGCAGTCAGCTCTCTAATGGTTCCTTATCTTGTAATATTGTAACATGGCTGTGTGGAAGTGAACGGTATGGATGCATCAGTGCTTTGGGGTTTCAGTGCTGGATGAGACCAGTGTTGACATGACTCATTGCAATCTAAGGTTTTGGCGATTGTGTTTCCTCTGTAAACCATGGCAGCAATGCTAGTTTTCTCTCCTTTCCTCTCAGGCAGGGTGGTCAGGCCTCTTGGAGGACAGATTCTGGCCAGACACCAGAAGAAGGATTCGCTAGAAAGTCCTCCACATAGGTCCTTTAAAGCAGAATTCTTAAACGTTTTGGGGCCAGGGACCCGTTATAGGGACCCCCTTATAATTATAACAGTGATTAAACCCAAAGTTAATGTGGGTGGGAGTAATGAACACAATATGCCTGTTTTATTGACACAAAACCAATCTGTATAAATGAATCTTTTTAAAAATACAGCAGCACCAGGTCAAACTTAAGTTGTTGACAGAAAAAAAAAAAAAACATTGGTGTCTCGGTTGCATTTTAAATAATGTAAATTACCCATTAATAAAATGAAATGTTTAAAAACATAAACATGTATTTTAGTTCCCCTCACTCCACAACAAATCCTTTAAATCTGACGGCATACAGAACAAAACAAGAATGTAAAAAAAATATAAGTAGCCTATAAAGCTTTAAAGCCACATTTGCATGTATTTGGATATTTAACTATTATTTATTATGTAAACAAGGCTTTGTACTTTACTAGCGTCCCAATATCCACATAAAACACCATCCTGCATGCGCAAAAAGAAAGTGTGACGGTAAGGTGGTGGTCATGCAAAATACCCTGTAAATTGAGCCAAATTACTTTTTTTTATGTTTGGCTGACTGTAATTTTATTTCATTTTGATGATAAATACACTGTGATGTCCAGTTAGCAATGCTAGAACTGATATGCTGTGTATGCACGCGTGAGACGTTGCATTTGTTTTCCGTATAGTAGCGGAAACCACTTAAAATACTTAAAATCATTTATACAGATAAGAGTAATACATCATTTGAATTTGTAAACGGTCTATTTCTGTGTACATTCAAAATATCAACAAAACTTTCCTTTTGTAAAATAAAGAAAACAACAGGATGCACTTTCTGCCATCTCAGTCTCTGTGAACTGCTTTCTGGAGCACGTCACAAAAATGAACTGCAACTCGTAGCATATACAGTGCTCAGCGTAAATGAGTACATCCCCTTTGAAAAGTAAATAATATCTCAATAAACACAAAAACAATTTCCAAAAAGTTTTATATAACATCTGTTTAACTTATAACATGAAAGTAAGGTTAATAATATAACTTAGAGAACAAAACTTTCAGTTTTACTTAAATTAGGGTGATGCAAAAATGAGTACACCCCACTGAAATTCTCTGGAGCAAAGCTAAATTTTAGACTACAGATGTCTAATTTAACAAGAATTCAGCCACAGGTGAGTCTAATTATTCATTACACAGGTGTCCAGCAGACAGTTGACTATAAAAGGGTGTTAAAACCCCTTCCCATTTCATGCTGTCAGCAATGGCACCACATGGAAGAGAAATGTCACAAGACCTGAGAAAGAATATAATTTCTTTATACCAGAAAGGTGAAGACTACAAGAAGATCAGCAAAGCTTCAAAATGCTATCAGTCAGAATATTGTAGCAAAAGTGGTACAAAAATTAAAAAAAAGACGGAACTGCAACCATCTCACAGAGACGTCCAGGTCATCCACGGAAGTTAACACCTCGACAGGAGCATTGGGTTAAAGAAAATCGGCATGCAAGTTCACTGCAGTTATCTAAAGAAGTAGAAAGCCAAACTGGGGTGACTATTTCCCGCGACACAATACGGCGTACACTGCAGAGGAATGGCATGCATGGGTGCCGTCCACGAAAGAAGCCTCTCCTAAAGCCCAGGCACAAAAAAGCCTGTGTAGAGTTTTGCCAGGGCATCTCATTAATGGCATCATGAATTCACAGATGTACTGCTCTATACTGAAAGAGAAGATGCTACCATCACTCCGTGCCTTGGTCGTCGTGCACTTTTCTAACATGACAATGATCCTAAACACACATCTAAGCCCACTGTTGGATTTCTGAAGAAGAACAGGGTGAAAGTGATTCAGCGGCTCCTGATCTGAACCCAATCGAACACCTATGGGGAATTCTGAAGAGACATGTTGAGCATCACTCTCCATCCAGCATCCAGTCTCTAAAAGAGGTCATTCTTGAAGAATGGAAAAAGATTGATGTTGCAAAATCTCGCCAACTTGTTCATTACATGCCTAGAAGACTTGTTGCTGTCATTAAAAATCATGGAGGCCATACAAAGTACTAGATGTAGTAGTTTTTGTTGTGGGGTGTACTCATTTTTGCATCACCCTAATTTGAGTAAAACTGAAAAATGTGTAATCTAAGTTATATTATTAACCTTACTTTCATGTTATAAGTTAAACAGATGTTACATTAAACTTAGTCTTGTCAACATTTTGGAAATTGTTTTTGTGTTCATTGAGATATTGTTTAAAATGTTACTTTTCAAAGGGGGTGTACTCATTTACGCTGAGCACTGTACTTGCCTCACAGACCTGTGAACTACGTCTATAAAAACCTTTAAGTATCTGCTTTTAAGTGTTTATGTTTTGCTTATCTGACGCTAAATGCTTCTTAAAAGTTACTTTGGAATATATGCCGCAGCACGTTTCAGCTGATAAAAAACGTGACTCCAGAAAAATGGAAAATACGGTTTAGCAAATTATTTCGTGGACCCCCTGGCCATTGGTCGAGGAGAGCCCCTTCTGTAAAGCAATGTACTGGAAACCAGCTCTATGTAACACACTATTGAAGTCTCTTTCCAGATTGTCCTGCTATGTGGGTGTTTCTGCATGTAAAACTTCCTCAACAAGATGAAGAAAACCATGCATACTCAGAATTTACAAGTATAATTGGCTATATGTTGTTCTCCAAACCCCACCCCCACCCAATCACAATCACTTAGCATAAACAGAGCGCAGACCCCAGTAGCTAATTTCCTCTGTCCTATTTCCCTCGGCAGCCACTTCACTTCAATTTGTTAAGACGTCTTATTAAATGTGCTGGACAAAGTGGACGGCCCCTGCATTTCAGTGAGCCAGTAAACAGGGTCAAAGTTGAATCGAGGGCTGGTCTTGATTACAATGTTTTTATTTCCAGACTCACTCTCAGAAATTTGCAAACCAATGAAATGTTGGCGTACAAAGCAGGCGAGCGATTAGTGATCATTGTCTTTTTGTGTTTTTAGTTGAAGTGGTTCTTCTGTGTCCTGTGGTGATTTGCTGTGTTCAACGAAGTACATTTACCTTGAATTTTGCATGCAGCATGTGCTCTTGTGCTGAAGCTGAATCGAAGCAGCCTGCTGTATTGTCGTGTGAATGCACAGCAGTATGTTGCGGCTGTGCCAGCGTCTCGTAAAGTTGCCACGTCCTGTAAAATTCTGAAAGGGATACTTATTAGGGCTTTATGCATTAGTGAACTTTATTTTATTAGTTTTTAACTCCTCCCTCGGGGGTCTGTAAGCTGCCGTTGTATTTTCAGACTGGTCTTTATTTGTCATTATGCTGCCTTCTCCTGTTTACTGTCCCCAACTTCACCCCCTCTGTCTTGCGCTCCCCCCTCTCATTGAGGGTGAAATGGCCTCAGTAGGGCACCCTACACCTCATCAATCATCGAGTCCTTCGTTTGCCTGCTCGCAAAAGCCCAATTTTCATTTTTCATGTGCGCCCCCTTTCCTGCAATTATATGCGTGCTTGTCGTCCTAGTACCAGCATATGAAACGGTATTGCAGGGAAACTTTCGTTTGCCATTTGAGAAACAATTTAGCTTGGGCAGTAGTGCTTGTTTGTAGACCCTGGATGAATTGTAGCTGCTTATTGAGGGGTATTTACAGTCAAAACTTCTGAGCGTTATGAGCAGAGTGATTTTGGAGCAGATGTTAGGGTGTGGCTTGAAAAGCTCATCAAATGAGATGTGTTGTTTGGTGCACAATCCGTCTGTTCGATTATTGCAGTTTTTATATTAGAAGTTGCATATGCAGACATACACGATGTGTAATGAAAGACCTGCCAATAAATATGGGTTTGCCGCAAAGTAATTGTTGCCATATTGAGTAAGGCATATCAAGACTTTGTTTGGCAAAGCCAATATTACAGTTTCATTCATGCAGTAAAGCTCTTTTCTCCATGCCATGATCGCTCATTGTCTGAACACACTGTGAAATAATAACATTTGCTGATGTACGTGTTGATTTCCTGGAAGATTTGTTGCATGCATCTAAAACTGTATGTAATTTCATGGGTTTGTCACTTATTGTATTCACATAAACATTGAAGCTCTGCAACGAAAATAACATAGCAGTATAACAGGGGACAGATGAATTAGTTGAATAAAGTCATTATTTTTGTTTTGTTTTTGAACACAAAAATATCTTAATTTATGTTCCGGAGACAAACAAAGGTTGGGTTTGGGACGACATGAGGGTGAGTAGGCCTACTTAATGACAGAATTTTCATTTTTGGGTGAACTAACCCTTTAAGCTTCTCAATTGTCCTTCAGTGCTACTTTTCAAGATGTATTCTTGTTTCCAAGAAGTAACCAAGTGATCAGGTTTACTTTTTTAGTTGGTCCTAGCATGATTTGTATATTCCTTTGCGCAGACATAGTTGGTTTGAGTTTGAGTATCATACTAACACAGTTATAGTTATACTTTCAAAAGAGAGAGATAGCTGCATGTTTTAAACATTACTTGCTACACGTTTATTAAGTGCAATAGCATATAATTTGAGGGAAAAATCAATATTACTTTCTGTGGTAATCGACAACTCGTTTCCTGATCTTAGCGCTATCAGGAGTATTACTTTAAGCCTTTTCCATGTCCTCATATGAGGCTTTACCCCTCAGACTTTGAGGTGGACATCAGAGATGTGACTCAGTGTGTCTGTCATTACTCACCCAAAGCACTGAGCCGTCACATGAGAGACTGACTCACACACAAAGACTTCACGAACGGAAGGGCAGAACATGAGTGGAGGATGAGGAAAGACACGGAGGGAGAAAAACTGTCATTTCTCAGCTCTCTGTGGTGGAGGTAAGAACGTCCTGATGAGTCGTAGCGGTTTACAGCCCAATGCCTGCAGACGGAAATTCAAAATAAACACCTTTCTGACATCTCATAAGAGGAAAAACACGCAAGTTGTATGTAGATGTCAAACATTAACCTCCAGTTAGAAACTCACTTAAATAATGAAGTGTTTTTCCACACAAAAGTGTCTTTACACCACAATAAAATGCATCAGAAGAGTGATTTCACAACACAGCAAGTCTCCCTTTGCACTGTGTACTTCTTTATTCATGTCTTGGCCAACATAACTTATTTAGAGGGTGTTGTTCATTGTAAACAAATTGCTTAGTTTAATCAAATGATTCACGTCTTAAATCTAAAATTTCATTATCATTTATTCACAATCATGTTGTTTCAAACAACACTCCACATTATATGAATGGAAAAGCAGTATGTAGGGACAGAATCTAGTCTCTATATATTTGGTTACTGTGACAGTAGCTGAAGTTGCAGCTGTGTGGGACACATGTGAAGGTTTTCCGGCCCCCAGCTGCTGTCCAGGAGTGTGTCAGCGGGTAGCGCTCCTGCCTTCAGGATACAGACAATTAGCTGTTTCAGCTGAATTATGAAGTGTGAGTTTCCTTTTCTTCTGGAGTGAATGCTATTAAACCGTGTGTCTTATGGATGTCAGAGAGCAGTATCAGTAACACCAATATATGACCATAAAACTAAAGTTTTTTTTTCTTTTCTAAACTCCCTATGTACACAGACACAGCTCACGAATGAAAGTAGAGTATGTGTATGTGTGAGTGCGTGTGTTTTCTGCCATGTGGAGACGGATTGCTCTTTTGCACGGCTCTGACAGGCAGGCTGCTAAAGAGCATTCACATGAAGGAGAGCTGGCCGTAGCCCATTTATTCCAGATTGGGTAATAACCCCGCATCTGGGCATTCAGTGCTGACCAGCACTTGGGGGTGGACCACACACACACACACACACACACACACATACACACTTGGCCGTAGGCGATGTCAGAGATCGGATGTGATTATTGGTGGATGGATCTGTGGGAAGGAACTTGTTGACGTTGTCCAGGTCTGTGAAAGCCCTGCACAGGCCTATCTTGCAGTGTGCAGTTCAAATTATACGAGTGTCATTTTGAGAAATCTGCGCTACACCTCTTCATGAAGTAAAATGTCGTTATTATTTGGAATGCTAAGCATTACATATTATTGCTCACACTACAAACAAACTTCTAAACCTTTCGTTTAGGAGAGTTTTGAATTACACTTCTACCAAATTTAATTTGCCCTTTCTACAGACATGAATGACACCTCAAATTATGCAGCTTGTTGAGGTGAAGTGTGCCAAGCGATCACGTGATAAAAGATGATAAAAGTGGCGAAAACCATAGATTTTACAAGCACTGTTAAGCCACGTCTCTTTCTCCCACAACCTGGAGACTCTTCCTGACTTGAGATGAGTCTAAACAAACATGCAGAGACACAGCAAATACCAACCCTCAGTAAGTGTACAATATGTGTGGACTGTTGCTCCCTGGCTCCTATCAAACCTCATTTCTTCCCGCAGCAGATCTGCAGAATTTTCTAATGAGAGACGTGTGACCACCTAGTCAAAAGTATCTTATGCGTGTCCATGTTGAAGGTTCCCCTGCGTGTTTATGTAGGAGTAATTGGGGACTGATAGGACAGGCGGGGGGGAAAGCTGCTGTTTTGCCAAACGTTCTTCTGTTAATCCAGAGTTAGAAAAACTAGACCTGGCCTGACCCCAAGCCTCGGCCCCAATCAGCGTGAGCCGATCATAACTCTCAACTGTCCTGTGTATTTTTTTTTTATTCGCCCAAACCTGTCAAAATATCCTTCTCTCTCCCTGTCAGACGTGTTGAGGTGATGGCAACAAGACCTTGGCTGTAATTTCCAGAAATCTGTCGAAATTGCTTAACTCTTAAATTATCTTTAATTGGCCCCTGAGTTGGGTTACAGCGGGTTGCTTCCAATCACAGCCACACGGACTGAAAAACTCTACTCACTTCCAGCTGTGTAACAATGGCCAAATGAGTGCTTACCAACATCAGACCCGTTGCCAAAGGTTACCAGGGACAAATTTGCTCAATGCAATGTTTATTTTGGTAAATGGTTGTGGCACAGCCCTTCTGTAATGCTCAATAACCGAGCGCCTGTAGGACAATGCTGTGTTTTTGGAAGAATTCCTGAAGTAGAAATGATTTTATAGCTTATAATTCTAAACTGCTGTCACTGGAGAGGCTGAACCATGTGGGAGCATTAGCTAGGACATTTTCTCAAAGATTAAAGACAGGGGCCCTTTCAAATTTCACCTTGTTTTTTCGCTACAATCCCTTTAATACCCAGCTCAACTGCAACCTGAAGCTCTTGAGTAGCCAGTCTTTCAGCTCTCATGGCAGAGTTGTGTTACCTCAACGGCTGTTCACACATGCAGTACAGAAGTTTTCAGAGACATAGAGTCGAGAAGTCACTCATTTTCAGAGATTTCCAACAGCAGTAGATGAGATGAGGACATATACAGTATGTCATATAAGATGAAAAAGTAAATATTTTGCTGTGACAATCAGTGGGATTGAAGACACTGGAGATAATTCATCATAATTCATAATGTTGTAGTTGGGTGTAGGTAAGATGGAGTGATTTACATGGAGATTTTGCACATTCATGCCATCACAATGCAACTCACCTCACTCCAGTGACAATTGTATCCCATTATGAACATTTTATTATGAAGTGTTTTAAGTAGTCAGATGAGCATTTAGAGCTCATGTCAAGTCCCTGTGATGGACAACAAGCCAAAAATGCTTATTTATACAAATATGTTTACTTTTATCTCATCCTATCCATATTTTCTACAAATATCCTACAAAGGGTTGCAGTGATCCTGAAACCTTTTCCTATCCCACGTTACCAGTTTACCTGTCCGGAACCAGAGCATGTGAGCCAGAGCATGTGCGCCAATACAGAAAGGCCTCTTGGCTCAGCCAGGACTCGAACTGCTTACTCCTGTTGCTGGATAACAACAACGCAGGAGAAGGCGGCAGAACACCTCGCTTTTATGATTTGGCTTTTGAACCTTTTGGTTTTGTTGATCAATAGCGGTACACTTATGAGATTTAGTATGATTTCTGTTATATTAGCAGCAAATCGATCAGTGAATCTAACTTTAATGCGAACCTGGGTGCAAAAGTACTAGTGTTAAAGCACCTTAAAGAAACTCATCTCTACCTACGTATTTCCTGTTTTCCACCTTTTATTCCTGTCAACATGGAGTTCCATTATTTCTTATGCGCGCTATTTTTATGTAAAGTGTTGCTCTTAATCAAGCCGCAGCGAGAATTTGTAGCATATCACTGCAGGAAGGTATGAGGAAAAGACGGGTGCAGGAAGCTGACCTTTTTGGTGGCTGTGCATCTCTAAGGAGCATCTCAATACTACCCCTCCCTCCCCCGAAAAGCAGGAGCATGTGGATTAAGGTCCGTAGTAATGATACACTGAGTTCCTTCAGTGTATTTAATAAATGTGTTGTTTCAGTTCTTCTCCAGTTTAATTTTGCCGCCGCCATTGTGCATTCTGACGACCCCTGGCCTCTTGACGTGATGACGTAGACACAAAGTAATTGGTTTAACGCGTTTACATGGCATATTTTTTATTTTGTTCAGTTTATAGAAAGGTTTATCCCACCCCTCTCAAACTGATTACAATTTCATTCGGTTTGGGTATTTTTATTCCGACTGAGGTGTTTGTATGGAGCATTTTCACTCGGATTGGATTTTTAAACCGATTACAATGCTCCATGTAAACACACCTACTGATATAATAAATTCAATTGATGTGTGGTATAAAATTGAGTATTTTGTCTCTCCCTGTTTTAGGTCTTGTTTTAATTTGGAACAAACTAAAAGATTACAACTGGCATTAGTGCAAATACATCACATTACTTGAGTTAAAAACAGCAACAACAATAACAAAAAGATCTTATGAGAGGGACCTTTCATTTTTAGATTTCTTAATCCAAAAATAGGCATTACCACAGGTTTATTTAATATAACCGCCTATATTAGGGGTTAGCCTCTGTTATCTGTGTACTGTATGTTGTTGGTGTGTTTCTCTGTGTTTGCGTCCCTCCCCTTTTGCCCTGCTTTGTGTGTCCAGGTGGAGCTTTCTCAGCGCAGCTGAAATCGTGAGAACGGCCCGTCTCTCTGCTTCTCTCTCCAAGCCTCTCATTTATTTCTGTCTCTCTGGTGCTTCAGCAAACAGCAGTACTGGGCCAATATTGATCTGATCACCTCTGTGTTTGCGTTGTGTCCTGCAGTACTGATTTAGTTCACCGGTTCTGCATTTGTGTCATTAACTATGGGTGGCCATGGACTTTGATTATAGGAAGTGCTCGAGGGCTTTGGATAAGGAGCAGAAGTTTTGACAAAGCAGTCAGACTGATCCATCACAGAACTGACACATTGTTTTGTCCCAAAGATCTGAAGCGTTACTGGTTGATCCATTCAGTTCATCAGCTGTTCTAATGTTCTCAGAGTATTTGGCCTTTTGCTACATTAATATTTCTTGTGAGTTTTATTCAGAACTGTTTTAGAACATGAAATCTCAACTAAATTTTAAAAAAAAATGTTGTCTTATTCAGCAAATAATAGCACTCTAGGGAAATAAAATACTGAAATTTAATGTCCTCACATTTCAAAGTTTCCAGCATTACTATTTAACTAGTGCTTCTCTCAGATTTGATTTGATTTAGACTGTGGTGGGATGGTATGTAGGCCACTTAAATCTATGTTTGTTATAGATATGTGAACAACCTTCTAATAAAGTGGACATAAGATTGAATATCAATCTTCCATCTCAACATGTATATCATGTTTTATCAAACTAACAAAATTAAATTGCCTTTCTAGATTACAATCATGAAAATAAGGGTGGGTTATAATGTTATAGTGTTTTCATAAAATATGTCAGTGTTTTGTCTTAAGATGCAGTAATGTTTTTTTAAGGGACGCTTAAAAAAAAAAAAAAAAGCTACTTAAATGTGCTAATTTATCCAAGGCCTAGTCCTGGCTTAATCTAAGTCCTGTCTGTGAAACCAGGCCTATGTTTGTTTAAACTTAAATGAATATTAAATAAACACTTCAATTTTTATCAATATTTCATTAGTCAACTAATTAGATAATAAAAGAAATATCAGTAGCACTTTATAATAAATATACAGTAATAAAGTACTTACAAATCATTAACAAACTATTAGTTTATGGTTAATTCATAGTTTATATATTTTAGTCTCTACATTGTTAATATATTAATAGGTTATATAGAAATAGTGAGTTCATTCATTGTCACTGTAATTATCACATTTATTATTGTTTAACTACCTTGTAGTAAAGGAATTGTTAATTGTTATTAGGAGTAAATATTTCTCACTTTAGATTAGGTCACAGAAAATAGGAAAATGTAATTAATTAAGTGCTGTAAATAAACCTTTATTAGACATTAATTGCATTCATATATGAACAATTACACTATTTTCTTTTTAAATATGCTTTACAGCAGAATTGAACTCTGTTTGAATCATTATTTTCCTGTTGATCACTGTAAAGCTGCTTTGAAACAATCTGTTATGTGTAAAGCGCTATATAAATAAAGGTGACTTGACTTGACAAGAAAATATGTCCGATTCACCAGTACAGCTGTGGGTAATGAAGAAAGACCACAAGTGTGTTGTGTGCCTCAAAATATTAGCTTCTGACAGTATAAAGCCGAACAAGTTAAGACGCCACTTACAGACTTAACATCACAAACACAAAGAGAAGCCTGTTGAAGTTGAGAAGTTATAGTACTGTATTAATTTAAATTAATTTCAAATAAATCCTATAAGATCCTATGAGCAAGTAAGGTCATGTCTGGGATTGTCTTTATGTGGGTGCATGTAGGTGGGGGGCTTGAAAATATTTTTCTCTACAAAAGGGGGACCCGGCAGAAAAGGGGACACTGTTATAGCAGACTGTTGGAATTTGAAGCACTGCTCTTTGCTGGTTCTTATTCTGCACTATATTAAGACTTTATATTAAGAATGTAAAGATCTCTCTTCAGCCTGTATATGGCTCACCTGTGGGGTACCACAAGGTTCTACTTTAGATATCTGTGATCGCATAAAACAGCAGCATCTTCTCAGCTTATTTAACTGTGTGTAATGCATTCAGGTGATCAGACGATTTTAACACGCCAATCATACAACAGTATTTCGAATAGCCACAGAGGCATTGCACGTCTTCGATGTTTTCATCCTCACTAATGTTGCGCTCTGGCTCAAATTGGCTGATCGTGTTTTAAAAGGAACCCCGCGGATATTAAGACCTGTATGCGTTACTAGATTACCGTTGCACCAAAACATACATATAAAAAGCCTCAGTCATCAGGGCTAAAGTGAAGAGAACAAAGACGTGCAGTTATTCGTCCACATTCTGCACAACTTCCTATTCTTTTCTCCTCTTATCGCTAGGAAATCAATAAAGACTTACATCGCTTTTCTTGTGGCTCATCGACTGAAAATTACAACCAAAAGCTGCACAATGTGGCATCGTATAATATTCCGAGTTGTGTTACTTTAAAATTAGCAATAGGACAGTGTCAGTAGCTCAGTGAGTGCAACCATTTGATGTCATCGTCATAGAACGCAAATCTTTCATGGGTTTTCTACTACATATTTCAGTAAGAGACATCATTTACGTTATATTACGCAATTCAAGTCTTAACACCAGGGGTTCCCTTTAAAAGATGATCAGATGTCTGTACACAACAGATTTTTTTCTAGATGAAGTGTTCTTTAAAAAATGTCTTGGAGACATATGTGTCCTATTTGTGATTATATGTGGGAGTCTCATAATAATCTTTGTTCCTTCTTCAGTTATTCCAGAATGATGTTGCAAGGATCCTGACTGGAACCGAAGTGGAACTTCATTTATTTTATTTTTTTATTTTTTGTAATAGTATTATATAAACATATCTAAGCACTACACAAGAAACACTTGTGCACTGATTAATGACTGTTGACTTAATGTTACATAAGATGTTTGTTTATCCATTGAGGTTGTTTTAGCCAGAGTAGAAGCAAAATTTAATTTTGATGTGGCTGGAAACTAGGCTTTGACAATATAACTTTAACAAAGTTGTACTGTGTTAATGTCTTAGGTCGTGACTAATTGTCACAACCCATGTTTTCCATCCAGAAGTTTTTGTCCATTGGATTTTTTGTCCACTGGATGTACTGTTATTCAATTCATCATTGCCTCTCCAGGTCCTTTCAGCTCCTGTTTGGCTTCTGCTCTGTGTAAAAATGAGTGATTTTACAAACTACTACATCAACCAGTTTTTGGTCTGTAGATTGTTGCAGTTTGTGATGTTTTCTGATGCTGGCATTCACCTCAGTCTATTGTGAGATTAGGGGCCTGTCTTTTGCGGATGGAAATGTCATGCCACAATGACACAGTGATGACAGAAGGCTGCGGATGGGATTAGTCAAAGAATCTCAGAAAAACAGAGCAGGAATGTATGTGACATATAGGTAAATGACATCTAACAGAAAAGAAACCTGTTCAGTGACTGTTTAAACTCTCTCTGAATGAGCAACAACACCACATGAAATGGAAATTTGCCTTGAAATTAACAGTTGCAACAGAATAACAATTGTTTAGTTGCTAAGCTAACAGCACAATACTTAGGCAGCCGAATTAACACTGTGGAAAGCTAGCTAGTTATTGCACTATTTTGCACCTGTGTAACAGCGAGAGTGTCTCATATGAAAGGTTTTACCTGCACCGGTGTTCACGCATAAACCCCCACTGACAGACACGTGTCCATCATTACAGCCTTATTACAGATGGGGTCAGAGGTCATGCTGCTGGCCAGATGACAGTGCGCTGTCAGGGCAGCTAATTGTAGGCCTGTAATGCTGTCATGTGATTATCACATTAGTTCTTGAGGAGATGGAGAGCTTGTGTTTCATGATCTCATTGTGAAATGAACAATGCCCTCCATTTGATTCAGGTGAACCGATAGTGTTTCCTTCAGAAGCTGATAGATCTCCATGCTGGAAACTGGGGGTCACGTCTCGCTTTACGTGACTGATCATGATTATTATGTTCAGACTATAAAACAGCTTTGAGAAATTGCTTTGCGAAGTTTGCTGTGGTTAACATAAACAAAATGTGGCACTTTCCTGTGCATGATATTAGGGTGTTGTGGGTGGTTGGGCATCTTTATGCAGCTACTAGAGGAAGTTAGCATGCTGCAATGTAGTTTTTCAGGGGTTTTGAATTGTTGCTAGTGCATTGCTAGCTGGTCAAGTGCTCAGGTGAAAAGATATGGGTGTTTTTCCACCCAAGTCTGATTATCGAGAAAAGTCAACACATCTTATGTCTATAGCTAAACAGTGTGGGAAGGGTTACAAAAGTTTAAATGCACTGGTACATCTTCATATATAAAACTATCCTGGGTTTGCTTCCCTCTTATTTACATCAGTGTACCATTCAAAAAGGTGTAAAGATTTATGGTCTTTGCTCCCAATAATATCTTAGTATAAACATAAAATAATATTGACAAACTATATATCATTTGAAAGCTTACAAATTGTAGTTTTCATATTTGTAGTTTTTCATATTTGTAGTTTTCTGAGTATTAGAAAAAGCATGTTTAAAAAAAAAAACAATTTTAGAAGAGCATGTTCAGACATTTATTTATTAATAGCATGAAAATAAAAAAACTTGTTCTTTTTGCATGTCTTTTATGTTTGTTAGAGGCTGAATTCAAACCAAATGCTGCCATTCTGCCCATACTACTTCTGAATAGGGTGTCAGTTTCATAAATTTTATAAACATTATGGAAATATGTGGTTCAGGTCACTTAAATCATAGGCTATATGGAAATGGAAGAGTCCTTATATGGTCATCACTGGGGCCTGGATGGTATCTAGTGGAAAAGTTTGGTACTGCGCCCAAACAAAATCTTACTAAAAGCTCAGTTTTTGAGATATCAACCTAAAATTTGAAACACAACTTGATTAGATTTTAGATTTTGGCTTTGATTTTCTTGCAGTTTTAGAGTAAAACAGTTTTGTAAATTATATATTTATATAAATTATTAGAAATTATAATTTTACCAAACTTCAATAACTATTTTTTTTTTTTCACGTCTAAAATAATCTGCCAAGTGTCCCCTTTACAACAATACTATATATTTTTAAGAGTGATGGCAGAAGGTCTAGACTCCATCGCAGCTTTTATTGGCCAAGGGCCGCACAGTGGCTGTCTGACTGACATGTAAAGCAACCAATCACAGTTCGTTTTGTTCAGCGTCATGTTTAGGGGTGTGAAAATATAAAACGATGTCCCTACAATAACAGACCGGTGTGTAAAACTCTTACGGATGTATTTTAAAGAGTCTATGCCACAAATTTCACATACTTTTGAAAATCTGTTTAGTTGACCATGATAAGCGCTCATTGTCACAGCTGTAAACATGACGGGTTTCTTATTCGACGAGGGGGTTTGTTGTCACAGCATCTTTGTTTCCAGGTGAACCGTTAAAGAACGCGACACACGCGTCTCCCAGACATCCTGTAGAATTCAACCAATCAGATGACGACTTCAAAACTCCTGAAGTGTTTTCAATTTTGTGTGCCATATGCTTCCAGCCAGCGGTCCGTGGGCGTGATGTCTGAGCCTGAGACTAGGGTAAGCTCAAAAACCGTTAGTATGAGCAATAGTAATAATGACGCTTGACTTAGCAAACACCGCTAATTATAATGGATGTATAAATGCTGCAGTATTCTCTGTTCCCACATGTATCACTGAGTTACCACGAAGATCAAGTGTCTCTGTGCTATCCAGCTCTATGCTGCTATTATATATTACAAATGTGAACTCAATCTGTGACCCTTGTGGGAGAAAGAGAGCGATTTGACTCCAATCTCATAACCAGCAGTTTCAGTAAGTGTCCTTAACCAGGATGCAGTTGCTGAGAGCATTATTTGACATTCCAGCACTATC
This sequence comes from Hypophthalmichthys nobilis, assembly GCA_037950665.1. Taxonomy (NCBI): domain Eukaryota; kingdom Metazoa; phylum Chordata; class Actinopteri; order Cypriniformes; family Xenocyprididae; genus Hypophthalmichthys; species Hypophthalmichthys nobilis. The sequence goes on along the minus strand of CM075475.1, from coordinate 5,610,251 downwards.
AGTTTGACAAAATAACATGTTTGCTCTGCAGACGTCTGCTGATACATGGGCATTAATCGATAAACTACAACTTCCTTAATTGAATTCTTGACTGATGTTAAACAAAACACATTTTTGGTCGGATAAAGAATGTTACAGTGCACTTTATATCATTTACCTTTCTGTAAACTATGGGAAAGTTTGGCAGAAACGTATAAAAAACTTTAATAAGCATTTTTCCCAGCATATTCACTTACAGAGAGTGTTAATGGGTTTGAGCCACTGCTGAATCAACATCACACTGGTCGTGCCCACTGGACACACTCAACATTTTTTTACACATATGCAGGTATCATAAATAAATAAATGTTATGCTTTTGTGCTCTCTATATAGTATATAGTTTTTTTTTTTTTTTACTAAAATGTCTCTGTTCTCAGTGTAAAACCTATATGTTTTCACTGAGATTATTAGCTTTGAATTGGCAGTCTTGATGATCACGTTAAACTGACTCTCTCTCTCTGTGACTGCTGAAGCGTACAGTGATTGAGCTGTAATTAGCGAGCACACTGACCTGTAATCAGCAGCACTGCTCTCACAGCTGTTCAGCAGATACCTGCATCAGTAAACAACAGGCCTCTGTTGAGCTCTTCAACTCTATGAAGGGTCAAATGCTTCTCAAAGACTTCACATGTCGGTCCATTGTTGTTATGACAACAGGGTCAAAGCACCTGTGACACTGACCCCAAACAATACCTTTCACTCTATTTTCTGCAGGTGCCTCCAACATATACATTATTCTACAGTTTTAGAATAAAAAAGTCATCAAAACTAAAGTCATCATATCTATTTTTGTCATGTTGTCATTAGAGCAATATTAAGAAAAAAGAAAAGAACATTCGTAATGTTTTTGGGAATACAAAAATGTCTTTATTCTTAAGTTGGAAATTAATATATTCTTACACTGTAAAAAATGAATTGTTGGTTTAACTTAAAAAAAGTAAGTTACCATAAAAAAAGTTAATTGAAATTAAAAGTTAATACCATGAAGGTGATTGGTTTACTCAACACAAACTCAAAATATTATGTTTTTTGAACCACATTAATGATCTAAGTTGATTTGACAAAAAAATAAGTTTTTACAGTGTAAGAATACATTCTGTTACATTCCAGAGGAGTCTGAAGTTTCCATACTGGGCACTTGTTTGCCTTCATCGTAACAGAATGTAACAGAATCTCAATCTCAATAGTTAAAGTAAAAGTATATATATATATATATATGCAAACACACTTTTGCTGTGGGCACGTTTACGGCAAACACAAACAAAATTTGTGGTCCTGCCAGTGAAGGTTTAATGTAAAAAGCTGTGGAACTTTTTATGCAACCTGGCGTCCAGGAACCTTGAGAAAATATTATGCTTTCCACTCGTTCGAGCCCTTTAGCTGTGCTAAAGGAAAAGCATGAGCCGTAAAGAAAAAACACACAGAGAGAAATGAGGGGTCAAATGTCCAAAGTGGGATTCTCGCCACATGAACTGTGAAGATACACACACTCACACACAGTGTGCAGAGGCTGAGCATGGCCGCAGTGCTTAACCGTGAGAGTATAAGAGAGTGTTTGAGAGAGAAGAAATGCACAGATCACCCATGTAGATTGCTGGACTGATGGAAACCTCTCACTAATTGGCAGTGGACTTGGACTTCCTGTCTGTGCTGCATGCATTTTAGAGTGCATGTCATCCAAGATGTTTATGTCCTTATTTTTTTAGTCAAAACGAAATAAAGGTTTTTGAGGAAAACATTCCAGGATTTTTCTCCATATAGTGGACTTAAACGGCTACCAATGGGTTGAAGGTCCAAATTGCAGTTTCAATGCAACTTCAAAGAGCTCTACATGATCCCAGATGAGGAATAAGGGTGTTGTCTAGCGAAACGATCTGCCATTTTCTAAAAAAAAGAAAACTTTATGTACTTTTTAACCACAAATGCTCATCTTGCACTGCTCCACGCATGATGTAATCATGTTGGAAAGGTCAAAGGTAGGTGGAAGTACCACGGTAGGGCGAAAAACTCATCTAATTTTCTCCTCCAACTTCAAAATCATCCGACATTGTTGTTTTACCTTTTTTTTATAAAGGCCGTTTGACTTAGTTTTTGGTACTACGTCACACGTGGCCTTTCCAACGTGATTACGTAATGCGTGGCGAATCGCAGAGCAGTGCAAGACGAGCATTTGTAGTTAAAAAGTATATACGTTTTATGTATTTTTTTTTTTTTTTTTAGAAAATGACCGATCGTTTCACTAGATAAGACCCTTATTCCTCGTCTGGGATCATGTAGGATCATGTAGAGCCCTTTGAAGCTGCACTGAAACTGCAATTTGAACCTTCAACCCGTAAAACCCCAGAGAAAAATCCTGGAATGTTTTTCTCAAAAACCTTAAAGGGTTAATTCACCCAAAAATGAAAATAATGTAATTTATTACTCACCCTCATGTCGTTCTACACCAATAAGACCTTCGTTCATCTTTGGAAGACAAATTAAGATACTGTTGATGAAATCCATTGGCTCAGTGAGGCCTCTATTGAGAGCAAAGATCCATAAAGGTACTAAAAACATATTTGAAACAGTTTTGAATTTAGTGGTTCTTTCTTAATATTATAAAGTGACAAGAATACTTGTTGTGTGCCAAAAAATCTAAATAAGGACTTTTCAAAAGTATCTAGTGATGGGCCGATTTCAAAACACTGCTTTATGAAGCTTCTGAGCTTTATGAATCTTTTGTTTAGAATTAGTGATTCGGATCTCCTATCAAACGGCTAAACTGCTGAAATCACGTGACTTTGACGCTCCGATCCACTGATTCGATTCGTAAAGCTCTGAAAGCAGTGTTTTGAAATCGGCCCATCACTAGATATTGTTGAAAAGTCGTTATTTTGGTGCATAAAAAGTATTCTTGCCGCTTTATAATATTAAGATATTAACCACTGAACTCACATGAACTGTTTCAAATATGTTTTTAGTACCTTTATGGATCTTGAGAGTTTCAATGGCTTTGCTCTCAATAGAGGCTTGTTCTGAAGATGAACGAAGGTCTTACGGGTGTAGAACGACATGAGGGTAATAATTTACGTTATTTTCATTTTTGGGTGAACTAACCCTTTAATTTCTTTGCTTTATTGGTGTTTTTCCATCTTTGTAGATCAGAGGCAACCTCTGTCATTTCTATTTCTTCAAGTCCTCTAAAGTTTGTACTTTTGTGTTCCACAGAACAAATGAAATAAATAAAAGCATACACATTTAGAACAATGTGAGGGTGAGTAAATGATGAAAGAATTTTCATATCTCTGTAACTTCTAATTAGTTCAATAGAAAATGATTCCAGTAGTCTTGCTGGATCGTCAGTCTTCTTCAGCAGAGAGCTCATGGCAAGTGTGAATGCTTCCTGATCAAATCTCTCCATCAATAGAGCAGATAGGGCCAGTTGTCCTGTACCTGCCAGACCCTCTTGATTGATCATGAAGCGTTTCCCCCTCAGGAGAACCACCAGCTCCAGGCATTTCCACATTCAGCCAGATAAATCTTTTATCTTTGTGTGGATCTCACTAAACGCCCCCTCTTGTTTCCTGTCTTGGCTGGGAGAATGTTATCAGCCGGTCCTCCTATTGTCCCCTGGCAGTCACATTTGGGGGGTCAAACGAGTTAGCGGTTAGCTCTTGAAACAGCATGGTGTAGAGGGAAAGGTCATGCCCTTTGCTTGGATTCTCCATACTTCTTCCGAGCTCCAGGGTCATCTCAGTACTCCACATGCCCACAGGGTCCACAGATGCTGGAGCCTTCAGGACACTGCTTTAATAAGTCGGCCCGGCTCAGCCCAGTAGGTGATGTTACATCTCTAATCCTCTCAGACCCATAAAGCACCACCCAGCAGCTCTCATCCATTTCAGTGTGGCCGGCGGCATTAGCAGGGGTATCACGAGAGGTGAGCAGGCCTCGGGCCGAGGGTTCAGCGTGCTGGGGAGTGCTGATTAGTTCCACTGACCTCAGACCTGCCAGCCACTTGGTGCCTTAACTTTCCACCGTTGTGTTTTATTAACAACTGATGTCATTCCACGCTAATGCCACTTTATAGTGATGAGTTGTCGAGTTTGACCAAATGAAAGTCAAAATTCCATCAAATGTTAACACACCCTTTTTTCACTTTGGATGGTGTGATGACTTGCTTTGCCATTTCGAACCACTGCCAGTGGCCACATTTTTATTGCAAATGGCACTAGAGCACAAAAATGTACTAATTTATTTACTAACATGTTTTTAGGCTATAAGAATTAATGGCCAGTGTTGTGATTAAATCAGGATGAATCTACTATAAACATGAAAAAAGAAAAAAAATGTTATTTTGTGTATTAAAATTGCACTTTTGACTATTATTACATACTATTTTTTTCCCTTTATTTTCAGGCATTTCTGATTACCAGATGCTATACAAATAGAAATATATCTAAAATCCATAAAAATACATTACATTTATATTAAATTCATGCCTCCTCTAAATGTCATGCTGTCTTGAGTGTCAAGACAGGCACATTTAAAAAGGTAATGAATATCATGGTAACACTTTACAATAAGGTTCATTAGTTAAACATTAATGTATTAACTAACATGAACTAACCATGAGCAATACATTTGTTACTGTATTTACTAATCTTCATTAATATTAGTTAATTAAAATAAAGTGCATTGTTTGTTCATGTTAGTCCACAGTGCATTAACTAATGTTAACAAGATTTTAATAATGTATTAGTAAGTGTTGAAATGAACATTAACAAAGATTAATAAATGCTGTATAAGTGCAATTCATTATTAGTTCATGTTAACTAATGTAGTTAACTAATGAACCTTATTGTAAAGTGTTACCAATATCATTTATGAAATACACGTGACAAAAAAACAAACAGTTTCTTCAAGAAAACTTTGAGACCTGAGACTCTGACTTTCTTGCTTTGAGGTAGAACTGATGGAGACACATTCCCTGTATGTTCCACAGCAGAACCTGCTATAATCATGTGCAAAGCTTTCCTAGTGTATTGAGAGGAAACAGTACAAAATGTATATCTTCTGTCCCTCATTTCCCTAAAAATGTAACAAAAAAAAAAAAAAAAAAAAAAAAAGAGAAAAATGAGCATCAAAAATTGGTTTCATTTGCTTTAAACAAATTATATTTTGGTAAGTCATATAATTCAAGCTTAAAAATGCTTGTACACTTGAAATGGCAAAGCTTCAAATTATTGTACTGTGGAGCCAGACACAAACTAAATTCAACAGACAAGCCTAAATTAAATCTGTTCATCATATAAAGCAATTGTGTCTCTTCAGAAAATGTAGACTAAACCGCTCAATTCATATGGATTAGTTTTATGATCTCTTTATAGACTTTTTGAAGCATCAAAGTGGTAGTTATGTAGCTGTCAGTGGAGGTCAAAAAGACTGCGTTCCGAATATGTGCAAAGGTTTTACGGCTTTGGAATGACATGAGGGCGAGTACTTAATGGCAGAATTTTAATTTTTGGGTAAACTAACCCTTTGTAAAAAAAAAAAAGTTTCTTGTAAAATCAAAGTGTTCATTGTTCATCAACTAGTTAATTGCACCAGTTTGAACGTATGTGTTAATACACCCATCCAGCTTTAGTTACAGCATTTCTATCTCCAGCAGCTCAAAATGCCTCCAGAGAAAACCCACAGGGCCCAATCAGTAGAAGATCATTTCAGGCCTCATGGTGCTGAGCTCCGGCTGATCCCTGGGTCTCCAGACAGTGTTCAAAGCGATCTGTTTAATGGCTAATGTTCTTACCGCCCTCCTGCTGGTGCAGATAGTCAGTCAGACTCACCCTCAGGCTGCAGGTCCTCTCATGCTGACCTCATCATCAATAACTCTCTGCAAGTCACATGACGCTGATAATGTCTACATACCTGTAGCACTCAAGAGTCTGCCATTAAAGTGTCTGAATAGTATTGTGCCACAGAATCGGCAGCTTCCCACTTATGCATGAGGGGAATGTGGATACTGGATCAACAAAAAGGTGTTCATTAACCTGCAAAGCTGAGGTCCACAGTCCTCTCCACTCTTCCAGACAGGCTAGGCTGAGTGGGTCTCTGTGAAGGGAGACTGATATCCGGAAGATCCGAGAGTTACCGAGTTTCTGCTTTATAGGGTGTTCTTTGGTTCTTCTTTGGAAAGTTTTTGACGTCGCATAATATGAACTTCAGATCAATGTGTTGGTTCTAGGTATGCTATACGGCCAAAAGTTCAGTGGGGTTCATAAATAGTCATTCAGTAAACCCTTGAAGGAACCATCATTTTTAAGATTATGGCCTTAGTTTGTGAAGTGGTAAAAGAATTTTGGTTGGACATTTATGAACTAATGCAAGTAAACTTCACTAGCTCATTTTGTATTTGTTTGTAAGTAGACAGAATCCAACCAGGCCTGATTTTTGGGCACTTGAGTGTGTAGCTCAGCACAAGTCTGAAGGTCTGGTGACTCCAGAGCGTCTGGTCAAAGACTCCCAGAGGCAGCGTGAAAACCATGGCAACTTGGATAGCGGTGAGAACGTAGAGACAGAGACGGCCTCCACTAGAGGAGATAATGCTAATGAGGACTCATAGGGTGAAACAAAATGGCTTAATTGTATTGTGTTCATCCCGTGTTAGAGCACAAAGGCTCGGGGAGGTTACGCTCACACATGAGGCTTATTGTAATCCCTCCGTAATTACCAAGCCAAGGCATCTTCTCATGGGAGCAGAGGGCTGTCCTAGCTGCACTATTCACACGTATCCTTAAGGAAGTATCAATTCCTTACTAAGAAGAGTCACAAAAGCTTCACAAAACCACATTCAGAGAACCTTTGTTGGGGCGTAGAGCTATGATAGACATCTACAGTGTTGAGAGAAAGGCTCATTCAGACTCAGGTCACTGTTAATGTCAAATGCGGAGAACCGAAACCGAACAACGGCACAACGATCTATAAAGCCGGGCTATAAGTTGCCAATATGGGGCAGAAATGTGTCGTGCATTATTTAAATGCTGTGCCCGGGTGACAATAGTTTGTTTGGAGGTCTTTTGAAATGTCTCAGTCAGAGGCCATTGGCGTACTCTCTCGCTCTCCCTCTAGCTTTTGACAGGAAGCTCATGATTTTTAACGTACGCTGCATGCATAATACATCAGCCAGCACAATCACATACAGGATGTGCGAGCCAGCGGACGCAGCGAGCACCTGTGCCGAACAAAGATGGCCTTTCTGCCATGGATGTCTGCCCTGGTACCCGCTGTCACCGTTTCCCTGCCCCGATCCCAGCTGCGCTGCATTCAGCCTGACACGCATTCATCTCGCTTAACGCTGCTCCAAAAGTGACACAGGCCGCCGCTCATAAAGAGCTCTTTATTTGGTTATTAACGATAGTAAGAAGGCCCTTGACAAACATTTTGGGAGTGAGTTTGCGATTGTGAGGCTTGCACATGTGTGAGCTAGTGGCTGGTGCGCATGCAGTACCATGCCCGTTTGTCAGAGTGTTTTACCGTGGTATTAAGATGTCATCTGTCAGATGCGCTCTGAGAAGACTGTGCTTTGCTTCACTAATGAATCTGTAGTAGAACATTAACAGTGAATCTCACAAGACCAGTCGAAAACATGTCTGGGGTGAATTTCACCACAAATTTAAAAGAAAAAAACAAAATGAAATTATATTTCACTTAAAAAATTAGACCATTAAGATTTTTGTGACCCATTTTATTTTACTTACATAAAAATATATATATAGGCTATATATATATATATAAATATGTGTGTGTGTGTGTGTGTTTGTGTGTGTGTGTATATATATATATATACACATACATACATACATATATAGGGGACTGTGATTATATATTAGGGGTGTAATGGCACACAAACATGGTGGTTCAGGGTTCAGTACTTACCTTGCTATTGAAGTCATGGTTCAGTATAGCACGTGGGAGAAACATAAAATTTTTTCTTCTTCTTCTTCTTCTTCTTCTTTTTGTTTTTTTAATTAAACAGTGGTTTATTGAACAAATTCTCTTTCTTTAAATAAATTCAATTAGAATTAATATTTTCTTAAGGATAAAAAACTCTGTCTACAAATCTATCTGTAAACAGTATACTGGAGCCCTTTCTTGCACATTACTATAATTTTTCCTGTTGTGGCTGTTAGCAAAAAGCGTTGCTTCACTGCGCGCGCCCCCTTCTGGACTGGAGTGTGGATCACCTGTGATTAACTGTATTCGTCTTCTGACCGTACGCACCGAACCGTGATGTCCGTACTGTGGCGGTTCATGACGAATACATGCACCGTTACAAAAAGGCTCTGTATATACACACACACACACACACACATATATATATATATATATATATATATATATATATATACACACTACCAGTCAAAAGTTTGGAATCGGTAAGATTTTTAATGTTTTTAAAAGAAGTTTTGTCTGCTCACCAAGGCTGCATTTATTTCATTAAAAATACAGTAAAAACAGTAAGATTGTGAAATATTATTACAATTTAAAATAACTGTTTTCTGTTTGAATATATTTTATAAAGTAATTTATTCCTGTGATCAAAGCTGAATTTTCAGCATCATTACTCCAGTCTTCAGTGTCACATGATCCTTCAGAAATCATTCTAATATGATGATCTGCTGCTCAAGAAACATTCATGATTATTATCATTTTTTTCTCAGGATTCCTTGATGAATACAAAGTTCAAAAGAACAGCATTTATCTGAAATGCTTTTGTAACATTATACACTACCGTTATTTTTATTTTTTTGAAAAGACATTAAAGAAATTAATACTTTTATTCAGCAAGGATGCATTAAATCGATCAAAAGTGACAGTAAAGACATTTATAATGTTACAAAAGATTATATTTCAAATAAATGCTGTTCTTTTGAACTTTCTATTCATCAAAGAATCCTGAAAAAAAAATATTGTACACAAATATTTTGTACAATTGTACACAATAAATGTTTCTTGAGCATCAAATCATCATATTAGAATGATTTCTGAAGGATCATGTGACACTGAAGACTGGAGTAATGATGCTGAAAATTCAGCTTTGATCACAGGAATAAATTACTTTATAAAATATATTCAAACAGAAAACAGTTATTTTAAATTGTAATAATATTTCACAATATTACTGTATTTTTAATTAAATAAATGCAGATACTTTACAGATAATGCAAATCCGACAAAAGTTTTGAAGAACAACATTTACAATATGTACATTATATAAAATGATTAATTTTATAACATGAATCACAAACGGAATCAGAATCAGTAAATGCATAGTTAAGACGTAAAGTGGGAAAATTGTGATGTAACGTGGGAAAATTCTTAGCATTGTGTGTATTTGGGGAAGAATTTGTGTATCACTGTATCCTTCTGTACTGTAAATGAATTGCCTCATTTAAATTTGATAAGAAACTGGATGGATGGATGGATGGATGGAAGGAACAAACACTGCTTTCTCCAGGATGTTAATTCAAATTTTGCATCTACAAACTAACAGACATGAATAGGGATGGGGTCTCTTAAGCTGTCTTTGTAATTGTGGTCAGTGATTAAAATGCGCCTCAACCATAATTTTGCATAAAAACATCAGTCTCAGAGAATACAGACATTTGGCTTGAAAGCATGTTTGTCCGTGCGTTCCATGCATGTACGCACATGTGTCCGCTGGCATGCTCTGTACGGGTTGTATTGTGTAACTTGAGATCAGGGCATGCTTTATACATGCAGAAATCTGGACACATTTACAGACCCAGCTGCACACACAACAAAACCAGCACCCAGCTGCAGACGTGAGTCCAGACTGTCTCTCTCTCTCTCATGCCCCGGGTCTTTCTGCCCTGCACCCACTCCTGACGCATGTCCCGGGGCCACAGGCTTGTTGTAATGCTAATAACTCTGCTGAACAGAAAAAAAAAGAGAGAGAAATGTTAAATGTTGTTCGCAGTCAGGAACAGAAAGGGCACAGAAAGACCATTAGACACCGCAATTAATTACAGGCATGTGATATTAAATGAGTCACATGACAATAGGATTAATTTCCACATGATACATGAAGAATGTTCACACTGTTCTTTTCTATACAAATGAATGGCAACGGTTGCTGTCAAGTTCCAAAAAGAAAAAAAGCACATAAAAAAGCACAGTTAAAGTAGTATTATAAAAGTACAGTTGATGAGAGCTATGACAAAATAGAAGATTATCAGTAATTAACTCTTTCTCTGCCAGCATTTTTTTTTTTTTTTTTGATCATTTTCACAAAATTTTCATGGCCCCCAGAATATTTTGTTGTAAGAATATCTAAACAGTCAATATATCAAAAGAAAGTACTAAACATCTGCTTTTAAACAAAATAGAACAAAAAAATAAATAAAACATTTTATTCTAGCTTCATTCATTATTTTTTATCAACACTTGAATTTGGGTAAGTTTCATTAAAAAAAAGCAACATTTTGAACAAAAAGTTGAGAAAATCACAGACTATGTCTGGATCTGATTCAGAAAGATGATCAAAACACAGATGGAGTAGATCGAGTCCATCAACACCCCCAGGGCTTCACAGTCCTGTACCTCTTCATGGGTCGACATTTTATTCAGTAACGTTAGGCAGTTATGATTTACATGCTGTTTAATATTTGATGATCGCATTAGCTTACATGAGTATAAGCAAAGCTTTTATCACTTGTTTCTGCCTCTTCTTCACCTGTATTTGATTCAGAGATTATGTACTCTTTCAGAAGATGCGTAATAGCGCCCCCTACCATATAACAGTGAAAACATGGATTGCCAGAAAATGCCGTCAATGGCGGGGAAAGAGTTAATAAAATGTTGAAAAAATATGTCTGAAAACTATTGTATCAATTCAGAAGACTTGGATATACACTACCAGTCAAAAGTTTGGAATCGATAAGATTCGAATTCGAAGTTTCGTCTGCTCACCAAGGCTGCATTTATTTAATTAAAAATACAGTAAAAACAGTAATATTGTGAAATATTATTACAATTTAAAATAACTGTTTTCTGTTTGAATATATTTTATAAAGTAATTTATTCCTGTGATCAAAGCTGAATTTTCAGCATCATTACGCCAGTCTTCAGTGTCACATGATCCTTCAGAAATCATTCTAATATGATGATCTGCTGCTCAAGAAACATTTATGATTATTATCAATGTTGAAAACAGTTGTGTACTTTTTTTTTCAGGATTCCTTGATGAATAGAAAGTTCAAAAGAACAGCATTTATCTGAAATACAAAGCTTTTGTAACATTATACACTACCGTTCAAAAGTTTGGGGTCAGTAAGAATTTTTATTTTTATTTTTTGAAAAGAAATTAATACTTTTATTCAGCAAGGATGCATTAAATCGATCAAAAGTGACAGTAAAGACATTTATAATGTTACAAAAGATTATATTTCAAATAAATGCTGTTCTTTTGAACTTTCTATTCATCAAAGAATCCTAAAAAAAATATTGTACACAAATATTTTGTACAATTGTACACAATAATTATTAAGCATATTAGAATGATTTCTGAAGGATCATGTGACACTGAAGACTGGAGTAATGATGCTGAAAATTCAGCTTTGATCACAGGAATAAATTACTTTATAAAATATATTCAAACAGAAAACAGTTATTTTAAAATGTAATAATATTTCACAATCTTACTGTTTTTACTGTATTTTTAATTAAATAAATGCAGCCTTGGTGAGCAGACGAAACTTCTTTTAAAAACATTAAAAATCTTACCGATTATATATATATACAAAACAATGTTTTCAAAGCAGCTTTCCGAATACGTCCTCCTCCAGCCATTGATCAAACAAACAGATTGTCCTGCCCTCAACATACGCCATTGGTCAAGTCAGTATTTATAGTTAAAAAAACAACAACAACTAAACTATGAATAGCTTATTTACAGCTGTCTCTGCATATTAAGCTGGGAGAGGAGAAAGTATTTTAACACCGGAAAAGTGAAAAAGTACTTTGGCTTCAGTCTTCAGCTAAACTAAACTGGTTGTCAGTGTTTGCTGACCATACAGGTCCTCATAGACCATGCTTATTTAGACATATCCAACATTTAAAAGCTTTCTAATAAATTATCCTATTTAGTGATATACATCTGTTGGCGTCAAGCAGGGACACTTAAGAGTTGTCTTCACTGGCTGTCCAAATAAATGACTTGGTAACCAGCCAGCCGAGAGTGACGTGTGTGTATTTGATGAAGCTGAATTTGTTTACCAGGTGAGTGCTTTAATTTTTGCCACACACTTTTGGATAATTGGCAAAAAGGATAATTTTCAGGACCAATCAGGGGTGCATTTCCCATTCAACCACGTAATTCACTTAACCACCATAGTACGATGGTACATAGTCACAAGCTAGTCACGACTGTTTCCTGAAACCGGTCATTTGAAACTCGTTATTTGACTGTCGTTAATGATTTCACATGCAGGTAGTGGAGTAATAACGATTCAAGATTGCAAATAATCTATAATATAATTTTATTTATAGTTAATTTACATAAACAACAGAAAGCTATACTCCCGGTTTCCCTGTACGCATTTATGCACATGCGCATTTCCCAAAAACAGCACTGACTGTTGGCATGCTAAAATATATAGATTAGAATCTTGATATATTTAAATGGGATGAAACATATAGAATGTACTGAGTCATTTTAAAAAGAAACTATGTTTCTAAGCACAGCCCGAGAGCTGTAGTTCCAACCACGTAAGTTAATGACGCTGTTTACGAATGTTTGTTGGAACAATGGTTTTGGGAAATGCCAAAATGTTCAACTATGTTGGTAACTACAGAACTTGCGACCACAGTTTGCTAATGATGGTTTTGGGAAACCCCTGAACAATAAAGTCAATAGGTCAACAAAAATGTAGACAAGACAGAGCCTTTTTTAATTAATTTTTAAATTTAACATGTATTTAACCAAAATTCCCTTCAGATTAAAGCTCTTTTCCAAAGGAAACCTGGCATCATTACAGTGACAAAATGATAAAATTCAAAAACAGACACAGAAGACAAAAAATTAAACACATTTAACTCTTTCCCCGCCATTGATAGAATTTTCCAGCTTTCTGTGTTTTCACTGTTATAAGGTAGGGGCCGCTATTACGCATCTTCTGAATGAGTATTGAAACTCCGGATCAAAACACAGGCAAAGAAAAAGCAGAAACAAGCGATATCATATGTAAGCAGTTGCATATGTAAAATAATGCGATCATCAACATTAAACAGCATTTAAATCAAAACTGCCTAATGTTACTGAATTAAATGTTGACCCAGGATGAGCCATAGGACTGTGCAAGCATTAAGCCCGGGATACACTGCATGATTTTGGCTGTCCCAGACAAAATATTGCCATCGTGAAACAATCGTGGCGATTTCTGTGATCGTGGCTCTTAATCAGTGGTCCTATGTCGTACAGTGAGAGAGGTTCAAAGACGGATGTTTTCCTGGTATTGCGACCAAAGATAGCCTACGATAATTTTCTGACTGTCAGAAATTCAGCATGATCATCGCATAGTGTGTTTGCTGCTACGACCTATGTCTACTGACCAGCCAATAAAAATGCGACATGAAATCAACGCAACGTGGCGCTAAAACTTAAAAATGCTTACCTCAAGCTCTTTCCTTCCTCTTTCGCCGCTTCCTTTTTTTTCAGCATGCATAAATACTACAACTGCCAAAGTGTTATTCAACATGATCTTTTTGTTTACCACTAGCCAATAGGTGTCATCATCGGACCATACAAATTCATATGAATTAGCTACCAATTCGCCATAACGTAAAATAGTTACCAATTGCTGTGAGATTGTGTTGGTTCATACACACTCATTTATGTGTTAACTTGTACTGTATGCAGCCCTTCATAAACTTCCGGACACACAGAAGATCACATGCGAGCACACAAACACATCCACATACACTACCAGTCAAAAGTTTGGACATGGTAAGATTTTTAATGTTTTTAAAAGAAGTTTCGTCTGCTCACCAAGGCTGCATTTATTTAATTAAAAATACAGTAAAAACAGTAATATTGTGAAATATTATTACAATTTAAAATAACTGTGTTCTATTTGAAAATATTTTAAAATGTAATTTATTCCTGTGATCAAAGCTGAATTTTCAGCATCATTACTCTAGTCTTCAGTGTCACATGATCCTTCAGAAATCATTCTAATATGCTGATCTGCTGCTCAAGAAACATTTATTGTGTACAATTGTACAAAATATTTGTGTACAATATTTCTTTTTCAGGATTCTTTGATGAATAGAAAGTTCAAAAGAACAGCATTTATCTGAAATACAAAGCTTTTGTAACATTATACACTACCGTTCAAAAGTTTGGGGTCAGTAAGAATTTTTATTTTTATTTTTTTGAAAAGAAATTAAAGAAATTAATTATTTTTTTCAGCAAGGATGCATTTATGCAATCAAAAGTGACAGTAAAAGACATTTATAATGTTACAAAAGATTATATTTCAAATAAATGCTGTTCTTTTGAACTTTCTATTCATCAAAGAATCCTAAAAAAGAAATATTGTACACAAATATTTTGTACAATTGTACACAATAAATGTTTCTTGAGCAGCAGATCATCATATTAGAATGATTTCTGAAGGATCATGTGACACTGAAGACTGGAGTAATGATGCTGAAAATTCAGCTTTGATCACAGGAATAAATTACTTTATAAAATATTTTCAAACAGAAAACAGTTATTTTAAATTGTAATAATATTTCACAATATTACTGTTTTTACTGTATTTTTAATTAAATAAATGCAGCCTTGGTGAGCAGATGAAACTTATTTTTAAAACATTAAAAATCTTACCTTGTCCAAACTTTTGACTGGTAGTGTACGTCATTAATGTCTCATGACTCGGCCATTTCCTACTCAACTCCCATATAGGCAGGTCTGAAACTGATGTGACATCAGTGTCCACTGCCCTCCACTCTACAGCGCTGAGTGACAGTCATGATGTGTTATGCTGCTTAACAAGCTGACAGACATATTTGAGAATGTGCCTCACAAGGTTGAGAGCCACAGTGGGTGGAGCACAACAAAAGTAATGTTGTAAAAAGCTAGTTTATGGATGGTAACTAATATTATTACTGAAATTGGTAACACTTTATTTTACAGTGTAGTAATAACAGTAAATTATGCATAATTACAAGCAACTAACCCTATAGCAAACCAATTATAATCCTAACCCATACATACAGTAAGTACATGTTGTTAATTGATATTACTCAGTAAGTAAATGTATAATTACATTGTAAGAAGGACACCTTAAAATTAAGTGTAACCATGAAGTCTTATTAGTGATTAGTTACAGTAATATATTATAATATTTTTACTATAACACATTACTAGTAATGGATTACTGCCCAACACTGGCCACCACCACATCACAATGACATATGCCATTAAAAGTGAAGTCAGCTGCTTCGGTTACTCTCACCGCGCTAGCCATCAGAAATCTGTGTTTTATGTTGCATAACGTAACTTTTTCTGAAGAAAAAAAAAAAAAAAAATCAGTTTTTCAATATTTTTACATTATGATTGACACAATTTATCCTCAAAATCAACATTATTGAAAAACTTTTTTTTTTTTCAGTACAAAAAATGCTAAACTTTGACAAAAAGTAATTTTTATTGTCATAATTCTGATTTAATAATATTTAGATATGAATCCAACTGAAAAAACTTGTGAAAAGATGTCTTTCCATTAGTCAAATAGCACATTGGAAATAGTGGAGCTCTGCATCCATCTACTGGTAAAAGTTATAATTTTTTACTTTTAAAACTGCATTTTCCAAAAGATGGGCAAAAATCTTACACTAAACCATGTCAAATTATCCATGTTATTCCCATGAATGAAAGTTAGAAATGTTGGTCTTTTATAAAGTGAATTTTACATAAAAAGCTGTTTTTGTATAAAAACCTATTCAAAAAATATATATTTTTTTATTTATATAAATTTAAAAGATATGATAAATCCTCCAAAAACTGCACAAATATGAAGTAAAAACATTAATAAACAGAGTAAAATTACATTTGTTTTTAAAAAAACAATTATTTTGTTACAAAATTACATTTTGTTGCCTGGGGTCTCTGGAGACCCCAAAGACCCCGAGTGTGACTTTTTTTTCTTCTTACACTAACATAAAAACAAAATATCATTCCAATTTTTTTTTTATTTGTAAATCTAGAAAGTGTTAACCACTGTACAAAGTTTCATGCCATTTGGACAAAGAGAACATGTTTTTTAATTTAGCAAATACCATTTGGGGTCAAAAAAGACCCCAAAGACCCTATAAGGGCTAAGGTAGCAATACTTACACCCTTAACTGCTCGTGTATGTGCGTGTTTGCAGTGTTAGCCTGAGGCCGCTCGACATAACGACTTATTTTTTAATGGAAATGCTTCAGACTTTGCTTAATATGTCACAACAATTTTACCACAGTCTCAAAGAAAAGAAAATATGTAACTTAAACGGTGTATGGAAGTAATGAGATATTTTCTGTGGAATACAAAAGAACCACATGCAAAGTCCTATTACTGCAATCTAAAGCAAATAACCCTAGCTTTGATATTTCATATGAGGTATAATTGCCTCCAAATGAAATTCTACAGCTGAAGACCAGAAGAAATGTCATAATATTCCTTAATACCATGCTACGGATCGTATTACCAAACTCTTTCGCTGAGCCCATTATTTTATCCTGACATGTACACTGTATCTAGCTCTGCCGCTAATATCCCTGTACCCACTGTACTATACTGTATGTTTTCAATCAATGCATGTGAAATAAATGGCCTTCTTTTGAGCTAAAATATTCCCTAAACCAAGACTGATGTTGCAGCTTTACTGATGTCACCCAGAGTGAAGTCATGTCATCATGTGAATGGGTGTGTTAGAGGGTCATAGCCCAGCGTTTAAGGGGTTCACATGTGAGTGCTGACGCTCATGATGACATCAATGCTCACCCATCACCAGAGATGTTGAGCGTCAGCTGATGACTGCTAACTTATATTTGCATTTGACCTCTCAGCCATGTTTTCCGCTTCTGGTGTAAAGTTTGGCCTACTTTACAGCTAATATGCAGTTGGTTTACTTGTAAAGTGCCTCTTAAAAAAAACAAAAACAAAAAAAAACAACAACTAGGCTTTCAAAGTAGTGTATCATATACCAGTACTAGAAATGTATTGCGATACCCTGCTATTAAAAACAGTATAGTTACACAATTTATCAGTACCGGTTCTTTAAGAATGACAGCATTCTAAACAGAGCCGTATTTATATAATTGCCATCAATGTGTGACAGCGACATTGAGTAAAATATACCTTTCAGACAGCTTGTGATCGCGAATTCAGTTCTCTTTCACAGATTATTGCGCTTGCATGCTCAAAAATATGTCAAAATGCACGTCCTGGTCAGTATCGAAGCAAACACAGTTGGGTATGTCTTAAGTGAACCTAAACAGTTAAGAAAGAAAACGGGTGCGTTCCATGCGTCAGGTTTTAAAGTGACAGCAGCCTAATAAACCTGCTGCTGTCTGTGTGATTAATGTGAATCAAACAACAAAAGAAAAGAGAAAATCACCCACTGCTTGACTGAATAATTTTAATCTATTTATTAAGAATCAATGTAAAGTTAATTTATAAAGTGAAGACTATCCAGTCCCAGACAGCAACATAGTGTGGCCCAGATCCGGCCCACATCTGGTACATGTGGATTACACACGGACCAGATGTGGGCCAGATCTGGGCTGACACTATGTTGCTGTCAGGGGTGTTTTTTTTTAACTTATTTAATTAATTTCATAATGTTGCTCTTTAATAGACCTACTGTAGCCTACCTGAAAATTTAAAAGCAATTTTTATTTCATTTGTATCTTTCTTATATTGTATTCGTCATATTGATTGTATGTTTGCCTATTTTAAAGATAAAATATTTTTTTAAAATATATTTTAAGATAAATACAATTAAATAACTATATTGTGATATAAAATTACATTAGAAAAAATATGAAATTACTTATATCATGAAATAAGATTTTGGTCTTATCACCCACCCTATCCCAACCTGTTCAGGATTGTGAAAGGTATGATAATATGACTGATAATGTGTTTTTTTAAATTACTTTATAAAACAGTGTTCTGTCATATTATTCAATTACTTTTACTGTTGTTTTAGTTTTTTTTGCCTTGGTATTGATTCAGTATTGGTATTGCGATATTTTAGTCAGGTATCATATCGAAGTCATAATTTTGGTATTGTGACAACACTATTTCAAGGATTATATCCTATAAAACTATTCAGAAACTAGTTCTTCTTCAGAAGCACTTAAAGCAGACCTCTCTGTTTCAGCCATGGATCCAACAGTGCTTTAATTACCTTAAACAAATTTCAACATCTGTGTCTCAGGACTTTATTTTTAGTTAGCTTTATCAAAACCTTGAGTAAACTATTTTTTAAACATCTGCTTCTTGAGTTTCATTGTTATTAGTGACTGTTGCTGTTTTTGATCTAACAGAACAGTTTTGAATGTGTGTAGTTTTAAACACAGACGGCCTCTTCACAAACATGGCTAGAATTTTAATAACAACTTATCTCCACTGCTGCTCCACAAGGTCAACTGTCTATTTTCTTACTAACGCTAGCAGTGGTTCATGACATCTGAAGCTTTTATACAGAAACATCATCCTGGGACTGAGATGAAGTCAAAACCGGCCCTGTTTGTTTCTGAAAGTTGAAATATGAGCTCTCTTCAGGGGCTGTGTTTTCGAGTTTCATTGTGAGCTGAAGCAGGGAATCCCTCTAGTCTTTTCAGAACTTAGTGATAGTGAGCAAATACATAAAACAGGGCTGTAATAACTTCACTTTGGACACATTCTGTGAGTCTATATCCCCCTCCCCCAGCTGTCTATGAACACTATACCACAACCACCAGTAAACTCACACTGCTTCACCACAGAAATCACAGTCACAAAGTCTATTGGGTGAGCCATGTCTAACTTAGAGCCTTCATTTCAGAAGACAAATGCAACATGTTCAGTAGAGCAATGATCATGCGGTTGGTTTGATGAACAGCTCAAGGCTATAAGAGCTAACCTGTGGTATTTTATATAGTTCAGTAGTTTCCAAACGTTTTAGACCACATAAACCCCCTTCGTTCGCATGGCAATCACCCCATCATCCTATCTCAGCTAAACATGTCATAATCACATTCTCAATAACAACTCACTCTCAAAGTCTACATAAAACAGCATTTCACTTCCATAACCTGTCATAAGTATTTCAGAGTGGAACAGGACATTAAACAAGAAAAAAAATCATGTGGGACTTGATTTTATCCACAGGGCATTAAGGCTGAAAAGTGTCTCTATAAGACTAGGGAAGGGGTTAAAAAACAAGAGAGTTAGGTGACATCAGCCGAAAAGTCATTTCAGAGTTATTTGATTTTGATGAAAGATCATGAAGGCTTTTTTCCCCCCGACTTTGGAATAATGTGCCCTGATGAATTGTGCACAATAAAACTGGGCATGTGTTTTATTAAAGTCATTAGGCTCAATTGTGATTTCATGTTGACTTGACTGATCCCATTAAATTAACTACTTTTAACTACTACAGGCCATTCTGTACTTACGCTATCATATTTACACTATCACTATCACAAATGAACTGGCAGCTCATATCAATAATGAAGATTTACACAACAAGAGATATATAGAACAAATATATATATATATATATAATCAAACAAGATGACAAGATTTAAAAGAGTAGTTCACTTTAAAATTAAAATTTGAATGGCACCAACGAGTTTAAAGCTGAAGAAAGTGCATCCATCCATCATAAACGTACTCCACACGATCCGGGGGGTTAATAAAGGCCTTCTGAAGCAAAGCGATGCGTTTGTCTAAGAAAAATATCCATATTTAACAAGTTATATAGTAAAATATCTAGATCGCCTTCCGTATTTAACTTACAAACAAAGTGGCCCTGGCAGCTATTTTTGTCTTTTTAAAGCAAAATCATAGCTTATGTGTAAAGTAAATTTATCTTGATTTAAGTTTAGCTTGATATTAAAAGTTTAGACGTTTGTACTGGAACACAAGTTTTGTATTTTTTCACATTTGACAACAGTTCAAATAGTTTGTTTGTAACATAAAATGCCAGAAACCTCAGACTACTGTGTTTGAGTATCAGTATATATACTTTTTTTAAAAACTGACATGTATATCAGCCAGTAATTTTATGAGAAACACTATTCTATTACAAATATATTCAGAACATTATTTGGAAACCATGTCTCGTGCCTTACCTTCAGTAAATGGAGGTTTTTCTGGACAGGCACCTGAGAGGGAGGAACCCTAACAGTGAAGCAGTGGCCAGTCCTCTTGGTGCCTCATACATTAGCGCATGGCCGTTTCAGGCCGTTTGACATAACGTATTGGGCATAGTGCAAAAACATGGGCTGACTAATTACTGATGTCATTGCTGGGATATGCTTTCAGTTCAAGTCTGTTTTGAGGGTTCTGCTGAAATCTGCCTCCATGTTTTTCTCTTCTAAGTGAAGGAGAAGGTTGCATGGTGAGTGCGTAGGGATTATATTTCATAAAATACTAAGTAATTACTTTACATTGATTTGATTTTTTACCTTTAACTCACAAACATAATGCTCACTATTTTCTTTTAAAAAACAAAGAAGATAAAATGGGCTTAAGTAAACAGTTAAAAAAAAATACTTCAAAAGAGAGAAATCTTTGCTAAAAGATAACTAAAATGCATGATTTGTTTGTGTTTCATTTGGGCAACTGGTAGAAAAGTTAGAAAAGATAAATTGTGTAGATTTTAAGCACACAAGGATTTGTGGCCCTCCATTTAGAAGCCTGTCTCAACTGAAAAGAGTCAGATGGGCTACTCAATAAAGATTGTGCTCTGAATGGTTTTATGAAGGCCAGAAACCATTTGTTTAGAGCAGTGGAGCCCAAGCGTGCAGGTCGCACAGCGAAATTGCAGGCCGGCTGAAAGCTGATACGCTCATAGAGTCTGAAGTTTACACAGAGCAAATACAAATAATGAAGAACTATAACAGAAGTGCTCTCTATGTCACCATGCATTTATCCTTTACTCCAGAGAGCTACTCTTGATAAAGATTCCTAAGAATACTGCTGCATAATATAGTGTAGTATAGTATATAAATAAATCAGATTATTTCAGGTTTTGCTATGTTGCAATGTGGCATTCAAGTAGATTTAAATAAAGCAATCATTACAGTAATGTGAATTATAGTTTTTTTTTTTTCTACAGTCAAGGGGTGTTCTTGGACACAACTTGAACTTTTGATAAAACAGCAGCAACAGTCTTAAAAGACACCAAATAATTACATTTTTACACATTATTGGCTGAATAAACAAAATATACACTACCCGGCATATTAAAAAACAAAACAAAAAATCAGTCACTGTTTGGATTTAAAAAAGGCAAATACTTAAAGGTGCAATGTGTAAATTTTAAGAGGATCTATTGGCAGAAATGCAATATAATATACATAACTATGTATGTATAAAGACTTTACATAATGAACCGTTATGTTTTTGTTACCTTAGAATGAGCCATTTCTATCTACATACATTTTGCACTGACATGTTTCTACAGTAGCCCTAAATGGACAAACTGCTCTACAGAGCGCGCTTGATTGATAGCTACTCTCTGCTGTCTCAGATGACAACATTTTTGTCCTGTGTTGGCCACCGTAGGTTCTCTATATTGCAATTTGCAACCTCACCGCTAGATGTCGCTAAAATTTACGCACTGCACCTTTAACAGTCTATGACTGGATCATTATTGCCGGGATTATTATGTTTTTAGCATGTTGCATAGAAGATCTTGACAAAAAATTGATGCACCGCTTGATGGAAATAAGTGTTGTGATGTTACTTCCATCAAGAGGTACATCAAGATCTTGTATTGACAATGCAAGAGGTGAGCACTCTGTAAAGTCTACTCCAGCACATCCCAAAGACTTTCAGTGAAATTAAGGTCTGCCAATTTATGTGTGAAAATGATTCTTCATGCTCCCTACCAACCATTCTTTCACAATTTCAGCCTGATGAATCTTGACATTGTCAGCCTGGAATATGGCCATGATGTGTCTTCCTACATGGTTGTTTTAAGAAATGAAAAGCTACACATTCTATCAATAAGGGTTAGAAGAACTGTTCCCAAACATATAACATGCTAGAAACATAATAATCACAGTAATAATGATCTAGTCAAAGACTCTTAAGCATTTGCCTATTTAAATCCAAACAGTGATTTTTTTTTTTTTTTTTTGGCCGGGCAGTGTATTAGCTAATTAATTAGCGTAATCAGTAGGAAGTTGTCGCAGATGTGTGTTTGTCTGCATTTTAATGAAGCTTGACTGTGTGTGAAACTTGAAGTTATTAACAGGAAAAAAAGCAAGTAAAAGACCAACATTAGGAAACACTGGAGTTGCCATCAAGGGCAACATTGATAGAGCCAAAGGCAAATCATCAAAAAAAAAAAATTGGTTTCAGTCAACAAGAGATGCCTTAATAGTGATTATTCATTCTACAGGAGGACAATGAGTCAAAGAACAGGGCAAAACCCTATAGAATAAGGCAGGATAGTTTTGTAGACAGAAAAGCTTGACATTTGTGTAAAAATCTTTGCGTAATTTAAATGATTCAGTATATTCAATTGATACAACTTAATTTCAAGCTTCTAAAAATACACGGATTGCAACACTCCATATGAAAGCACATATAATGGTCTTGACTGATTGTGTCAGCATCTGCAATCATCATGTTACGGCCCATCTGGATAAGCTTTGCGAAGTCCAACATATCAAACCTGGCACCTCTAACTCCTGTAGGCCTGCGTCACTCCAGCGCTAATCAGCCAATGTATGCACAGCTCAGGCTAGATTTCAGCCCAGACCGGCTGAAGTCTTCCATTACACGCACATGGCGTGGTGTGTCAGACCGCAGCTCTGGACCACAGCGCCTGAATGTGCGGCGACTGGCTGTTTTGACAGAGAGCTGTGAACTGAATTGATGTGCAAGACATTGAGTCAGAAGCGTTTCTTTGGCTGTCAGTTTCAGCATTCTCAAAGATTTATTGTTGATCTTGTGAAATGTATACTTTATTTGCTCTTGTTCTGAAGCCAGGATCATTGCATGGTTTTGTTTTCAAATGTTTTCCCTGCACTGTGATTGATTATCTGTGACTTGATGACTCATCGAGTTGGTTGGTTAATTGACAGTCAGAAAGTAAGATGGCCACCCCAATGGAATGTGTGACTGCTCTGCAAACTTCTGAACGGGCCAAATGCATTTTAAAATACGGGTGGCACTTTTAGTTTGGTGAACTGCCACTCAAAAGGACTGAAACAAATCATTTCAAACAATATGGTTGTGCTACAAATAAGCCTTATCTCTCAGTTTGACTGAATGAGATATCTATAGATATGTTTATGTTTATGTTACTGGTTTTCTTAACCAGTGTTTCAACCGCGGAAAGAACTGAACCGTCATGTTTGTGTACCGTTACAACCCTAATGTATAATCCCTTAACCCCATCCCCAAAGCTGAGCATAAACACATAAAAATACAATAAACATAATGCTGTCATTATATCAATACTGTATGTTTTTGTGTCTAGGCAAATGTAAGTAAATGTATGTGTGGTAGAAAAAATACATACAAATAGTTATGAGATCACATTGTTAAAATACATCAGTTAGGGTTAGGGTTCAGAATATACAGTTTGCACAGTTTAAAAAACATTGGCCTTCATTTATCAAACGATCGTACGCCAGAAAACTTTGCGTAGGCTCAATTCCACGCAAAATTTGGCATTTATCAATATGAGTGTGAGCGGTGGCTACGATCAAATCTCACATCAGGTCTCAGCTCGTGTATGCACGTTTTTGAGTCAGCGGGAACTTGCGTGTGCAGCATAGTAAATCTGGTGGAGAACTGTTATGAGAACATTTAGATTATTTTCCTGACCGACATTAAATTAGAATAGATGCATGTCGTAAAATACCACAAATGTTTTTTTTGTTGTTGTTTTTTTTCCAGGGATTTAGCTTTGGATGCACGAATGGCAACATCAAAAGAATTAGGAATAAAAAATAGGACTACACGAAATATATTTCACTGAAATAATTAACAGATTAACAAAACAAAAGAGAAAAACGGTGCATCATTAGGGCTAGTACAGGCTACGCTCATTTGATGCGTTGTATTCGTTTTCTTTATTTTATTAAAATATTTATCTTTATTTTATTAAATTCAATTGATCGCGCAGGCGCCTCACTCGCACACGCAGACGCTATCAGTTCTAGAGTTGCTAACTTTACATTTAATCCATTTATCAGCAAACTAAAATGCAGACAAAGTTAACACTGCTCAGTTTAATGGTCCAGTACATCTAGGAGTACATCTGTAGGCTACCAGTCGGCACGTGAAATGCCCATCCAAACATATTTTTGCTCATGTGAGGGATATTGAAACAAGAGTGAAACAGAAAGCCTTTTTAGCTTACATAATGAACAGTAGTTCAGCAACCAATAAATGTTACATCGCGAATATGGAAATGTTTGGATTCTTCCCGAATGAGAGAGGTAGGCTATGTGAGCCCAATTCAGTTTTGCTTTAAATAAATTCATTTCTACTTTATAATGAATGCCACTATAGTCTAATTTGTGTTTCAATATATAGCTACTTATTTTTCGTTCTTGTTCTGTTCTGAATAAAATAAATTTAAAGGATTTCCTGTGGAGTGAGGTACTAAAATAACCAAGTTTATATATATATAGGCTATTAATAATGTTTGTAATTATTTAGTTTTATTTACTGGTATTATTATTTAAATTAATTTTATTGTTTGAAATTACGAGGTTGAGGAGTGTTTTTAGAGTAAGATAAATTTATTTTTTCATGTGATTACTCCCTCTTCATGGCCGGGTTACGTTTCTCTGTGTCGTAAACTATAGGGTGAGGCTTCTAAAATTTGGGGCGTGATATTTAAATGAAGACAGTTTTCAGCCGCCACATTTATCAACACCCGTTCATTCGTGCTACGGAATTGGCCGCATACGAAAGTTTAATGAATCACACGTGAGCGTTGTCTTAAGCTGATTTTTTCATTCAGATGTACGCTGGTTTCTATGTTTGTTTGATAAATGAGGGCCATTATGTCTATAGAAAGTCCCCATAAAACATGGTGTGTGTGTGTGTGTGTGTTTGTACCCAGAAGTGACTAAAACCTGACAAAATCTCCAAAAACCTCCATTTAGAGACATCCTCATTTGTAAAACTGGTTTAAAAATAATGTAATTAAAGGGTTTTTAAAAATGTAAAAATGCAGAAAGTATTGGGTAGGTTTAGGGTTAGGGTTAGTGTAAGGGGATATAATATACAGTTTGTATAAAACCATTACGTCTATGGAATGTCCCCATTTAGATAGCTAAGTAAATGTGTGCCAGTAAAAGGTAATACTTGTACACAGTTAAGTTTTATTTTGATATTCAGTGGTTGAACGTTGAGAATAATGTCATCTCACTGCACCTAGTTTTTGCAAATGCCTATTATTGCATTCAAAGAGCCCTAAACAAATTTATTTGCAGTCTCTGATTGTTTATATTTTAACATAAGTTACACTTATAATTCAAAGTTGGATTGGAGTTGGTTTTAGCAAATAATTTATTAATACAGAGCGTGAATTAACTGTTGTGGCCTTTTGAATACCTACAATATAGCCACTGAGCTGTCATATATAAAAATATATAAGTGAACACAGCGCATTTAAGTTTAACATTTATGTTAGTGTTTGTGGGAATCAAACCCTATGGCCTTGGTGTTATGAGTTTTAGCAACATCAATGTTGCAGACAGGAAAAATACAAGGTATTCACTGACTGATTAAAATGTTACATTTTTTTAACAGCATGCTGCACAAGGTCATCTGTTACAAAAATAAATAAATAAATAAAATAAAAAAATAGTAGAATAGTGAAAACTGAGAATGAGGAGATGCAACAGTTGTTACATTCTGTTATAGAACAGCAACGTTTTTCAGATGATACTACAGATGATACCTAGAGATGATAGACAACGCTTTTATGACAACGCTTTCTTGCCATTGACATCATTTTTTGGCAATTCATGTTTTCACTGTTATATGCTAGGGGCGCTATTACGCATCTTCTGACAAAATACAGATCCAAAAACAAGCTAAGAAAAAGCAGAAACAAGCAATAGAAGCATTGTTTACACATGTAAGCTAACAAATGTAAATAGTAAATAGTAAATAGTCCAAAATGTAAATAGTCTAAAATCTTTTAATAATGAAATCTATTTGGGATTATGTTCAGATTCATAGTGCATAGCAAATAAAGAGTCATGTTTATTGTACATTTATGGTGTATTCGATCCTTAAAGTTTGAAAAAATGGCCACTATATGACCTGTTTGTTGTGTGAAGAAGCTGAGTAAAGAGAGAATACAGCTTTGGAACAACACAAGATTAAGTAAATAATGGCAGAATAAAAAAATATTGGGTTAATATTTAAGGGTATAGGGGGCGATTTTGGACACAGCCTAGGTCACAGGGAAGCACAGGCTGCATCCGAAAAGGCAGCTGACTTGTTTCCTCGCTGACTTATAGGCAATGACTTTACAGACGCAAAACGCTTGAATGCACCTCATGAATCTGATTTCAAGCAGACTTTTGAGGCTGACCACCAACCGCAACCGCAACCGCAACTTTCAGACGCCATCTTTATTTCTTAGCTCAACTGTCACCAAATGGAAAGCACAGGATTGTGGGATATCAAAGGCAGTGAAGGATACATCTATGCTGCCTTCAAAAATCGATCAGATGAAGGCATCTCATGAGACAGGAACTGAAGCTAACTTTGGATTCGGACGTGCCTTGATGCCTTCCAAACTTAAAATGTGTCCTCTGAAGGCAGCATTTTTCAGTTTTTGGATGCAGTCACAATGAAACAGAACAAAACTCAGACAGTCTAGAAGTTACTAGTGAGTCTGAAGAGCTTGATTAGCTGGTTCAGGTGTGTTTAATTATCCTGCAGATAAACTCTGCAGGATAATGGCCCTCCAGCAGCAGGTTTGGACACCCCTGCCCTGGACAGATGGCCAGTCTATCACAGTGTTTTCTATCAGGACTCAGGTTCTTGCTAAAAAGTCTCTATTGCAGGTGATTATTGTGATTTGTTGCTCATTTTGAAAAGAAATTTGAATGCATAACGTATAAATACACATTTTGCTTAATTTGTATGTTTTTACTCCTGTAAGCAAAGATTTCTCTTGTAAATAATGATGGCAAGTGTTCCACAATGTATTCAGAACAGTGTGATCTGATAAAGCATTAACTCACTACTGATTTTTTTAGAGAATGTTTATTTCATTGCTATTTAATAACAAAACTAATTTTTCGTTTGTGATCACTAACAGTGTCAATAACCTGGAAGCAATCCATCATTATGGATGCTAAATGTTCTGCACTGTACATGTTAATAGTACTGAGAGGGTGCCGGTATCTAGCAGGACCTTGAACTCACTTTCCCAAGCAAACAATGACACTTTGTCTCATTCTGGACCTGTTAGATGTTGGATATGAACAGGAGCAAAAGCTTTTAATTTCCTGAGGTGACTCGCTCTGCTCAGCTGGGCTGCTCTGCATGAGAAAAGCAGTTGACCTCCATTTCCTTTTGCTACGAGGGAAATCGACGATTCTTGGACAGCTCAAGATAAGTGTCCCATTTTATGAATGGAGTGAAAGTAAGAGTGCGCTCACATTGTTGGGAGAGTCATTTATCTTGAGGAGGGACAAAACCCCATTCATTGTTGTCTAGATGGAGGCAAAGTGAAGTTCAGAGTTGAGCGATAGCGAGGGGCCTCCGCTGTCACAGGTCAAATGGAGTGGGTTATGTGTGCACGTCAGCGTTGGGGAGGAAGTGCATGTGCTGGGGCCAAACGGGGTCACACCTCCAAGAGTGTCAAACAAAGCAGCGGAACTCCAGAAGCCCCAGAACTCACGACTCCCACGAACTTTCACACATGAGACCCACCCGGAGCTCCACTGCTGATTATTTGTAGCTATTTCCAATGGTGCCACTGATCTGACAAAAAGCTTGCCTGATTCCCAGTTCGCAGACTTCTATTGCTTGTGTTCTAATTTCCGATCCAAACACAATTTGGGAAATGCTATAGAAGTGATTCATCACTTCATGTGTGAAGTGATTCATCATCAATAGCAGTTCATTCTGTGTCAGGACAGATTGCTTTCATTTAAATCCATTGCCTTGAGATTCATTATTATTTTTAGGTTCTTTTACACCTGTTGCAAACTCGTTTGCTTTCTCTCATTTTGAAGGCTCAAATTTGTCAGCGACATAGCATGTCTCATTTCAGAAAAGCACATAAGGCTTTCCGAATACACCATTCGAATTTGATCTTGGTGGATGCAGAAGGTGTATCTTCATTGGTACAGATAACCGACAAACCTTTGTGTCGCTGTGAACAAACATAATTTATTTGAAAACATGGCAGCAAAAACTACAGTTAAAGATGTGGTGTTCAAATGTAAGTGATGTTAATTTCCAATGCAAAGTACTTCAGTAATCAGCTGTATTGAACAAGATAACAAGTGTTGTTAAAAATATGACATAAACTGTTGTGACGCATGCATAAACGTGTTGGCATACATAACAGCTGTAATACGTTCTGTTTCCTTTTATGCCTCATGTCCTACACAGACCATCTTGTTTAACTGTATTTTGAGAACATTTGGTACACCATAGTCTACAAAGGGACGTTTCCTACCCAGAAACGTCCTTCAAAATAAGACACAGCCCTTATTTTCCAGAGAGAAAAGGGTTAGCATTAGCATGAACAGATACACACTTCAAAATTCCACTCTTATTTTCAATAATAACCATGCATTTTTAACAATTCTTTCTTGAAGTATGAAGACATTTGACAAATAATGAAAACTGATGTTTTAATTGTATGTTATTTTCTGTAGTATGCTCATACACAATCATAGAAATCCTCTGAAGCCAACATTTCAATCCATAGTCATGAGTCAATATTTGAGGCCTGGGAGGCTTTTGTTTGCTCTTTCATCTCCAACCTCTTAATTACACTTAAATGAACTTGACACAAATGCCAAACACTTATGATTTGGTTGTCTGCACCATGCATGTACAGCCCACTGTCAGTGCGATGTTTCAGAGACCGCCTCAACCGTCAAAATCATGAAAAGAACCTTCAGTTCCTCATGAATTTTCCACCATCTAATCGTCAGTGTGGCACAAGCTCCGATAGTATAGCCTGGGCCTCGAAAACCACACTTGGGTAAACTGAGGGATTGTGGAAGAATGCTCCATTGCACTCCAATCCATAGAGGAAATGTAAAACACATGAGATGTGAAAAGCGAGCAATTACTGTCTAAGGGCAAGTGAGGGTTAAAAAGATACTCCTTGACTGCAGCAATACTGTAGAGATTGAAACAGAAGGATTGCCATTGTTCTAATGATGGGATTTTTTAGAATATGAAAATGTGTCAGGTTTACTTATGATTTTGTGTACTAAATATAATGCTCAAATCAGTGTTAATTTTGACAGCAAATTCATAGTCTTTTGACTAAAATGGCATTTAGTTTTAGTCATATTTTAGTAATCTGAATTGTTTTAGTCGACTAAATATAAGATTTTAATTGACTAAATCTACAGTATATTTAGTTGACTAAAATCTAATGGGATTAGTTAAATTGTAATGATCATTTAAGCATTTCTCTAAAAATGTCCAAACTCAGTATATACTCCTGGTGAAAATATCTAAACCTGTTAATATAAAATATATTATGGTTTGAATATGCAATACAGACAGATTTAACTGCTGTGCCATATAATGTCTTGATTTAGACTTTTAATAAAGGAATCAAGGAACCAAGAGAAACGCCAGAAAGAGTCCAACCAAGGAGGGGGGGACGGGCAACCTGGAGGTCGTGGGCAGGTGCAGGGTGGAAGGATGCCTCCAGGGTGGTACCGGTAGTTCGGGGCGCCATGGTGGGTCGGGCAGTTCGGGGAGCCATGGCGGGTCAAGGGCCTCGGGAAGCCATGGAGGTGCAGCCTCCGTGGCCTTGGCCCAGACCCCAGGCTTGGCCACTATGGCCACGTGGATATGGCCCCCCCAAAAAAAATTTCCTGGGAGGAGCTATGGGTTTGTGGGCTGGAGCGGGCTTGTGGGCTGGAGCGGGTTTGTGGGCTGGAGCGGGCTCTGGTGCTGAGTCAGGAGCTGACTCGTGGGCTGGAGCGGTTTCTGGTGCTGAGTCAGGAGCTGACTTATGGGCTGGAGCGGGCTCTGGTGCTGAGTCTGGAGCTGACTCGTGGGCTGGAGCGGTCTCTGTTGCTGACTCGTGGGCTGGAGCGGGCTTTGTTGCTGAGTCTGGAGCTGACTCGTGGGCTGGAGCGGGCTCTGTTGCTGAGTCTGGAGCTGACTCGTGGGCTGGAGCGGGCTCTGGTGCTGGGACTGGAGCGGAGTCGGGAGCCGACTCGGGGACTGGAGCGGAGTCGGGAGCCGACTCAGGGACTGGAGCGGAGTCGGGAGCTGACTCGGGGACTGGAGTGGTGTCGGGAGCCATCTCTGTGACCCAAGACATCCCCTCATACTCCACTAACAGGCCTATAGCCACAAGTGAAGTGGCCAACTTGAGTGGGTGGGAGTTTAGACGTGTGGTTGAACTGTTGAGTCATTGTGTGCTAGTAATAAAAGAATGATAAATGTGGGCCAATTTTTTTCACCGTAGCGCAGACAGTAATTAGACGTAATGCTTCTGTTAATGATAAACTTTTATTGGAATGTTCTGCGTCTGCTTGATGTTGAAACCTGTGTTAATACTATTATCATTCAACCAACACTACACGTCTTCCCGGACATTTCATAAACTTCATGGATACACACCCAAACACACTACCTTCAGCGAAACTGAAGGTATAGAAGGGCTCTTCTGAAGGGCTCTGTTGCTGAGTCTGGAGCTGACTCGTGGGCTGGAGCGGGCTCTGTTGCTGAGTCTGGAGCTGACTCGTGGGCTGGAGCGGGCTCTGGTGCTGGGACTGGAGCGGAGTCGGGAGCCGACTCGGGGACTGGAGCGGAGTCGGGAGCCGACTCAGGGACTGGAGCGGAGTCGGGAGCTGACTCGGGGACTGGAGCGGTGTCGGGAGCCATCTCTGTGACCCAAGACATCCCCTCATACTCCACTAACAGGCCTATAGCCACAAGTGAAGTGGCCAACTTGACTGAGGGCTCAGGCGTGGCAGCGGCCATCTTGACTGAGGGCTCATGCGTGGTGGCGGCCATCTTTGCTGAGGGCTCATCCGTGGCGGCGGCCATCTTGACCGAGGGCTCAGGCGTGGCAGCGGCCGTCTTAGGGTGAGGCTCTGAAGTGGCGGCCATCTTGCGACGAGGCTCTGAAGTGGCGGCCATCTTTATCTCTGGACTGAGGACTTGGGGAAGTGTTGGAGGGCAGAAATGGACGGAACCATTGAAGGGGTATGTGGAGGGAACCGGCTTAGGGTGAGCTGTCAACGCTATGTGTGTCTTCGATGGGGCTGGATGAGGAAGATACCCTTCTTTAACTTCCTCAACTTCAAAATTAGAACCATTTAAATAGAGAATAAGATTAATAGACTCGACTAGGGAGAATTAACAAGCAGGTTCGCTATACCGAATGGTATCCCTATCCAGTCCCATACGAAAACATCAGGCCAGCTCACCCGATAGGAGAGCTCGAGAAACTCCTCCACATACCTCTCCAAAGGCCTACCATTCTGCCGTAGGCCCCAAAGATCGCCCTCAGCCAGGATCATGCTTTTGGATAAGTCGGTTCTTCTGTCACGTAATGGTGGTAGGAACACTCACGACGAGGAGATTTGCAGAAATGTAGACTTTTAATAAAGGAATCAAGGAACAAAGAGAAACTCAGAAAACACCACTTTACATACAAACGAGAACCAACAGAGACTGAGAGAGAACACAGGGAATATATACAAGTCAAACAAAGGGGCAAACGAGACTAATTAACAAGACACACCTGAACTAAGGACACTAGTCAAATGAGTAACTATGACAACAATCTAAAGGTGGGAAAACTAAACAAAGGAGGTCAAGTGACAAACAGAACAAAGTGCCAAAACAGACAGACATTTGACAGTAGGTACTACATTTGAATTTAAATTTACTTCATGACCGTTGAAAAAGTACATTCTATATAGTACGAATGCGTGTAGTATGAATGAATTTGGACGTACTACGTGCACTATGTTGTTACTGTCACATGACCTACCAGCGTCAGGTTTATTAGGCTGCTGTCACTTTAAGGCCAGATGCACAGATCCAATACACTGATACACATCCAATATTCTCCCAACTGTTTACATTCACTTAAGACATAACCGACTGTGATCACATGACTCCGCGCCAAAACTGACATTTTGACATAATTTTGTGTGTATTTGTCTGTTCAAGCATGGAAAGACACAAAAGAGAGCTCAGTTCAGTACTCATGCGTCTGAGAGGTGGCTTTCTGTGTGCGCACAGAAAACCAGACTGAATTGAGCTCTCTTTCGCGTCTTCATGCTTTTTCAGATCTATCCATATGTCTGCACTTCTCTTTTTCCTAGACGTTTACATTTTTGATCATTTTATAAGACATGCTGTCCTGCTGGGTAGATCAGCAATTCACACAAGACATCAGTTCTGACTGGATCTCTCATTTTTATTACTTGACAAAAATGTCAATAGATTTTTGTCATAGTTTTTGTCATTCAAAACTATTTTTTATTTAGTTATTGGCTTGTTTTCGTCAGTGAAAAAAATGTTGTTGTGCACCATGAATTTTAAGTCTCTGTTTTGCCCCAATAACAGAATGATGCACAGTGCAAATCAGTGCGATAAGAACTACCTATAACACCTTAGCAACCAACAACCACATAGCAACCATCCACACCAACGTGCCATCGAGGTGATGAGTTTTGCACAGGCGAAGAAATTCTCTTCAGAAAATCTAGTTTAGACCCTGTAGTACACTTGAGATTTATCTTTCCTTGTTGCTTTCATACTGAATGAAGCCATCCAAACTTAACACACTGCCTCCATTATACTACCAGTGGCTGAAAAGTGTTACTCTTAAAAGTGAGTGTTTTAGCATCCAAAAACTGCTACCCATGACATTAATATTTTAGAACAACAAATTAGAGAGTAAATAGTGATTGAGAAGTATTTGCTTGAGTGGCTTCTTTCAAGGCTGTGATTAATGGGATGGTCATCTTGCCGACACCTAAATTATGCAGAAAGGAAAAGCACAAACCATTTTGGCACTGAGAGTAAGAATTCCACCAATGATCTGACAGGAAACACAAATAAAATGGCCAACGCCTCTGTGTTCTCCGCCTGAGCCATGAATTCATCTATACCTTCAGTTTCGCTGAAGGTAGTGTGTTTGGGTGTGTATCCATGAAGTTTATGAAATGTCCGGGAAGACGTGTAGTGTTGGTTGAATGATAATAGTATTAACACAGGTTTCAACATCAAGCAGACGCAGAACATTCCAATAAAAGTTTATCATTAACAGAAGCATTACGTCTAATTACTGTCTGCGCTACGGTGAAAAAAATTGGCCCACATTTATCATTCTTTTATTACTAGCACACAATGACTCAACAGTTCAACCACACGTCTAAACTCCCACCCACTCAATTGGACGTTTTCCTGTGGTTTGGGGCTTAATTAGACAATTTTGAGCATAGACGAAGTACGTCTAAATATTATTAAAGAGAGTTCTCTATTGGTCCCAGTGTTAGTGTACAGGCCAGCACATTTATTTTTTTGTCTAAGTCTTTAAGCTCTGGCTGCAGACTCTTTGGCTCAGTCTCAAAGCTCTTCTCCAAGTGGATAATTGGAACTATATTTTTTCCCAATAAGGGAGAATTTTGCAATTCTAGAATGTTTCATTTTTCAGTGTGCACTACAAAACCTTGGCCTATTTATCTCCATCTGTATTCGAAACATAGAATTGCCTATGTTACTTGCCAAAAATAGTTACCTGTAGAGTGTTTTTTCATAAAGTTTGAGGTATGCCTCAGAGAATTGACTAATTACAAAAAGAGTCAATGATAGTGAGAAGAAAATCCTAAAAGACTTCTTTTCTTTACTTACGGGCTTAACCACACAAGGCCACATCTCAAACACTACTGTTCAAAAGTTTTAATAATTTTATTGAGCAAGGATGTATTAAATTGATCAAAAATGACAGTAAAGGCATTTATAATGTTATAAAATATTTCTATTTTAAATAAATGCTGTTCTTTTGAACTTTCTGTTCATCAAAGAAACCTGAAAAATAAAATGTATCACCATTTCCACAAAAATATAAAGCAGCACAACTGTTTTCAACATTGATAATAATAATCAGAAATGTTTCTTGATCAGCATATTAGAATGATTTCTGAAGGATCATGTGACTCTGAAGACTGGAGTAATGATGCTGAAAATTCAGCTTTGATCACAGGAATAAAGTATATTCACATGAGAGAATATTGTTGATTCATTTTATAGGTTTTGCATGTGTTTCTAAAGATCACATTCCATCCTTTTAATCTTCTGTAATATCCAAAAGCAAGTTCAGTAATAACATCATTCTCAAAGAAGTGACATCATGTTTCAGGGAAAATGTCCTCAGTGTATTTGATGGATTCTGTGATGTTTTGTGGTATTAAAGGGTTAGTTCACCCAAAAATAATGTAATTTATTACTCACCCTCATGTCATTCTACACCTGTAAGGTCTTCGTTCATCTTCAGAACACAAATTAAGACATTTTTGATGAAATCCGATGGCTCAGTGAGGCCTTTTTTGCCAGCAATGTCACCCAACCTCTCAAGATCCATAAAGGTACTCAAAACATATTTAAAACAGCTCATGTGACTACAGTGGTTCTACCTTAATATTATAAAGCGACAAGAATACTTTTTGTGCTCCAAAAAAACCAAAAAACCAAAAAACAAAAACAAGACTTTTCAACAATATCTAGTGATGGCCGATTTCAGAACACTGCTTTGAATCTTTACCAATCTTTTATTTCTAATCAGTTGTTTGGATTGCGTATCAAACTGCTGAAATCACGTGACCTTTCTGGATCTTGAGAGGCTCGTGACATTGCTGGCAATAGAGGCCTCACTGAGCCATCAGATTTCATCAACAATATCTTAATTTGTGTTCCGAAGATGAACGAAGGTCTTACGGGTGTGAAACAACATGAGGGTGAGCAATAAATGACATTATTTTCATTTTTGGTGAACTAACCCTTTAACTGGTTTGTCCTCCTTATTATATCATTCAAACAATGATAGAAATCAGTATGATAATATCAACATTTCAAAAGAAAATGAAAGTTGGCGACCTCATGTAAGCTGCATGTCAATGACAAACTTTAGCGCATCCTGTTCACGTTCTTTTTGTTGCGTAAGTAACAAAGTCATCAGCTTGAACAGAGGATATTTTTAGAATTTCACAGTAAACACCAGGCATAAATGGATGTAAATGATCTCACTAGACCCTTGGAGTTTTATTATCCGAAAGATTGAGAAAAATGTTGAGATTTTTACTTAATATATTCTTTGATGGTGCAGCTAATAACATAAATGGTAGCATAATTATATGCAACTCTCCCTGCTAAGGAATGTGTGGTATGTGGCCATAAATGAATGTTTACGTGCAGTGAAGAGCAGAGCGGTGTGGCGACCCCTCTGGAAGATGCAGGTGCTTCTGCCCTGAAAGACACTTCGTCGACACACATACAGGGCTCTCTGCCCTCCAAACAAACCAACCTGAAAAAAAGAGTGCATAATGACAACGTGAAATCAAAATACTAAAATGAATGACTCTTGGCACTGACATGAACTGTAAAAGCTCATGAAGTCAGCTGGAATCTTCTCATAACTGTCAGCTCATTATCAGTCTGCTCTGATTATTATTGCGACAAGTCATTTTCATGTTACCACACTGCTCATAAAGCCTGTTATCGCTAAATTCTGTTGATCAACAGGTCATCTGCATCAGCCAATCAGAGTCAGAGGGGGAAATGAGCTGGGCCAATGGGAGGCCTGGGCTCTTTTCATACAGCCCGCTGTTGATGGAGCCATGTGTGTCTCATTGAGGTCAGGTTAATTAGTCCCGTGTCAAACACGCCGCTCACTAAGTCGATGTTTACTACTGTACTCGGGTGAAACAGGTTCTGCTGTTATTGCAGATGCTTCTTTCATGTCTTCTGGAATGATGTCTAGGAGTTTGGTCCATGACCGGATTCTCAAATCATATTTACTGTTTTTGTCCTTTAATAAAATGGCCCCCACATGAAAAAGTAGTTTCTCTTTCTCTTTGAGCGGCCCATAATCTTTTCATTTTGTTGATTTTCAGACCCAGTCGGGCCTCCCAGGAAGCGAGCTGATGCCATTCCTTTAGACCAGGTGTAATGTTACATGAGCGAGCTTGTTTAAAGCCTGGCCAAAATCTCAACCCAGAGAGTGATATGATCAGTACATCCTGTGAGATTGTGATGAGCCTGAGAGGAGATGATCTGAGAGGTCGAGCAGATCAGAGGAGGCAGATGACATCGTCCCGGCCGTCATGATGAAACCGTAATCCTGTGATCAAAGAGCAGCATTCCAGCCGAACGCTCTTCAATCAGCTCACTGAAACACACGATTCTCAAACTGTATTATACCGGCTGTAGGACGAGCAAAACGGCCTTAGAAATGGGGACTTTTTAAAGTTACATTCATTAATGCTGTTAAATGTCTGTGAAAATCAGATTTCTGATTTTTTTTTTTCTTTTTTCTTTTCATCATATGCTGCATATGCTGTATGTGAACATATTGTGGCATTGGTTAAATAACATCAAACTTTTTGCATCATTTGGCAAAATTACAACCTGATTTTATACGATACACAATGAAAATATTCAAATGCTGTTCACTATGCTGTAACTTTGAAAGAAAAGAAAAAAAGAAAAAAAAAACACTTTATGTCAGTGGCCAACTTTAGACATTCTACTAACTGCAAGTAACTTTGCAACTACATGTCAACTTATTCTACTAACCCAAACCTAACAGTCTACTAATACTAGGAGTTAGTTGACATTTAGTTGCAAATTAATGAGAGTTACTTGCAAATTTACATAGTAGAATATCTAAAGTGGACAATCCAAATAAAGTGTAACCAAAACTTTATTTGTAGCAAAAAATCCCACAAGTATGGGAAAGTACACATAGTTGAAGATTCACACATTTTCCATTTTTTTTTAGAAAACATTTTATGGTGCTTTATTCAAGTAACTATTCAAACTATTGAAAATGGTTATTAAATGTGCACAAATTTAATCTATACACTGGAAATATGTTTATGAAGCAGCTCCTGTGATCAGTCTCAGTTCATGATGCAATGCCTGTGAAGATTATAATCAGGAGGTGTTTTATTACTTTACAGTGTGTGTTCGAGTGTTTACACAAGTTGCTATGTTACCAGCTTCTTGAAGTCACAGATATGATATCCAGTAAGCTACTAAATAGGCAATCTGTCTGAGACAGCACCTTTTAGAGATTTTGACAGTCCAGAAACTGCACTGAGTTACAATGATGGCAGAAATCACAATTAGATGTAGTGCAGGGTGAACAAACATTTTGATATAATACAATTTAACATTAAGATATACAAGTACTGATACTGCTTAAATTAAATGTTATCATTTTACAAAACATTAATTCAAAATCCATTGCCACTTAGTAGATTCTCATACGAACACATGTACGTACCAACACTTGTGTAAACTGGTTAAACCGGCATGGCTATTGGCCGATGCCAGTAATGTCAAAATTTCCTGGCTGATTTACATTTACATTTATTCATTTGGCAGACGCTTTAATCCAAAGCTACTTACAAGTGAGGAATACAATAAGCGAGTCGGCATGACGAGGCAAATAGGGACAAGAAGTGCTCACAATACAAGTTTTAGGCAGTGCTCAGAGTATCATAAACTACAATAGAGAGGGATTAAAGGAAGTGAAGGGATAGGTATAGGAATTTTTTTTTTTTTTTAGGATGAGGATAAGTGCTCACGAAAGAGATGAGTTTTCAGCTGTCTTTTGAATATTGCCAGGGATTCTGCATTGCGGATGAAGGCAGGAAGATCATTCCACAAGCAAGGGACAGTGAACGAGAATGTCCTGATTTATTATTTATCATTATTCAGAATTATAAAACATTTGAATGTGAGCTAATCTACAATTAGAGCATGAGATAAAGACAGAATTTAAATTCAGAGTAACAGGAAACAGAGTTGTAGAACAACAACACTATATAGTAACTCAAGTATTAATTTAAGAAGCAATGAAACACTTTACTTGTTGCTACCATTGCTACCAATGATCTCTATGATCAACTTAGCTCACGATGCTTTTGAGAAACGCAGCCCTGTGTAATGTCCTTGTCACTAACCATTATTGATATTTCTGTGTGCATGTTTAATATCCATTCAAACCATATTACAAATAAACCTAAAGGTCCAAAAACAAATTACCCATGTGAATCTGTCATAATCAAATGTTCTATATTACGGCCTGTAATTCAGCTCTGTTTCTCAAGGTCATCATACTTCAAGAGGCACAAAAGCAGGCCTTCGAGGACTCCCAACAGACTTGATGGTAAAAATGTTCATGAGAAGACAGTAAGATGCACCAAACCCTACTCATGATGAAAGCAGCAGGAGTGAAACTCACTCTGTGCTATGTTTTTTCCCTTCATTTCACCCTCCTGTAAAGTCATCAGTGTGGCGGTGGTGTTGTTTTACAGAATAACTCATCTCCCCAGCGCTAACTGTACGTGGGTGGCCTGTCTTGCATGGACTCATCCGACCGGTTGTGTCAAACTATCAATCACTAATCACTGTCACTCACATTACTAATCACATGCAGTGGGGTTTTGGCCTTCTTGAGCAAGATAAGCATATTTAGTTTCACTGTAAAAGGAATATTTGAAATCCCAGAAAAAGAGAATGATATAGTGGCTCCAATTTTGGCCCTAAGCAAAAGTGATCATATTTATGTAGAAGATGCACATGAATAGAACCACAATAGCTTTGTTTCCATACACCTATTTTTATGCACATTTTAGGATATTGCATCAAAAACTGCTGGATGGAAACGTCAAGATTCTAAAAATGAGCATTAAAAACTAATGCGCTTGTTTGAGTTGGATACATTTTTTATCCAATAAGAAAACATGCGCATAAACTATGATTGAAACACATTTACCAAATAAATTCCTTGATGCACATCAAAAAAAAAATCATGTGACTTGTGGTGGGATGGCATAACTGGACTAACCAGCTGACCGATCTTGTTGCACAGCATCCAAAATGCTGTTTTGGTTGTTCTGAAATGTCTGAGCAAAGTTTGTCATCAAAGTGGTTCAGTATAATTCCCTCCCAGACAGTGTTGCCAATTGCTTTCAGTTGAAAGTAGCTAATGCTAGTTGATAAATGTCCATAGATGATGTCATACTGGCGAGTCCACTGATCTATATTAATATAAATATAGATCAGTGGGCGAGTCATGGAATCTAGATAAGGTTTGTCCAAAAATTTACTAGATTTGTCACTGGGCTTTTGAAAAAAGCTAAATTGGCAGCACTGCTCCCGGAACTGTCATCAAGACTGTGTTCCCAAAACAGCAGCATCTTCCTCTGAAAGCAAGATAACATATTTATTGTGTTTCATTTGCTTGCTCTGAAATGCAAGTTATTTATTATATATGAAAATGATAATAGGCTATACAGTGGCTTTTCCTACTTTTTAGTGATATTTAGCGCCAGATTATCAGTAAGTGATGATTTTGTTCTCTTCGACTCATTAGATGGAAACAGCACTTTATTCGCAAATGTTTTATGCGATATTCGAGTTTTGCGCATAAGTTAAATTCGCAACTTTGAATGGAAACAGCTAATGATATAATTACCAGTGGGATACTTTGGAATTTCTTTGAGCCCCACAATTGAACCACAATAATTGTTGTAAGTAAGTATAAGTGTTATAAATATGTTTTAACCAACATGTTCTCCAACCAATACGCCTATATAGGTCGTTTGTCACTTCCCTGAAATACGACCCATAGGAGCGTTTACTAAAGTTGCGCCCCTATCGAACAACAGGACACTTTCATTTTAATTCATGAAATACGACCCATAGGAGCGTTTGCTAAAGTTGCGCCCCTATCGACAACAGGACACTTTCATTTTAATGCATTGTTCCCTTTTATCTGCGTCAAGGGGTGGGGAGGGGTGGATGTAGTCGTTAATAAAAAAAAAAATTAATTTTGCTAAATGGAAATAGGAGAAATGGTGTAAAAACCCCACACACTGCATTTAAATGAACACGCATTTTGATTGGTAACGACAGTCATACGTCATTTCATGACGACAGATGTAACACGACACTGTCAATATTTTTACGCCAGCTAGAGGGCGCATGACTTTATTTTTTGAAAAGAATTATGCACCGTATAATTCAATTGAACAACAAAGCTGTATTTCTCAGGATGAAAATCTAAATTTTGAAAAAAAAAGTAACTTTCAGTAGTCTGTCCATGATTATTTGTATGGGATTTAAATAAAGGCAAGCCCACTAAACTCTTCAGCCTCACTGCAGCAAAAAACAACACGTGCAGCCGAGTGTGTGTGTGTGTGTGCGGTGCAGCTGTGGAGGTCTGATTGTGATATCAGTGCAGATGAGAGGCGTGCGTGTGATGGGATGCTCTAAGACAGAAGCCTCTTTATTCTTGGCCTCTGTGAAATGTTACATTGCTGCCAGTGACAGACACAAAGTCAGCAGTCACCTTTGACACACACGGCCGCCTGCTGAAGTGCCATGTGCCGTCTGCTGTAGAATCACTCTCTTCTTGATGCCACAGATGTCTCAGGATTTGGAGGATCCACTGTGTACCATTCATGTGCAATGTGCAAACAGCTCAAATGAAAGTAGAAAAAGTTAATCAAGCTGTTGTTTCTTCTTTTTCAAAGTCCCTAACCCAACTTTCTGTCTGTTATTATGGCCTATACAACTATTTATTTATTCATTTATTTATTTAATTTTTTTACAACTGAGTCAAGTTAACATGCAAAAACTTGTCCCACTTTATATTAGGTGGCCTTAAAGCTGCAGTCCATAACTTGTTTTGGTTAAAAATGATCCAAAATCAATTTTTGAGCAAGTACATATCCAGCCAGTGTTCAAAACTATCAACTTATCTTAGCTCGATTCACAACGGAAAGCTTGTAATAATGTTTTATAATAAGAGCGACCTGGTGGATTTCCGCGGGAAATTCGAGCATGCAGCAGTTCGTCTTTGCGTCATTACGTCACGTCTGTAAACAGAAAGAAGGAGTCCAGGCTAGTCGGCTTTATCATGTGAGGATGCTTGTTGTAGAGGATCATTTATAGCCTGTTCTCACAGCAGCTGAAATAATTAAACCTATCATTTTGATGGTGGATTGTAATCCAGAAAGATCCAAATGACAGTCATCAGTGACAACTGGAGATTCACCTGTAGTCAAAAGGAAAAGACTTCAGACTGCGGAGTGGATACAGAAATTGAAATCTACAGGTAACGCTAATACACACTAAATACACATAGTCACGCAATGCTGATGTTGTTAACATTAACAATTTGAGAACAAAGTATAACAATAATAATAATTTGCACGGTTTGGCATGATCTGAGCTAAGCGATCGTTAGATTTAATCACCATTGGCAGCACGATTTATTGTAGGCCTAATGCTTTTTTGGTCAGAACAAAAGTGGCAGACATGTTACTGACATTTTCCAGTGAAAATTCTTATATTGGTCATACTTCCAAGACGTAGAATCTGTGATTCTGAAGTACAGCATCCACACCAGTGTAGTGATTGACAGCAAACATTAGATTCATCCGCTGAGGAGTCGTGCCGATGCACAGCGCACGTAACGATAACAATTCTGCATATGACTGCAATTGCAGGTTTGAAACAGAGATGAAAAACAGAGAGGAAAAATGCCGGACTGCAGCTTTAACTACTATGTACTTATATTTAAATGAATCATTTGATACAATTGCACTTATTGTGTACATACATGTTTTCACATTGTACTTATATGTTAAAAAATACATGCATGCAATTACATCTGTAATTATTTTCTGTAATTACATGTATAATTACATTGTTGACCCATCCTTTACATCTTAACCCCACCCTTAAACCTACCCATACCACCAAACCTGTCCCTAACCTTACCCGTATCCACCTCAATAGTGTTTTGCGATGCAATATGAACACAATAAGTACATTGTAC
Organism: Hypophthalmichthys nobilis; assembly: GCA_037950665.1. Taxonomy (NCBI): domain Eukaryota; kingdom Metazoa; phylum Chordata; class Actinopteri; order Cypriniformes; family Xenocyprididae; genus Hypophthalmichthys; species Hypophthalmichthys nobilis. Next base: position 5,567,648 of record CM075475.1, on the reverse strand, counting down.
TTATTTCTTTTGATATAAGTACATAGTAGTTAAGGCCACATAATATTATGTGAGAAGCAAAAGCTTCTTTTTCTAGTTGCATATTAATACGGCAGATACTATTTGCAAGTGTATAAGCTTTATAAAAAGTTCAAATAGCAAAAAAGAATATCTTCTTTGCGTTAACGCTGCATTCACATGGGGCGTCGGCGTCAACACTTGATGGAGAGCGTGTCTGAAGCTTGAGCAGACGCGACCATCATAGTACAACAGCCAATCACATTACTTTCCGGTGTTGCATGAACGAGATTGGCTAGCGTCTGTGATCTGATTGGCTGATGCCTGCGTTGGCGCTTGAAAAGTTGAGAAATCTTCAACTTCTGCTGTGAGCAACGCGAGTGAGGCAACGCAATGGAACCAAAGCCACTGGAAGGCAAGCCTGCAACCTTATACTCAGTACAAATAGTGGCAGATATTTGTATTTGCATGTCAGTGTATTGCATGCAATAATAGCAACAATTTCATTGTATAATTTTTAAAACCGTAAAATGGATGCTGCCTTATTGAGACCTTACTTGTCCAATATCCCTAAAGCCCTCTGCTAACCCTAACCATACTGAACCTGCTGATCAGTAAAAGGGTCCTCAAAGGTCCAGGAAGGGAGCCACGCTTTTAAGCATGGTAACAATATGAGCTGTGTGCATCATAGTCGATTTTCCAGCCCATCCAATCAACATCGCATCCAATTTCAATTATACACCTATTATATACATGTTCAACACATATCCACTGTTAAATAACATTATTTCCACTTACTGAAAATATATCAAAAGACGGGCTGTTTGAATTTAGTGTAAATATCACACTCTGTATTAATATATGTCAAATCCTGCCACTGATGCCACTGCACCTACCTCAATCTGTCGCCAAACAAATTTTAAACATAAGTAAGTAAATTTAACTAATGAAGGTTTCACAGATTTTAAATGTGCAGAATATAAATCTGAATGCATGTGATATGTTTAAAATGTACACTCCATGGAGATTCTTGGTTGACCATTTCTCTTTTGCTTATCGATGACTAATAAAAAATAATAATAATTTTAAAAAAAAACTCTTGCTCTATTGTAACTCTACTATATGTCAATCACATGCATTCAATTACCACTCCACTGTAAAACTATCTTAGTTTGGTTCTAATCTCTAGGAACTTGTATTAAATATAGGGAAAGTTTAAATAGAATTGAGGCAGAAGCATTTCATTTTAGTATAATTTAGAAACCTTTGTATTTGTTAATAATGTTTTGAAATAGTTTTTATTTTTATATTTCCCAATTTGATTTTGATTTTAGTTCAAGTATTGCTTCCATTACGACTGTCTCATGAGCGGCCAGCTATGTCCAAAAAAAAGAAGTGTGAAAAAGAAGGTCTCCTTCCCTAAACGTATCTAAAAGATTATGTGACTTTCAGGAGAGCTTTTGATTCTACAGAGTCACAATGAGGCTGATAGCATGGGGTGGTGCAGTGCAGTGGTTAAAGCTCAGGGCTGGTAACTAGAAGGTTAATGGTTAAATCTTAGCAAGGATCATGCCAAGAGTCACCATTATATTCACCACAGGGAGTCTTGTTGTGCCCCTGAGCAAGGCAAGGTTATTCCAGAAGAATCGACCCTTCACGGACTATAATGTGCTCGCTTAAGCACTGAACTCGAATTCCAGTTAGGAACTTGGGTGTGCTCTTTGATACCAATCTTTCATTTGAAAGCCACATTTCTAGCATCTGTAAAACCGCATTCTTCCATCTTAAAAATATATCTATACTACGACATATGCTCTCAATGACAAATGCGGAACAATTAGTTAATGTGTTCATGACCTCAAGGCTAAGATTACTGTAATTCTTTACTGGGTGGTTGCCCTGCACCCTTAATAAAGAAACTCCAGCAGGTCCAAAACGCAGCAGCTAGAGCTCCTACTAGAATCAGGAAGTATGACCATATTAGCCCAGTTCTGTCAACACTGCACTGGCTCCCTATTAAACATCATATACATTTTAAAATCTTGCTAATTACTTACAAAGCACTAACCGTCCGTTCACACCGCCGCCGGCAAGAGCGTCAAAGTGACAGGAAGTCATTCATTTTCAATGTGAGTCAGTGGCGAGCTCCAGCGAGAGCAGTGCGGCGCGTCTTGGATGGTGAAAACATCGAGGAGAGTTGAAGTCAGGTAAACTTTATGGTAATGAACTATGACGCGGTTCAGCAGCAACCAATCGGAATGTAGAGGTCCTTGCTTGAGAGGATTCCGATTGGTTGCCACAACTTGTCATTTACTTTGACCCTCCCGCTGGCGGCGGTTTGAACGCACAGTACAGTGTTGTTGGCAGGGCAGCCAAGGCGAATTTTGACGCTCTCGCCGGCGGCGGTGTGAACGCACAGTAAATGGTTTAGCTCCCCAGTACTTGAGCAAACTCTTAACGCATTATAGTCCTTCATGTTTATTATGATCTCAGAATTCTGGTCAGTTGATAATACCTAGAATATCAAAATCAACCGCAGGTGTTAGATCCTTTTCCTTTTTAGCACCCAAACTTTCTTCCTAGCATTGTTCAGGAAGCAGATACACTCTGTCAGTTTAAATCTAGACTAAAAACACAGCTTTTTAACCTGGCGTACACATTATCACACAATTCAGATTTTGTTACAGACTAATATGCTAGTCTGTCTGTCTCATCCTTATCCCTAGGTTACCACAGTCAGCCGGATCATATCCAGTCCAGATTGTGGACCTGCTCCTAAACATGACCAAAACACAGCCCTGAATGTCAGCAGAGACCATGTGTATTAAGACAATCCCCTTTTAAGGCCTCATCGACATGACAGCCATTGGCACAGATCCTCAGCAAAGCCCACAAGAACCAGACAGGTCCTTCGCACAGACCCCTATGGCCAGCTTCGTCTCCATACTGGCGTGATGAATCCGATCTTCGAGCAGAATGAACTGGATGAAAAATTTTGAATGTTACTTATCCATACTGATCTGCTTTCTGACTTGTGATGCAGACTGAATCACAATCACATGGTGTTCGTTGGCCAGAGGAGAACTAACCCTCTGACTAAGCCTGGTTTCTCCCAAGGTTTTTTTCTTCATTCTGTCACCTGATGAAGTTTGGGTTCTTGCCACTGTTGCCTCAGGCTTGCTTTATTGGAGACACTTAATATTCAACAATATTATTGATCTGACTGCACTGACACTATTTTATGAGAACTGAACTGAGCTGGATGATGACATCACTGTTTTCCACAGAGCTGATTTACAGCCGAATTGAACTAATTTAATAATCGATGATCTTTACAATGGAACTAAATCAACAATGAACTGAATTCAGCTGAGCAATGACACTTTTTTTTTTTTTTTTTAGAGCTGCTTTACTCCCAAATTGAACTATATCTGCATCACTGAATCATTATTTTCCTGTTGATCACTTTAAAGCTGCTTTGAAACTATCTGTATTGTATAGTGCTATAAAAATAAATGTGACTTGACTTTAGTAAGTCATCTTGCAATGAGAAAGCAAATTATTCTGGATGGGGTCTAAGGTAAGAGAGAGCATCGAGCTCATGACGTCCAGGTTTGGCCTGTAAATTACTGTTGTCTATTATTTTACACCCAGAGACGGCTGTCATTCATCAGAAATGAAATGGGAGCTCACACCTCAGTCCAGACAGGAAAAGCCACTCAAATAATCTCAGTTAATCATGGAGGGCTACTGGAGTTTTTTTGAAAGCATGCCTGAAATGGAGCCGTTACTATTTTCAATATGAAAAAGTGGAAATGGGTCAGAGGAAACACTCATTTTCTTTAAGTCAACACCAATGTTTAAGCACAGAGCACAGTTTCACCAAATTATGTGTGCTTCCCAATCAAAAGGTCATTTGTGTCCGTTCACTAATTCCGGGTAAGAAAGCACTATTGACTTACAAAATAAAGATATGCATAATACATGCTGTCAAAACCTGTGTATGTATTTTAATCAGTGATACCACTGTTATTATTAACCTGTGGCTTTCATACAGTTAGGAGTTTTATTGAGAAAAATGTCATCAGTAAGTGTTTATTTCTGTCCAACAATATGTCCAGTGTATCTTTCTATCCTACACGATACTGCAACACATGCAGGGCACATGCTATTACTTTTTTATACTACAGGGCTGTTGAATTCTTGATTCTGATTGGATGATGAACAATCTAAGGTGTGCAATGAGTGTTCCATTTGTCCTTGGAAGTGGGAAATTCCTAGCTCCCAGTTGGAACTTTAAACTGAAACACCCCCTCAAGTTGGAGTTGTGACTGGGAAACTCAAGAGAAGTGCAACAACTCCGACTTCAGAATCCAATATGGCTGCTCAGCGCATCAACCATAGAGAAACAGTAGTAATAAATTGTATATTAGCACTTCTGTTTTTTCTGTTTAATAAACTCAGTGGTGCACACAGTACTATCCATCCTCTATTTGTGGACATGATACTTCAGCATTATTTGTGCAAAATACCATTTTTTATGTGCTTGTGTTCAAAAAGAGCAAGCACAACAAAGATTTGCATGGGTGCGTCCATCTTACTTTTCCAGCCTGTTTACTGGAACACGGCTGCCTTGGGTGCGACGTTATTAGGAGATTAGAATATGAAATGAATATGAAGTTTAGATCTAAGCCTAATTAAACACACCTGAACCAGATAAACATGGGCTTGTCCGAAATCGCCCCCTATTTACGTATATTAACACAGTATAATTAAAGGGATAGTTCACCCAAAAATGAACATTCTATCATCATTTACTTACCCTCAAGTTGTATGAGTTTCTTTCATCTGTTGAACCCAAAAGAAGATTATTTTGAAGTATGTGGGTAACCAAACAGTTAATGGGCCCTATTGACTTCCATAGTATGAAATAAATACTACTGAAGTCAATGGGGCCCATCAACTGTTTGGTTACCCACATCTTTCAAAATAATCTTCTTTTGTTTTCAACAGAAGAAAAAAAAACTCATACAACTTGAGGGTAAGTAAATGTTCATTTTTGGGTGAACTATCCCTTTAAGTATATTCTTTTAAAGCATATCATTTCCATAATAAGTATTCTTTTTTTAAAGTTTGCTAAAGTGTACTTTTGCACAAAGGAAACCTCAACAGATTTATCAAATGGTAAGGGGAGGATTCACAGTGAAATAACCTCCCTCAGAGAGACAGAAAATCTGTCTGTGCGATGAGTGTCGAGCTGGTTGGATGTCAGGATAGACACAGTGCAACACTGCCACCTTGTTAGTGGTGAGCATTGCTCTCTCTCTCTCTCTCTCTCTGTGTGTGTGTGTGTGTGTGTGTGAGAGAGAGAGAGAGAGATAATAAATGACATACCCTGACTAGAATTTCTCTTAATGTATTCTTCTTTCTGTGTCCAGATGTTAAATTTGTAATAAAGCAGAATAATACTGGTCGCAGAGTTGCAGTTGTATGTAATAGATGTTTAAACACACCTCAGCTGAACTTCATTGCCAAGAAAAACTACTGAGTGATACAATCTTATGTTAGTGTTACATCAAGACTGTAAACATTTTAAGAACCTTCTGCTCTCAGTGTCAATCAGTGTTATCTCATACATTGAAGAAAATAAAGAAAAGTTCTCTGTGGCCGACACAGTGAAGTCATGTTTGAGCCTGACCAGACGTTTTAATGCCCCTAAAAAATAAACAAAAGACAAGCCGATACCACATGACCACTTAACAGGGATTGTGACAGTGTGAGGGGCGGAAAGACTGAGTGAGACTTATTTTCCAGCATCACTCTAATGGTCTATTTTTGCTGCATCATGACATACATCATTTTCATTTTTATGAATAAGCAATATTGAGCTTTATTAAGAATTCATAATAAGGACAGAAATTTGTTCATCTATTTGGCAGGTATGGTATAAATGTCATTATTTTGAGTCATGATGTTATAACTACCTATCAATGTTTAATAATGCTTTCATAAATGAGTCATTAATGTTGCCCATTTATAAACCCCTAATAAAGTGTTAATGTTCTTAAACATACATTTGCCATCTGAAAAGTAAGTTTATATATATATATATATATATATATATATATATATACATAAAATAATTATTAAATGTTGTTTTGAGAGTACACTTGTTTTGTGTGCTTTCATCTCAGACACTCCATGAGGAGGAAATACGCTGCTGATGTGTCAGACAGACGTGTGGTTTCAGTGGCTCTGTCTGTCTGCCGGGTCTGTCTCACACACCAGTGCTGTTTGAGCTGTAGCTGAGAATGACATCACATCAGCGCTTCTAAAAATACCTGCTGGACTTGATCAGAGCACTCACTTCCTCCTGTTTGTCATACCTGGACAACATGACTATCCTAATCTTGTGTAATTTTGGGGGGGAAATATGCTTTATTATCGCAATGTGGTCCTAAAATGGACTTCATGTGTAAAAAAAAAAAAAACATTCAACAAGTTCTGAGCATTTGCTAACCACAACACTCATGTGATATCACTTAAATATATGACCAAGTTATGTGGACTCCCACTTACCAGTTTGGCTCTTCCAGTAATTCATGTGAGGAACTCTATATGTCATTGTTTGGTGTAACATTAAACTTCATTGTATTAGGGTTTATTTTGCTGAAATATCCAGCTGGCTATATGTTAACTATGTTAACTATATAAAGACAAACATGTAAGCAATTACTTATTACACAGCTTACTCACCAAATAAATAATTATGTGGACATGAAATATATAAAATCCTACCTTACCTTCTTATTATTATGCTGCACTCCAGTATGAATTGAATTATTCATTACAATGTACAAAGGGTACCACTTTAGTTTGGGGACCAATTCTCACTATTAACTAGTAGCATATTAGCTTGCATATAGCACAGGGGTGGCCAACGTGATTCCATGAGAGCCACAGTCCTGAGAGTTTTGCTCCAACCCTAATCAAACACACCTGAACAAGCTAATCAAGGTCTGAAGGGTTTCTAGAAAGATACAGGCAGGTGAGTTTTTATCAGGGATGGAGCAAAACTGCAGGACTGTGGCTCTCCAGGACCGACGTTGGCCACCTCTGTATTAGCATATTGGCTCTTTATTAGTACTTATAAAGCACATATTGATGCCTTTTGCATGATCATATTCTACATCCCTCAATCCTACCCCATACCTAAACTGAACAACTACCTTAATAACTATTAATAAGCAGAAAATTAGGAGCTTACTGAGGCAAAAGTCATAGTTAACCTGTTCCACTGTACTGCCCTGCGGTACACATACCTTTCAAAAGAGTCCAATGCTTATAAAATGCTTATAAAATGGTTAGTAAACCATTTTATATGCTTATAAAATGGTTAGTTCCTTTCCTTGATTCTGATTGTTCAGTAGCTGTGTTTTATTCATGATAAACCATGGCTATGACTGCTTCACTCAACGGTTCTGTGTATCACTACACAACACCCTTAGCAACCACTCATAGCAATGTAAACTATATGTTCTCAATTTATATTGTTTACTAAAGCTCACTGTATTATGTAGAAGAGTATTGTGAGAAAGAGATCGAGTGAGCGAGTTTATTACCTGCATTCAGATTTAGCATTTTCCTTCAGGTCAGTCCTATGTTCATAATAAAAAATCTGTTTAAATGTCTGATGTATTATCTTGTCCTTTTAACATTTAAGGGGTTTTCCCATGACTAACTAAAGCATTTGTCAGTTGCATCTTGTTCTGTATTCACAACAATTTAGTCTTTTCAATATAAAAGTCTTTGCTACTGACTGACACACTCATAAAGACAGTCTTTGCTGCCATCTAATGGAGTGAAAATGTAATTTCTGTTGCTGTTCATGGTCAGGGACTATTTTTTTCCAGCGGAAGGAAGGCTTTTAGAAAAAGTTTACTTCATGAAAGTTGCATTGATACATATTTTTGGCTTTAATATTTGTATTGTGTGGTAACCGTTTTATAAAAGCAATAAGGCACTCGAGGCTAGTGCTGTATCATGAATAAGTCACGGCTGAAGGCCGTTGTTAGGCACGACGCGAAGCGGAACCTCTCATACCTTATTGCTTACATATACTCAAAATGGTTCAAAACAGCATGCAATTTACATTGGGTATGCCTTTTTTAGTCGTTTTAGGCCAATTTATACAGGAAGGCTAAGGGGTTAATAGTGAATATTGTTACCCAAAATAAAGTGTGACCATACAAAGCAATTAGAGGAACATTACAACAAGATTACAGTGATATTACCACTGAAGTCCTCTGATTTCATTTTCAATATGATCGCTAACTGAGATGCAAGAAGACACCTGTAAGAGAGAGTGATACAACAGACATGGAAGCTGCTTTCAGTTACATAGATTGTGCTGAATGGCACAATTGACCAAATACAATCAAGTATTACACATAGCTGTATAATAAATACATATGTTGGCCCCAAAGGGTTTCCACTTTTGAAAATCAAATGCCATTGCATTGTTTTATCACCTCAAACCTGACACACACACACACGCACATGCACACACACACACACACACACACACATATATATATATATATATATATATATATACTCTTAAAACTTGAGTACTTAAGGCTTGAGCTCTTGGGTCATGTGTGAGTGTGATGAATTCACTGAAAACACTGTCTCCTGCCAAAACTCACTACAATATCAGCTCATCAGCAGCAGACGGACTGAATGTGGGAATCATGCGTTATGACAGGTATATACAGGAACCCGGTGGAGAAACGCAGAAAGAAAACAGGCCACGTCATTCAGTTGCTTGTTATCGCTCCTCTTCAATGGGATAAAGGTCTGCTACAGTGCAAACTTGGTTGTGTGTAAATAACCATATTAGTGTTTGTTTGTTTGGTTTTTTTCCCCCATGGGCTACATCATCAACCCTGTATGCTTATATTCCATTATATAATTCAACTTTACAAACCGCTTCCTGTTTAGAGGATGTTTGCATTCTGGGACGCTACCAAATTCATGAAATACATCTGACAATGAAAGCCTCAGAGATTACAAATTTGTTTTAATAACTCAATCTTATTAGCTTGACCCCAATGTTTCTGAAGGCAATTTGAATGTGGCTGTGAATGGAAAACTATCAATACTGCACAGTAGTGTAACTAATACTGTTCCCTTTTTAAAATAGTATGTGAAACAGTGCAATGATAAACTTTTATCTACCCTATGTCTTTCAAATGATGTTTAATTTAGCAAGAGGCATCTCACAGTATGCATGCAGCAGGAATAGTAAGAGTAGAATAGTATGCTATTCTGAACAAAGAAATGAAGTGGGGGTGGGATCGGGAAATGACACATCAAACCCACAACGCTTGCACAAGCATCATGTTGGAGCATGTACAATACCAGCCAGACCACGTCTCCAACCCTGCTCTCAGTGATATTCACATAGAGTATGATTGATGGTCTTGAGTGTTATGTAAGGACAGAGAATGGCTGAGATTATGTGCAGTATTAAGTGACAGAGGTACAATCTATAACTCAATGACAGTCTGTCAACACACGCATACCGGAGCAGTCACAGACAGACACGCTCATGACCGCAGCTCAGATATGATGTCGAGCCGTCTGGAGGAACGGAGGCCAAATCAAACGAGCATTAGGCCTCCGACAGATCAAGCCTTCAGGCCTCTGCACAGGGTCACGTTACCAGTGCGGGATATTAGACACGGCAGTAGTTGGAATATGGAAAACTCTTCAGGGATATTACAGAAGCTGAGCTTTTATACAGGTAGACTTCATCCCAATGCCAGTTAAAGATGAAAACTGAACAAGGCTTGATATACATATTTTGATTGTAGATGTAATCTATAAAAAATAATATAATTAAAGCTGGCCAAATAATAAGGCCAACTAATAATCATATTTTGGCCTCTATATGTACTCAGGTTAAAGTACTTATAGAAATAAACAGTCAAGTAGAAGTAAAAGCACGTAACTACCTACCTCTGCTTTGCAGTGATTTGCTAAAATCAGAAATGTTTTGCATCATGGCTCTTACTATATTGTGTATTTTATCATGAATGGAAGGCTGCATTGATCATTTAGCATCCTGCACTAGAACCATCCATTTTGTAGTAACATTTGAGGCTGCGACAAGACCGTTAAGAACTCTTAGTTTAAATTATGCTTCCATCTTCCATCGTTCTCTGGGTTTTCCAACATTAAAGGAAGTTACATCAGTATTCCCATTTAGCGTCTTGTCACACTTGACATTTCTGTTGACTGAGTGGACATGACTGTCGGTATATTAATTGCAGAATACACCTGGAGAACCAGATTTTCCGTCCGAACCCTGGAACGGGTGACCATGGAATATACAGCACCTATGCAATGCTAATTGGCTATTAGTTGCTTGCAGTAAACCTATTTCCCCATAAAATCCTGAGAACCGGGAGGTGTGTGGATGTGTTTATGGGTTATGGGTGTGTATGAATTAAACTCAACTTTGTTGTAAAATATAGCAGACTTTGTTATATTCATAGTTCTCTGTCCCTCCAAAAAAAGCTGTGGAGGTTAGAGAGGTTAATAAAAACAGTGAACAGCAGTCAAGCGATGTTCTGGGTCACCGCTGTGGCTCTCCAGCTCCACCTGTCAGCTCCATCTCCAGCTGCTCATGTCTGTGTCAGGCCCAGTGTGGGGTAGTGAAGGAGTACGGCTCTAAAATCACATCCTCCAGTGGGATTCATGTTCTTTTTACAGGTTTACTCTCTTTAGTATCTTGGTTACCCCATAAACCACTGTCTCTCCAGAGAGGAAAGTCTGTCTAATATACTTGTGCTTTCTCTGAGTTTATTTTAAGGAGTCTGTGACGCATATAGAGGCTCTCAGTCATTTCTCTTTGTCAACATCACTGCCTCCATCTTGTACTTGATGACAAGCCATGTTGTGGGAATAAAGCTCATTGAGGAACTGGCTAGGTTTTTACTTGAAGCGGAGTACAGTTTTCAATTCAGTTCAATTCACATTTATTTGTATAGTGCTTTTTACAATACACTTTTCACACTTGAAATAATTAACCCTGGGTCATTCTAAATCCCGGTTAAATGGAATCCTGGGTCATCTTGCTTCACATTTCACACTGCTCATAATTTACCCATGGGGTTAACAATTAATCTTGGGTATTCATAATACATTGTACATTCCTAAACCCTGGGTTAATGTTCTAATTTGCATATTTGCAGTGTCAATGTCATTGATTGGATAAACGCAGCACGCAACCTGTTTACATAGCTCTAGCATTGCGCATCCTCTTATTGACTGTACTATCGAGTTTATATTGAATGGGCATTTCGAACTATAAAGGTAAGAATGAAACGGTCTCTTCTAAACTCAAATTGTCGCGTTTTCTGTCAGCATTTGACATTTTTCCTCACAAACACTGAATTTACTGATTATGTACAACGCACAGTGTTTCCGAGACTGTCCAAAGCAGACAAATATGAGTACGTGATTGGTTGTCTGTTGCTAACTGCATGGTTTCACACTGTACAAGTTTGGCAAAAAAGCGGTGCTAACCCTTCTCTGGAGCAGGGTTTCATAACCCCGGGTAAAAAGCGGTGCTAACCCCGCTTCTAAATTACAAGTGTGAAATGTTCCTTTACCTGTGGTTAAAAGCAGTGTTTAGAACGACGACAACCCGGGATTAAGCACAATGTGAAAAGCCCTATAGTTTCAGAGCAGCTTTACAGAAGATGCATGTTTCTAAATTACAATTTACAGTGATCTGTTATCAGAGGTGACTGTTTCAAAGTAATGTCTCTATGTATATATCTATCTACAGTTTTAAGATAATACAAATCATGCTGTTAGCTAACATCATGTATTAATTTAGGCAGAAACAATGAGCTCATTAAAGCAGTTATTACAAGTTGTGATCGTAATAATTACAATATAGTTTGCGTCATCTGAAGTCATTGCAGGAGTTGGAGTCATCTCTTCACAGGTGTTGGCTCATCTGAAGTCTTCATAAGAGGCTGGATCCAAACAGGATCTGACATAATCGCTAGTTACCTCGAGATGGGCATCCAGTAGCTGCTGTTCATAACATAGTCATGTTAATCTGATATAACTGAATTACAAGTTTATGAGATGCATTATGTGAATGCTTGGCTAAAGAGATGCATCTTTAGATTTAAAATGGGAGATTGAGTCTGAGCCCCGAACATTATCAGGAAAGCTATTCCAGAGTTTAGGAGCCAAATGTGAAAACACTCTCCCTCCTTTAGTAGACTTAGATATCCTAGGTACAACCAGAAGTCCAGAGCGTGATGGATTGTAGGGCAATATAAGCTCGGTTAAATACGTAGGAGCTAAACTGTTTAGGGCATTATAGGTCAGCAGCAATACTTTATAACTGATATGGAACTTAATAGGTAACCAGTGTAGAGATGATAAAATTGGTGTTATATGATGATATTTCCTTGACCTGGTAAGAACTCTAGCAGCTGCATTTTGGACTAATTGTAGCTTGGTTATTGAGGATGCAGGACAACTAGCTAGTAATGCATTACAGTAATCTAGTCATGAATGCATGAACTAACTTTTCTGCATCAGAAACAGATAATATGTTCCGTAGCTTAGCGATGTTTCTGAGGTGGAAGAGGGCTGTTTTTGTAACATATGAAATATGATTTTTGAAACACAAGTTGTCGTCTAATATAACACCCAGATATTTTACTGTAGAGGATGAAGTAACAGAACATCCCAGATGAAAACAAAGGATTTAGAATCAACTTGACGGAGCTCCAAACTCAAACAACACTGCAGCAACAAACAAAAAAAATGTTTTTCTTTCTGTAAACTTTCTTTCAGACATTCTCACTATCATCTTGTATGCAGCGTGAGCTTACAGCTGTGGAATTTAGGAGTACTGAATGATTGGAGAATTCTTGATGTTTCATTGGAAAGATCCAGTTATATGATATTTTTATTAAAGATTACATGATTATATGCATGGATGAATCATTTCACGATAAGGTATATAACATACATTTAGAAAATAAATGCATGTTTTGCCTGGTTACCGCATGCTGTCATTCCATGCAAAGAAACAAATTACAGACCTAAGAAAGGTCACGGCAAACAAGTAAATCCACACAAGGGCTAACTAAGAAAAACAAGGCTGATTAATAAGACCTAATAAGACACCTAAAATCAATCAGGGAGGAAGCAAGAAATCCATAATGGTTATGTAAGGACAGAGATATTGCATAACCTGCATAAGTCCTTAAAAGATAAATGTGAACATTGTCTATTTGTTTAATGAAAGAAAGACATAAAGCTTTGGAATGACACGGGGGTGCATAAATAATAAGAAGAGTTGTCTCTTTTTTTCTCCTTTAAGCATAACATAGATGTGTACAGACTTTTGAAATGGTCTTTATTTTATGTTAAGACAGTTTGGCACCCCTTGTCATTAGTGGTGAGACATAATCCAGAGAAACAACCTGCCAACAGAGGCGCTTCTGTTCAGATCAGCTGACATACTCTGAACGTGCTGTCAAATAGCTCTCTTTCCAGTGCAGTGATTGTTAACACCCCACAGCGAGACCCGCTGCCCCGGGCAATTAGTCATCCTGACAGCCCTGCTTATCCGTCACCTTCTCTGACCATGACACACTTGTTTCCATCCGTTCTGACCTTCCCTCAGCTCATATACTCCACTAAACTCTTAACACAACATAGCACATGGGGCAAGGTGTCGTTTAACCCAAACAATCAAATCAATTATGGCTTTACAGGCAATATACCTTTGTGTCCTGTGCTGAATGAGAGTTATAGAGACTGGCATTTAAGACAATTGGATGACAGCACAATGTGATCAGAAACGTGCACTGAAGAAATGTCATTTTAATTGACCTCAGTCATGATAGACCGCACATTAATATGGCACTGTAGGTAATGCACATTTTGTTCAATGGATTGGAATTCAAGTGGTACAGTATTTGAATAAAATGTAGGGTTTTGTGCTAAAATACAGTGATATTTTGTGAATTCGCTCCATCATGTTGTAAACGAAAAGAATGTACATTTCTTTGGTCTGGGGTTTTAGTGTCACTTTGACTGTGTGACCTTCACAAGTTGGTGTGACTGATCATGAAAACCACCATTGTTGCTTTCATGTCCTAAAGAGAACAGCCCTATTACTCTAGATTTTAGGCTATTACAACAATCATTTTAAAATTTCTAAAGATCTTTTGCCAATTTCTATGATGTATGTTGTACTACCAACTGAGCACTTGCTAAACTCTGCCCCCTCGGGTACTGACACTCGCTGAGACGAGCTTTACAGATCATCCCAGATACCAACTGGAGATTTCCGTCAACAAAATAAGATGAACGGCACAACCAGTTAACTTTTCTTCTATGACCTGGATAATTTTATAAAAGAATTACCAATGTTATTAACACTAATTAGCTCTGAGAAATTTTATGTTTTTAGAGAAGTTATAAGTGTTTATTGGGGAACGAGGAATGATTTAATAATTATTTACAAAGAAAGCTTTGTTTATCTTTTCTGTGCATGTTTCTGTCACTATTATTTGTGCCCCAGCAATAATTTCTTGAACTATATTTAAAACGATCTAAACATGACTTTCATAGACTCACAAAGACAAGAAAAAAAGCTTGTCAGAATGTGATGGACGCAACATTCCCTAAAGGTAGGATGGGACACTAACACTTTTAAGAAGCCAAATCTGAACCAAATGATCTTCCAAACAATCAGTCGCTGACGTACCGCTGAAAAGAATCTCCTTCCTCACAGATCACAGAATAAGATTCACTTGTTGAGTGATATGTCTCGGATTCTCTACTGCTTTCATAATGATTCTTGTTTACTTAAATCACAGAGTTTGTCTTCTTGAACTATATCACTACCTAAACACAAGCGGAAACATGTCTGAGACGTGAGTGAGATGAGACAGAAGAGGTTTACAGAACCGTTGAGTTTTGATCTCAGTCCCAGAACAGAAGAACACTGACGATCACTATCTCAGCTCCTGTTGTCCAGAGGAATCAGGCAGGTCATTTCTTCAACATTCCTCTTGGATTTACTCATTGGACAGTCATTTTCATGATACTACATTTGCCAGTGTTACATACAAGTTAAATACAAGTTTTATGGCTTTAAGTATAAATATGTTAGCCTTACTGTTATCTATAAGCTAGAGTGCTCCAAACAATGACAACATTTGCATTTAAAAGATATAAGCATTCAAAACTTACAGTCTCTCACTTTCGCCAATATGGATCAATGATTTTGATGACATCACTCTGCACTTCAGCTTCTTATCAGATTTTCTGTCCAATCAAATGCTTTCTAGAATCTGAAGCATCCGGCCCCCTATATTATAAAAAGACGCTGAAGCTGCGGCTGAAATCAGTCACTTGTTCACACTATTACTATTTTCTACATAGTGAATGGCACATAGTGCACTATATAGGGGATATGGAACAATTCAGACAGTGTAAATATGGGGCAAATGAAGTCTGGTTTCAAGTTAGTGTCACGCGAACCGCTTCTGGTTCTGCTCAGGACCAGAGACACAATAGCACAGAGCGGATCATATACACAGGTCATAAAACATATTAGACCCATTTGAATTCTGCACAGAATGCTATGTAGGGACCCCTAAAATGTCTAGCTGAATATGATTCATGTTGAGAAATAACATGAATTAAAATGTATTTTGTTTTAATTTTTTTTATTTCAAAATATGATGTAACTGTCTTTTGTTTATGTCCAGTCAGAAATTGTGTTTAATGCAAGTGTTCATGTTGCTGGCCAATAACTGTTGATCTTGAATGTTACATCATGACGTGGGTTACGAGCGGAAGAAGGAAAAAAGAGGAGCATCGCACATGGCAAGAGAAGGCGGCTAGAAAGTTCACTGCGTGTATTAAGAGTGCGTCATTTTGGAGACTTCATATACTTCTTTGAAATATAAGGCCCAAAGTGTAGAGTAACGGTGCTCGTTTTGTTTCTGTTCTTTATTTAAAGCGTATTTCATTATTTTATTTGTTGTTTTCGAGTCAACGCACTGAGTCAAGACGTGTTTGATCATTACTAACGTTAGGGCTTAACAGCTAGTGACATTTCAAGTTCATAACAATAACTGTTGAGGAAGTTATTGAACATTCGTGGATTCATCGCATGCTGGACAGATCGTGTGGTTCATCGTGGGACGTGGATCTGCTGGATTCATCGCGTGTTCGGGACAGCTCGTGATGGGAAACAGTGTGTTCGTGGCGCATTTAAATCTCCACATTGCTACAATTTCATCGGATGGACGTAAGTGTGTTCATTGTCAAGACTGTTGAATGTGGATTACACTGAATTCGTCAGCTGTTTAATGTGCACCAACGAGCTGGGCCCCAACGGTAACGAAACGAACAATATTTCGGCTGCGTCACTGACTCGTGTATATATTTGTGACTGTGTGACTTGTAATATTGAACTGAAAGAGCTTGTATATTGTGAGAAACAAGTTTTTGAAGTGTACAATTGAGGTTAAGGGACATATTGTTTCATTTCCTTTTACTGATTTAAGTGATTTTGGAGAGAACAGTGTTTAACTCTTACAGGTTTTAAATTGGTTATCTTAAAAGTAGATTGATCACAGTGTACTAAAGTACTACCGAAAAAGGTTAGGAGTCCTACTTTAGAAAGCATAAAAGAGAAAAAAAACATTCTGAGACTGAAGTGATATTTATTTTATTTTTTTATTTTTTTTTTTTTTTTTTTTTTTGAGAAAATAAGTAATTTACATACCATTAGGTACAAGTTTTCTGTTTTTCTTACAAAGGGTAATATTTATTTGCAGTTATTGTTTTTTTTAAAGAGGGGGGGGGATTATTATCTTGATGTAAACAAATAAATCTTGGTTATTCTTTTTCTCCTTAAAAGTTGCATTGTGGTATTTTATTAAGTTTGGCAATTTAACTCAGTTAACAAGGTACTGATTTCTGGGATGCTGTAAAGAATTTTGTTAAATTTTAGTGAAGTGTTTCTTCTAACTGGTATAGGGAAAAAGTTAATTTATTGACTATCATCATTTAAAGAGAAAAATACCGGCCAAATTCACTAGTCAACTGCCGGGAATCCAGGATTTTCCTCATTTCTTATTCAAATTAACCCCTAGGGTTAAGAATTGGGTTACACTATATTTTAAAGCGATATGGACCAGATTAGGAGGAGAAATAGTTAGAGGTTAGGAGGAAACTGCTGCTTTACCAAGCTCAACAGCTCTGCCTGAGCTGTGATGTAAACGCAATGCTAATGGATATTTTTAAAAAAGGGAGGAGCTGATCAATATGTCCTGCCCTGTCTTCCTGTTTCAATGGAAATTATGTCAACACATTGAATAATGCTACACGTTTCAATGGCCTTTAACAGTATTAAATGACAAATATTCAGGTGTGATTTTAACAATTAGCATTTTACTGCAGTAATGCAAAATACACTGGGTTCCAAAAGGATGCTAGTGAAAATGCTTTTATTTTACTTTACCCTTGGGGGTGCTTTGTACCTTTGCATTGGACTACACCACATACAAAAACATACAAATGTATTTGTATGTTTTTGTATGAGGTGTAGTCCAATGCAAAGGTACAAATCACCCCCAAATCACCATAATACAGAGTAAATACAGAGTACACTAATTAATATCTGTTGTGCAGTTCAGTGCAGAGCCAGCCATATGATCTGTCAGTAGTGAACACAGAATGGCTTTGAGCTCAGTGCTAAAGCCTTCAGGAGCAGCTCTCCTTCCTGTCATAATCTGGCCCACAGCCATCTGATGAGTGCAAGGGATGCTGCGGTCAAAGCATGTGCTTGCAGGTTTCTTCACTTCACTCACTGTAAACCTAACTCATCCAGAGGCAGCCGGGAGGCACCTGACTGAGCTCAATTCAGACGCTCTGAGGTGTAATTCATATCACAAAAGGGAAGCTGGTGTCATTTTCCAGATTTATTATGTGAAAAAAATGGGAGAATGACTTGTTCCAGAGTGTATTTAAAATAAGAAGTCTCAAATGAGAGCACAGTCACAAAAATATTATGAAAACCTTGACAACCCTTGTACGATTAGAGCTGTTTGCTACTGTAATTCATTCCTGGTTTTTATTTGAAGGGCAAAGTCTTATTCTTGTCTGACTTCCATTGTGTTCTTTGTTGAACAGATTCCCATCTGATGGGTGTCTGGTTAGTATAGCTTGTCTTTTTCCCCTCTGGTAAACTTGTAAGTAGCTACTCCAAATGATTTGATGTATCATCTTGTTGAATTATCACTTGTCTTCAAGTTGAGATGAATCAAAGGAAACTAAGTGGCAATGCCAATGCCATCTATAGTCTTGTGTGACATTTTATGTTAATATAGTCTCAGATGGAAATGCTGCTCTAGTGCTATTTTTCACCAATATGTCTGTCATTTGCTGTTTTAGCTATGTAAAGTTTTTTTGATGTCATTGACACACTAGATCCACAAAGATTGTACAAAATATGATTGTGTATAAACCTAATTGCACCATATGTCCATGTTTTCTATAACTGTTACAACTCACTTGGTAGTACACTGATGGTATTGTAGGGATTAGTAGATTAAAGCAGACAAATATAAGACTATACTAACAGAAGATGTCAGCATGTCATTTGTGGAAATAATTGGGAATGCTAACTGATCCCAAGTCCAACATGTTCCTGGAACAACATTCCAATCAACCAGTTAGATTTGAGGGTGAAGTTTAGGGTTACAACCAGGGTTAGGTGCTTCTACATCAATGTTATTCACATAGTATTTCCCTCTGATTTTAGGGATAACTTATGGGAAGAGTTAGGTTTAGGGGTAGGGATATTGTTAGGATTAAATTTTCAGACAAGAATGTTGTTCCTGGATCAACAAAATATGTTGACCCAGAAGGCGTCTAACTCGGCAAAATCAGGACGTGCCTCTCTGCAGTATTATAGAACTCATTGGCTGAGTCACATATGCTAGTTTACATTATATACAGTACGTTAGTGTGCTAAGTATGCACCAATCAAACTAATTCAGTGCCATTAAAAATATCTGACCATATTGTTGGCCTAGCTACTACTATATTCTACATCCTTAAAACTTGTAAAAAGTCTGAATGGAACCGTCTCAAACTGGGTTAAAATGGCCACTGTATCATTTCCATTCTGATATTAACAAGCCAGGGTGGAGAACAATCATCTCCTTTAAAAATTCAACAGCTCATTTTGTTTTATTACTAGATGACCACACTTGAATTAAAGGTAAGTGGGACATGACAAGTACTTAAACTACATGGTGAAATAAGTCAGAGTCAGTCCACTCTTTGCCCAGGGCCATTCAAAGCTGCTCTGTTCATTCAATAAAGAAAAGCCATTACCATCCTTCCCTGTCAAACATTCACTCTAGAGTTGGCTGGGACTTTGGGCTTATAGAAAGCCTCTTTTGATTTCTGCTAGAGTCTGCCTGACCCACACAGGCCTTCCCTCTTAGAGTTAATAGTGCCTAAAAGGCAGGTAAGGGATTCTGGGGAAGCCGTGCCAAGATGAAGGAGCGAATAGTCCTGAGATGAAATGGGCCATGACACCACAATTCAAAGTATCTGTTTTATAGGCCTTAAAGAAAGGAAAAGCAGTAATCAACTGTCACTTTCTGGAATGACTGCAGATGCAGCTGAACTTTCGGTGGTTTGCAGATTCCATTCATGATTCATTGGTTTTCTCTCCTGAATTCAGAGTCCATCACAGGCTTCCTCAATCCCAAGTGAGCCATCACTTATACCCACACTTTCGGTATAACGTTATACCTTTCCATATATGAGCCACAGAATGAAACAGATGACTTAAATAAAACGACCATATAGAAATGACAATACATTAGCTGACATTTATGTTATAAATGATTGAACACCTTTTCAGATGCACCAAGCTTCAGAAAATGACCCCAGATGAAGGTTACATTTGGTTTTGCTTCAGTCATCCTGCGTTAATCAGTAGTTCTCTGTAAATCCAGAAGCACATTATGTGGATAAATTATTAGTCTGTGAATATTATAGTGTATGCTCCATGTCCCGGTGTCCTCCCTCAGGGGCCACGGCTGAAGTGGAAAAGAGTCTCGCAGCTCATATTTATGGAGAGTGGCACACAAACGCAGAGCATGATGGGTCTTGCAGCTGGACAGCCAGACCTGAGCTGGAAACTCCATCAAAGGTCTATCATGAGGTCTCTGACAAAAAGCGGGATGACTTGAAGTCTCCAAAGAGTGTACGATCTAAGAGCAGCATGAGCAAGTACCAAGCAGCTTTGTTTGGGGTGTTTGAGGAAAGTGAACAAGTGCGCAATGGCCCACTCTCAATTCCACAAGCAGGTCAGACTGTGGCTCTGCTCCAAAACCTTGGCAGCTACCTACTTAGACAATGTTTCAGATTGTGCTTCAAACTCTAGGCAGTACAATCATGCTGCCTTCTAAGAAAGCATGTTTTTGCCGAGAGTATGTCATTAGTTTAGCTACGTGCTAACTTGAGACTACTGGAATGAGCTGTGATTGTGGATGAATAAATTAAACTATTACTTTAAACTAAACCTTGATGCTAACGCTGATGTAATTTGTTCAAAAAAAGTTTTTGTTCTTTTTAAGAAAATTAATTATTTTATGGCAGTGGTTCTAAAACTTTTTTGGCCATTCCCCCCTTTAAACCTTTAAAACATCTGACGCATTGCAACAATAGCAGCTTGTGATGCCGTCCACTGAAAAGGTGCTTTTCGACGCAAAGAACTTCTATGTCAGAATTGTTCAGATGGTGCAAAGTCAACGGTCAGAAGAACAACAATTCAGTGGATTTGGCGTTCAGTGCCGCTTTAAAGGCAGAGCGCCAACCACTATTCATACACTTGAATGCTGTTGCGATGTTTTTTTTTTTTTCCTTTTTGGCTGCACCCCCAGGTGGTGTGCCCCATACTTTCAGGAACGACTGTATGTAAAGTGCTATGTCATTGTTTTACCGAAGTTTTATAGAATCTTTCATCTCTTATAGTGTTCTGGTATGGTTTGACTGTATTAGGGGCCAATCACACAAAAAGTGTTTTTCCAATTCCACTGTGCTATTTTTCCCTTTTTTTTTTCAATGTTAATGCGCTAGATGGACGTCCTTAACATTTGCATTCACGTCTCACATCCATTGCAGTGTCTTGCGCATGACACGGCATTCTAAAAAATGTGCCACTCAAGTTAACCCTCTGGTGTTGTTACGTCATTTTATACTGAAAAAAAAAAAATGTTTTGAAATTTAAAAAATCGCTACTTCATCGGAATGGTACGAAACTCAGTGACTTTTGTGGCAGTCAAAAAAAAAAAAATCGTGGACTTGATTCGAGTCACACTTGTCTTGTTCGTGGTCAGAAATTACCGCCATTGGAAATTACAACAATACAGAGGATTTTTTGTGTACAATCTACAAATCATCCATGATGCAGAAAAAAAAGTGCACAGCAATGAGGGGTGAAACTCTAAAATATCACAGACACACACACACACACATGAACTGGTGTGACAGTAACACCAAGCAAGTTTTGGCAAATGTGTGAAATAAAATCAGTAATTCAGCCACAATGCAGTAAAAACAGATGCCAAGGAAGAGGTTACACTCTAAAACTTTGAGAGTACAAAACAGACACACCCATTCAAACAAACACTCACTTACACACACTCACACACACACACACACACACACCAAACTATCATACACACACACAAATTAACTGGTGTGGCTGTAACGATTGAGCCAGAAGACTCAAATTAGAGGTTGAAATCAGGTTGATATAGCTCTAATAAAACATTCCTGTTCATTTTTGTTATGTGTAACAAAATGTCTTTCTCTGTGTTCAGGTCTGACTAAAGTAAAATTAATGCAAAAACTGACACTTCAAATCAACATTTCAAAAAAACAAACAAACGAAAAAATCTAAACCTTTACAAAAAGTTATCTTGAATGTCTAAATATATATCCAATATCCAAACTAGTGGTTACTCCATGACATTACAGATGTTTCTCTTTCAGCCCAGGCTCATTAGAAAAACATACCTGTGTCAACATTTTTGCAAAACGCAAAATATGTTGCGTTGTGCACGTTTCGTGACAGTTTCAAAGTGAAATGTCCAGTGAGTGGCACTAAAAGCGTTAATTTTTTTCACGTAACAGATGAACGTGAATATGGAAACGTTTTTTTACGTTGAAGTTTGTACATATCACTGCAGTTCTGAAATTAAATGTCCGGTGAGTGGCGCTAAAAGCTTACTCTTTTTAAAATAACGTAGGCCTCCACCTACACTAAACCCTAAACTTACCCAAAAGAGTTAACAAAACCAAATGTGACATAAAAACGCAATCGTAACTATGACATTTTAGCTTGTTTTTGAACTCTTGTCTTTGAGCTCTTTTACCATGACTCATATTTCACAGGATTCGCACCCAAGCTCTTCACATCACAAATACAATTCTGTACCAGCTGAGCTACCAGACAAGCTTGTTATGTCAGTAAAACTGAACATCTGTAGCTGGATAAGTGATGCAAACTCCAAAATATATTAGTTTACAAATGATGCACTATGGTAAAAAGTGTTTTGAGGTCATAACATAATTGTGCAAGGAGCCGCGTGAAAACAAAGTCTTTATTAATCCATAATCTGGCCTTGTTATCATAATTGTTTGTGAAAACGATTAAAAGTGCGATTTTGCGTTTTGCAAAAATGTTGACACAGGTACGTTTTTCCAATGAGCCTATGTTGTTTTCTTTTTTACTCCAATCAGATGGCACCAATCTGCCTTCAAAAATTGGATTTTAAAGGATTAGTTCACTTTCAAATGAAATTAGCCCAAGCTTTACACACCCTCAAGCAATCCTAGGTGTATATGACTTTTTTCTTTCTGATGAACACAATCGAAGATATTTTAATAAATATCCTGACACATCCAAGCTTTATAATGGCAGTGAACAGGGGTCACTAGTATGAAGCTGAAGAAAGTGCTTCCATCCACATCCATCCATCCATCCATCATAAAACTAATACGGAAGGCGGTCTGGTGGAAGCTAGATATTTTACTTCATAACTTGTTAAATATGGATATATATATATATATATATATTTTTTTACACAAATGATGGATGGATGTGGATGGAAGCACTTTCTTCAGCTTCATACCAGTGACCCCTGTTCACAGCCATTTTAAAGCTTAGATGAGTCAGGATATTTATTAAAATATCTTCAATTGTGTTCATCAGAAAAAAGAAAGTCATATACTCCTAGGATGGCTTGAGGGTGTGTAAAGCTTGGGCTAATTTTCATTTGAAAGTGAACTAATCCTTTAAATGGCATTGTCTCTGTTTTAACATGAAATACTGCTTACTGTCATGGAGTCACAGCCAGCACCCACCAACACCTACGCATCGTCACCGGATCACCACGCTCCACCCACTCGCTCACAGTCTCCCGAGTACTGATCACCTGCACCTGCACCGCTTCATCAAGGACTCCATAAAGACTCTCACTCCCTTCACTTCACTGTCTGGCCTCGTCTCACGTACCTGGACTCCTTACCCGCTACTCACCTGAGTTCCCAAATCTCCATTCCTGTCGCCATCCGTCTCCTGTTCTCCTGTTCTCCGTTCCTCGTCGATTCCTCCTGCAAAGACAAACTCTGTTAACATTCAACTAAGTGACTGTTCAGAAAGTGCTTGATCTATTACTCACCTGCTTCCATCATTTGCCTGTGTTCGTGCCTCTGTCTAATAAATATACATCTGTGTTCACTCACCTCTCTGCCTCTGTCTGTGTCCTGACAGAAGACCAGACCTCATGCAGAGCACCTCGGACACAGGCGGGGATCGTACTGTGGACCCGTTTGCCATCTTGGTCGACGCAGTACGATCCTCACTACAAGCACTCCTTCACCCAGAACCCGCTGCTTCTTCGACAGCTGCCTCTGTCAGTCCCATGGCCCGACCAGCGACATTCTCCAGCACGGCGGAGGATTGCAGTGGGTTTCTCCTTCAGTGCTCGCTATATCTGGAAGCCCAGTCTCAGCTCTTTTCATCCGAACGTGCCCGGGTGGCGTTCGTCATCTCCCTGCTCTCCGGATGAGCGGTACAATGGGCTCAGTCCTTCTGGGAATCCAATGCCCCTGTGACAGCCACCATAGCCGCCTTCTTCAGGGAACTTCATCAGCAACCAGATTCTCCAGAAACTGAATGTGCGTCGCAAACGCTGCCAACAAGATCTCCGCATTCAAACTATCCAGGGAAAACCGCTGGGCCGTGGTCACATTCAGCACTTTTCCCCCACACTGACGCTCCGCATCGGCTGTCTTCACGAGGAGCAGATCACATACATGGTGCTGGAAGGGTCCACCATGGACATCATCCTGGGACGCCCCTGGCTTACACAACACCAGCCTGACATTCAATGGAACACGGGTGAGATCCTCAAATGGAGTGACGAATGTTTCAAGAACTGTTTATCCCCTATCAGAAAGTCATCCTCGAATCTCCAATCTCCTTCTTCTGACTCCAGTGTTCTTCCTATCCTCTCAGCCTCCGTTGAAAGTCCTGAAACTGACCTCAAAGTAGAAATTCCTCCTGAATACCGGGCGTTCCAGGATGTGTTCAGCAAGCGGTTGGCAACTCAACTACCACCTTACCGGACATGGGACTGCGCTATCGACCTGCTGCCTGGGGCTACTCTACCCAGGGGTAGAGTTTACCCATTGTCCATCCCGGAGCAGAAGGCCATGGAGGACTACGTCCAAGAGGCACTAAAGCAACGCTTCATCCGACCATCGACATCCCCTGCCACTTCAAGCTTCTTCTTCGTGGCCAAGAAGGACGGAGGCTTGAGGCCGTGCATCAATTACCGTCACCTGAACTCCCAGACGGTAAAGTTCAGTTACCCCCTTTCTCTGGTCCCCGTGGCTCTGTAGCAGCTACGGGGAGCTCACATCTTCTCCAAGCTGGACCTGCGGAGTGCGTATAACCTCAATTGTATATGCCGGGGGATGAGTGGAAAACTGCCTTCATCACACCATCTGGACACTATGAGTACCGGGTTATGCCGTATGGCCTGACCAACTTTCCCTCCGTGTTTCAGAACTACATGAATGAGGTGTTCCGGGAGTCCCTCCAACGGTTCATAGTGGTCTACATCGACGACATCCTCATTTACTCCCGGAACCTGGCCGAACATCACCAACACGTCTCCCAGGTCCTCGAAGCTACATCAACACCACCTATACCTCAAGTTGGAGAAGTGCGAGTTCCATAACACCTCCGTGCATTTCCTGGGCTACGTCATCGACCAACATGGCATCCAGATGGACCAGAGGAAGGTGGGAACTATCCGCAACTGGCTATTACCCATGATCGTGAAGGAGTTATAACGCTTCCTGGGGTTTGCAAACTTCTATCGTCGCTTCATCCATAACTACAGTCTTCTCAGTGCACCCCTCACCTCACTCCTCGAAGGCCGGCCCAAGTCTCTGTCCTGGACTCCATCTGCCTGAGAAGCCTTTCACCAGCTCCAAGAGGCCTTCCTCACCGCTCCGATCCTGGTTCATCCGAACCCTGACCTCCCATTCGTTGTAGAAGTCGACGCCTCATCCACCGGGGTCGGAGTGGTGTTGTCACAGTGGCAGGGTGATCCATCACGACTCCATCCATGTGCCTTCTACTCCAAAAAGCTATCCCCGGCAGACCAAAATGATGACATTGGGAACTGTGAGCTTCTTGCCATCAAGTTAGCACTGGAGGAATGGAGACACTGGCTGGAGGGAGCACAACATCAATTTGAAGTCATCACGGATCACCGAAACCTTGAATACCTTCGAGAAGCTAAGAGACTGAACCCTCGCCAAGCCCACTGGGCCCTCTTCTTCAATAGATTCAACTTCACGGTCTCCTACCATCCTGGAACCAAGAACTGCAAAGCTGACACCTTATGTCGTCTGTATCAACCAGATCCTGAAAGCTTCGATCCTGAACATATTCTCCCTCCAGCCATGATCGTCAGCCTGATCCAGTGGTCCATCAACCAACGCATCTCCCAAGCTAACCTCACTGAACCAGCTCCGCCGGGTGGTCCTGAGGGGCTACTCTATGTTCCACCGGCCCACCGCCAGCCCCTCATGGACACTTCTCCGGGCTCTGGACACCCAGGCAGTTCATGTACCCTCTCGCTCCTGCGGCAACACTACTGGTGGCCCTCCATGACTCAGGATATCTCCCGCTACATTAAGGGTGCTCAGTCTGTGCCGTCGCCAACACTCCTAGGAGGCTCCCCGAGGGCAAGTTAGTTCCCTTACCCGTACCTCGTCGACCGTGGACACATCTGGGAATTGATTTCATGACTGACCTACCACCGTCTAATAACTTCACCTGTGTGCTTGTAATCGTGGACCGATTCTCCAAGGCTTGCAAACTCATATCCCTCAAGGGCCTTCCCACCACGTTTGAAGCTGCCGAAGCCTTGTTTCACAATGTATTCTGTCATTTCAGCATTCCTGAAGACATCGTCTCCAACCGTGGACCACAGTTCATCTCACGAGTTTGGCAAGCCTTCTTTAAGCTCTTAGGAGTGTCAGTCAGCCTGTCGTCTGGATACCATCCACAGACCAACGGCCAGACTGAGCGCAAGATCCAGGAAATCAGGAGGTACCTGAGGTTGTACTGCCACCGGAACCAGGACAGCTGGAGCCAGTTCCTACCATGGGCGGAGTATGCCCAGAATTCCCTCCAGCAGACCACCACAGGGCTCACCCCATTCCAGTGCATCCTGGGCTACCAACCACCTCTCTTTCCCTGGTCGGGTGAGCCCTCGGAGGTTCCAGCTGTCAACCACTGGTTCCAGCAGAGCGAGAGAGTGTGGGAATCAGCTCATGTCCACCTCCAGCAGGCAGTTCGGAGACACAAAAGACACGCTGACGCCAGAAGAGGCCCTACTCCTCGTTACCAACCTGGCCAGAAGGTGTGGCTCTCGATGCGGGACATCTGTCTCCGACTGCCCTGCACCTGATGTACCTGAGTCCCCGGTACATAGGTCCATTCACCATACAGAGGCAGCTCAACAAGGTCACTTACCATCTCAACCTCCCTGCACAGTACCGTATATCACCTTCATTTCATGTCTCCTTGTTGAAGCCCCACACTGAACCCATGTCTTCTCCTTCCACAGATCCTGGTGACGATGCGGTACCTCCTCCTCCCGACATCGCTAAAGAAGAGGCCATCTACCAGGTGCGGGCGATCCTCGACTCCCAAAGACAGGGTCCCCAATTGGAATACCTCGCTGACTATGGCCCAGAAGAACGCTCCTGGGTCAACCGTCACGACATCCTTGACCCCTCGCACCGCTTCATCAAGGACTCCATAAAGACTCTCACTCCCTTCAATTCACTGTGTGGTCTCGTCTCACGTACCTGGACTCCTTACCTGCTACTCACCTGAGTTCCCGAATCTCCATTCCTGTCATCATCCGTCTCCTGTTCTCCATTCCTCGTCGATTCCTCCTGCAAAGACAAACTGTGTTAACATTCAGCTAAGTGACTGTTCAGAAAGTGCTTAATTCATTACTCACCTGCTTCCATTATTTGCCTGTGTTCGTGCCTCTGTCTAATAAATATACATCTGTGTTCACTCACCTCTCTGCCTCCGTCTGTATCCTGACACTTACATTGAAAAGGAATTAAAATAATACTAAAACAATTCTTAAAATTGATCATAATTATTGCATAAATATTAATTAGTACCATGAAATTCTCTCAAAATTAAAAAAGAAAAAATATTAAACAAAAATACATTACAATCAATATTTACTGAAAATTTAAAAAAAGGTTTCATTTCAGGTGTTTGGTCACTTTTGACCACAAACAACACAAATGTGACTCCCAAATGAACAATACCAGAGGGTTAAAAGATTAAAAAATGCATCTCTAGACCTTTTTTTTTTAAATAGCAAAAAACACATTCAGTATGAACTGCCCCTTAGTCTGATTAGTAAAAATAGAATGATTAAGCTGGTTAAAACTGCCTGCAACGGTCTCAGCTTAATGACATTTTCAAAGAACGTGTTGTTATAAAGCTTGCTTAATAGCCAGTCGCCCACTACTGAAAGAGTTTGATGTCCTGAAATCAGGCCTTAGATACAGAGTGCTTGTGGGGAGGACCAGGAGGTATAGGAGTTAATTTATACCAGTTGCTGTTCATATGTTGAGTCTGTTGCAAACCAAATTTCCTAAGGGATAAATAAACCGAACTGAACTATATAAAGAATGGTAATCATTTAAAGGATTAGTGACCTTCAGTCATGAAAGGGACTGCAGTCGTAGACTGAGTGCAGTTGCAGTTTTTTTATCATCTTTGTGCATCCACTCTCTGTGTGGAACATTTGAAGAGCATTGTTCGCATTTCTGCAAAGATATTTGAGGAAGCAATTTTTTTTTTTTTTTAGCTCAGGAGACTGAAATTTTCCCAGTGTAGTCAAAAAAGTGTAGTCAATGGAAAATATATTATGTTGAAAATATTAATTATTTATGTAGGTTTTTTTTTACATGTTTTGTTGGTAGGCAGATGATCTCACAGCACAAAAAAAATCCAGCCTATTTTAGAACAGTTTAGTCCACATCAGCAGATAAATGCATCCAATAAGCATAATAAGATTAATAATAATAGAGGGACACACGTGTGAAAATATTGTTCCTCAAATGAGTTTGCAGGAATTGTTTATTACTCCAGCAATCTCAACCTAGATGAGACATAGTTTGAAGATGTTTTACAGTGTTTCATGTAGTGAGACATCAGAGATTGTACTTATATTGTTTTTTCTAATGGCTTTGCTCACTAAAGTCAGCATCCTAAAACTCCCAATGATCACACAGTCCTTGAGCTGCTAAAAGTGTCCTGTTGTGGTCAGAAGCTCTTACTAGTGACCTTAGACACAAGTGCCTCTTCCAAACTACTAAAGCTTTACAAACATAACATGCTTTCCATTTTCTTTTGTTAAGATGAAATGAACATTCTGTGTGTATTTAGGGCTCATAACCTGTCTGAGCAATAACTTTATCTTTGCATAACTAAAACTATACTAAAAGATTATATGACATGGAGAAAAGAAAAAGAACTGTACTAGTGCTGGCTGCTTCTTTAGCAATATTTGAATAGGCATGAGCCTTTAATGATGACTGAACCCCAGTTTTGCAGGTTTATTCTGCTAGTTGGTATATTTTTGTGTGTACTCCTGGATAACAGCCTACTTACACTGGTGCACTTTGTAAAATGAAACAAGGGCAATTCATTGCACTCACTAGATTGCTGCTAATTAAACGAATTAAGCTTAATTAGATGATACATGGGAACAGCCAATGTAATGAGCGCAGTTAGACTGTGACTGCATCTGATTGTACACACAGTCCTTCCCTACATTAAAAGCAGTAGAGAAACAATATGTGAGATGAGTAGTATGTCCAAATTCATAGAATTCATAAAACTGTAGTACCCGGATGACCTACTACTTCCAGTGAGCATACGATGGACATATCACTATCCCATGAGGCCATGGGAGAGGATTTTTGAATGGCAGTGAAGTGACATAACTGACGCTGGTAGGTCACATGATAATGACAACTTGTAGTACGTCCAGATTACATTCATACACACACACACACACACACACACATTCATACTATATAGAACATACTTTTTTTTTAATGGTTGCAAAGTACTTATTCAAAAGAATTACTTTCTCAGAGCGTATGCGACTTGCATGGATGCAGCCCCAACTCAGAAAGTCTTCCTTCTGTAGGTATGAACAGATATAAGATTGATTATTCAGTTATATAATTTATTTGAGGCTGTAAAGAGTGACAGACATGAAGCTGGGGATGATGGACCACTTGAAGTCTTAATATCAAAGTCCTCCAAGTGTGTGTTGCCCTCTAGTGGAGCATTTGAAATGTTCACGCCATGTACAAGCCAAACAAAAATTCAAACAAACATATTCTGAAACTTTTCAAGGGAACCACCAAATCAAGAATGTCCAGTTCTGCTCCACGTAGAGCCACTGTCCTGCAGAGTTCACCTTCAGCGCACCTGCCCGGAAGTTTCTAGTGGTTCTGAAGGTCTGGATCAGCTGCTTCGGGTGTGTTTAATTAGAGTTGGAGCTGAACTCTGCAGGATGAGGGCCTCTCTTGGAGCAGGACTAGACACCATTGGGCTAAACTGATCTTGGTTAAACCTTAGTGCAAGGACTGATAAATGCAAAAATTAATCGACACTGCAAAAAATACTTTTCTTACTTAGTATTTTTGTCTTGTTTCCAGTCCAAATATCTAGAAATTCTTGAATCCAGATGTTTTTAGTAGATAAGTAAAATGTCATAAGATATTTTTCCTTGCTGAAAAAATGAAGTGGGTTTTGCTTAAAACAAGCAAAATCTGCCAATGAGGTAAGAAAAATAATCTGTTTGGGACAGTAACGAGAAACAAAATTTCAAACAGAAACAAGATTATTTTTCTCACCCCACTGGCAGATAATTTTGCTTGATTTAAGCAAAAACTCTAATTTTTTTTTTTTTTTGTAGCAGTCACAAAATATGAAGAATATGAAGATGTATATAATTTTATTCCTCTTTTTTTTTTTTTGTGGCTTAATGCTCCATGTTGGCCACATTTGGCGACATTTTCTTAAAGAGCCATTTACACATAGAACAACAAAGCAGCTTTAAGTTATTTACTTTAAATAAGACTTTTGATTTTCAGGGATATGAGCGTCCATGGTCATTGACAATGCAACAAACTGAGCAGAGTTTTTCTTAATGCAGAGGTGGATACTGCAGTCAATCACAGTCAGCAGAAATGCCTTCTAGCAACCAACAGCACATCAACACCCTCTGCACTATATACATGAATTGACTTCAGCGATGTTATGGTGCAGTTTCCTGCCAAATGGCGACTATCTTGATGGACATACATACATTATCAGTCCATGTGCTCCCAGGTAAACTCATGACTTTAGGATTTCTAGGACTATGCTTTACATGAGCCAACCCTGTAGCTCATCACCAAAGCCTAGCCAAGAGTAAAAGCAGTTGCAGTATGATCTGCTGGAACTGATATCAAACAATGCGTCTCAGACACCTAATCATGCTGTGATGTCTACAGCAGCACTCTGCTTTAGCTGTTTGGCCATTGGCCTGAATAAACATTACACCACATCAAACATAGTGTGTGTTTGGTGCACAAACGTAAGAGTCATTCTACAATTTAGGGTACATTTCATATCCATTCAAATTATATTTTTCCCCTAATCATTTTCTTCAGAAATATCACATTTTATCAATTAAGGAAAGCATATTATAATCTTGAACAAATATTTTGTGCACCCTGTTTCATTTTGAAATTGCTTTGATGTCCCTTAAATGTTTATCACACCACCATGCAACAAGCATCATATTATGTTATTTTCTTCTGTCCTGGACATTTTGAAAACATTGTAAAAGTCCTAACTTTTTTATTTAATATCTACAATAACCTATTGTCAAGGAGTATATTATTTGAGGGTCAACTATGTTGGGAACATTATTATGGTTAGAAATATTTGTATTATTTCAGTTCAAATATATATTAAAATTTGAGGTTATCCTGATCAAGAAAGTTAACTAGTTTACCCGGCAGAGCCAATTCTTTGATAACAGTTGTCATGAACCTATTATGTGACTGTGTCCACTGATGATGATGAATTGTTTTCCATAGTTTTGTTTGTTTGTATTTAAATCGTAATTTAACCTTCTTTGTGTCAGAGGAGACTAAGTGTGTCTTACCAAAGATAAGAAGGAAAGGCAAACTGGACTCTTTAAAACTAAGAAAACACCTTAGCGATACATGTAATACCTTTTAAAAGGTTAATGTCATTGTAATATTCCAATATATTTACTCGGTTGTGACGCGGATTGACAACAGTAGCCATGCTTTGGATTGTTTCTCTTAGGGATTTAGAAGGAGCTACTTCAAGCATTAAAATGGTTTGTGAGTCATAAAATTAGGAGCGACACACCCCTCATTTTTTTCCACATTTGGAGTAACTTTTAGACTTTAGATGTGTTTTGCTAAGAAGAGTGGGAAAATATTCCCAAGTCAAGATGTACCGAGCTGATAAGACAGAGTACTGTAATAAAATCAAAGGGGTGTGCACACTTATTCAGTTAGTCATTCCCAGTTTTTTTTTTTTTTTTTTTATTTGTTACTTAAAGTGTAGCACTTACGCAGTCACACTGCAGGACTCCGCCTCAAAACTTCTGGCATTGCCAGAATTTCGTCAGAGGTAAAATTTGATGGCAATGGTCATTAATCGGCTGTCAGCAAACATGTCAAACTAGCTATCAAAGACTTCAGGTTTTGGCCAGGATCAGAGGAATATTTTTGGCATATATTTTAGATTCTCAAAATTTGTCTCTGACGGCCAAATTGTGGCCAAAACCGTAAAAAATTGTGAGCTGAGCTTAACATAGTAGACAAATTCACCAGGGAAAACATCCTTTTCTAAGTGTGTTGATTTTCTGTTAGTCTGATTTGAGTTAAATGGTTGCGCACAGGGAATAATTAATTAGACAATCAAATAATCGCTCAGTGATAATGACAAACCTTTGGCTGTATGCATGGGTTGAAATCATGTCAAGTGTAAATTGCAGTCATTTCGTCTCGGGTGTGTTATTTTGGATGAAAAGTTTGCAGAGCTCTCCTCTGCATTGAGACGCAGGGCCTGTGTTCAGAGCCCATCACTGGACACAATCATCTCAGCTAATTACATTTCACTGCCTTTTACACAATCCACGTTTAACAACACATGTTCTTCACACACTTACAATTAATCCCTAGTGACTGCTTCCTGTGTCGGGGCTGCTAGGCTGACTTCCCGGCTCATATTCATTAACAGCCATACATCATGCTGATGTGTTTTCTTTCCTAAGGGATTTATTTGGTGCCTGATATACTTTAGTGTGATGTGAGCAGGTGTGAGCCACGTTATCCACGTTATGACAGACAGCACACGCAAGCTGCTCTTAGCAGCAATAACATGTTGTACAGACGGTATCTTTTTTTTTTTTTTTTTTTTTTTTAACTTA
Source organism: Hypophthalmichthys nobilis (assembly GCA_037950665.1). Lineage (NCBI taxonomy): Eukaryota > Metazoa > Chordata > Actinopteri > Cypriniformes > Xenocyprididae > Hypophthalmichthys > Hypophthalmichthys nobilis. The sequence goes on along the minus strand of CM075475.1, from coordinate 5,534,400 downwards.
GTCATTTATTTTATTTTATATTAAATCAGGGCAGTAGAAAACATAATTTACCAAAAGCAGTGATGTGACAGCAGCATTTGAATAATAACACTATTAATGATTAATTATTGATTATAATGAACCTCTTTACAGAGTAACTGGTTGCAATACTGTTAAGAAACTTAGAGTTATAGATATGACACAGTTCCCACAAACCACTACTGAATGGATGGGATCCACCTAGGAAAAAATATTCCTCTAGCTGAATTTTATGTTTTTTAACTGACCTTCTATTTTATCACCCCATCCCCCCAAAAAAGCCCACACCCAAGTGGTCTATTTATGAGTAAGTACTGCCATCCACACAATGGATCCATTGGAGTCATGAGTGGCTTTTGCACTGGAGGAACGTTTTCATAGCTTTTCGAACGCATACCATACGAAACACCGGCACCCAGTGAACACAGTTTACATATACTTACTCCACGAACAAACATACAGAAAGCGAATGTTAATGCATTTACCGGTCACCCTTGTCGGTGTTGTGTTCTTTTCTCAGCCTCAATGATATGTACCACTGCAAGTTATCATAGGGGATATAGTCTCTTAGCGACTTCTTTTTGCTCTTTCAACTGCATAATTCATACATCTACATTCCACCTCTGTAATCACAAAACCCACAACACACAACAAAAACACAGCTACAATTACTGCATCCTCCATCCTCCAGTTGTTGAATGCCGCTTAAATGACGTTGTTGTCGGCCGGCTTACGTCCCCTCAGAGTTATACTGGCAGTGTGAATGCAACCAAGAAAATGACCCTAGGGGAGCATTTAGTTCTCTAGTTCCTATAACTGAGTTCCTATACAACCTATAGAAGAGGTTAATTATTCATTGAGACCAAAAAATTCTCACCCTTTCTTCTGAGGAACACAAAAGGTGATGTTTAGCAGAATATCTGAGCAGCTACTGTAGTTTACAAATCACCTTTTTGAGACCCTAAAAATGGTTCTACAGTGTTCCACCATGATAAATTTGTGATTTATTGAGTGCATTTCATCACTATCACATCGATGTGTGAATAATCTTGGTTTTAAATTGGGTAAATCTTTCATTGTGTCCCAATGTCTTCCACACACTCATTTCTTCAAGTCATGTCCTGTGTTAATGATGATGACATTACCATGTGCTTTTGAGGTATTTGGCTCAGCTTAAGTTTATTTGAACCTGGGTTTTAGGGCAGAGAGGCTTCCAAGTGTTGAAATATTAGAGCTTTTTGACACACACCTCCACCTCCAATAAAGACAGGGTTATTTCCTTTAAATACTTAATTATTCTTTGTAAAATCCCATTTGGTGTGGAATGTGATGTCAAGTGTTCTTGTTCATGAGTATGGGTTTACTGTATTATTTGAGTTTAAGTGAAACATTGTGAACATTGTCAAAATCATGATGCAGCACCTCTAAAACTTGAAATCACCAGGCACTGGTGATACTTTACTTACAGCTAAATATTATGCCTTAAATTCTGTGTTAGTTCATCCAGAAAAATCACATGCCACTATGACTTACCCGTAGTTTCAAAGGGAGAAATTTAGCAGAATATTCAGACAGCTTTTTAAATATAATGAAAGCATAATGTGGTCAAATACATTGTAGAAGCTATTGTTTTACCACAACACCATATGCACTGATACTGAGTAAAACACTGCAAAATCATAGTAAATGGACAGGTTTGTTGGTGCTATTTAATATTTCAGTTGGATAATACTTTACAACTTCTGATTATTTGTTTTTGTAGACTGTGACACCGAACCATCTTTAGATACTTTCAGCCACAAAAACTACAAGCAATTCCACAGCCATGTGTGCAACTCCTGGAACTCAGATTTCTTCATAAAACTCACCTCCACCAGCATGCAGATGGACAAAGTGTAATAAATTTATTAAATTGATGCTTCTGATTTTGTGGAAATATTGCGCTGTAATAATAAGATTTTTTTTTTTAGATAAGTTTGTTTTCTTCCAAATAAATAGAAAAATTAGTTAGTGGGGTTAATCTAGTGACCACCCAACACCCTATCAACTATCCAGTACATCCTAGGACCTTCCTGTCAATGCACTAACCACTCAAAACCTCAGCAATCCTATAGCAATGCCATAGCTGACATTATGGTTTGTGAGTTTCGCATGGGCAAGGATCGCTCACATTTTCTTCACAGAATGCAGAAACGTTGTTAAGAGGCACATGACAAATGAAAACAAAATGTGTTGTAAAATCAGTGCCCATGTTTGATATCCTCTGAAATAATTATCATTGTGTATGCCCATCATATGCTACATAATTTTCTGAACTCTTAGGGAACTAGTGTTAACATGTCCAGACTGCAAACTGCAGCAAAAATCTGTGCAGGAGCCTTAAGCTCTTTCTAGAATTGTCTTAAGAAGCATGGTTTTTGTACCAGCAAGTTTTGTAGGCAAATAAAATGACATGAAAAAGATGATTCAGCAAAAATTTAGTTTCTTTATTGATTTCGATGTGTGAAAATGACAAGAATAAGTTTTCAACCCCAAATGAACAAAGTCCCTCTCTTGTTAATAATGTCTAAACAACTGTCTTGAAATGTTCAATCCTGTGCTCTTTTTATTCTGTCTGGAGTCAAATCATTTACTTCCTATTTTTCTTTCATTTTTTTCTGTTAAAACTTGCCAAAGCAACAGTTCTTAAACAGGCCAGTACGCACACTTATTAAGGTGAATTTATTTTCCTTGGATCCGCTGTGTTGGCCAAGCTTTTTGGACATAATTGGATACAGAACTGATTTCCAGAAACTCAATATCTGTCACCCCTCGGCTTGTCAATGGATGAAGCTGTCCATGTGACAGGTGTTTGAATATGTTCATATAACATCCATCAGGCCAGTAGCTCACATACACACACAACCACAGTCTCATGTACACACCTATCAAAGTGGACCGTGGGACGCCGACGGCTGCGTTCACGGCTCCTGCTGCACGTATTGTAAGGACGAGCGCTCTACTGCGAGATTCTGCGCCGCTGCCACTGTAATAATAGCCACTCTGTGTCAGTGAGGCCGTGCAAAAACAAATTAGCTGGATGATTAATGAATGAGACGAACAGTTCACAGACTGTCTGCAGAGATGGGACTCCCAGTCAGAAACCGCGGCTGCCCTCAAAGCTGACATTAACCGGCCCCATGTAAACACTGTTCTCTCAGGGCCCCCATCAATCTGACACGGTCGCCCATACAGCTCCTGCTATCTGTGTGTGTGTGTGTCCTTTAAACCCACAGTTATGCCACTCATGTTACCAGCACAAGATATAGTAGTGTCCATTCATGTTTAACACATCAAGTATGCCTTTGCTTGGCTACTTCTAATGTGAGTGCTACTGATCGTCGACCATTAAGTGCTGTAAACAGAAACGGAAAAAAATGCAGATGACAGTGGGAGAAAATAGCTTCTGTTTTGGAACTATAAATGCTGTATTTTCAATATGTTGCCCCTCACCATCCTTTTAAAATATACATATACTGGAGCCATAAGATGAAGTTCAATTCAGCTCCAGCTATGGATGGAGTGCAGTAATAAAATATGCAATATAAGAATAAGAGCTATTATTATCAAAGCATGTGTATGCGAACACATTTTGAGCGCTTGTTTCATTGTTTCTTGCGTTTTGTAAATCCAACTTTTTATGGTATATGTCACATTGCAAATGTAATGCACGACACATCACAGAAAAACTGAATCCAAAACTACAGGTTTAGTAAGGGATAATGTACAGTCAGCTGGTCATTATCACAAAATAAACTGGCCAATCAGGACCCTGACATATGTAGATGTGAAATATTGGATTTGAGAATCAAATCATGTTTTTGTCAAAGTCTTAGTCTGGATCAACAATGATCAAAACTTAGATGGAGTAGATCGAGCCAATCAACACCCTGAAAGCTTCACAGTCCTACAGCTCGTCCTGGGTCGATATTTCATTCAGTAACATTAGGCAGTTTTGATTTATGCGATTGATCGCATTATTTTACATATGCATCTGCTTACATGTGATATCGCTTGTTTCTGCTTCTTCTTCTCCTGTGTTTTGATCAGGAGCTTCAGTACTCTTTCAGAAGATGCTTAATAGTATAAAAGTGAAAACACAGAAAGCAGGAAAATTAATCCTTTATGATTTTATTGTATCATAAATGACGGAAAATTCCATCAATGGCGGGGAAAGAGTTAAAAGTTCTGCCAAGAAAAAAAGTCATAAAAATGTACAAAACAATTGGCCTAGCAGCAAGATGAACTCAGCAACAATATTACAGTAATATTAATACTGAGCTCACTACAATCGAGTACACAGCAAAAAAAAAAAGAAAAAAAAAGAAAGAAAAAAAAGAAAAAGATAGAAAGAAATTTCTTAGTATTTTTGTCTTGTTTTCCAGTAGAAATATCTAAACATTATTAAATCAAGATACGAGTTAAGTTTTCTTAAAGGGTTAGTTCACCCAAAAATGAAAATTATGTCATTAATTACTCGCCCTCATGTCGTTCCACACCTTTGTTCTTTTTTGGAACACAAATTAAGATATTTTTGATAAAATCCAATGGCTCAGTGAGGCCTCTATTGCCAGCAAGAGAATTAACACTTTCAGATGCCCAGAAAGCTACTAAAGACATATTTAAAACTGTTCATGTGACTACCGTGGTTCAAGCTTAATGTTATGAAGCAACAAGAATATTTTTTGTGCACCAAAAAAACAAAACAACGACTTTATTCAACAATATCTAGTGATGGGCAATTTCAAAACACCGCTTCATGAAGCTTTGAAGCTTTATGAATCTTTCGTTTCGAATCGGTGGTTCGGACCGCCACCCAATGGTGAACCATTGAAATTTCGCAACACTTATGACATAACAAAGCCTCATTTACTGAAATCACGTGACTTTGGCAGTTTGATATGCGCTCCGAACCACTGATTCGGTGTTTTGAAATCGCCAATCACTAGATATTGTTATTTTGTTTTTTGGCACACAAAAAGTATTCTCGTCACTTCATAACATTAAGGTTGAACCACTGTAGACACATGAACTGTTTTAAATATGTTTTTAGTACCTTTCTGGGCATTGAAAGTATTAATTGTCTCGCTGGCAATGCAGACCTCACTGAGCTCTTGGATTTTATGAAAAATATCTTAATTTGTGTTCCGAACATGAACGAAGGTCTTACAGGTGTAGAACGATATGAGGGTGAGTAATAAATGACAGAATTTTCAAAAAACAAAAAAAACTGATTTGTATCCAATTAATTTGCACATGTGTAAGTGGCCCAGAAAGGAATTTTGCGAACGCTGTCTAAAGGAGCGCTCACCTATTTTTGCAACAAATTCTAGCACTCTTATCAAAGTGAAGGACTGAAGGATAAGAAGGAATTCAGAATGGCCAAGGCCATTCAGATGGCCAGTGAGTGACTGAAAAGACAAAGTGTGCTGGCATCTTCTGTGTCCTGTATCCTTTACAAGAATGCCTTCTTAAAAAACGCAAATTACGCAAGAATGAGAAACACTCATCATACAACACCTAAGCATCCATAGGGTTCAGAGTTAAGTGTACAAAGTGTGCTTGACCAGTGCCTAAAGTTGTTTAGGCTCTTAAAATTTGCTCATATTTTTCCTTCACTTACTGCAGCCATGAGTGTGCAGTTTCAGCATGCAGCCTTTTTGCAGCAAAGCTTATTAAACTGTAGTCAGTCTGGTTTGGAATATGATGTCTAATAGTCCTGCTCAGCCTAGCTGCTCCCATTAACAGCGCTCATCCATGAATATTTGACAGACAGATTCAGTAAATCTCCTCTCCGGGCCAGAGCACCCATTACTCCAATGATAATTTGTGGTTTTTGTGAATGTTCAACAGTCAACACTGAAAGGCAGTGAGCTCCTGCAGTGCTCATTCCGCTGAAAACATACACATGAGCCGAACCCTTGAGGAGGAAATATCTGAACTCTCCTTTTCCAAATTTACTTTGGCTCTCTTTAGACTACGTTTCTTTTCTGAGTGTAGTATGTAAACACACTTAGAAACACAGAAAGAAGAAAAAATACTTTAAGTTGAACAGTATTAAATGCCATCATTGAAACATAAGTTACAGTAATTAAATCCTGAGGATTTGTTTAGTATTATTAAACTGTTGTTGTTGCTTGTGATGTGTCATAGGTAGAAGACGATACTTTTTTTAATGTTATTTTTTTATTTTTTTATTAATACCGTAAACTAAAATAAATGTTGTTTTTCCGTCTTATGTGTTGATCTGGGTGGAATTTACAATCACAGAATTTCTGCAGAAAATTCCACAGACTTTTCCATGACATGTTATTCATAAAATGATACAGTTCCCCCACCCTTTGTACATTTATTTAGTTTTGTTTTAATCACTACTATTATTGAACTGCAAAAAAAAAAAAAAAAAAAAATTCTGAATAAATGTCCTTCATTTTATTTCCATATTTAAATCCACAATCAACACAGTCTACTCAGATTTCAAACTACCCATCAGTTCTTCATGGTTAAGAGAAGTTTCATAGTCAACTTCCTCACTTTATTCATTTTTACCCATTGAATCGATCAGTGTGCTGCAGCTTTAAGTGGCTTTATTGTGTTGTTTGCACAGAGAGAAAATGAGTGCAGAAGTTTTTTGAGCAGGAAATAAAGAGTTAATATAAACCTCACAGCTCATGAATAAAAAATATAACAACTACGGTGACCATGTCCCATCTGAATTCCTCACATGAGACATTATGGGGAAGTATACCAACACTCTCTGACCACAGCATCATTCAGAATAACAAGAGTCAAAGTTTCCGGTCAGGGTCCCTTTTATCAAAGTGTGTTTTAACGTCTGACTGCATGAGCAGACAGCAGCCGAGTGAGTAAGAGTGTCTTGGACAGGATCAGGGGGCAGACTAGCGCCGTAGTGTGAGTTTTCAAGCCACCGGGGAGAATTTCCATTCCCATAGTGGCAGAGGTGATGTCAGAGTACATCATCAGAGTACGATCATCAGAAATCCAATACATGGACACCCTCTAGAGTACACACTGCAAAGTGCACTACTCTATAAGACTGTAAGCTCCTCTGGAAATGTGCTGGTGGCCAAGTAATAATTTGTTTGAATTCACAGTATTAGCCAGTGGGTACTAGGGATGCTCCGATCAGGATTTATGTAATTGTACCTATTTCTTGTCATTATGATCGGCCCATCCTGATCCCAATCATTCAAGCTTTATGTAAGTGATATGTAAGTTCTTTGTTCACTGTCACTGTTAAACTCTTACAAATATGTAAAATGAATGGCTTATAACTCTACACAAAACACAAAAAGAAGAAGAACATTTTGATCAAGTTTCGAGGTTATCTTATAACACTGCTGAGAAAACCCCAGAAAATTGATGCAATTTATTGATTTATTTTGTTATTATTATATATGCTTGACATATATAACATGTTCACATGTCATGTCAACTGCATCTGGGCCAAATTTTGTGTTAATATATCAAAGCAATCAAAAGTTATGACATTTGGAACTGTGGTAGCATTTTATAATTACTGCAATTTTTCAAACAAGTGATTTTCACTGAACATAAGAACTACTTACATGTGTAAATGCCACAAAGCATAAACATATTTATAATTACTTAGAATAAGGTAAATCAAGACCTGTCTGATCTGAGCGATTGATCCAATCCAAGCTGTAAAATAGGTCTAGATACATCACCCCTACCCACCACTGGTTGGTTGAACTTTCAAATGACGTTGGAAAACATTACCCATAACACACCCATCGAGTCATAGATTGTGATTATCGGCCAATACTGATCTGCAGCTGATCGATCAGAGCATCTCTAGTGGGTACCACAGAATACAGTAAATTAATTAGCAAGTGGGTTTTTATTACATAGCAGAGAACTTGACAAGATGGGCAAATATTTATTATATATAAAAATATGAAAAAAGTATTTAGCACATCTGAAGGCATTGCAGTTAACCAACCTTACTTTCAGGGTTACATATTTAATCCTTTCACCAATGGATTTTCTTTTCTCAAACAATGTCATTTTATTTCATAAGCCACATGCTCAAGTTTCCATTAGTGTGGATTTCTCTTCCTTTCTAACTGTATATTTTTTTTATTTTCATTACTTTTTACTGTGTATTTTACAATTATTAAGTGACTGGTTTGTGTTTTTGGAACCAAAGGGAATTTGTGAGAGATGTTTAATATGCTGTGATCTATATCATCTATGTGTCATACCTCTTCTGTTTTTAAAGCTACTGGTATTTATTTATTTATTTTGGGGGTGGGGGGTCAGCTTATGCTAACATCATAAGCAACACAATTCAGAGAAGTGAGTGAAGGATGATACTGAGCTCAAACTTATCCCAGCATTCCCAGAGTAGCACTGTTGGTCAGAAGTGCCTGAGTAAAGGGCCTCTAGCTGTGGGCGTCTCCTCACTGTGGCTCTGCTCTGGGGGTTTTGGCGATGTGAAAAGACGCAGGTTTTTACTGTGCTTTGGTGGAGGCTGGCTCCTGGTAATGAAGGCCACTGGGGCCACGAGGGTGTGGGGCTTTGGATAACTTACTCTTTTGTGTACACAGAGGAGCACTGTGTGGGTGTTTCTTCAACTGTGGGCACTTTGGACCTAAACTAGTGATAGTGTAAAAAGTGTGGGTTTTTTTTTTTTATAATTTAATTTGTCTACATACAGGCATTTTAGAAGAATTTTGTCTTTTTTTCTGAAAGTCACTGCAATGCCATTCTCACCACATCTCAAATTATCAGACTATAGTGGTAATATGTGCCTCTACCTAGATTAAAAAAAAAAAAACTCCAAAAGCATAACATATACATACAATTCACTGTAGTTTCCAGCAGAAATTAACAGTAATGGCAGTAAAACAGCAACTTTTATTCATTTACACACAAATTATGATAACGTGCAGATTATTGATTAATAAAGACCCATTTTTATAATAAAGAATTACTTGCCCAATATTATTACCTCAACAATTTTACTATAGTGTATGATTTGTAATTTTTTGGCTATATTTGGTTTTTCTGAAGTAGTAAACTTGGTAGCTCACCTGGTACAGAAGTGCACTTGAGAGGTGGATAGCTCTGGTGCAAGTCATTTTCAAACACAATAAGGCATTAATTTAATTTATGAAGTGACAGCCTCAACTACCTTTAAAAAATATATATATATATCGCCAGATTCACTGTAATTTGTGTCGGATAAAACACACTTTTAGTGCCACTCGCTGGACATTTCACATTGAAAGTGATGCGAAACGTGCAAGAAACAACTTAATATCATTTTGCAATGAGCCTGGGTTGCAAATTATATATTGTGTTTGAAGTTTTGGAGTAAAATGGCTGATTAACTTAGATATTATTCAAAACACATTACTTAAGCTAAAGTATTTGTGTAAATACTTTGTGCCTTTTGCTCCATGCTGGTGAGCCTTGCCATCTCATACATTTACAAGGTTTTTAAACAAAACAAATCACTTTTATCATTTCTTTTCACTCGAAATCTATTGCTCCATTAATGTTAAATAAAAACATAAATACATATTGATACACACTGCAGTCATATACTTTGGGAATAGTGAAAAGCACATTAAGGTGTGTCTTTAGCCCCGTTGTAGACTACTGGTCATACCACTTACACCTAAACATACAGTACAGTGTAGTGTATTTACTCTTTTGTTCCTGTTGCATTTTTTATGTCACATATACATTTCTTGGAAATATATTGTATACAAATGAATCTTCAGTTTATTGTAAATATGCAGGACATTTTTGGTAAATCGAAAGATATTCTCTTTTCAGTCAGGATGGCAGCATTTGAGCACATCTGTTGCAAATTATTTAACATAAGAGATGATAGTTCTGAAAAGCAATGAGCTATGAAGCTTTGCCGTGTCTGCTTTTAGAGCTCATCACTCAATTCTGAGTTGAAAAGCAAAAATGGCTTCGAAAAAACTCACTCTGCCAGTGTATAACCATGTGCTAAATTATGACAATGATATGAATAGCTGCTGTAAGATTTTCTAAGAGCCTTGGACTTAGAAAATTCTTAAATTATTATTTTTTTTCTCTGTGCCTGCTACAACCATATCTCTCTTTCTCTTTTGCCTTTCAAAAGCCAAAATGTGCCCTAAAAAGTAAATCATAGGACCTAAAAATAAATGTGCTACCTTATTTTATTCCCAAAGTACACCTTGGATTGGTCAGAAATTACAGTAAAACATTTGTAATGTTAGAATTGACTATTCCTATTTTAAATAAATCTTGTTCTTAAAACACCATCCACTTGCAGCAACAGCAGCTGTGCAGGACTGCTTGATTTTTTTCCTATTCAGCTGCAGTTTCATCTTTAGCACATCCCAAGGGTATCTTTCAGTTTTGATTTGACTATGAGCCTTCAGTTCAATCCCCATCCATGGCGACTTGATGGATAAACAGTCTATAGAGAGATCTGCAATTTGAACAAGTTCCGCTAGTGTCCCCATGTTGAGAGAAAGTGCAGAAGTATTGTGTGTGCTGTGGGAACATGATGGGTATTGTAGTTCTAGACTAAATATGAAAGCATTTACTCATCTCACTCGCACAAAAACATTCAGTATTCCTCAAAATGAATAAAAACAGTAAAATGTAATCTCAGAATTTCACGCAAACCTGTAATAATTAACTATATTAAATTACACAAATACTTTATGTATTTAATCTCACTTTATTATCCAATGTCTTTGCTGCTGACCTTCAATGATCTAATTCAACCATACTAATCAGCAAAAATGACTTTAGATTAGATTTAGAAAGAAGAGTGTTGAACTTCCTCCTGTATCCTAATCTTCTTTAATCCAGAATGGCAGAACATCTGAGAGGTTTGTTTGAGCGGCGCCCTCTACTGAACAGGTGTAAATATGCATTTCCTTCAGCCTGAGGCTTGTTCATTTCACTTTTGGTGTGAAAGGGCCTTTAAAGCAATTAATAACTTTTTTAGGGAGTAACGCAATATTGTAAGTTCCCCAACACTGTCCAACACAATCAACTCATCTTCTGTCTCCTTTCTTTACTGTCCAGCTCTCACATCCATAAATAACCACAGAGAAAATCAGACAGCTTGTGTGTCAGCAAATGGCGCCATTCACGCATAAAGCTTGGAAGAGCCAGGATACTTCTTAATATAACTCCGATTGTGTTTGGCTGAAAGAAGAAAATCATATACACCTAGGATGGCTTGAGTAAATTGCAGGATCATTTTCATTTTTTGAGTGAACTAACAATTTAAGACTTGATTTTGGCCAAATATCCATTAGACTAGTGGTGAAAAATAATCGTTGTAGTCTTAAAATTTAAAATTTTTAATCGAATTAATTACATGATGTGGCAATTAGTTAATCTAATTACTCACAAATTTATCACACTTCAAATTTGGCGGAGAAATTACCCTAAGTAGCTTCAGAAAGAAATATTTTATTTGATTCAGCATAGAATTTATTACACATACATTTTTGGACCATGAGGTTGAGTAAATGATGACTGAATTATAATTTTTGGATGAACTATGCCTTGATGTTTTTTTTTTTTTTGTTTGTTTGTTTTTATGAAATTGTACTCTAAATAAGAAACTAAAACTGCCAGTAGGTGGTGGTAATGTCTTAATGATTAAGTAATTGAGTCATTGGGCCCTATCATACACCCAGCGCAATGCGACGCCAGGTGCGATGCAAGTGTTTTTTGCTAGTTTCAGCCCGACGCAGTTATCATTTTCACGTCCAGCACCCACGTTGTTTAAATAGCAAATGCACTAACGCCCATCTGTTAGCCCATTGGCGTGCTGGTCTGAAAACGAGGTGTGTTCAGGCACATTGTTGGCGTGTTGTCACTTTAAAGCAACTGAAAACGACTGCACCATTGACCAACAAAAACCTGGTCTAAAGTCAATGCCGCAGTATTTTTTTCATTAGTAATATACGCCTATAGGCGGATGCACAACGGGCACACAAACATGCAACTTCTGATTTATTGAACTGTTGTATAAAATCAGTATTGCATTTGCACTTATGCTATTCTGGTCAGACAAACAGCACTTGTGTGATGTTGCACTCGATAATCGTGTGATATTGCTTAACTATATCATATGATGTAAATATGAGACAGAAACTCATACAGGGGCATTTTTTTGCCCACATATTATGAATATTAGGGATATTCAACTGCATTCTATAAGCTCCATCACGCAGTGAGTGGTTGCCCTGCTTCTAATTCGTCATCAGTCAACTGTATAAAATGTCAGATGACCTACATCAGTCTCAGGCGGGGCGGTTGCATTAAATGTGTTAATAATTTTAACGCGTTATTTTTTACCATAATTAATTAATCTAACTAACACGTTAAACTGACCGCTCTACTTTAAATATTTGCTTAGTTACCTCACTTAAATGTATTAAGATGTTATTCTGCCTTGTAAGCTTGGTAGCCTGTCTGTAAGTAATTTCCTTAGGAGGTACTACTGTACAAAAACACTGTCTGGGGAAAAAGGTAGCAGCGTTCAGTTTTGGACTGAGCCAGTGGTTAAATTTAGTATACTAGTAGTTCCAAATGTAGCCAGTGTTACGTCCACACTGATCAATTGGAGCCCTTAGAGTCCTCGCTGTTGGGGCAAGATGATAGACTATATTTGTTTTCGCACCCAGCATGATACTGGCAACGCACATCATAATGCCGCCCTCTGTTGCCCTTTCAGCACTTCTTCATGCCTTTAGAAAGAGCATCTTTGTTCAGACTCTGCTACTGGTACCCACACCACCTTGATTCATCAGCTACAAGACTGCCAAATAAGCAGAGATTGTGATGGTTTTAATACCAACTGTAAATGTATTAGTTTTTGTAAGGATGGGATAGAATATGATCTTACCAAAAAAAAAAAAAAAAAAACATGAACATAAGATTACAGTTTATGGTTAATCTAAGTCTCACGAAGTGACTTTAACAAGCTTGACTGATTGATTTCACCTGGTTCCCAGAGATTGAACATGATTTATACACATGTACAGTATGACATGTATGATTAATCTACACTGGAACATGGAATTATTAACAGCTGTTTAGAAGCTGTCTGTAGTAATATTCTAATATTTAAGGATATAGGAATATATACTGTATATTATAGTGGCCCTGTAAAGCACAAAGAACTGCATTACATAAAATGAAAACCACCACAGAAAAAAAAACTGTAACATTAAATGACTGATTAATTAATGGAACAAAACCACAACAGTATGATTTAACAGCAGAATTTTCATTCTTGAACTGAACATGAAGCATGTTTGTTTAATATACCCCAAAGGTGTCTATGACATAGTACAATAAAAATTCCGTAACATGCATGAAATGATAATTTGAGTTGCTGTTTGTGTGAATAATGACTGCTCATTCAGCAGGTCAGAGTGTCTCTCTGGGTCAGTTGATTTGAATCAAAGCAAAAGACGGAATGCTGCTAGGGAAAAGTTATTAATAGTCACAAATATGTGTCAGTCTATACTAATTATCTCCTTGTTCTCTATGTACTGTATGTAGTTCCTTGAACTATAAGAGTCAAGAGTTGAAACCAATACTTAATGAACTAACAACCAAACAGAAACTGAGCTAATGTCTCAGTGCAGACTTATCAGACAAGTAGGTCTGAGATCCATGCAAGCATGTTCCAGTGCCTGGCACGCAATGCGCAGTCCATTTTTCAAAGCCAGCAGACTCAGCACAGCCAGCAGACATTCAAGAATTTCATATTTTATTGGAGTAGGTTAAAAGGTGTTTTATTGCATATGTAATACAATCCTGTACAAACATAATGAAAGGTAAACTCTAATTTCCAAAGACTCCTTGAAAAGGAAAGGGAGAGTGACACATGCAAAATTGATATTACAAGTTCTGTTTTTCCAGAGTAGAGAACAGCCATTGCTACTTCCATGTTTAAAAATAACGTATGCCAGGAGTCTTGTTATTCTTGGAAGCTATGACACAGATTCTCTTATCAAAACTTGCCTTGCACTGACATTTAGTCCTGTTGCTGTTGGCTCGTCTGGGCTGGGGTTCAAGCATAGCTTGAGTTTGAGCTTTGCTAAGTTTTGCTTTGATTCTGCCTCAAATTATAATACTTAATCTATTTATAATGCATCTTTGTGTGTACTGTATTTTATTTTATTTCCTTGATTGTTACCATTAAACAGATCACTGGTCACTACCTTCTTGCAATGCTTGGAACAACTTTAGAAAGAATGACAAACAAATAATTTATCATCCCTTCATGCAGTAACCAACATTATATGTAAGTGTTTCATGTGTAGTTGTCTTCATTCGTCAGTAGCGATAGTTTTACATCTTGAAAATTGGTCATTTGGTGCCGTTCCTGATGTTAACACAAGAAACCCAAACCCAGGTGTTAGGTGAGGGTGCAGGAAGGGGTGAGAATGAATTAATGAATAAAGAAAGCTTGGACAAATAAATACAACTGCAGATAAACACACACACAAAACATAATACAGACAGGTCAGCACAAAAGTATAAACATCACCAACCAAAGTCACAAGATGCTGACAGGTATGGAGTGCCACAAGGCTCTGTCTTAGGCCCACTCTTGATATCCATACTTCATATTCTAATTTTATGGGAATTGGTTATTGGTTTATTTATTTTATTTACCTTACAACCAATACCCAATCATTTCACATTGCATGGATGATTCCACTGGTTCCACACAGACATCAACCCTGCTGACATCTTCGGCCCTCCAATTTCATATACTGAATGTGTCTACTGTGAATACAGAAGAATTACAAAATGTTGACATATGGCAAAATTTTAAATCTGCGTGGTGGTTGAATGTTCCAGCCAAACTCTAAGCTAGTAAGCCACCACAGGAAATATTTTGGTTCATTCTCCTAGACCTTTCCGATAGTAAAAAAGAGTTTGTTTATTTTTTGGTGGTCACTGGGTAAGTAAGAGTCTGTCAGATGTTGAAATTAAGACTTGTGTACATCTGATTAAAAGTGTTTTAAAGGTCTGTCTGGAGCAGTCTGTTCCATGCACTTGGTTGTAAATCTCAGGTAGGGAGATACCATGGTGACATTCATCTCTGACTGTACCACACACCTTCCAATACCTAATCCTGTCAGAGAGACTCACACTCACTTTTTCCAGTCTCTTCAAATTAAGCGGTGTAAGGGATGAAGCATGATCTATATTTACAGTGCCCACTCTAAGAGAACCCCATTGAGATTAATTAAATTACTTCTGAAACTGCCAGGTAACAAGACACCAAATAAAATTATTCGAACCATGAGATGACAAATCATATATTGTATATACAACAAAACAGAGCTCTAAGAAAATATACAATGAAATTGATTCACTGAATAAGGTAGTCTAGATGCACACCTTCAACCCATTGGGCTGTAAAGGAACAGTGGCACTCAGTGTGGCTAAGTGCTTACAGTATGTGCCAGACCATTACCACCGAGAGTAGCCCTGTGTGGTCTGACAGAGAAGATATAGAAGGTACAGTTCATGATGGCAAGAGTCTCTGCCTTAGGCTTCATCAGCTTATTCAGTCTGCTACGACAAGAGGCCTTTCTACGGCGTCAATTCTCAAATGTGAGTCAGTTCTCTGTACTTCTATATATATATTTTAAAATCTACAGAATACTGGCTCTCACTTTGAAAGGTAAGCTTGACACTCCAACAACCCTGGAAATCCCTGATCCCATGTCTACACTAGGATTACAGGACAATATTTAATTTACTGACACCTCCTGCATAAATCCTGTTGTCAGACATGCCTCTTAGAAAGTTTAAAATAACAGAGAATCTCTGATGCTAGAATGCAAGAATAATTGGTAGTTAAGATGGTTAGTCATGCTTCAACTCCGAGAATCCACAACTGGAAAATGATTCATTTAAAGGAAAGTAGAACAATTAGGTCTTGTTTCAGTGTATCTATTATTTTAAGTGGCGTATGTTTTTCAGTTCATTTGCTCCAAGGGACCTCTTTTATCCATTAGTGCTTTGTATATTGGACACCAGTCCAGAGCAATAGCAGCTAATGAATTCATTGCTTGACCCTGGAGGCTGAACAGGGGGTTTTCGTCCTGCACCCTGGAGATTAATTTTGCCTAACATATTCTGACAGGAAAAGCCAACTAGTAGCCAGTACAGCATTTACTGGGGTCACATGTATTCTCAACAGAACACACCCAATCTTTCAGTGCCTCACGCACACAGTAATCCTGTCAACACATAAGTTATGACAAGACCCGCCTCTACTCCCATAAATTGGTTCAGTTTCATTTTTTAAATCAATTACGGCAGTAGATTAGTTGTGTGGCATTTTGTGTAGGAGCTTGTGGTTAAAAACATCAAATTTGTTTGTTTTCTTCCATCTTTTTATCACAGTATGAGAAATTTTATGTCATGGTAACAGTCATTATCATAATAATATAGTTATATTTCAGTTAGTTCAGTCAGTTAGTAAATAACGCAGTAAATTTGTTTATGAAAGGTATATTAAATAACACACAAGGCATTATAAAAATTGACGAAAAAATTCTGATTGTGAAATAGCTGCTGCATTCACACTTTTGACAACATATCAATATGACTGGCAGAACAGTTACAATAGTGCAAGACTTCATATCCTTCATGATGGAACTGCATAAAGGACGCAAGCGTGACTGTTTAGCTTGGCCACACATCTCACCACGGCCAATCAGACAACAAGGCATGGGTATATGGAGTTGGCGTTCTTGCACACCATTTCCTTATTCCTCAGCCCTGTGCTGGATTCCGGCCCAGAACCTGTTTGGAGCAAAACCAGCTGCATGTTCAGTGCATGCAGACTCACCATTTAGGTTGGCAAAGAGCTAAGTTCTCCTGGCTGGAAATTTAGCATAGATGACATTTACATGTTTGAGAAGACTGGCTGGTTCCAGCTGTCCAGTGGATGAAAAGACTGCTCCAGTCTCGTATTGTTCATCCCAAAACGGGACACATTTCATTGATAAAGGTCATAGTAGAAAACAGATTAAATCGCTCATGGTCATTGTTATCATCACAGTTCAAAATGAATACAGTCAGCCTGGGGGAATAACTGATTCTTTTGCACACATTTACAAACAGTACATGCACATTCACAGATGTGGCTTGGTGGGGAGTAGTGGCCTCTTCATGATATCCTGTTGTTGTTTTACTGTACTTAAAAACCACTGCCCCCAGCACATGAAAATGTCCATTATTTAATCAGTAAGGCTAAAGACCATTTTCAGACAGTACTCACATCCCAGAGCACCTTATTGCTGGTTATTACATAATATATATTTTACAAAACAACACTTATTTTATTAAGTGAATCACATGTGGAGCAGATCCCTGACATGTAAATGCATGTCATAACTAGTCTAGTAACCCTGCAATAAAATAATAGATTTTAACATTAAACATTAAACAAAGCTGCATTACACTGAACTGACTGATCTAATTCTGTTTCTGGTAAACATTGCAACTTGCGTCATTTCTTGAGAACAATATTCCTGTTGAGCCTGAGGCACAGAATAAAAAACATTCATCATTTCAAATAAACAAACTACAGGCCATTATAGTGACTGCTTGAATTTCTTGCAATAATTAGACCATTGGCATAAATAGTTATAATGGGGAAAAACTAGGTGCTAAGAGGCCTTCAGGCTAGAAGTGGTGACCTGCAGAGGTGGTGGTTCATTGGAGCTGATAAACAAGTAAACGGCAAACATAACCCCAGACTCGCTGCCTTTAAGAGGGATTTACACCAGCAGATTTCCAGGGCCACCATCAGCACTGACAGTTTAATGCGCTTGAAATGTTGACTGCAGAACTGAGCTTTAAATACAGCCTTTGGGAAAGACTGGTGCTTGTTATTGTTTGCATTTATTTATTCTTTTAATCAGCTCGCAGCATTGTGCAAACCGTTATTTTTAATAGCGTGTTAATGTCAGGCTGGATATTATAAGCACCGTCAGACCTGAGGTGTGCGAGTTCAACCCAATGCTGAGAAACCCTGTGTGAAAGCACATTACCCAGCACACCAGCGTGACTGGAAAACACTGACATCACTGGCACCAGCAGTAGCTGGTGTGGCGCAGACACCTCTAGAGTGACAACGTTTCTTCCTCTCCGTGTGGCCACAGAGCAGAGAACAAAGTGTCATTTCATGTGGTTTACACACAGCACCACAGATCACTTTGGGTTTGTGTGTCTGGAAATTAGGCTACGAGGTGGTAACAGAACACTACCTCTCTCTTGCACAGGTCAAAAGTGAAATATTTATGCCTTTGGCATTTAAGTCATTTGTTGTGGAAATATCCTCTAGGCATCAGATTACTATTTGCTTCTATTGTATTTACTGTAAGTGAGCTATGAGGACAAAACTAAAACATTAACTTTAGATAACATTCAAGTCTCATTTCACCACAAAGTCATAAAAAAGAAAAAAAAAAGAAGAAGCAAATTATACTTTTCACTTTTGATTTTTTTTTTTTTTTTTAAATTAAGTGCTTTTTGTAGTAATATCTATGGAAGCCTGTTTCCACCACTAAATAAAAAAATAAAAACAGTAATTGCGACTTTTTTCTCACAATTGCGAGTTATAAAGTCAGAATTGTGAGATATAAACTCGCAATTGCGTGATATAAAGTCACAATTCCGAGATATAAACTTGCAATTGAGAGAAGTCAGAATTGTGAGAAAAAAAGTCAGATTTTTGACTTTATATCACGCAATTGCGAGTTTATATATCAGAATTTTGACTTTATAACTCGCAATTGTGAGAAAAAGTCAGAACTGCGAGAAAAAAGTCAGAATCATGACTATATCACGCAATTGCGAGTTTATATCTCAGAATTCTGACTTTTTTTCTCACAATTGCAAGTTATAAAGTCAGAATTGCGAGATATAAACTCGCAATTGCGTGATATAAAGTCGTAATTCTGGCTTTTTTCTAGCAATTCTGACTTTATAACTCGCAATTGTGAGAAAAATATCGCAATTACTGTTTTTATTTTTTTATTTAGTGGTGGAAACGGCCTTCCATAAATATCAGTGCTATATGTATTAAGAAATCTTATTACAATCACTTTTGAGAATAATGATGATTAAGTCAAGTCATCTTCATTTATATAGCGCTTTTCACAATACATATAGTTTCAAAGCAGCTTCACAGTGACAATAGGAAAATTATTATCGAGCTAAAGTTGGTTTTTGATTGAATCACTTCCGTTGTAAAAATTGTTAGTTATTACTTTAGGGGCCACTTAAATGACACCTTTCCTACTGAAAACCGAATACCTTTAATGCATTCTTGCCGTTCATTTACGTGTTTAGTCTATAGGTTTGCGTGTTTGAGTGTGTATGTGCGCAGAAGCTTGGTCTTTTTTAAAAAAGTGATATTTGCCAAATTACTTTACTGGTCCGCATAATACAGAAAAATTAGTTTAGTTAGATTAAGATTGCGAGTTAGATTTAGTTAAGTTTAGATTAAGTTCAGTCATGAAGCTGACAGGTACATTACTCAACATGCAATCTGTCAATCATGTTCTCACTCTACCTCTAAGATTGAAGTTGTTTGCTAGTAAGCATAATTAGATATTAGGCCAACATTTAAGTGAAATATACTGACACAGTTTATGCACTGATTGCTTTGAAATCTTTTTAACCTACTGTATGAATATGTATCATTTCGATATTTGTGTTACTTTTTGCTATAATCATTTCACAGTGATGTCATATACCTTGTCCCACCATCAGTGCAGTCAACATTAGAAGCAGAAATTATAAAGCAGTGTTACTGTCTCTCTGCTGACCACATTGGATATTGCCTGATTGTCTCAGTGCTTGCATGCCCCAAAAGATGTTAATTTGAAGAATACATATCAGTAACTATAACAGGCAGTTCGTTTAGGAATATGGACAATGTTCTTCAAATGTTTCATGCAGAGAGAAGATGCTAATGTGAATGTGTTCACATGATAGAAACCTGCATGAGAAGGGAAATATTCACAGTGTTACAAATGTATCCAGCTACAGCTGTACTCGGTCCACCTTACAATTAAGACAAAGGGAATACATACAGTACTGTACAAGACAACTGGTCAGAAACTGCTGAATATTCTGTGCCCCTCACTTTGTTACGTCCCTGCAGTAAATAATAACTGTTTCTCACACAAAGCTATTGCGTATGGCTTTAGAAGACTTGGAGCTCAAATCGTATGGACTACTTATAGTTTTTTTTTTTTAATTATTATTATTTATTATTATTTTTTTAATGGTCGGCCTTTGGAGAGGTATGTGGAGGAGTTTCTCGAGCTATCCCATCAGGTGAGCTGGCCTGACGTCTCCTTCAGTGTGTGTTTTTGGATGGGACTGGATAAGGATACTATTCGTTACAGCGAACCAGCTTTTTTCTTCTCTCTAGTTGAGTCGATAAAGTAGAAGAAGTTAAAGAAAAGGAGTGTTTTCCTCATCCAGTCCCTTTTGAAACAAACTTAGCCTTGCCAGCTCACCCCATGCTGGTTCCCTCCACATACTGCACCAATGGATCCGTCCATTCCTGCCCTCCTGTATTTCCCCGGTTCCGTAAATGGGTTTCCAACAGTGCTGACCTGTTAGTTACAGACCCGGCATTTACATCGGTCAGGTCGGTGCTGAAGTCCGCCTCACTCCCTCCATCTGCAGTTCCATCCCAATCCTCAGCCCAGAGACTAAGAATGCCAGAGCCTTGTCCCATCATGGCAGCCATGCATGTGCCCTTAGGAATTTTGGTGGAGTATGAGGGGATGTCCTAGAGCCTAGAGATGGTTCCAGCCCCTAGGTCCTCTCCAGTGTCTTCTCCAGCCCCTGAGTCTGCTCCAGTGTCTGATCCACTCCCTGACCAGAATCCAGTGATGGTGCCGCCCTGGTCGCCTGAGTTGCCGGCTCCGCCCTGGCCCCTTGAACTGCCGGCTCTGCCCTGGCTCCCTGAGCTGCCGGCACCACCCTGGAGGCTTCCTGTCCTACCAAAGACTCTACTATTCTGTCTCCAGGGTCACCAACCTCCCACCCCAGTTTGTTCTTGTTGTTCCCCTGTTAGTGTGGTTTACTGAATTAAAAGTTCTCCTTAAGGATTTTCTTCGTTGTGCGCTCTTTATCAACCACAGATCGTAATACCTATGCCCGATCCTTTAATTTACGTCAGCTGTCACACAGGTGTTGTGCAGTAGGTGACAGTGCGAGGAAGTATAGTATAAAAGGAAAAGAATAAGCTCAAATGTGTAGTTTATTTAGTAGTTTATTTATTTACTGTTTATTTTTATCTGCCGTCAGACTATCTGAGACGTCGTTGCCATATTGAATTTCTATGGGCTGCATCTTGTTTTGGACTTGACTGACAGACTGCCATTCTGACACTGCAAGCTTTATGCTTTCTAACCTTAAATCCACTTTTTTTTTTCTTGTAATTATTCTGCTTATTGTACATATAAAATACAAGAAATTTATATTAGTAGTCCCATATTCATAATTGTGACCATACAGTCTGTTTACAACATACTGTATATAAAACTGTATTAATTATGTTGGAATTATTCCATAGTGATAGATATAAGCAACATAAGGGTGAGTAAATGATCACAGAACTTTCATTTTTGGGAGAACTGTTCCTTTAACCTTTAACTGACATTGTGTCGTCAAGATACTTCTTTTCTGTTCTCTTTCCTGGAATTCTTCACTGCGTGACTACAAAGCTGGTTTTGTTTGTGTTTGGGTGACTCTCGATTTTCTCCCCTGCAGGCTCTTATTCTGTGTTTGGCTCTTAGCAAAGCTTCCCAAATAGTTTGATGGGAGGCCTCATTCTGCGCTGACAATATTAATTAAGGGCTAATTAGACCAAAGAAAACAGAGGTTCATATTCTTATTTTGACTGAAAAGGTAACCTTATTAATCTGGGAGAGGGGAACTGTAAGCTCAGAGTAATTAAATAGCACAACACCTCACAGTCCATGGTGCTGTTCTAGAGGAAGCCCTTGGTGACAGGAGACACATTCCACTACTTGAGTTTGTGTGTTTTGGACCCCGTCGGGTCTCAGCCATTGTTAGAGCGTGACCAGGCCACCGGAGTAGGATTTAATTATACAAATATCCAACCGCATGACGTGATTGACATGTACAATTCTCCTAAATGCCCAATCCAAAGGCGTGGACCAGTAATTTGTTATGACAGGACCTCACTCCAGGGTGTATCAACATGGTGGCGATTTCTTATTTCAATGGAGGTCAAATATCTTCCTGTAAGGAAGCACAAACCTGCTCAGTTTGGTTCCACACTCCGGAATTATGCAATTAAAGAAACCAAACATGGCTAAAAGTGATTAGAAAGTGACTCAAATTGGGCCCTTTCACATAACTATTCTCACAATTCATCTGTGATATTATTTCCACAGGTTTTATTCCAAAAGGACCCAAATAGTCAAGGCAACTACATCATTCTGCAGGCAAAAAGCCTTTAAAAATATTTATTTTTAATTTTTAACTGTAGGCAGAGACTATTTGCACAAAGTGCAAATAGCGTTGGATGCTACTTACCTGTACATAAAGTGTAAATACCAAAAAAGAAGTATTTTCTTTGCACTAATTATACTTAGAGCAAACAGTGACAGATACAAGTCAAGTCAAGTCATCTTTATTTATATAGCACTTTTTACAATAGAGATTGTTTCAAAGCAGCTTTAATGTGATCAATAGGAAAGTTATGCAGACAAAGTTGTTTCAGCTATACAGCAGCTCGAGAAGAAAATAGTGTCATTATCCCGTTAAAGTAAGTTCAGTGTTGATTCATTTCCGTTGTAAAAATCTTTAGTTATTAATTTAGTTCATGTGACGGCATATTGCTCAGGCTCCGCCCATGATTGCTGACAGACAGAGCAGTATTAGCATAGTTTACGCCTTGAGTGAGTTGTACACTATCCGCCATTGTCTCGACGCCAGAGCAGCTGTGGCAACAAGATTGTCTAGTAAGCGATTAAGGTGTCTTATTGTTGGATGTAAGAGTGAACACAACAGTCTTCATTTACTCCCAACATCTGAGCCACTGAAGACACAGTGAATTAGTTTTATTTTTGAAGGGAATGCACCACAGATCTAATATACACACTATTTCTGTCCCTGTTTTTTACATTCACAGACATAACTGACTGTGTTTTTGACAGTTTAAGCACAATAAAATGTGAAAGAGAAGTTAGTTTAATACTCACGAGATGTGCTGTCTGACAGAGAGCTTTCTATGCGTGTGCTTCAGATGTGTGTGCTCAGAAAATGATCAATTAGAAGTTTAAACTGATATAGCTTTAAAATGCATACATAAAATAAACTTTCATGATGAAGAAGAACTACAATGTCCATGAGAGTGATCTCAATATAGATGACAATCAAAACCAAGCAGATGATTTTTTAGTATTTGGCAGAGTATCCGATGCAGGCTAGAGCTGTTGAAGGAAGCGCTTTCCTGGACAGAGGGCGGGTAGCAGCAGCTCATTTGCATTTAAAGACAAATGCACAAAAACAGCATGTTTTTGCATTTACTCAAAAAAATGTATGTATTTACAATATGGTATAATAAATGATCTGTGAGGTATTTTGAGCTGAAACTTCACAGACACATTCTGGGGACACCTGAGACTTACATCACATCACTTCACTTGTAAAAAGGGCATAATAGGTCTCCTTTAAAAAAAAAACACCTCTCCAAGCTGATTTGTGATTGCAAAAGGTAACAATACATCTATATGGCTACCACTTTCCCCAGGTATTACAGATCTCATTGGGCAAGTCAGTCTGGCACAAGAGGCCCATTTTCCCCTCTGAAGAAGATAAAGACCCCAAGGGTGGAAGTGCTTGGTCTAACAGAAACAGACAAACTCCAGGGTGCTGAAAACAGTCTGAGGTTTGCCAGGGCTCTTGTTCTGAGTGCAGTCGCTGTTATCTAGCAACAGTCCACTGCGAAACAGTACAGGAAATCTCTGATTGTTGATTTCTGGTGCATGCACTGATGGAATGACAGCTTCAAAAGGCACTATGAAAGAAAAACCATGCTGTCTGGCTCTTCTTCATCTCAGGAGGCCGGAAGGTATGTGGGTGTCCACTGACTGGACAAAATGCCTCTATTTGTTGTCTTTCTTGCTTTCTATCTATCTTTATCTTTTTGGATTTGGATACTCTGGCTGAATGAATATCACTGTGGCTAAATGCTGTCCTCTGAGATTCTATTAATAAATATAGTTTTTTTTTAACATGAAACCTATATACAGTGTTTAATGGATGCCCAGGTTAATAAGAATTAAGTTATTAGATTTTTAAAAATATACTGAAGGCTCTGCAGACAATGTGTGTTGATTG
Organism: Hypophthalmichthys nobilis; assembly: GCA_037950665.1. Taxonomy (NCBI): domain Eukaryota; kingdom Metazoa; phylum Chordata; class Actinopteri; order Cypriniformes; family Xenocyprididae; genus Hypophthalmichthys; species Hypophthalmichthys nobilis. The sequence goes on along the minus strand of CM075475.1, from coordinate 5,509,887 downwards.
GTTATAACATATGAGCTAATTAAACAATAATAAATGTGTTAATTACAGTGACAATGAATGAAGAACTTACTATTTGTATATAGCCTATTAATATATTAACAATGTAGAGACTACAATATATAAACTATGAATTAACTAGTTTGCAAATGATTTGTAAGTACTTTATTGCTGTATACTTATTATAAAGTGTTACCCAATTTTTAATAATATTTGAATAAAGGGTGAAGGTGTCAGGTTTCCTAGGCTGGACCTAGGAAACCTGACTCCTCTTTTGGCCACTACTGTATGGTGACAATATAAATAATCAAGCAGTTTAGATTTGCTGTATAGCATCGTTTTATGTGAGTGTACAGCATGCAGGTGAAATTGGGTATACTAGTTGTCAGTTGGAGTTATTAATTTGATATGTGGTGATATGGAGGATTATGAAATCTGTAAGGTTTTTTCGATTTTTGTTTTATTTGTGTATTGACAGGCCTAATTACAATTTGGTTATGCGTATCACTGCAGTGGTTAAATTATGCTTTTAAGATGTTGGTCATTTTGCCCACTCCCAGGCATTTTAACTGAAATGTTAATTAAACAAAAGTCATGTCACAATACATAGTACATAATATCTTTAGTCCCCTGGTGTAAGAGCCAAAGGAATGAAAAACTCTGTTTGATGTTGGATAATGGAGAGAAAAAAAAAACCTTGAAATCCTCTAAAATCTTGAATTATTTGACTATTTTTGATCGTTTATGGTGGAAGTTGGAGAATTTCAGCATGTCTGAGATGCAGTGGACCTAGACCATCGAATAACTTGAAGAGTGTCTCCATAGTGAGACTAAATGTCTCCACAGAGGTCCTACTTGCCAGGATCAATGTGACTGTGATCCTTGTATTTGTTGCATGCTTCACATGGTATGGGAATTTAATCATATATAAAGCTCAGCTGACCTCTGTAATTGTTCCTGCAAGCTTTGCTGCATGATTTTTCAAGAATCAGAGATATGCTGATCTCATTTCTTGCATAGTTTTCTTGTGTAGTTCTAGGCTTCACTGAAGTATCAAAATTTAATATTAGCCCATTCAGTGAAGCTTTTTTTTTTTTTTTTTTTGTAACAGATATAATATATAGATTTTTTTTTTAAAAAAACCTACTCACAGTCAGCATTCATGGCATCTGAAATGGAAGTGGGTCAGCTGAAGTGAAATTGCCCCTAAAAAGCTCAGTAAAACCCTGCAATCTCTGGTAATCAGCCTCATGTGCGGTCAACCACACTTTATAGGGGCCTGTGATGACAGACCTCAGCTACTTTCTGTACATGATGGGCTCAGTCTCATGAAATTGAGTACTTTCTATAAGAAAACTAACAAGACCCCATAATGGACATGAAAGGTCCCTGGGTCAGCTTTGCTAATGATCAAAAAACTTGCACAGCCTCATGACTCGATATTAAAAGATATTAAACATTTATTGGTGCATTCTTTCTAAACTTTTCTGTTTGTTTGTTTGTTCTCAACACATTTGACATTCAGTTATCAATCATGCTAAAGCTGGTGTTGGAGGCTGTTGGATATGTTCGCGAAACATGCACCAACGAACCTTATCTTGGCCATGAGCCCACACAAATCCACATGAACCCAGGAGAGCTATGAGACATTCCAACTGCCATGTTGCTAAAGAGCCACAGGGACTCATCTTCCCCTGGTGACCTGCCTCTCAGGCGTGACATAGAGGTCAGTTCCATGAACAAAGTTCCTGCTCTATTTTCCAAACATGCAGGAAGCATTGTGTAGTTACGGTTGTCATTTCTCCAGCCCTACAATTCTTCTCTCACTTCTTAAAAACTTTAGTGCAGTTCTTTCATGCTTGTTGGATTAAAGGACAAGACAGAAACACAATCTCCACAGACAATCAGGTTCCTCAAGGGGAAGAACAGAAAAGCCTGAGATGCTGCAAAACACATCTGGACGCCAGTCTCTTGGGAATGGATGTAGGATGGAATGGGTCTAGACAAAGATGAGGGTGGAGATGAGGAAACAGGGCCTCTAGGAACATGATACAGCATCCCACTCAGGAAAAGAGCACAAGTTGGGCTAGATAACCCAGTAGATGTGGCCTGGCTTGTTTTATTAAGGCATCATGTTTAATTTATGGAGCCTCACTCTAAGAGAACACATGTGGCAAAGGCGCCCCTCATCGCCATCATATTCAAGAGATCCGCTTCCACAGAATGCAGAGTCCCAAATGAGGACACCTCTTGGTAACCTAAGGGAAATCCATATGAATGCTAATGAGCTCACAGTAGAATGGGTTTGGATTGTGTGAATGTTTCTGTGAATGTGGCATCACATTTAATGCCACAGTTGGGAAGTCAGGAATTAATGTGTGAAAGTAACTGACCTACTCCAAATGTCATTTTAGGAAGTCTTTATTGACTGACTCAAAAATTAGATGACGTTGATCACGGTGTTTTATTTGTTTGTATAGCTCCCACCCTACATTGCAGCAACCTCCAGACATCTCCATAAGCATTTCCCATTCACATCTGGCTTCTTTCTTTTTTGGGGGGCTTGGGCACTTACTTCCTCTCAGGGTCAGTGGTCACCGCAGTGGCAAGCATGCTTGTTTTGATGCTCATGCCTATTTCTACATTCCTTTTAAATCACATTCAGTTCTTTTGTGTTACCTTCAATGATCGGAAGGTGCATCAACTGTCGAATACTTTCAGCCTAGCCCTCGCTGGACACACCACCTCAGCAGGGTGTCACCTCTGAAAGTAAAGGAAGTTTCCGAATAAGGTTTTGGCCTCAAGGGTTGGGTTCCAGACAGGCAACTGCCATGCAGCCTGTGTGTGGTTTTGATATCCGTTCTGTTGCTCTACAGGAAGCAGAGGTCAACAGCAGGAGGAATCATCTGCTGATCATCTGGGATGCAAAATTGCCGGGCCCCTGTTTTCCCCTGCTTTTGAAACATTTCTGCAAAGGCACACAAATGTCAAGAGACCAAGGAGGATGTTTTCCATCAGCTGGGACCCAAATATTGTAATATACATGAAGGTAGACACCATTAGGATGTGATTTGAGACCACAGAAGTAATAATGATCCATGTCCATGGAGACAATTCAAAGGATATTCATTATCCTTATCCTGCCTGCAAGGATTCCATCAGCAGAGGATGTCAATGTATCTACAGCTAGCTACATTCTGCACAAGTGTGTTTGGAGGTATGCACCAAAATAAAACGTTCAGAGCTAAGATTTTCTTCTTCTCATGTCCTTGACAAACAGCTGTCTATAATTAAAAGAGACCCTTTAAAATGTTAAATGTCTGCATTCACAGTTGCATGTGGCCCCAATGTGTTTTTATTTGTTACAGGTCAGGGTGGTACGGTAGCTTAGTGGGTACCACTGTTTCCACACTGCAAGAACGTCCCAGGTGAGCCAGGAGGCCTTTCCGTGTGCATGATCTCTGTGTGGGTTTCCTTCATGTGCTCTGATTTTCCCCACAGTCCAAAGATATGCAGAAAGGGTTAATTGGAGACATTGGGTAAATTGTCTGTCGGTGTGAATATGTGTTTATGAACCTTGTGATGGACTGGCCATCTGTCTAGGGTGTTTCCCCCGCCTGTGGCCTGAGACGTCCCCAGCGGAGGACAAGAAGTTTGGAGAACTAATGGATGTCATAAGCTTTTAGACCATTTAGGGAATACACATGTTTGGCTGGTGGACAGTAGTTTCAGACAGGCTATAGTCTGCATGGTATGACCAGCCTATGTCAGGCAAGCCTGTTTTAGACCTGAAACCCAGCAAGCCTGAAACATTTATCCAGCCCCCTACAGTTCCCCTCTGTGCTTTATGTGTCATCACAGCCATGTGATCTTCACAGATCTTGTCAAAACACATTTTCATTCATCAAGCTCTGATTTGGGGAACTTTGCACTGGCATATGATGTGAAATAAATGGAAATGAATTCATGCCCATAGAATTGCGGTACATTTAACTTTGTCTATAAAGTGACAAAATAACAAAATACAAAAACAAATTCAGATTGCATTCACAAAAATAAAAGCAATTTTGAGCTGATGCTAGATGAAGATAGAGATGCCAAATTTGCTATGGTTGAGAGTGTCCTTAAGGAGTGTGCCTTTCTATGGGCTGCCATAGACTCCAGGTCAGAAGCAATGACTGATTATTAAACACTTACAAAAATTATCTGCAAAACTTTCTGAGGCTTTTTCAAAGGACTATCATTATGGTTTTTGAGTGTGTGGTATTTGATTTAATTTTAGTTGAACTGAAACCAGTTTGTCTTGTCAGAGATGGCAAAATTATGCTTCTTTCTATGCGGATCTCAGCAAAACAATGTTTCTTTCTTTTCAAAGTAACAGCACAGGTAATGTGTTGAAATACTGTAGCTGTTGGTGGAAGGTGCCTGTAATGGAAACTGCCAGTTAAGGGCAGCAAGAGATCAATGTTCTATGGTCAGTAAAGGTGACAGAATGCCCCTGAGATCTTCCTCCAGCTCCCGGGAAGTCTATGAACATGAACATTTCCTGTCCGGCTCTTTTTTAACAGTCCATGTCTCAAGACATTCCATATCACATCCCTCATCCCACGCAAGCTCTCTAACTCCACCACCCTCAACCCTTGATTCACTGCCTAAGCAAACATTTGTCCATGGGCGGCCATGAGTTTGTTCCTATGGCAACAGCATGAGGGCCGAAGCTCTGGAGCTGAAGATTCAGATCAGCAAAATAAACAAAAGGCCTGATTCAGAAGAACATAACAGCTTAAGATATAGAAGCAGCTTTCTGCAAGACACCCCACATTTGGACAAATTCTGCTTTCACTGAACTTATCGCATCAAATAAGTGCAGTGATATTAACACATCCTGTCAATCAAGAAGTCAGAGGAACAAAGACACTGTGTAGTATGTATGATTACCTCAGTGGACTGTTGAGACCAGCTTGGCGCCTCTAACAAAAATATACTTTTCACAAAAATAATATGTATGAAAAAGATGGCAATAAATGGCAATTTTAGTAATGAGACAACTTCATCACAATTTCCAAATAATTTTAATTTATACAGTTGTGATGTACATATGTTCTCTGTATAAAATGCAGGTCATGCAGACTCTTATTGGACATTGTTGCTATGATGAATTTATTAAAATATACATTAGCTATTAAAGTTACAATGCTGTAATGTTTGCATTTTGTCAACCAAGTTTAAAAAGGTTGTGACATGAGAAATCAAATTTTCTATTTACATAAAAGTCTTTTTAACTTTAGAACATCATGCAAGTTTCATAGATTAAAATGTCCTCTTCACTATAAAAAAAGCATTTATGTAATCAAGCTCCAAAAATGGTTCTTTTGGAAATTGTGGGATTCGTGATGTCACACGTTCAAATACATTTGCACTTGACCAAAGTAAAACCAATCAAAACCAAAGGAACTGGCCTGTTGACCAAAACTTATGAGCTAGATCTGATTAACAGGATAAAAACTAAAAGCTTTCATTGTTGAACTGAATTTTTGAGCATGAGAGAAACGCCTTATGAATTCAGCTGGATGCAAAAGATTAGCTTGAATCTCAATCAAAATCTTAATGTCCCTTGAAAATTAATTTTTTTAAGAGTGGCTGGCAAATAGCACTGATATGAATATGGTGCGTTCTATAATGAGTCTAGTTTGCATAGAAATGAACAATGACAAAGACTTCATTAACTTTCAGGTTAAGTTGAACTACAGTGTCCTCTTGGGTCAGCATCTTTCATTTTGCTCCTGGAGCAACATTCGTGTTAGAGTAGGAGTGTACAAAAACTCATGGGCCAGACCTTATCCTTTGTTCAAAAACAAGACCGAATTTTGACCACATCAGAGAATTCTCCTGGAAAACAGGGGTGATAGTGGTCAGTTTGTGTCATATTTGCTGAGAGGCCCTGGAGCTCATGGTGCCAACTCATCTTCAATCGACAGTCTTGGCCATGCAGTCTGAGGGTTTGGAGGACCCTGATCATTCACGGCCCTGGGACACAGGCCTGATCCAAAGATATTATGTCAAGAATACACCATACGTGGAAGAGATTTAGGGCCTTATCATACACCTGGCGCAATGTGACAGCAGACGCGACGCAAGTGTTTTTTGCTAGTTTCAGACCGACGCAGTTATCATTTTCACGTCCAGCGCCCACGTTGTTTAAATAGCAAATGCACTTGCTTCCATCTGTTCACCCATGGGTGTGCTGGCTTGAAAACGAGGTGTGTTCAGCCGCATTGCTGTTTTGAGTCAAAAGAAAATGACTGCGCCATTGACTTTAGACTAGGTTTTTGTTGGTCAATGGCGCAGTCATTTATTTTTTGTTGTTATTTAAATGGTGCGTTAGTACAATGCGCCTATAGGCGGGTGCATAACGTGTACACTCTGCTTGTTACACACACAGGGATGCGCAGCAGCACACATTTTTACATTTTAAAAATAAAAGGATTCCCTTCTGGAGAAGCGTTCAGTCTTTCTGCTTGCAGATTCCACCATGTACAGTAAATAGCAAATCTGCTATGGTGGATTATAACACGCCTTAAGTGCAACTGCGCCATGCGCTTCAGACCATCGCTTAGATCATTAAAATAGGGCCCTTAGTTTCTTTAAACAAATTGTTTCTACAGAGTTTTCTGTATTTGTATTAATAATGCCCTAAATATGTCATGCACACACAGTTGACTTGTAAAATGGAATCTAGAGGCTTTTTAACATTTATTAAATTTGTCTCTTACATAGCATGTTTTGTCAATGTACATATTATAGTGCATAATTGTGTAAAAATGAATGTGACAGGAAATACATACTCAAATAGTGTATTTGCCCATGCGATCATGCTGCCGTGACCTACTAATGTTACTGCAGGTTTATTGGATGAGCTCTGGTGGAACGATGTCCTTGGTCCACCTCAGTCATGTCTGGGAGATTTATGAGCTGTCCAGATCCGTCTGCAGAGGGGGGGCGATCGGATCACTCACTGTGGTCAGGCTGTTTTTAATTCCATGGCTCTGAATATTCATTGGGAAGGGCTGTAATGTGGTGAAATACCACAGTGAACACACACACAGATGCTGTACTAGTTCTACCTCTGTTATATGCCCTGTATATAACATCATCAGTGACAACTGGAGATTCACCCGTAGTCAAAAGCAAAAGGCTTTGGAGTGTGCATAACTAATTAGCATTGTATATCTTTTTGTTGATTGTAATTGGCACACTCTAAGTTTTGTTGCATTGCATCATTTGCAGTATAGACGTGGTATAGTTAGACCATGTAAGCTAAAAAAAAGATATCACTTTTTTAAGTTTTGGAAATGTTTAACATCAGTTATTACATTTTTTGAAACAATATTCAGTACATGTAGAATGTAGCTAAATGTAATTGTATGAAACCATTTCAGCACTTCTATGTTTTAAACACACTTCATCCAAAATATGATAGACATCATCGCGCTACCATTTAAGAACAAAAATTTGTCATCCACCCTGGCAAAAACCTTCTTCATGAGAGTCACAAAAGAACAGGGATGAGTCATATTCTGAGCCATTAAGCGCACAAGTACTGAATCACAACTGAGGCCAACTTCCAGTTACAACAGTCTGAGGATGAAACATGTTGCCTTTCTTTATAGAGGCCAGACTAGGCTGCTGGAATTGTTTAGCATGTAAACCAAGCTTTACATTATGTGTCCATCTATGTCTGTCTGATGAGGCCAAACTGTGGATGTAGTGCTGTAGGTATAACTGTCACCTAGACTGCTGTGAGCGCTGCCATACAAATCAAGATATCTTGACTAGGACACATTACTACTTTGGTGCTGTCAAATATAAAATGCAAACAAATTTTAATACATTTTGTTTTAATGGAATAGTCAAATGAAAATGAGAATTCCCCTCTGTATGACGGAGGCTTTCGAGTGAAAGAAGACCCCAAAAAAAATAAATAAAGACATCATAAACGTGGCCCATATTCCACAGTCTTCTGAAGTGAGCCTTCTGAAGTGAAGCGATGCGTTCGTGTAAAAATAATATCCATATTTAAGAAGTTATGAAGTAAAATATCTAGCTTCTGCCAGACCGCCTTCTGTATTACACTTACGAAGAAAGTGTAAAACTCTTGCAGTTCAAAAAGCTTACATTACGTTCTACGCCTTCCCTATTCAACTTACAGAAAAAATGTAACTGATGTGACGCCGGTTTACACTTTCTTCGTAACTTGAATGCAGCAGTCTGGTGGAAGCTAGATATTTTACTTCATAACTTGTTAAATATGGATACTTTTTTACATAACGCATCGCTTCACTTCAGAAGGCCTTTATTAACCCCCCGGAGCCGTGTGGAGTACACATTTATGATGGATGGATGTAGATGGAAGCACTTTCTTCAGTTCATACTCATGACCCCTGTTCACTGCCATTTTAAAGCTTGGATGCATCAGGATATTCATTAAAGGGTTAGTTCACCCAAAAATGAAAATTATGTAATTTATTACTCACCTTCATGTCGTTCTACACCCGTAAGACCTTCGTCCATCTTCGGAACACAAATTAAGATATTTCTGATAAAATCCGATAGCTCAGTGAGGCCTCATATTGTTAGCAAGATAATTTACACTTTCAGATGCCTAGAAAGGTACTAAAGACATATTTAAAACAGTTCATGTGACTACAGTGGTTAAATATTATAAAGCAACAAGAATACTTTTTGTGCTCCAAAAAAACAAAACAAAATAGCGACTTAATTCAACAATATCTAGTGATGGACGATTTCAAAACACTGCTTCGTGAAGCTTTATGAATCTTTTGTTTCAGTTCGTAGTGCATATCAAACTGCCAAAGTCATGTGAACTATTGAAATTTCGAAACACTTATGACATATCGAAGCCTCGTTTAATGAAATCACATGATTTTGGTGCTCCGAACCACTGGTCTGAAACAAAAGATTCGCAAAGCTTCGAAGTTTCAAAACTTCAAAACGTTCTACATCCCGTTAACACCTGTATTTAGCGTCATCCACTTGTGATCCGATCGACCAAATGCATCTCAATACCCGGTGGAAACAGGGCCTTAGAAATCAGGAACGATGAGAGAACAGTGTGCTTGGTATGCTTTTCGTCTTTAAACCAAGCTTAGGTCTTCGACCTACAAAGTTTAAATCCCTTCTGGCTAGTGCGCTTAATGTTTACGCATTTGTTTCTAGCGGTGACGCTGACCCCTGATTGCACCTGCCCTGAGCGCTGCATGCTGTTTTCTGTCACTCACCTCATAACACTGACAGCGCTGCACGATTGGCTGCTAATTGCTCCTTATTCTGTTCACGCTAATTGTCTGTAACTCTAAGGCTTGTTGTCATTAATTCCTTGTAAAAATGTGCCATAAACACGGAAGCTTAGGAACAAATGTTATGAGTGTTTGTTTGGCATTTGTCATTCATGGCTTCCGTTAATTACTTGCTTTCAATGAGGCTTCTGTTCAGGGTTTTGTTTAACCTGCTACCTGTTAGCTGTAATACTGAAAACCAATCATTTTTTATTGCTTACCGTAAAAATAAAAAATAACAATAAAAAAATGGAATGCCAGCCTGAGCCTCCTAACTCATGTCAGTTCCTACATGCACTATCAAATGCAACCTGATCAGTCTAGACTGAAAGATTTGAACCTGAAATTTCACAAAAAAAATGTAATTTTTATCTTCATTTTCATTCATATATTCCCACCTCAGGTCCCCAGTACCAGGGATGTAGACACTGTCTGATTATTAAACAGTCATTAACCTTAACTCTTTCTCATCATAAATCTGAACTGAAATGGTTGTTGTTTATGAATGCTTTGGAGTACAAACATAAGGTCAGCAGATTATTGTACAAGTGTTATAAATTTGTTTGTTGGTTGATATCACAAAAATTGAACCCGGTAAAAGGATTTAAAGTACTGTTTCTGTGGAAAGCAGAGTCCAATTTCAAAACGGTTTTCACAGGATGAACTTTGAGCTTTCGGATGGTACTACTTTATACTAATAAAAAAAAGTGTCCTGCTACTGTGTCATAACTGGATCTTCCAGTGAAACATCAGTGTTCTCTCTGGTGACGTATGCAGGATTCTCCAATCATTTTGTGCTCTTAAACTCCGCCCCTGCAAGTGCCACACCCACATCTCAACATCCAATCAAAAACTTATTGAACCAAGTCCTGCCCTACATATTTTCTTTTTCATTATTGTTACATTCAGATGTACGTCACAATACAGAAGAAAAGATCTACTTCCAGTTTTTTTTTTTTTTTTTGCTCTTGGCACGTTTGATCCCACACACATAAAACTATTGAGGATCTGCTATAAATGCGTGTTTAAAACAGTTCCAGACAAAGCAACATTTTCAAAGTGTTAATTAATCACACAGTCCACATGTAAAAACTGTTATGCTAAACTAGCTTGAAATCCTTCACATCTGACCCACAAACAGTTAATCACAGTTTGGAAATATTTCTTTCCGCCATGTGTGGACGATGTATTCAGCGATTAGCCATTACATCATGAAATAGCCTTTTTTTTTTATCAATGGGGACAATGTGTTTTACTCAAAAGTCAAAATATATAATCAGTGGCAGAATGAGTATGCATTTCAAATGGACGTTCAGTCTGAAATAGAAAACCAACCGGATGATGGCTTATGTTATAACAAAACTATAGTCATACATTCTCTGTTTGTCTTGAGCATAATTATTCTTGGCAAATCAATAAAACAAAACTCCAATAAACCACTCCCTGAAGAACACATACAGTATGCAGAGGTCGAGACTATAAAATATTTGGATGAGGATTTTGATGAGTGAGCACAGACAAAAAAGAAAATGTGATGGAGTGGCTTTCCTATGCAAAAGTCTCTGGCGTATTGCTATAGTTCAGTGCGTGATTTGTAGGGTGTTGTGGGTGGTTGTTAGTCAGTTGTTTACTGGTCCAAGTCAAAGGAGCTCATCCCCAAATCTCTATGATATTCTGTCTCAGAACACACTGAAGTGTACTAATGTTAGTGGTTTGTTTAAATCACTAACCCAAAGTAGCCTTAGTACATTTATTCATTTAGCTGAAGTGTAAACCTCACTAATTAATCAAAGTGATTCCAGTTGTTTATATTCAGTTAGTTAGATCAGACATTTGTTTAGTGCAGCTGCTGTTAATTAGCACACATTATTTTACCCATTTTAAACAGCCACACGCAATTGTCTCAGCTGAGCTCTGACCTGACCATACGTCATCACTGAGGCCTGTTGTTTGTAGGGAGTCAAACTAATTGCATGAGATCTATTGCATTGCCAAAACTGAAGACATAACCTCCCTTCATAGAGCACACTGCTTTACATTTATAGACCACAGCAGCTCCATACAATCCCACTGTATCTATAAAAAGTACACTTCTGTTTTACAGCTTAGCTTATATTCATTTTTCTCTGGATATGCCTGCTTGTAAGTTAAAAAACATTACCAAGAAATAATAGGATGAAATACTGTGATGTTAAACAATAACCTGAAATGACAATTCCTGCTGGGATTTTGTAATTCTGTAAACTGTGTATATATATAAACATTGTTTTTTTTTCAATGTTGAACAAGGTGCTCTCCTTACAGTTTAATTAGGACTAAGTACAAAATATATATTTCACATTTCATCATGACTGAAACAACTATTCTCGGTTAAATGTTACAACTATAAAATCACCTGATGTACAAGGATATTGGTTTCTAAATCAGGAAAATTAAACAGATTGCTTTACAAAGTTACTTTAATAAAGCCTCAATACTTTTACTAGCATTGAGTAATTATTTTCATATTGTAGAACATACAGTGCTTAACTTCTGGAATCAGAAAACTAAAACTAATAGCATATACAGTATATATATATATATATATATATATATATATATATATATACTACCAGTCAAAAGTTTGGACACGGTATGATTTTTAATGTTTTTAAAAGAAGTTTCGTCTGCTCACCAAGGCTGCATTTATTTAATTAAAAATACAGTAAAAACAATAATATTGTGAAATATTATTACAATTTAAAATAACTGTTTTCTGTTTGAATATATTTTATAAAGTAATTTATTCCTGTGATCAAAGCTGAATTTTCAGCATCATTACTCCAGTCTTCAGTGTCACATGATCCTTCAGAAATCATTCTAATATGCTGATCTGCTGCTCAAGAAACATTTATTGTGTACAATTGTACAAAATATTTGTGTACAATATTTTTTTTTCAGGATTCTTTGATGAATAGAAAGTTCAAAAGAACAGCATTTATTTGAAATATAATAAAAATAAATAAAAGTATTAATTTCTTTTCATAAAAATAAAAATTCTTACTGACCCCAAACTTTTGAACGGTAGTGTATAATGTTACAAAAGCTTTGTATTTCAGATAAATGCTGTTCTTTTGAACTTTCTATTCATCAAGGAATCCTGAAAAAAAAGTACACAACTGTTTTCAACATTGATAATAATCATAAATGTTTCTTGAGCAGCAGATCAGCATATTAGAATGATTTCTGAAGGATCATGTGACACTGAAGACTGGAGTAATGATGCTGAAAATTCAGCTTTGCCATCACAGGAATAAATTACTTTATAAAATATATTCAAACAGAAAACAGTTATTTTAAATTGTAATAATATTTCACAATAGTACTGATTTTACTGTATTTTTAATTAAATAAATGCAGCCTTGGTGAGCAGATGAAACTTATTTTAAAAACATTAAAAATCTTACCGATTCCAAACTTTTGACTGGTAGTGTATATATATGTATGTATGATATATATATATATATATCATCTAGTTTTCAAGGCAGCATTTCTCATTTTCATTTAGTTTTTAAAAAATAATTATAAAAATAGCTAAACTTAATTTTTAAAAATAAAAATTTATAAAAAAAAACTATGGAATAAAAATGTCAAAAACACAAAAATAATACAATTATGCAAAATGGAAATTACATAAAAACTAATTCAAAACATTAATAAAAAAATATACAATATGACACTGTCATGGATCATGCTTAAATAATTAATATATCATTACTTCCAATATTGTGTTGGACAGCTCGAGTCAAAAACTTTGAGAACCACTGATTACAGTTTATGACAGTGGATTGTACACAGCAATGCTCCTTGATAAGAATGAGGAAAAACACAACAGCTGTATTTTTGCTGCTGTAATTTACCATGGTCAGCCAAACAGTAATGAGTAGCTGTAATCTTGCACTTCAACCACTGTAATCACAGCTAAACTGAATGCACGCATTTTAGATTAAAATCATTTTAAAATCGTTCACTTATCAAAGATGATTTAATCTCACTCACTGAAATACATTAATTGGCACTGTTGGTACACAGTACAGCGCTCTAAGTGATATATGTGGTCGGCCACACACCATTAATGTGCTTCACGGACAATTTTATTAAAGAAAGCACAAACCAAAAAGCACCCACTTTTTAGTGGCTAATGGAAAACATTGCACCAGCTAAATTTGAAGTAACTCGGTGTGTTTGGTATCGGTCCATCTGAATTGGCCCTTCTTGAGTTTTGAAGTACATACGACTTCAATCTAACATTTGCAATTTCACCCTGACTGATTAGATGCAGCAAATTAAATATCTAATGGCTGTTATTAAAAACCACAGTCCACATAGTAAAAATGCACTGATGTGGTTTTACAATTACTTTAAATGCATCTCAGCAGTTTAAGACTATGGCGTCACTGATAATGCGCTACTCTTGGCTTTCTGACCAAATGCCTCTGAGAACTGACGGAGTAGTTTGTACTACTTATAAAAGACTTATTGCTTAGAAAATCCACAATTTTGTACACAATAGCATGTTAATTAAAAATTGCACTGCTCCTCTTTTATTTCCATGATTATTACTTCTAGTGATTCTCCTTGTTACCCAGATACAATACGAGGTCTGCGTTTTTCGCTTTGTGAGTCAATTGTGAGGAACAGTGTGAAAACCCAGTGAAAACATGTGGTTTGAGACGACGTCCAGCACACCATGTTTTTGGAATGGCTTCCAGCTGTGTGCAAGCCACTAATGGCACCTCAGGTCCTCTCCGCTGTTTTAAAAGCAGCCAAGCTTCACTCGCTTCCCACCTCCTATAAAATGAGCACTCTTATTCAACTACTGTTGAGAACTCAAAAAAGTTGTCCTGCAAAATCCTGGAAGTTTAATGGAAGGCTCAAACCAAAAGCCTAATGACAAATGAGGATGGTTGGGAAATTTCATCTAATGAAGCAGCGAATCACCATTCAAGTATAGAGGATGATCCTATCACATCCAGATGAAGGACACTGTTGCAGTTGTTCATTCATGTGTGTTTAGAGAGTCACTGTGCATGTGTAGCTCAAGCTGGATCGGGTTTGTTTGATGAGATCTGGATCAAGCCTCTCGGAGCAGGACTGTGCTTCAGGAGCAAGGCTGTACAGTCATGGCATCTTAGGCGTAATTCACAATGTAGAGTCTAATTGCTTTTATAAAATGGATACTACATAACAGTAATTTAAAGAACAAAAAAATCATAAAACATTACATCCACAAAATGATATGAAGACCTAGTCCCTGACATGTATGTATTGTTTGTCTCTATGGGTGCTGTGATTTACACCAGTAATGAGATGAACAGATATTTCATATCATAGCTGTTTCTATAATGTGTGTTTTAACACAACTGGAACACTGCATTGACCAGTAATTATCCATGACCAGATCTATCTATAAATAGTAGATCAATAACTTGACACAAACCCCAAACCTCTAGCTTAGCCCTCACTGACTAATGACTATGTATCTTGCTGCTGTATTTTAGGAAGGAGCTTCACTCAGCAGTAGAGCTAGAGCACTCCTGTCTGGCCTTCAACTGTATTACATGCACCGGTTGTGTTGAAGCCAGCAAGGTTTTCCATTAGTGTTCAGTTAATGTTCTCAAGGCTGAACTACTAGAGCTCAATTTTGCTGAAACTCAGCATCAGTCAGAAAAAAGCCTGATGTTTATGAATGACAGCCGTTACAAAAAGTATACTTCAAGTTTATTTATTAATAATAATGCACTAGTTGTATAGCCTACGTGTATGTGTACTTCTTCAATACTTCTTGGGAGTAAGTGTTTAGTTTATAAAAGTATACTTTTAAGGGTACTTTATGTGTCACAGTAGTTAACTGAGTACATAATTACTTTATATCTACATTTTCTTTAGTATCGCAACTAGGTGAGTTTATAGGTATACTGATACTTTAAACCCATTATTTAGTGTATACAAGTACATTTTAAAGAATATTCTTAGTACTAGTCTAGTATTTTTAATACTGAAAGTATAATTATGTTTTCTTTAAGTGAACTTCATACTTATATTTTGCTATTTATATATTATTTTTGTACTTTAAGTATGCACTGAAAAAACAGAGTATGTGTTTATTTAATACAAATATCCATAAGCCAACAACATTGACATTTTACATAAAATATTTTTTGTTCAATGTCTGAATTGTAAATTAAGAGTTAGTACAAGTATACTACTAGTACACTGGTATTAGTATACTCACTATATAAAGTATACTTGGAAAATATACTTGAACTTTACTTAAGTTTACTTAACAAAATGAATTTCCATCCCAAAATTGACTTGTTAATATGAACTTGAGCAAGTACGTTTATAAGATAACGTAAAACATACAGATTACCTCAAAGAAGCCACTATCTGTTAAAAATGGCATTTAATAGGCTACTCTGTCAAAAGAGGCAAATATATTTAACTGCACTTTTCGTAAGTATAGGCCAAATATACTTAGACATTTTGTATTACATGTCATCATAAGCCAAGTATACTTAGTAAATTCTGGGAAGTATATCTCTGTTTTGCACATAAAAAGCAAACTGAAGTAGAACATATTAAGCAGTCATCACTATTTGAGTCAAAGTTTCACAATTAAAAAAAAAAAAGATTTTTCTTTCTTTCTCATCTATGGATGTCAACTGGATTGTGTGGATTACATTTCAGGGTATTTCACGGAAGTTGAATTCTATAAGATGACATCAATAAGTGAGCATACAACCACCAGATTCCACCGGTTTTCAGACCCTACATTACACTATATTCTTTTTATTTATTTATTTATTTATTTATTACCACAAATGATCATTTTACATGGACTCATGTATGCTGAAAGTAGTTCACAGACTTTGATTTCAACAGTAATTTATAACTATGTTGTTTTGGAAAGCCTTCAACGTTGGGAGTTGTGTGTGTCTGGAGCTGTGGACTGACTTTTGTTATCTGGCTCTGTTTTGTAGCCTTGACACTGAAACAGAGGAGTGTTTCTCAACAGATCCTTCCCTCCGCTGTGTGTTCATCCAACACTCTGGCTTTCCATAAATCTGCTCAGTCATTTCCCTGTCAATATTTTCTCAGAGCATTTATAACAAGGTTCTGTGAAGATGAATTAGATACATTGTGTAATCTCAGACCACAAATACTCACTGCTGCTCAACCACAATGCCGTTCAAATCTGTTTCTCAAGTGTTGAGCGATTCTACATGATTCTGTCATGTGACCTGCATTAGACTCTCATTAGACACTGGCTGCAATTTGCACACTTCCACTAAAATATCTTACTTAGAAAAGTGAAAGTAATTCAATCTGTATTGGGACATACTACCAGGTCATAAAATTGTGTAGTTTTTGTTATACTGTCTTTTCCGACCTTTGAATCATGGACCACTTATAGTTTTCTTTTGTTGGCAAAGTCATGTTTTAATTGAGCGGAAGCTGAAAGGAGATCTATTTCATTCATCTTGACCGAGGAAAGGTAATGTTCACCCAGAAATCACATTTTGGGATACTCTGGCATTCAGATCTCTCTGTTATTTTCAGGAGAGTTTCTACTGGACTACATTTATTAATGTAGTTATTCACATGATTATGTGTTGACACTTGTATAACTGTTGCTTGTGTGTGTGCGTGTGCGTGCATGTGTGCACGTTTTTGTGACATATTAGGACACAAATTTGTATAATGACATGGGTATGACAAAGGTATTACAAGGAGAGGGTGACTTATGAGGACATTACCCCATGTCCCCATTTTTCAAAAGGCTTATAAATCATACATAATTTTGAATTTTTTTTTTTTTGAGAAAGTAAAAATGTGCACAGTTTCCTGTGATGGGTAGGTTTAGGTGTAGGGGTAGTGTAGGGGGATAGAAAATACAGTTTGTACAGTATAAAAACCATTACGCCTATGGAATGTCCCCACAATTCACAAAAACAAATCTATGTGTGTGTGTCTGTGTATGAAGGATGAGTGATTATGATGATTATTTTCTCAGAGTCAGTCATCAGTGTCTTGCCAGGTGGGCAGGTGTCCTATAACAGCAGTAGAATGAGGGGCCGTCACGCTGTCAGGTGATAAAACTGCAGTGATTTCACATGCGTATTAAAAACACCTCTGTGGCAGACATTGGGTTCCTCATTGTCCATTTATCTGAACCCAAAGAAATCAAGATGAATGAGCCCATCATGGCAACACGTGTGCTAAAGTAATCATGTGTTGATGTAATGGAGGAGAGTATCTGTGCAGTTCAAAAGGAAATGAAATACTTATTTGATTTTCAGCTTGTTTTAAACACCTGCAACCTTTAACTTTTGTTGTCAGATTTATGAATATTATTTTTAAGATTTTACATCTGTATAAAATGATTTACAGAGCTACAGTACTTCATAAAGTTACACCAGATTCACCTTCAGTGAGGTAGGCTAATGCCAGTTTCTTTTCAGTTTTCATACCTGCTGACAACATCAGACTTCAATACATCAGTCTATCTGAATCACAAAACAAATTCCAACAAATTTGTGTCTGCTTGTTGATAAGGGACAAGTGAAATCACAATTTATTTACTGCAAAAATGTGAAAAGGGGTACCAATAGTAGTACAAAGGATGATTTATTGCAGTCACAGTCCTCTCTGGTGGTATAGTTTTCTATGAGGTAAAGAGCAGAGTTTAAGTTAATTGCATTCAAACATTCATCACACATCACCCAAATCTGTGACGAAGAAGGCGAGAGTCTGCGAGTGTTTTATATGACTGCCATAATCCTGTTGTAAAGCTGCTTGAGGTGGCAATTTTTTAATTTATAATGAGCGCAGGATTTAATATTTATGGTCGCTGCTAAGAAGAGAGATGAAGATCGTTGAATAAAGGCTTGAATTTGGGTCTGTTCCTCACAATTGTATGGATTCTAAAGATTTGGATTACAGCACAAATGAATTTATGTAGCATTTTTGGTGTGTTTTACGGTTCTATTGTCAGTCACAGCATATACTGAGAAAACAAACAGCAAACAAAATAAATATGGCATAAATAATTTCATAATTATTTCATAAATGATATTCATTTTAAGGTTTTAAGGTGGCCTTGTTTAACATTATGTCATCCTCTAAAACAAGTTTGTAGAAGAAGTCACAGAACAGAGCAAAATGTTATCATTTCATAGAAGTATTTTTATTTATTTATTTTTTGTCCCCATGAGGAAAAGTTAAAACTTATTAATCATACCATGTAATGATTCTTGAAAATGTGAAAATGCAGAAGGTTTTCAGTGATGGGTAGGTTTAGGGTTAGAGGAGAAAATATACAGTTGTAGAGTATAATAAAAATCATTATGTCTATGGAAAGTCCCCATAAAACATGGAAACCCACGTACAAGTGTGTGTGAGATATATTTAAATTTAGCATGTTTATATTTAGCAAAATTAAAGTTTAGCATGTGCAGGATGATGATGGTTATGAATGGGTTATGAAGGGAAATTAATAGAAACACTTGCTAATTTAGTTGTCATAGCACAACATGTAAAATTATTCAAAGAGGCCATCAGTTAATTTATGTTTTGAAAAATGAGTTGCATAACTGAAAAAAAAAAAAAAAAAAAAAACTATCTTAGCCCAAGGGTCTCATCTTATCTTTTTACCTCAAAATAAAAGCTATAATTTTTACTCCACAAACCAAAAATCATTAAAGTGTCCACAAAACTCTAACTTATTTACATTTCAATAATTAAAAATAAGTTGAATGCTTCTGTCTTAGCCTCGTAGGTTCATTAATTGTGTTTGCTGTGTAAGTTATCAGATCAGCTTATCAAAATGTCCTGCGGCAGCACCCACACTCCCTCCAGAAAACACGGCCCTGGGCCTCTGATAGCACAACGGAGGACAGACACGCGTATCACAACCCTTCCGGCAGCCTACAGATAACCAGCAGCTCACACCTGGAGAGCAGCTCTATTAAACAAAGCACTACAATTCACTAATATGCAAAATTATTACATGACATAGGCTGAAGAGGAAAATGGGAAACTTTGTGATTCCCTAAACAACAGCAGAAGTGTGATTTAAAGTCTCTATAGTTGGTTTGCTTTAACGCTTTCTGCAGCCAATAGTTCGCAGCGTTGAACACACATGTTGCTGTCCCAGAATGTCATGTTTAATATTTTTTAAATATTTTGTATTTAATTTCAGATTGAATTTCTTCTGTCAACACCATTGTTTGTTACAGGCACTTGTATTTGCTGTATGTGTTTGAGGGGAGAGCAAATGATTCGGATTTCAGTGGGGTTTATTATTATTATTATTATGTTTATTGCATTTTCAGAATAATCAGCATTGAGAGGACAGGCATGTGAAAATAAATATTCACAACAAATAAAAAAAAAAAAAAAACGTACAAACATGTTGTTAATCTCAGAATTAAAATATCACCAAACACAGTAGTATTTAAGGATACATAGTAAACTTGTAATCAATGCCAAGACACTTTAAGGGATTATCCTCAACCTATGAAATGAGGTTCAGCACCAATCCATTTAATCATTATTCATTTCCTACCCAACATCAGTACAGTTTTGAAAATGTCTTATTACTCCAGAAACAAAGAGGGCAATATGCCTAGTAAATACATTAGTGAGGAGGCTGTAACCTCCAGCTTATGTATAGTCACAAACACATCAGATGAATGGGCATTCCCAGAGACAGTGGAAAAATGTGCCAATACGGCATTTAGGACACTGGGGAGTTGCAGATCTAGACATTTTTGGATTTCAGAGTGTTATGATAAGAATTATTAACATATCAAGAACAGTTCTCTAACCTCTTCTGGTCAATTTAGCCTACTATATGTTTACATACACGGGCAGTTTTTGAGAAGACTGTAATATTTTGGTGCATACTGCCCTCTTATGGTGTAAATGTGTAAATATGAGTGCACTGTTAATTCAACATCATGCTTTAGCTAGAAACCATAGCAATTTGGTTTACAGGTTGTCTCAATCGTTTTGACACATTTCTCCAAACTCGGATTACTGATCGCAAAACAGTAAACACAGTGATCTGAACACTTTGTAATTATCCTAAACAGATTGTACGTTTTCATTCATTTCACATAAATTGCAAATCATGTGGATCATTTTCTCAAAACACTATGCACAAAGTTCTCAAATGTTTTCATAATAGTTAATACATCCAACTAAAACTTCAATAAATCAGGAAAAAACGATCAGATTTTTTATTGGCTTTACACAATTCACAAACATTTATCTACCATTTGTCCAAACAAAATAAACAAAATTCTGGAATTTGTCATATTATCAAATGCACTTGGTGTGTTTTCAATTGGCCCCAAAATGATAACTGCTTGGTTAATAATACACACAACACAGGAAATGCAGGCTTTCTGAATCTGTTTACACATTTATCACAATTGCATAATGTACCAGGGAAAGTATGAAAGGGAAAGTATACATAGAGCAAGAAAAGAATAAGAATATGCCAGAGAAGGGGAAAATATATGTGATTTTGTTGTATTCAGTGTTACTATCAGCAAACACTAACAGGTACATTAGTGTTTTGTATTTTTAAGTATTAACTGTCCATACATTGCACTTAAAAAGGATCTGTTGAGTCTCTTGTTGGTGAATAGAATATATGTTTTTTTGGAATATGTTTTCTTTGTATCTGTCAAAATAGTACAAGATTATCCTACAATATGTGTGACATCAAATAAGGGTTAGCACAAAAGTAATCTAAATGTAATCCAAAAGTAGTCAGATTACGTTACCAAAAATTTTTAATCTAAGAGATTATGTTACTGATTATAAATTTTGTAACTGATTACAATTCATAAGTAATCTACCCAGCTCTGGTTGTAGACGTATTAGCAGACATGCAACAAATCCTCAACAAGTTTCCAGCACTCTAAAGTACACAAAAAAAATGAAACCTTGACTTTAATTTTTTATTGTCAACAGGTTCCACAAAAATTAATTATGAAAGTTGAAAACAAATATTTCAAGGTTATCTAACTTAATGGGGTTGTTTTAGGAAGAAATAATATTTTTGACTCAAGCCAACTATTATCACTTATTTTTGCTCAACATGAGACGTTTGAGTTTAACTAACTTAAGTCAGTTATGTTATATGGACTAACCAAATTTGTTTAGAAGTTGCATATTACATATTTGTCTATTCAAAGCAAACTAATAATTTTACAACAAAACATTCAATTCAAGCTTAATTAATCAAAATAAAATGCTTTCACTAACTTTAATTTTTACTAGTTAGGTTTAATTAACTCTAGTTTGTCAACAGGTTCCACACAAATTACTTCAGTAAACTCAACATTTGTTAGTTCCTTTATTCACCAACACAAGAGTTTATCAACACCACAACACAACTGTTTATCAAATTCTGTTTTAGAAAAGAGAAAACAGTTAAACATACCCATGAGTGGCAGCATTTAAAGGTGGTTATCTTTACCTTTAAAAAAAAAAAAAAAAAAACAACAACTCTGGACACGCTTTACGTGCGTGTCACAAAAGAAAAAAAAGGAAAGTGTTTTTCAATTAAATGGTTTCAAGTGCAAAGCAGGCCTTCATGTTAAATGCCACAAACTTTTAAGTGCTCAATGTTGGTTCACTCATACAGTTTTTTTTTTTAAGCTTTACATGACAAAGAAACGTCACCCAGAACAGTGGTGCATGTCAAACACACAAAAAAGAAAAGAAAAAAGGTATATAAACTCCCAAGTCATGAAGCACTTCAACACAATCACTATATTATCATCAACTGGAGTGGCATCACCTCCCTCAGCATTAATGCTGTAGAAGAAGAAAAAAACAACAACAAAAAAAAACTTCTGGACACGCTTTACATGACAAAGAAACATGTCACCCAAAACAGTGGTGCGTGTCACACAAGCAGGCCTTCATGTTAAACACCACAGGCTCAATGTTGGTTCACTCATACAGTTTGTTTTTAAGCATCTGTACCTTGGTTGAGAGTCTGGTAGCATCCAGCTGGAGGAAGATTTTCTGAAGCACCTCAAAGAACGTTTTCAGTTCTTGAGGATAACTGAGGTTCACTGCATATATGACACCCATTAAGAGTGCACATGCAGAAGCGATGTCTCCCAAGTCGTGAAGCACTTCAAACACCTTCAATCACTATTCCAACATCAACTGGAGTGGTGGTGGCATCACCTCCCTCAGCATTAATGCTGTAGATGCCAAAGACAATTTGTTCAAGGTCCCTCTGGGCAGCACAGCCATCTGAATCCTTTCCACACACAAAAAAGGACAACAATGAAATCACCAGCCAATTACATAATTCCAAAGAGCTCATTTGCATTGCAGTTTTAGTCAACTTACGGAAAAAATTGGCGCCGGGTTCGTTCCGTAAGTTGAATAGGGAAGGCGTAGGACATTACAGCGTAAGCGTTTTGAAGAATACGGAAAGCGGAAGCACGTTGCAAGGTGATCATTTGTGTTTATAAAGCATATACATGTGTATATGACCGATCGTTTTGCTAGATAAGACCCTTATTCCTCGTCTGGTATCATTTAAAGCCCTTTGAAGCTGCACTGAAACTCTAATTTTGACCTTCAACTGTTTGGAGAGACCATTGAAGTCCATTATAAGGAGAATAATCCTGGAATGTTTTCATCAAAAACCTTCATTTCTTTTTGACCGAAGAAAGAAAGACATGAACATCTTGGATGACATGGGGGTGTATAAATTATCAGGAAAATCTTATTTGAAAGTGGACTAATCCTTTAAATCACGCCAGAGCGCGTACACACCACACTAACCGGATGCCATGCGCAAAGTAGTTGGACATGGCGGTGTATTAGAGGTAAAAAAAATGATATAAATACTGTTCGGTTTCTCGCACAAACCGATTGTTTCGTGTCTTAGGACAACAATGTGTCGTCACGAGCCGCAGGGTTTAATTTGGATTTGTCTGTGCATGTTTTTTTGACTCTTATAGATTGTGTTACCATTGACATGCATTATACGACTGACAGACTGCAACGGTTGGAGTTAAAAATCATCATTTGTGTTCTACTGAAGAAACAAAGTCACCTACATCTTGGATGCCCTGGGGGTAAGCAGATAAACATCAAATTTTCATTTTTGGGTGAACTATCCCTTTAATCTCAGAAGCTTTGTGAAATACAAACAAAGAAATTTTATATTCATATGGGGTGCATTTGCAGATGTTATTGGTTTCTGACAAATGGCAACACAGACTAGACAAAATTTACTTATTCCTAAATGTGTTCTACAAAGAAGTAAACTACACCTGTGCAGTCGGGACAAAGGTGAGGTTAATTTTCTTTCCTTTAGATCCACCTGGCTTCTTCAGCACTTCAGCTGATCAGCGTGGTGGTCAAGTTGTGCAAAAAACGTTGTGACGAGGGGAACAGTGGTAATCTTTAGAAATTCTGCTTCCACCTTTAAATAATGTCCACAAACAACTTGTTATTGGTGTATACTAAAATTTTACTAAAAAGACCATATGTTACTGTACTCTATAATTCTTTCACACTGTCATCTGATGCATTATATAACATTGATTATGGATGTTTTAAGCAGCAGTTTATACCTCAGGCACAGTGAACAGTCCTGGCCATCTGGTCTTGAACTCTGCAATCATGGGGCTGTCTCTGACTACCTCCTGTCTCCTATACGCAAAGGTCTTGGCCATCTTCTCCTTGATAACTGCATTGTTGTGTCTTTTTTTGACCTCGGACAACAGTGACACTCTTTCGCCTTCAAGGCTGTCCTGGGTCTCTCCAGCAGGATAAGGGGGGCAGAAATTTACTTCTGCCTTTCTGGGTTTTTTAACCTTATAGGCCGGCTGGTAATTATCTGCAGGTTTGTTCTTGAGGGAATTAATGCTAATCTCTGGGCACCCCAAGTTTCTTAGCTTTGTCCTATAGTTGGCCATCTTGTATTTGAGGCTAATCTTCCATCCGTAGTAACCACTAGAGGATCCTTGTTCCCTCAATCATGGGTGAGCTTTGATTAAAGCTTCAGCAACAGATTCTATTTCCAAATTTGAAGGATACGCTTTGAACTTAATTATTTGCTCAGCCAGACTTTCCAAGATGTCTGACTTCAGTTTGTGGCTGGGGTTTAGGAGAACTCTGCTTGACATGAAGGCCTGGTTTGCACTTTGAAGTTGTATCTCCACATCATATGGAAACGTAGATATTTGAAATTCTGTAGGCCACTGTGATCGAGCAGTCGCTGAGTCAGGGGAGGAGAGTATTATTGTGTCATTAGAGGATAAAGATGTGTCTTCACCACTCTGGTTCAAACAGCCTTGACTGACATCTGAAGCATCTGACAATGAGATGACTTTCACTGTACTCTTATCTTGTATATCACTAATTTGATTAAGGTTAACAAAGTTATTATCAAAGTCGCTGTCCATGTACTGGAGTCTAATGTTCCCCTCTATGTCAAACTGACGTTTGATCTCATTTGAAAGATCCTCCACAGACTTTGGCATGCCTGATTCTATGGTCAGCTTTTCAGCATTATTGGCACCAAAGACAATCCGCAGTTTCACTGGTGCAGCCATCATGCAAATACTTCAACCTAAAAAAAAAAAGAAGGAAAAAAAGAATAAAGCCATTGTGTATATAAAAGTATGAAAATTGGAAAGTCAGCAACTTGTTTGATAAAAACCTGAAACAAATCATAAAGCAAACATGGGCCGTATTCACAAAAGGAAATTGTCTCCCCACAATAAACCCTCCTAAATACCATTTGTGTTGTAAAATTAAGTAAAATTAGGACTGACATATCTCATTTCTAGAGACATGCCGTTAAGTTAATTGGAGATTCTAAATTGCTTGTAGGTGTGAGAATGAGTGTAAATGGTTGTTTGTCAGGATGTGTTGGCCCTGTGATGGACTGGCGACCTGTCCAGGGTGTGCCCGCCTCTCGCACAAAGATGGCTGGGATTGGCTCTAGCACTCCCGTGACGCTTAAGAGGATAAGCAGTTAAGAAAATGGATGGACAACCTGTGAATACGGCCTCAGGTTTTGAGCTATGCACCTAAGACAGAAGTCATCCACCAAGTGACAATGATGTTAGAATGGAAAGTGAAGCTAAGGTTGCTGTAGGATGGAAAAGATGTGCCCACATTAATAGATTAAATTGCTTTTGTTAGCAGTGTTTGCTTCAGACCACTGTAAATAAAGCAATTCAATACAACTGCTTTGCCATGATGCTTGAATGACTTTGAATGTTAATTTTGTTGATATTTGCTCTGAGATGTATTTAAATACATTACATGTGTTATCTTGTGTATTGTGTATTTACTGTGGTCAAGTAGTGTCAAATTTTTTGAATACCATCTGCTATTTTTTCCATGTTTCAGACTAAATATCAACAAAATTGAACTGTGATCAAACACCACCAAATTCCTGCTACTACAGTGTGCACCAGTTCGGTATCCCTTTACTACGACAGACTTTCAGATCCAGCCAGTGACAAGATGTTCATGCATGCACTGAAACAAGTTATTATACAGACACGCATATACAAGTGAAAAGTTAGTGTTAGGTGCTCAAGCTAGTGATAATTGTACATTTAGAAGGGTTAGTAACAACATCTGTTTAACAACACCCACTTTTGATATAAGGATATCTTTTAAATGTAACCAGTCGGAGTGGCCCAACGAAGTAGTCATGTAGTGGGTACTTCTCTGGCAGGGCATCGTGTGTTATCAGGAACATTTTACCAGTTGGACATGGTTGCAGTTCAAAGGCCCGGTAGTGCTCTCTAAACCAAGCTGAGAACTTCTTGACTACGAAATTAACAGTATCCTGAAGTACACAGATCCTAATTATCAGTCCAAATTCAGGCAGTCCATCAGTAAATTCACAGATGACAATCATCCCGGTTCTATAGCAGATCCCTTTGCAATCTGCACTTTTAGCCATTTTTACTTCTGTTATGTTTGGGTACATCTGCTGGATAGGCAATGATACCTTATCTTTTAGCACCTCAAGAGGAACTCTTGATGCACCTGAAACTTCAAAACCAGGTTTACGTGGAGTCGATGAGTGTAAGTGATGAAGTGCAAGTCCTATAAAAGCTCATCGACTGCACTGCTGGGAACATGGAGTATGTTTTCGAGCTTAAGCAGCACTGCTGCCAATTTCTCCTCTATTGTCTTCTCATCTCTTTCTTCTGTCTGAAAAGTAGAGAGCACTTCTTCCAATTCTGGACATTCTTCATGTTCATCTGGAAGGCTTGGGATTTCAGGACTGTCTCTTACTGTAACTATTCCAGGTTTAAAATCACTAAGAATAAGCAAGGTGCTTTCTATTTTTATGCGATTTAAATGTCCCATAAATGTTTGTTGTAAATGTACAATCTTTGAACATACAGGAGATGGTTTCATGGGATTTAAGATGCAGATTTATGTGACTGAAATATTCCTTATCATTGCCAAGTTCAGCAAATGCACAAACTTGACATTTGAATGTAGCCAATGATGATGTTCGCTGAGATGAGTCTCTGTTATGGACTCTACAGAGGTGTGATCTAAGTGCATTCCATGACTTGAATGTACATGGACAACTAGTATATGGGCAAGGATATGGATGCCTACGCCCATATTGAGGATGTTTTAACCTATAATGTTTTAGTAACTGACATCTAGTTGAGGTCTTTGAACCGCAACCTTTACACTGCCACATTCAATATCTGTAACAAGCACACACCACCACCACAAAAAAAAAAGGAAAAAAAAAAAAGTGATTTCAGTTAAAAGAAACTTGACTTACAAATAACAGACCATATGACTTAAAATAATTTAAAATTTAAATTTGAAACATATATATAATCTGTTAAAAACTGAAATTATCAGTTGCTACTGATAATTAAAAGTAAACAGGATACAAACAGAAACAAGCTACTCAGAACTAACAAATGAAATGGTCACGCAAGAAACAGTATTTACATTAGTAGATGTTGCAGATCTTACCTATTGTGAGTAAAGCACCTTGGCAGGAACGCAAAACACACCTTTCATTTTAGGACTTGAAAAACTGCAAAGGATAAAAACAAACAAAACAATTATCAAGATTTTGTGAAATTGAATTAATCTGAACTGAAAAACTACAAACCAATAAAATAATCACACTTTGTAATTTTTATTTAAAGTATAACAAATTGGAAAAAACAAAAGTTTCAAACCAATTATTATCTACTGTTAATTTTGACAGCAGATTTTAGTTTAGTTTTAGTCGGATGGACACCTAGTGGTTGAACTTAGTATTGCAGTTTCAACAGAGAATGACTGTAGCATTGTTTTTCAAATTTAAATTAATCTTAAATATATCTGCAAACATATTATTGTATTTTTATGCTTTAGTAGAGTCAAAAACTTACAACAACTTAAACGCTACAGTCAGAAAAATGAAAGGGAAGTTACACAGTTCAGATATACATTTTGACATTGTGTAATTCTATTAATTAAACGTGTAGAATAATTTCCAAAACATTACATATAGCATCATAAATGTTGCGTTCAGGCATTCATGATATAAAAAATAAACATACTAGTATAACTTTTAAAATGGAGTGAACACGGAGCAGTTTTTCCGTGAGCGGGAATGGAAAACCCAGATTGACGGAAAAAATCCGTCGTAGAACCGCTCCAGTTAACGTAAATCCATCGTAGCGACGGAGAACTTTAATCCATGAATTATCTCTTATTACTTTTCTTTTCGACCAAATAATAGAAATATGCAGCGCATCAACCTGCGCCACGCGGCTAAACTAGCATGCTAACTTCAGCATATCTAAGACGCTAGAACTCTAAAACTAAAGCAGGCCAAAAATATATCTCTTATTACAAATAAAAAAAAAGGTCGATAATGGTGAAAAAACAAATATCCTCCTACCTTTACCAGCCATTGAAAAGGTAGATGTCCCTCTGTCAAAACCAATCGAAGAAAAACTTCGCAGGGGGTCACTCAGGTATGCAGAGAATCAATTATCTTCGCGCATGTGTAGTCTGACGCTCATGTCTTGCTCTTCTTCTTTGGGGTTTCATGGCAGTTGGCGTCGCACTATACTGCCACCCTCTGAATGTAAGAATTTTTTACTGAACATAAATGGTTTGTGTTTAGACAACACGTTAGGATTTTGTACAGTTGAGACATAATTACGTGGACCTTAATAGAAAAAAACATTTCAAGTCAACAAATTCAATTATTATAAGTAAACTGAATATAAATATATTATGTAAAGTGCACATGGCAAAGTAAGAGCTTTTAAGTAGTCAGCATGTAGCTATTAACTAATGTATCAACAGACTTTCACTAAACATTCAGTTGTCTATAAGTAGCAACACAATGAACTCTATGTATATATTAGGTTACTTATACTTGATCTTTTGCTTTTGCAAGAATTTTCAGAAGTGCTCTACTAACAGTTTGTTGCATACAAGTTACATTTCAGTAGACTGTCATCTTTGAGGTAAATTCATATATCCATCTGTGGCCACATGTGGCCCATCAAAATTAAGTGAAAATCTAAGAAATGCTGTTGAATGACTCTATAGGCACCGTGCATTTTTCTTTGTATTCCTCACCTTTGCGACGCCATACAGTTTTGAAGCCATCAGTTCCAAAAACATTTATCTTGGTCTCATCACTCCAGAGTATAGAGTTCCAGTAGTCTTAATCTTTGTTAGCGTGGGCCCTGGCAAACTCTAGGCGGGCTTCTTTGTGCCTGGACTTTAGGAGAGGCTTCTTTCGTGGACGGCACCCATGCATGCCATTCCTCTGCAGTGTACGCCGTATTGTGTCACAGGAAATAGTCACCCCAGTTTGGCTTTCTACTTCTTTAGATAACTGCAGTGAACTTGCATGCCGATTTTCTTCAACCCTTCTCATCAGAAGACGCTCCTGTCGAGGTGTTAACTTCCGTGGACGACCTGGACGTCTCTGTGAGATGGTTGCAGTTCCATCTTTTTAAAATTTTTGTACCACTTTTGCTACAGTATTCTGACTGATAAGTAAAGCTTTGCTGATCCTCTTGTAGCCTTCACCTTTCTGGTATAAAGAAATTATTTTCTTTCTCAGGTCTTGTGACATTTCTCTTTCATGTGGTGCCATTGCTGACAGCATGAAATGGGAAGGGGTTTTAACACCCTTTTATAGTCAGCTGTCTGCTGGACACCTGTGTAATGAATAATTAGACTCACCTGTGGCTGAATTCTTGTTAAATTAGATATTTGTAGTCTAAAATTTAGCTTTGCTCCAGAGAATTTCAGTGGGGTGTACTCATTTTTGCATCACCCTTATTTGAGTAAAACTGAAAATTTTGTTCTCTAAGTTATATTATTAACCTTACTTTCATGTTATAAGTTAAACAGATATAATATTGTCATATGAGCTACGTACACAAGACTCATTTATTAGTGAATTAGTTACACTGCATGTTATGGATTCATTGTACACGCAACATTTAACAACAACAAAATTAAAGAGATAACTTTTAAAATTATTCAAGTAATTTACTCTGTTAAAGATTATATTAAAGGTTTAAAGTCCAATGAGTGGGAATTCTGTTTGAGTTAACCAGAGATATCATCCCTCCTTTGTGCCCTTCAATATATAGGAAATCGGTTATGTCTTTATACAGTATATTTGTTTAATCTGTTACTTGTGTATATAATAGTGCTTCTAACTCTGTAAATAACTAAACTACATAAATGTGTTATCACTGTTCACAGTACTGAAAAAGGTCACTGTGTTTTTGTTGTTGTTTTAGCTCCAGTGAATACAATGAAGCCAATAAAGCAAGAATTACTGATGTGGCAGAACAAGGCAGAAGTATTACAAAATAAAGTGAATGAGTTGGAAGCCCTGAACAGCGAGCTTCGGCAGCAAGTTGTGGAGCTTTCAGCACAGCAAAGTAACAGCTCAACATATTCATTGTATCATCTATACATTATTATATACATATTATATATTAGATTGTATAAATTATATATTTTAGATGTGAATGATAAGCTACTTTTTTTTTTTTTGCAATGCAAATATTCTTCCATATTGTCCCAGACAACTAAAAATGAAAAGAAACCATCTTTCAAAGCAAAGTCACATTTTGTATAGCACAGGAAGAGGCAGTTAGTTAGAGGTGTGGGTCACTGCATATAAAACAGAATTTCCATACTTGTGCACATCTTCAAACAAAGTGGTTTCACTTACAAGAACAGTCCACACTCCACAGACAAAAATGTGTTTATGAAAATGGAAACGTTATTCACCCTCATGTTGTATAATGTATACTGTTTTATCTTTGAAACACAAAAAATTAAATTTTAAAGAAATTTAAAAAAAGATATTACTGGATGCTGATGCTTAAAGGCACAATATGTAAGATTACAGCTCATAATTACAGCTTGTAAGCTGGGAGTTTTCTGAAAGCTCCCAAATGTATCACATGGCCGATGTACCTGACTGCTGTAGATTCATTTAGGCATTAGATGTGTTCAACATCGGCTGTGCAACCGATCGGCGAGAGTAGCTGTGTGCAGGCGGGGAGGAGATGAAAACGGTGACGTGAAGTCGGACACTTTCTGCTTCTCGTAGTGACGCTCGCGCTGCGTTTGCATACTTTCACAGCTGAAGTGTAATAAATGCAATATTTGACTAATACACTGATGTTTCAGAGACATTTTCATTCAATACTTTATGTACTGCTTACAGCATCTGTTTTTACAAGAATAAAGTTCAACATAAAGCATATATTATTTAAAAACTAATGTTGTGGGGTCTACGTTTTTTATCAGTTTTATTTTGATAAACATGACACAGTATAACATCGCGACTACATGAAAAGAGCTTTAACTGTAAAATACACATTTGTGGGCATTAGTGGAACTGAAGGTGTGACAATAAACCAAGCGGCAACCTCCCCCAGCTTCTCGTGAAGCCAATACAGAAGTGACTTAAACTGCAATTCATCGACTGGCCGCTAGGGACAGGCTGCAAAAGAGAGCAGAATCTCATTGATCCACATGTTAAAATGGCCAAGTTTACAGCAGAAAAAAAATAAACAGAACACACGTTGTTGGAGCGTGGCATTGGCTTAAAGTTTTGTTTGTGAGATTTACTACAATGACAATGGCAAGAGAATATTAAACTCTGCTGCACTATTTTAAAAAATTATATTTTGCATCATTTCTTGAAGAACAGTGATAGAGAGCAGATCATTCAGAAGAAATGTGATGCACACAATGGATAATATATTAATATTTCATGGATTTAATGCCTTTGTGGACAAAAAGTACTGTTTTTTGTTTTTCAGTGGACACTCATGGACATTTTACCCAAGTGCCACACAAGATTCATCTCGCGATCGCTATATAAAGGTATGAAGTCCAGTTTGATTTTTCATGTTGTTATTTGCACACCCGACACAAATTAATTACTGATGCTGGAGCATCTATATCGTAAAAAAGACACCATATATTGACAGTAAACCTTTAGAACTTTCTAATGATTTAACTTGTTATCTTTATTCATATTTTAGATAGTATCTAAGATTGATAGATAGCTCCTTTCCCTGCTATCACGTAGAGCTAGGCGGGCGTGGTTTCAGTAACCTGTCACAATATTATCACATCCCGCCTCTTTGCCCATTTTCAGTTATCCGGGAGTGATGCGCTGCTAAGATGGCAGCGGTCTCATTTTCGCTTCAGAAATGCTCTTCAGAAATCTACGGGTGACGTCATGGACACTACATCCATATTTTTTTACAGTCTATGCAATAAACACGAAACACAGGTGATCGTTGTCATGCGGTGAATAGAGCCAATCGTGAAACAGCTGTGTCGTCATCAGAGCTCGTGCAGAAACTGCGCTGGCTGACTCCAGCGGCTGATGGAGAAGGAAGCCATACGTCACAGTCACATGGCGTCGGCGCCGTCTCAAGTCGGACAAAATTTCTTATCGGCATGCACTGCTTCAAGTCAGCTTCAGATCGGTCTGTGCGGCGCTGCATCAAAGAACATACACTAACAAGAAGCGAAACTGAATATAACGTTCCATTGCAACACCAGCGCCCAGCAGAAACCCTGCGTTTCCGCCATTTTGTGGTGAAAGCGACTCGTCGGCCCACTAGTTTCTATGGCAATATCAGCTGCTTTGATAAAAAAAAAAAAGTACATTAAAGCTGAAATCAAACTTGAATGATGACAACACAGAATAAAATACTATCACTAGTGATCATCAAATCCTTTTAACAGTTTATTTTACAGACTTTGTGTTTAAGTCTTCCACTTTTTTCACAAAACCTTTGCTCTCTAGAAACCCAGTCAGTTTGGGTTGAAATGCTTTAAAGGTATTAGCATTAGGCTTATAAACACTGAATTAAAGGATTAGTTCACTTTCAAATAAAATTTTCCTGATAATTTAATCACCCCCATGTCATCCAAGATGTTCATGTCTTTCTTTCTTCAGTCGAAAAGAAATTAAGGTTTTTGATGAAAACATTCCAGGATTATTCTCCTTATAATGGACTTCAATGGCCTCCAAATGGTTGAAGGTCAAAATTACAGTTTCATCGCCTTCCAAGTGCTTCCGCCAAAACCGCACTTTCGTATTCTTAAAAAAGCTTGCGCTGAATGTCCTACGCTTTCCCTATTCTACTTACGGAAAAAATGGAACTGGCGCTGCGTTCGTTCCGTAAGTTGAATAGGGAAGGCGTAGGACATACAGCGTAAGCTTTTTTAAGAATACGAAAGTGCGGTTTAGGCGGAAGCACTAGGAAGGCGATAATTTGTTTATTTTTTCAAAAATGACCGATCGTTTCGCTAGATAAGACCCTTATTCCTCGTCTGGTATCGTTTAAAGCCCTTTGAAGCTGCACTGAAACTGTCATTTTTACCTTCAACCGTTTGTTTAAGTCCATTATAAGGAGAATAATCCTGGAATGTTTTCATCAAAAACCTTAATTTCTTTTCGACTGAAGAAAGAAGGACATGGACATCTTGGATGACATTGGGGTGAGTAAATTATCAGGAAAATTTTATTTGAAAGTGAACTATTCCTTTAATACCAACAAATTAAATTAAGGACATGCATCAGAAAAATTGGGAATGTTGGACAATGAATATATAACACAAAATAACAGCTTGTTTTTGCAGTGTTGTATGTTAAAGCAAAAGTGTCCAAAAGTGGGAATTATGCGATAACGGACACAGCAGTGCATCATGTATTATAAGATCATTATGTTTGTAGCGTGATCCATTAAAACGTACAGTATAGCCTGAACACTTTTTACGAGCCAGAATCTCGTAGTTACAGGAATTACGATATGGCGTGAACGCACCTTCCCAGCTAACAGGGAACGTTCCCAGAACATTCACTAACTTTTTTTTAAAACTTGTGTAAATGTTAGTACAAAACATTATTAAAATAATGTTTTTGGAACGTTCTTATAACGTTATTAACGTTCTTGTAACGTATAGAGAAAACATTCTTAGAACAACGTTCTTGGAACATCTTTAGGACGTTGTACTTGATGAACGTTCACATAATGTTGATAGAAAACGTTCTTAGAACAACATTCCCAGAACGTCCTTATAATGTTATTAGTATTTTCTGAATGTTTTCATAATGTTATCATAAAACGTTCTGGGAACAACGTTCTTGGACCATCTTTAGGACGTTATTTGTACTTAATGAACGTTCGCATAATGTTGAGAGAAAACGTTCTTAGAACAACATTCTCAGAACGTCCTTATAATGTTATTAGTATTTTCTGAATGTTTTCATAATGTTATAATAAAACGTTCTGGGAACAACGTTCTTGGAACATCTTTAGGACGTTATTTGTACTTGATGAACGTTCTCATAAAGCTGATAGAAAACGTTCTTAGAACAACAGAACGTCCATATAATGTTATTAATATTTTTGTTTTCATAATATATCACGCACGGACATTTCAGGCCTCGCATTTTGAGCTGAATCACGAGACTCTCAATTCCTGACGCCACTGAATCGAATCTTTTTGGAATCGTTTACTGTCTTGACTTTCGAGTCTGTTCTTTCCCCTCCCTCACTGCAACTTTTCTCTTGCGCGCGCAGCAGCAGAGAGCGTCCGTTATTTTCTGAGGCTGAGAAAACGTAAATGGTAAGCGTGAATTCATAATACTGTTTTAAATAACATATATGTCAGAACATAACGTCAGAATTTATCTGTTTTTTTTTTCCCCCAAACTGTTTATTTTTTTTAGCCTGACGTTGCGAGCTGTGCGTTCCAGCTCCTACTCCATTCAAATCTTGCGCGCGCTGACAGGGTCCGGTATTTTCATCATAGAGAGATTTACATCATAAGAAGGTAAGTGTGAATTCACAAAATAATTGTAAATAACATGCATGCAACACAACATCAAATGTTTTTCTGTGTTATATCATTTTTTGTGAACTGCATTTTCTAGGCCGCTGCCTTTCAGTTATTGCACGCTGACAGCGCCCTGTATTTTCAGAGGTTTATATCAGACGAAGCGATAAGTGCAAATTCATAAAACAATTTTAAATACAGTTGTTACCAAAACATAAGATTACGCGTTGTTGATATAAAATGCGCGTGTGTATGTTGTAAAATTAGTCTAGCTAAAATTAGTTAGTTTGGTACTGCTAACTGGTACTTAGCAACTGCCACACACATTTATAAGAAGTTAGCTATTAGTAAAATATTCACGTTTATTAATCAGGGCTCTTGTGCTCCTTATAAAAAAAAAATTAGGAGCACAATCAAAAATTTAGGAGCACTTTCTGATCAATAACAGACACTAACAGGGCGATATTTGCCCCTTTAAATTAATTTCCACAGGCATTTTTACCATTATAAGAGCAATTTTTTTCTAATCTTATTAAATGTATGCAACATATTTTGTCAATTTCTTAAATTAAAATAGAAAATTTGTTTTTAAATGTTAAACAATAAATTCAGTTAGAACAATAAGACCCAATCAGGCTGTTACCTATCAAAATAAATCATCAAAAATCTTTGCACTGCAGAAGTGGCACAGAAGCTCCATCTGAAGTGGTTTTTAGACACATTTACATAGACTGCTTAATGCAGCTCATTGGTAAATAATGTTGTATTAGAAATATAGTAATGTTGAATTTAGAAATATGTAAAAAAAAAAAACTTTAAAGTTTGATATTTTAGGTAAAAATAGTCTATGTAAAGTGTAAATATGAAAATAAATGTATTACATTTACCGCCAGTAGGTGGCAGTAAATCTTAATGTGCGAGTCATTCTTTCAGTCGTTCAAAACGCAGATTCATTCAGGAATCACCGTTGCTTGGAGACACGCAACAGTTCTGGTGTGGCTTTGTTTGAAACTATTTTCACGAAATAGAGCAAAAGTATAAATATTAAATACCTTAATATCAACTTGTTTATTGGCCTTCAATAAGATCAGTAAGTATCAAATTTGCAATCACGCCAATACTCGGAGAAACAGGAGTCTACTCGTGTGATATTACTTAACTTAGGCTACATATTGGGCTTGCTGCGATCGATGGTGTTACCGGTGTCTTCATCCGCAACTCCGGTATATACACTTGCCCATGATGACCGCGGCACCGGCCCAACCGTCGTTTTGATTTTTTATAGTGATAAAAATAATTTAGTTTAGTTAGAGAACAGATACAGTTAAAAACTAAACGCATCCACTCAATTCAGTGAGAGCTGAACGAGAGTCGCAGCAGGAGCCAGATTTCACTTCACTTCGGCCATTTCGCCTCACTTCTCTGAATGACAATGGTTTTGTCATTTGTACTGTTTTTTTGTTGTATTTTCATTAAGAATAATAATGAACCCACCCACCATTCAAGCAATTGCCACCTCCAAGTTGCCACTACTTTAAAAGCGAAAGTAAAATATTTTTATTAATTTTTGGTGGCATTTTTGCCCTCAAGCCCCCGTTAATTTCCAACATTGCTTATGATAATCCAACTGTAGTATTTCCAGTTAATTTGGCTGAAACATCAGCAGCATGAGACTGTCTCGTTTCACCTTGTAAACAATCTTTGAAGTGTAGTCATTCGCGCATGTCTTTTGCACTTGCTCTGCTGACTGAAGCAGCGTCTTTGAATCAAGCATGAAAAGCAGCCCATTGCCGTGCAAAACTTAACTCTTGTTCAGTGTAGATGCATTTTAGGAGGTGTACTTTTTGTTCCGATTATATTATAGTTCTGTTCAACACACTAATATGCAGTTTAATATGATAGTGTAACGTTAGACCAAGTGAAACAGCTGCGTTACCTCACAATTTCAATTCGTCAAATAAACTGACCTGTATGAGTAGTATTTTAGCACTTGTGAGTAGTTCGGTAGAATGAAATGTCATCATTCCTTTATATCCCCCGGCAGTGGCGCCTGCAGCCGTACGGCTGTACGCACTGTGCGTACCATGAGAGGGCGCTAATTAATGCCGTTTTTTATTTTTTACATAATTTTTAAATTGATTATTAAAATCTATCTGCATACACATGACATATTAAAAAGCAAGAGAGAATGAGAATAAATAAAGGTGTACATTTGTGTGTTGTAAAGTCAAATATATGTATGTGCGTGCATGGGTGGGCATGGGGGATATGGGTTAAAAGAAATCTGATTGGCTAGTTTAGTTTCGTCGTTTTTTCCACACATGAAAAATGACATTACAGATAGTTAATGTTTAAAAACAGGCTCAAAATGAGTAAACACTTTCTGAAACAAATAAATTCGATTGAAATATTTGCAAAAAGGCCTAAAACTATTGAGTAGGGATGGAGAAATAAAGCCCCTTAAATCTTTGAAGCTTTTCTCTATCCCTGCGTTCCATTCAGAAGGGCTCATCCCTACGCCCTAATCCCATTTAAGGGTTTACCCTCCGGAGTGAGAGCTTTGAAGGGATGAAGGGTGTAGGGGTCAAAAAAACTCTTTTTTTGGAACGCACTTCTGCGTCATCTTAACGAGACAATCACGGAGGTGCCTTCGTCGCACATTTTGTATGCTGGTTGATTATTTATTTATTTTTGGTTTATTGCACCAAGGCCTTTTATGCTAAATATAATGTATATTGTGTCAATGTATTTGAAACATTTGAATGGACGGATAAAGGGAGCTGTACAGTATTTTTGTTGAAGTACAATGTCTTTTGATCATAATAATGTACCAAATCTAACTTGTATAAATATTACAGTAGTATAGAAAAATACTATACATACATTTATAGGTAAAATCGAACTCCGAGCCTCCTGAACCTATTCTGTGATGCCAAACAACTTCCCTTTGCAAAGGATCATGGGGGCCTGAAGCAGGGTCGGGCCTGGTTAGTACTTGGATGGGAGACCGCCTGGGAATACCAGGTGATGTAAGCTTTAAGTTTTTTCGAGAAGACAAAAAAAAAAAAATAAGAGTATCTGAATGTCTTAAATAGCCCACTCTTGGTTGCAGCCTTGGTTAGTACTTGGATGGTAGACCGCCTGGGAATACCAGGTGCTGTAAGCTTTTTGTTTTACTTCACTAGTGTCCTATCTTTTTAAATAGCCCACTCTTGGCTGCAGATTTCGCTTACGGCCATACCACTCTGAGCACGCCCGATCTCGGAAGCTAAGCAGGTTCGGGCCTGGTTAGTTGTTGCATGGGAGACCGCCTGGGAATACCAGGTGCTGTAAGCTTTATGTTTTACTTCACTAGTGTCCTAACTTTTTAAACAGCCCACTTTTGGCTGCAGATTTCGCTTACGGCCATACCACTCTGAGCACGCCCGATCTCGTCTGATCTCGGAAGCTAAGCAGGGTCCGGCCTGGTTAGTACTTGGGTGGGAGACCGCCTGGGAATACCAGGTGCTTTAAGTTTTTTCGAGAAGAAAAAAACAAAAGAGTATCTGAATGTCTTAAATAGCCCACTCTTGGCTGCAGATTTCACTTACGGCCATACCACTCTGAGCACGCCCGATCTCGTCTGATCTCGGAAGCTAAGCAGGGTCGGGCTTGGTTAGTACTTGGATGGGAGACCGCCTGGGAATACCAGGTGCTGTAAGCTTTTGTTTTACTTCACTAGTGTCCTAACTTTTTAAATAGCCCACTCTTGGCTGCAGATTTCGCTTACGGCCATACCACTCTGAGCGGGCCTGGTTAGTACTTGGATGGGAGACCGCCTGGGAATACCAGGTGCTGTAAGCTTTTTGTTTTACTTCACTAGTGTCCTAACTTTTTAAATATCCCACTCTTGGCTGCAGATTTCGCTTACGGCCATACCACTCTGAGCACGCCCGATCTCGTCTGATCTCGGAAGCTAAGCAAGGTCGGGCCTGGTTAGTACTTGGATGGTAGACCGCCTGCGAATACCAGGTGCTGTAAGCTTTATGTTTTACTTCACTAGTGTCCTATCTTTTTAAATAGCCCACTCTTGGCTGCAGATTTCGCTTACGGCCATACCACTCTGAGCGGGCCTGGTTAGTACTTGGATGGGAGACCGCCTGGGAATACCAGGTGCTGTAAGCTTTATGTTTTACTTCACTAGTGTCCTAACTTTTTAAATAGCCCACTCTTGGTTGCAGATTTCGCTTACGGCCATACCACTCTGAGCACGCCCGATCTCGTCTGATCTCGGAAGCTAAGCAGGGTTGGGCCTGGTTAGTACTTGGATGGGAGACCGCCTGGGAATACCAGGTGCTGTAAGCTTTATGTTTTACTTCACTAGTGTCCTAACTTTTTAAATAGCCCACTCTTGGCTGCAGATTTCGCTTACGGCCATACCACTCTGAGCGGGCCTGGTTAGTACTTGGATGGGAGACCGCCTGGGAATACAAGGTGATGTAAGCTTTAAGTTTTTT
Organism: Hypophthalmichthys nobilis; assembly: GCA_037950665.1. Classification (NCBI taxonomy): domain Eukaryota; kingdom Metazoa; phylum Chordata; class Actinopteri; order Cypriniformes; family Xenocyprididae; genus Hypophthalmichthys; species Hypophthalmichthys nobilis. The sequence continues at coordinate 5,470,592 of CM075475.1, read as the reverse complement.
CGAGAAGAAAAAAAAGACTATCTGAATGTCTTAAATAGCTCACTCTTGGTTGCAGGCTTGGTTAGTACTTGGATGGGAGACCGCCTGAGAATACCAGGTGCTGTAAGCTTTATGTTTTACTTCACTAGTGTCCTAACTATTTAAATAGCCCACTCTTGGATCCAGATTTCGCTTACGGCCATACCACTCTGAGCGGGCCTGGTTAGTACTTGGATGGGAGACCGCCTGGGAATACCAGGTGCTGTAAGCTTTATGTTTTACTTCACTAGTGTCCTAACTATTTAAATAGCCCACTCTTGGATCCAGATTTCGCTTACGGCCATACCACTCTGAGCACGCCCGATCTCGTCTGATCTCGGAAGCTAAGCAGGGTCGGGCCTGGTTAGTACTTGGATGGGAGACCGCCTGGGAATACCAGGTGCTGTAAGCTTTTTGTTTTACTTCACTAGTGTCCTAACTTTTTAAATAGCCCACTCTTGGCTGCAGATTTCGCTTACGGCCATACCACTCTGAGCATGACCGATCTCGTCTGATCTCGGAAGCTAAGCAGGGTCGGGCCTGGTTAGTACTTGGATGGGAGACCGCCTGGGAATACCAGGTGCTGTAAGCTTTATGTTTTACTTCACTAGTGTCCTAACTTTTTAAATAGCCCACTCTTGGCTGCAGATTTCGCTTACGGCCATACCACTCTGAGCGGGCCTGGTTAGTACTTGGATGGGAGACCGCCTGGGAATACCAGGTGATGTAAGCTTTAAGTTTTTCTAAAAAAAAAAAAAAAAGAGTATCTGAATGTCTTAAATAGCCCACTCTTGGTTGCAGGCTTGGTCAGTACTTGGATGGGAGACCGCCTGGGAATACCAGGTGCTGTAAGCTTTATGTTTTACTTCACTAGTGTCCTAACTTTTTAAATAGCCCACTCTTGGCTGCAGATTTCGCTTACGGCCATACCACTCTGAGTATGCCCGATCTCGTCTGATCTCGGAAGCTAAGCAGGGTCGGGCCTGGTTAGTACTTGGATGGGAGACCGCCTGGGAATACCAGGTGCTGTAAGCTTTTTGTTTTACTTCACTAGTGTCCTAACTTTTTAAATAGCCCACTCTTGGCTGCAGATTTCGCTTACGGCCATACCAATCTGAGCACGCCCGATCTCCGAAGCTAAGCAGGGTCGGGCCTGGTTAGTACTTGGATGGGAGACCGCCTGGGAATACTAGGTGCTGTAAGCTTTATGTTTTACTTCACTAGTGTCCTAACTTTTTAAATAGCCCACCCCTGGCTGCAGATTTCGCTTACGGCCATACCACTCTGAGCGGGCCTGGTTAGTACTTTGATGGGAGACCACCTGGGAATACCAGGTGATGTAAGCTTTAAGTTTTTTCGATAAGAAAAAAAAAAAGATTTTCTGAATGTCTTAAATAGCCCACTCTTGGTTGCAGATTTCGCTTACGGCCATAGCACTCTGAGCACGCCCGATCTCGTCTGATCTCGGAATCTAAGCAGGGTCGGGCCTGGTTAGTACTTGGATGGGAGACCGCCTGGGAATACCAGGTGCTGTAAGCTGTTTGTTTTACTTCACTAGTGTCCTAACTTTTTAAATAGCCCACCCCTGGCTGCAGATTTCGCTTACGGCCATACCACTCTGAGCGGGCCTGGTTAGTACTTTGATGGGAGACCACCTGGGAATACCAGGTGATGTAAGCTTTAAGTTTTTTCGAGAAGAAAAAAAAAAAGATTTTCTGAATGTCTTAAATAGCCCACTCTTGGTTGCAGATTTCGCTTACGGCCATAGCACTCTGAGCACGCCCGATCTCGTCTGATCTCGGAAGCTAAGCAGGGTCGGGCCTGGTTAGTACTTGGATGGGAGACCGCCTGGGAATACCAGGTGCTGTAAGCTGTTTGTTTTACTTCACTAGTGTCCTAACTTTTTAAATAGCCCACTCTTGGCTGCAGATTTCGCTTACGGCCAAACCACTCTGAGTATGCCCGATCTCGTCTGATCTCGTCTGATCTCGGAAGCTAAGCAGGGTTGGGCCTGGTTAGTACTTGGATGGGAGACCGACCGGGAATACCAGGTGCTGTAAGCTGTTTGTTTTACTTCACTAGTGTCCTAACTTTTTAAATAGCCCACTCTTGGCTGCAGATTTCGCTTACGGCCATACCACTCTGAGCGGGCCTGGTTAGTACTTGGATGGGAGACCGCCTGGGAATAACAGGTGATGTAAGCTTTAAGTTTTTTCGAGAAGAAAAAAAAAAAGAGTATTTGAATGTCTTAAATAGCCCACTCTTGGTTGCAGGCTTGGTTAGTACTTGGATTGGAGACCGCCTGGGAATACCAGGTGCTGTAAGCTTTATGTTTTACTTCACTAGTGTCCTAACTTTTTAAATAGCCCACTCTTGACTGCAGATTTCGCTTACGGCCATACCACTCTGAGCGGGCCTGGTTAGTACTTGGATGGGAGACCGCCTGGGAATACCAGGTGCTGTAAGCTTTATGTTTTACTTCACTAGTGTCCTAACTTTTTAAATAGCCCACTCTTGGCTGCAGATTTCGCTTACGGCCATACCACTCTGAGCGGGCCTGGTTAGTACTTGGAATGGGAGACCGCCTGTGAATACCAGGTGTTGTAAGCTTTAAGTTTTTGAGAAGAAAAAAAAAAAGAGTATCTGAATGTCTTAAATAGCCCACTCTTGGCTGCAGATTTCGCTTACGGCCATAGCACTCTGAGCACGCCCGATCTCGTCTGATCTCGGAAGCTAAGCAGGGTCGGGCCTGGTTAGTACTTGGATGGGAGACCGCCTGGGAATACCTGGTGCTGTAAGCTGTTTGTTTTACTTCACTAGCGTCCTAACTTTTAAATAGCCCACTCTTGGCTGCAGATTTCGCTATGGCCATACCACTCTGAGCGGGCCTGGTTAGTACTTGGAATGGGAGACCGCCTGTGAATACCAGGTGTTGTAAGCTTTAAGTTTTTTGAGAAGAAAAAAAAAAAGAGTATCTGAATGTCTTAAATAGCCCACTCTTGGCTGCAGATTTCGCTTACGGCCATAGCACTCTGAGCGGGCCTGGTTAGTACTTGGATGGGAGACCGCCTGGGAATACCAGGTGATGTAAGCTTTATGTTTTACTTCACTAGTGTCCTAACTTTTTAAATAGCCCACTCTTGGCTGCAGATTTCGCTTCACGGCCATAGCACTCTGAGCGGGCCTGGTTAGTACTTGGATTGGAGACCGCCTGGGAATACCAGGTGCTGTAAGCTGTTTGTTTTACTTCACTAGTGTCCTAACTTTTAAATAGCCCACTCTTGGCTGCAGATTTAAACGCCACGGCCATAGCACTCTGAGCGGGCCTGGTTAGGACTTGGATGGGAGACCGCCTGGGAATACCAGGTGATGTAAGCTTTAAGTTTTTCAGAAGATAAAAAGAAAAAACAGTATTTGAATGTCTTAAATAGCCCACTCTTGGTTGCAGATTTAAGCTACGGCCATACCACTCTGAGCACGCCCGATCTCGTCTGATCTCGGAAGCTAAGCAGGGTCGGGCCTGGTTAGTACTTGGATGGGGACCGCCTGGGAATACCAGGTGCTGTAAGCTTTTGTTTTACTTCACTAGTGTCCTAACTTTTAAATAGCCCACTCTTGGCTGCAGATTTCGCTTCGGCCATAGCACTCTGAGCGGGCCTGGTTAGTACTTGGATGGGAGACCGCCTGGGAATACCAGGTGATGTAAGCTTTATGTTTTACTTCACTAGTGTCCTAACTTTTTAAATAGCCCACTCTTGGCTGCAGATTTCGCTTACGGCCATAGCACTCTGAGCGGGCCTGGTTAGTACTTGGATGGGAGACCGCCTGGGAATACCAGGTGCTGTAAGCTGTTTGTTTTACTTCACTAGTGTCCTAACTTTTTAAATAGCCCACTCTTGGCTGCAGATTTCGCTTACGGCCAAACCACTCTGAGCACGCCCGATCTCGTCTGATCTCGGAAGCTAAGCAGGGTCGGTCCTGGTTAGTACTTGGATGGGAGACCGCCTGGGAATACCAGGTGCTGTAAGCTGTTTGTTTTACTTCACTAGTGTCCTAACTTTTTAAATAGCCCACTCTTGGCTGCAGATTTCGCTTACGGCCATAGCACCCTGAGCGGGCCTGGTTAGTACTTGGATGGGAGACCGCCTGGGAATACCAGGTGCTGTAAGCTTTACGTTTTTTCGAGAAGAAAAAAAAAAAGACTATCTGAATATCTTAAATAGCCCACTCTTGGTTGCAGATTTCGCTTACGGCCATACCACTCTGAGCACGCCCGATCTCGTCTGATCTCGGAAGCTAAGCAGGGTCGGGCCTGGTTAGTACTTGGATGGGAGACCGCCTGGGAATACCAGGTGCTGTAAGTTGTTTGTTTTACTTCACTAGTGTCCTAACTTTTTAAATAGCCCACTCTTGGCTGCAGATTTCGCTTACGGCCATAGCACTCTGAGCGGGCCTGGTTAGTACTTGGATTGGAGACCGCCTGGGAATACCAGGTGATGTAAGCTTGAAGTTTTTTCTAAAAAAAAAAAAGAGTATCTGAATGTCTTAAATAGCCCACTGTTGGTTGCAGATTTAGCTTACGGCCATAGCACTCTGAGCACGCCCGATCTCGTCTGATCTCGGAAGCTAAGCAGGGTCGGGCCTGGTTAGTACTTGGATGGGAGACCGCCTGGGAATACCAGGTGCTGTAAACTGTTTGTTTTACTTCACTAGTGTCCTAACTTTTTAAATAGCCCACTCTTGGCTGCAGATTTCGCTTACGGCCAAACCACTCTGAGTATGCCCGATCTCGTCTGATCTCGGAAGCTAAGCAGGGTCGGGCCTGGTTAGTACTTGGACGGGAGACCTCCTGGGAATACCAGGTGCTGTAAGCTTTTTGTTTTACTTCACTAGTGTCCTAACTTTTTAAATAGCCCACTCTTGGCTGCAGATTTCGCTTACGGCCATAGCACTCTGAGCGGGCCTGGTTAGTACTTGGATGGGAGACCGCCTGGGAATACAAGGTGATGTAAGCTTTAAGTTTTTTCGAGAAGAAAAAAAAAAAAAAAGAGTATCTGAATGTCTTAAATAGCTCACTCTTGGTTGCAGGTTTGGTTAGTACTTGGATTGGAGATCGCCTGGGAATACCAGGTGTTGTAAGCTTTATGTTTTACTTCACTAGTGTCCTAACTTTTTAAATAGCCCACTCTTGGCTGCAGATTTCGCTTACGGCCATAGCACTCTGAGCGGGCCTGGTTAGTACTTGGATGGGAGACCGCCTGGGAATACCAGGTGCTGTAAGCTTTGTGTTTTACTTCACTAGTGTCCTAACTTTTTAAATAGCCCACTCTTGGCTGCAGATTTCGCTTACGGCCATACCACTCTGAGCGGGCCTGGTTAGTACTTGGAATGGGAGACCGCCTGTGAATACCAGGTGTTGTAAGCTTTAAGTTTTTTCGAGAAGAAAAAAAAAAGAGTATCTGAATGTCTTAAATAGCCCACTCTTGGTTGCAGATTTCGCTTACGGCCATAGCACTCTGAGCACGCCCGATCTCGTCTGATCTCGGAAGCTAAGCAGGGTCGGGCCTGGTTAGTACTTGGATGGGAGACCGCCTGGGAATACCAGGTGCTGTAAGCTTTTGTTTTACTTCACTAGTGTCCTAACTTTTTAAATAGCCCACTCTTGGCTGCAGATTTCGCTTACGGCCATACCACTCTGAGCGGGCCTGGTTAGTACTTGGAATGGGAGACCGCCTGTGAATACCAGGTGTTGTAAGCTTTAAGTTTTTTTGAGAAGAAAAAAAAAAAGAGTATCTGAATGTCTTAAATAGCCCACTCTTGGCTGCAGATTTCGCTTACGGCCATAGCACTCTGAGCGGGCCTGGTTAGTACTTGGATGGGAGACCGCCTGGGAATACCAGGTGCTGTAAGCTTTTTGTTTTACTTCACTAGTGTCCTAACTTTTTAAATAGCCAACTCTTGACTGCAGATTTCGCTTACGGCCATACCACTCTGAGCACGCCCGATCTCGTCTGATCTCGGAAGCTAAGCAGGGTCGGGCCTGGTTAGTACTTGGATGGGAGACCGCCTGGGAATACCAGGTGCTGTAAGTTGTTTGTTTTACTTCACTAGTGTCCTAACTTTTTAAATAGCCCACTCTTGGCTGCAGATTTCGCTTACGGCCATAGCACTCTGAGCGGGCCTGGTTAGTACTTGGATGGGAGACCGCCTGGGAATACCAGGTGCTGTAAGCTGTTTGTTTTACTTCACTAGTGTCCTAACTTTTTAAATAGCCCACTCTTGGCTGCAGATTTCGCTTACGGCCATACCACTCTCAGCACGCCCGATCTTGTCTGATCTCGGAAGCTAAGCAGGGTCGGGCCTGGTTAGTACTTGGATGGGAGACCGCCTGGGAATACCAGGTGTTGTAAGCTGTTTGTTTTACTTCACTAGTGTCCTAACTTTTTAAATAGCCCACTCTTGGCTGCAGATTTCGCTTACGGCCATACCACTCTGAGCGGGCCTGGTTAGTACTTGGATGGGAGACCGCCTGGGAATACCAGGTGCTGTAAGCTTTTTGTTTTACTTCACTAGTGTCCTAACTTTTTAAATAGCCCACTCTTGGCTGCAGATTTCGCTTACGGCCATACCACTCTGAGCGGGCCTGGTTAGTACTTGGATGGGAGACCGCCTGGGAATACCAGGTGCTGTAAGCTTTACGTTTTTTCGAGAAGAAAAAAAAAAGACTATCTGAATATCTTAAATAGCCCACTCTTGGTTGCAGATTTCGCTTACGGCCATACCACTCTGAGCACGCCCGATCTCGTCTGATCTCGGAAGCTAAGCAGGGTCGGGCCTGGTTAGTACTTGGATGGGAGACCGCCTGGGAATACCAGGTGCTGTAAGTTGTTTGTTTTACTTCACTAGTGTCCTAACTTTTTAAATAGCCCACTCTTGGCTGCAGATTTCGCTTACGGCCATAGCACTCTGAGCACGCCCGATCTCGTCTGATCTCGGAAGCTAAGCAGGGTCGGGCCTGGTTAGTACTTGGATGGGAGACCGCCTGGGAATACCAGGTGCTGTAAGCTGTTTGTTTTACTTCACTAGTGTCCTAACTTTTTAAATAGCCCACTCTTGGCTGCAGATTTCGCTTACGGCCAAACCACTCTGAGTATGCCCGATCTCGTCTGATCTCGTCTGATCTCGGAAGCTAAGCAGGGTTGGGCCTGGTTAGTACTTGGATGGGAGACCGCCCGGGAATACCAGGTGCTGTAAGCTGTTTGTTTTACTTCACTAGTGTCCTAACTTTTTAAATAGCCCACTCTTGGCTGCAGATTTCGCTTACGGCCATACCACTCTGAGCGGGCCTGGTTAGTACTTGGATGGGAGACCGCCTGGGAATAACAGGTGATGTAAGCTTTAAGTTTTTTCGAGAAGAAAAAAAAAAAAAAAAGAGTATTTGAATGTCTTAAATAGCCCACTCTTGGTTGCAGGCTTGGTTAGTACTTGGATTGGAGACCGCCTGGGAATACCAGGTGCTGTAAGCTTTATGTTTTACTTCACTTTTGTCCTAACTTTTTAAATAGCCCACTCTTGGCTGCAGATTTCGCTTACGGCCATAGCACTCTGAGCGGGCCTGGTTAGTACTTGGATGGGAGACCGCCTGGGAATACCAGGTGCTGTAAGCTTTATGTTTTACTTCACTAGTGTCCTAACTTTTTAAATAGCCCACTCTTGGCTGCAGATTTCGCTTACGGCCATACCACTCTGAGCGGGCCTGGTTAGTACTTGGAATGGGAGACCGCCTGTGAATATCAGGTGTTGTAAGCTTTAAGTTTTTTCGAGAAGAAAAAAAAAAGAGTATCTGAATGTCTTAAATAGCCCACTCTTGGTTGCAGATTTCGCTTACGGCCATAGCACTCTGAGCACGCCCGATCTCGTCTGATCTCGGAAGCTAAGCAGGGTCGGGCCTGGTTAGTACTTGGATGGGAGACCGCCTGGGAATACAAGGTGATGTAAGTTTAAGTTTTTTCGAGAAGAAAAAAAAAGAGTGTTTGAATGTCTTAAATAGCTCACTCTTGGTTGCAGGCTTGGTTAGTACTTGGATTGGAGACCGCCTGGGAATACCAGGTGCTGTAAGCTTTATGTTTTACTTCACTAGTGTCCTAACTTTTTAAATAGCCCACTCTTGACTGCAGATTTCGCTTACGGCCATACCACTCTGAGCGGGCCTGGTTAGTACTTGGATGGGAGACCGCCTGGGAATACCAGGTGCTGTAAGCTTTATGTTTTACTTCACTATTGTCCTAACTTTTTAAATAGCCCACTCTTGGCTGCAGATTTCGCTTACGGCCATACCACTCTGAGCGGGCCTGGTTAGTACTTGGAATGGGAGACCGCCTGTGAATACCAGGTGTTGTAAGCTTTAAGTTTTTTTGAGAAGAAAAAAAAAAAGAGTATCTGAATGTCTTAAATAGCCCACTCTTGGCTGCAGATTTCGCTTACGGCCATAGCACTCTGAGCACGCCCGATCTCGTCTGATCTCGGAAGCTAAGCAGGGTCGGGCCTGGTTAGTACTTGGATGGGAGACCGCCTGGGAATACCTGGTGCTGTAAGCTGTTTGTTTTACTTCACTAGCGTCCTAACTTTTTAAATAGCCCACTCTTGGCTGCAGATTTCGCTTATGGCCATACCACTCTGAGCGGGCCTGGTTAGTACTTGGAATGGGAGACCGCCTGTGAATACCAGGTGTTGTAAGCTTTAAGTTTTTTTGAGAAGAAAAAAAAAAAGAGTATCTGAATGTCTTAAATAGCCCACTCTTGGCTGCAGATTTCGCTTACGGCCATAGCACTCTGAGCGGGCCTGGTTAGTACTTGGATGGGAGACCGCCTGGGAATACCAGGTGATGTAAGCTTTATGTTTTACTTCACTAGTGTCCTAACTTTTTAAATAGCCCACTCTTGGCTGCAGATTTCGCTTACGGCCATAGCACTCTGAGCGGGCCTGGTTAGTACTTGGATTGGAGACCGCCTGGGAATACCAGGTGCTGTAAGCTGTTTGTTTTACTTCACTAGTGTCCTAACTTTTTAAATAGCCCACTCTTGGCTGCAGATTTCGCTTACGGCCATAGCACTCTGAGCGGGCCTGGTTAGGACTTGGATGGGAGACCGCCTGGGAATACCAGGTGATGTAAGCTTTAAGTTTTTTCGAGAAGATAAAAAGAAAAAAAAACAGTATTTGAATGTCTTAAATAGCCCACTCTTGGTTGCAGATTTCGCTTACGGCCATACCACTCTGAGCACGCCCGATCTCGTCTGATCTCGGAAGCTAAGCAGGGTCGGGCCTGGTTAGTACTTGGATGGGGGACCGCCTGGGAATACCAGGTGCTGTAAGCTTTTTGTTTTACTTCACTAGTGTCCTAACTTTTTAAATAGCCCACTCTTGGCTGCAGATTTAGCTTCTGACCATAGCACTCTGAGCGGGCCTGGTTAGTACTTGGATGGGAGACCGCCTGGGAATACCAGGTGATGTAAGCTTTATGTTTTACTTCACTAGTGTCCTAACTTTTTAAATAGCCCACTCTTGGCTGCAGATTTCGCTTACGGCCATAGCACTCTGAGCGGGCCTGGTTAGTACTTGGATGGGAGACCGCCTGGGAATACCAGGTGCTGTAAGCTGTTTGTTTTACTTCACTAGTGTCCTAACTTTTTAAATAGCCCACTCTTGGCTGCAGATTTCGCTTACGGCCATACCACTCTCAGCACGCCCGATCTTGTCTGATCTCGGAAGCTAAGCAGGGTCGGGCCTGGTTAGTACTTGGATGGGAGACCGCCTGGGAATACCAGGTGTTGTAAGCTGTTTGTTTTACTTCACTAGTGTCCTAACTTTTTAAATAGCCCACTCTTGGCTGCAGATTTCGCTTACGGCCATAGCACCCTGAGCGGGCCTGGTTAGTACTTGGATGGGAGACCGCCTGGGAATACCAGGTGCTGTAAGCTTTTTGTTTTACTTCACTAGTGTCCTAACTTTTTAAATAGCCCACTCTTGGCTGCAGATTTCGCTTACGGCCATACCACTCTGAGCGGGCCTGGTTAGTACTTGGATGGGAGACCGCCTGGGAATACCAGGTGCTGTAAGCTTTACGTTTTCGAGAAGAAAAAAAAGACTATCTGAATATCTTAAATAGCCCACTCTTGGTTGCAGATTTCGCCACGGCCATACCACTCTGAGCACGCCCGATCTCGTCTGATCTCGGAAGCTAAGCAGGGTCGGGCCTGGTTAGTACTTGGATGGGAGACCGCCTGGGAATACCAGGTGCTGTAAGTTGTTTGTTTTACTTCACTAGTGTCCTAACTTTTTAAATAGCCCACTCTTGGCTGCAGATTTCGCTTACGGCCATAGCACTCTGAGCGGGCCTGGTTAGTACTTGGATTGGAGACCGCCTGGGAATACCAGGTGATGTAAGCTTGAAGTTTTTTCTAAAAAAAAAAAAGAGTATCTGAATGTCTTAAATAGCCCACTCTTGGTTGCAGATTTCGCTTACGGCCATAGCACTCTGAGCACGCCCGATCTCGTCTGATCCCGGAAGCTAAGCAGGGTCGGGCCTGGTTAGTACTTGGATGGGAGACCGCCTGGGAATACCAGGTGCTGTAAGCTGTTTGTTTTACTTCACTAGTGTCCTAACTTTTTAAATAGCCCACTCTTGGCTGCAGATTTCGCTTACGGCCAAACCACTCTGAGTATGCCCGATCTCGTCTGATCTCGTCTGATCTCGGAAGCTAAGCAGTGTCGGGCCTGGTTAGTACTTGGACGGGAGACCTCCTGGGAATACCAGGTGCTGTAAGCTTTTTGTTTTACTTCACTAGTGTCCTAACTTTTTAAATAGCCCACTCTTGGCTGCAGATTTCGCTTACGGCCATAGCACTCTGAGCGGGCCTGGTTAGTACTTGGATGGGAGACCGCCTGGGAATACAAGGTGATGTAAGCTTTAAGTTTTTTCGAGAAGAAAAAAAAAAAAAGAGTATCTGAATGTCTTAAATAGCTCACTCTTGGTTGCAGGTTTGGTTAGTACTTGGATTGGAGACCGCCTGGGAATACCAGGTGCTGTAAGCTTTATGTTTTACTTCACTAGTGTCCTAACTTTTTAAATAGCCCACTCTTGGCTGCAGATTTCGCTTACGGCCATAGCACTCTGAGCGGGCCTGGTTAGTACTTGGATGGGAGACCGCCTGGGAATACCAGGTGCTGTAAGCTTTATGTTTTACTTCACTAGTGTCCTAACTTTTTAAATAGCCCACTCTTGGCTGCAGATTTCGCTTACGGCCATACCACTCTGAGCGGGCCTGGTTAGTACTTGGAATGGGAGACCGCCTGTGAATACCAGGTGTTGTAAGCTTTAAGTTTTTTCGAGAAGAAAAAAAAAAAAAGAGTATCTGAATGTCTTAAATAGCCCACTCTTGGTTGCAGATTTCGCTTACGGCCATAGCACTCTGAGCACGCCCGATCTCGTCTGATCTCGGAAGCTAAGCAGGGTCGGGCCTGGTTAGTACTTGGATGGGAGACCGCCTGGGAATACCAGGTGCTGTAAGCTTTTTGTTTTACTTCACTAGTGTCCTAACTTTTTAAATAGCCCACTCTTGGCTGCAGATTTTGCTTACGGCCATAGGACTCTGAGCGGGCCTGGTTAGTACTTGGATGGGAGACCGCCTGGGAATACCTGGTGCTGTAAGCTGTTTGTTTTACTTCACTAGTGTCCTAACTTTTTAAATAGCCCACTCTTGGCTGCAGATTTCGCTTATGGCCATACCACTCTGAGCGGGCCTGGTTAGTACTTGGAATGGGAGACCGCCTGTGAATACCAGGTGTTGTAAGCTTTAAGTTTTTTTGAGAAGAAAAAAAAAAAGAGTATCTGAATGTCTTAAATAGCCCACTCCTGGCTGCAGATTTCGCTTACGGCCATAGCACTCTGAGCGGGCCTGGTTAGTACTTAAATGGGAGACCGCCTGGGAATACCAGGTGATGTAAGCTTTATGTTTTACTTCACTAGTGTCCTAACTTTTAAATAGCCCACTCTTGGCTGCAGATTTCGCTTCACGGCCATAGCACTCTGAGCGGGCCTGGTTAGTACTTGGATTGGAGACCGCCTGGGAATACCAGGTGCTGTAAGCTGTTTGTTTTACTTCACTAGTGTCCTAACTTTTAAATAGCCCACTCTTGGCTGCAGATTTCGCTTCGGCCATAGCACTCTGAGCGGGCCTGGTTAGTACTTGGATGGGAGACCGCCTGGGAATACCAGGTGATGTAAGCTTTAAGTTTTTGAGAAGATAAAAAGAAAAAAACAGTATTTGAATGTCTTAAATAGCCCACTCTTGGTTGCAGATTTCGCTTACGGCCATACCACTCTGAGCACGCCCGATCTCGTCTGATCTCGGAAGCTAAGCAGGGTCGGGCCTGGTTAGTACTTGGATGGGGGACCGCCTGGGAATACCAGGTGCTGTAAGCTTTTTGTTTTACTTCACTAGTGTCCTAACTTTTTAAATAGCCCACTCTTGGCTGCAGATTTCGCTTACGGCCATAGCACTCTGAGCGGGCCTGGTTAGTACTTGGATGGGAGACCGCCTGGGAATACCAGGTGATGTAAGCTTTATGTTTTACTTCACTAGTGTCCTAACTTTTTAAATAGCCCACTCTTGGCTGCAGATTTCGCTTACAGCCATAGCACTCTGAGCGGGCCTGGTTAGTACTTGGATGGGAGACCGCCTGGGAATACCAGGTGCTGTAAGCTGTTTGTTTTACTTCACTAGTGTCCTAACTTTTTAAATAGCCCACTCTTGGCTGCAGATTTCGCTTACGGCCATACCACTCTGAGCGGGCCTGGTTAGTACTTGGATGGGAGACCGCCTGAGAATACCAGGTGCTGTAAGCTTTTTGTTTTACTTCACTAGTGTCCTAACTTTTTAAATAGCCCACTCTTGACTGCAGATTTCGCTTACGGCCATACCACTCTCAGCACGCCCGATCTTGTCTGATCTCGGAAGCTAAGCAGGGTCGGGCCTGGTTAGTACTTGGATGGGAGACCGCCTGGGAATACCAGGTGTTGTAAGCTGTTTGTTTTACTTCACTAGTGTCCTAACTTTTTAAATAGCCCACTCTTGGCTGCAGATTTCGCTTACGGCCATAGCACCCTGAGCGGGCCTGGTTAGTACTTGGATGGGAGACCGCCTGGGAATACCAGGTGCTGTAAGCTTTTTGTTTTACTTCACTAGCGTCCTAACTTTTTAAATAGCCCAATCTTGGCTGCAGATTTCGCTTACGGCCATACCACTCTGAGCGGGCCTGGTTAGTACTTGGATGGGAGACCGCCTGGGAATACCAGGTGCTGTAAGCTTTACGTTTTTTCGAGAAGAAAAAAAAAAGACTATCTGAATATCTTAAATAGCCCACTCTTGGTTGCAGATTTCGCTTATGGCCATACCACTCTGAGCACGCCCGATCTCGTCTGATCTCGGAAGCTAAGCAGGGTCGGGCCTGGTTAGTACTTGGATGGGAGACCGCCTGGGAATACCAGGTGCTTTAAGTTGTTTGTTTTACTTCA